>JAJOHG010000011.1:0-600000 GCA_021029095.1 Phellopilus nigrolimitatus
CATTTTTCGCGCTGGCCCGATCCGAGTGCGCGCGTGTCCCGGGAATGCGCGCGTGTCCGGGGTATGTGTCTGTCTGGACGCTAGCTGTCGCGGGCCCGCAGCCGAAGCCGGGGCAGGCAGGCAGGCAGGCAGTCTGTCGAACGAACGAGCCAACGAACGGGCGAGCGAGCGAGCGAACGGGTGCCTGTCAGACACGGCAGCGGTATGCATGTTTCGCGTGCAGATAAGGGAGGTAAGGGCAGGGTGTCAGCGGACAGCGGGCAGCAAGGGGGTAACAGCAGCAACAGCAGCGGCAACAGCGGCAACAGCAACAGCAACAGCAACAGCGCGGCGTGCTGCTGCTGCTGCTGTCACGGCGCTCTGGGCTGGGCTGCGGGAGAGCCGAGGACGGGAGAGGGAAGGGGCCCTGCGAATCCCATAGTGGGAGGGGGGGCAGCGGCCTGGAAAAGAAGGGGCGGGAGTATGTATGTACGGTGGGCCCGGCCCAGCCGAAGCCGAAGCCAGCCGGGGGTAAGCTTCCGTCATCATCTCGTATCCTCATCTTCTTTCTTTCTCTCCTCCTCAGGGTCTCAGGGTCTGCCCAGGGTCCGCCCAGTTGCTCAGGGTCGCGGTTAGACCCTTTACAGGGTCGACGATCTTGGGTGATATCCACGATCGGCTATTTATAGCGGCACAGTTAGTTATAATGTTCTCGCTTTCTCACCATTTCCGGCTGTCGTCCCTCTCTCTCTCTGGCTCTGGCTCTGGCGTATTAAAAGAGCGCGTCCGCTCCCGCTGCCATTTTCTCGCCCTTTTTGCTGCAACAAAACCGCCCCCCCGCGCCGACACAACGCTGTTCATGTCCGGCTACCGCCTCCGCCCTGTATCCACCCACGCGTCCCCCGACACCTCCATCTCCCCGTCCCCGCCCAGGTCCCCCGTCCCCGACCCGCCCCTCGTCCACCAGCAGCACTCCCATTCGCACCCGCACCCGTACCCGTCGTCCGCACTCAGCGCGCACGCGTACTCCACTACCCCAGACCACAAACATGCCCCAGCCCATCCTGCTCTCCGCCGACCCGCACGCCCTCCCCCCGCTCATCCTCTCTCCCTCCGACGGCAACGCCCCGCCCCGCCCGTGGTCGCCCTCCGCCGGCCTCCGAGGTTCGTTCCCCCCCACTCACCCACTCCAAAAATAATCCTCCCTTAACTTTCGCTGTGCAGAAATCGACGCCGCGCCCCCGCCCGTGCGCCGGAACGGCCTCCCCGCGCCCCCGACGGGGCACGAGCTCATGGCGCTCTTCCCCGCGCCCTCGCCCTCCTCCCCCCCGACCTACCCCGCCCGCGCAGCCCCCGGCGCGCCCCCCGTCCCCCTCCCCACGCCCACCTCCGGCTGGTTCGCCCACCAGGAGCGCGCCTTCTTCGCCCGCGCCGGCAAGGAGATCGTCCGCCTCAAGAAGGAGGACGACGCCGGGCCCTCGGGCTCGGGCGCGCCGCCCCCGGCCGCCGCCGCCGGCCCAGCGCCGGCGCCGCCGGGAAGCAGCGCGCCGCCGCCCGCCGCGGACGCGCGCAAGGAGGACCAGCAGATGTACTACGCGGAGAACCCCGCGAAGCAGCAGCAGCGCACGCCCGCGCCGCACCACCCGAGCGCCCCGAGCGCCGCAGGCCCGTCGTCCGCCTCGCTCTCGCTCTCCCCCGCATCGACGCTCTCCGGGCCGTCGTCCCAGCCGCTGCCGTACCGCCCCGCGCCACCGCCGCGCGACGTGCACATGCGCGACGCGGGCCCGCCCCCACCCTCTCAGCAACAACAACAGCAGCAGCAGCAGCAGCAGGTGATGCAGATGCAGGGCGTGATGCCCGCGCCGCCGCACCCGCACCCGGCGCATGCGCACCCGCACCCGCAGGCCCCGCTCCCGATGGCCGCGCTCGGCCACTCCCCGCGCGTGCCCTCGAACGCGCCGCCCCCGCCGGCGTACCACGCGCACGCGCACCCCCACACGCCCGCGCCCTCTCACCCGCACGCGCACGCGCACGCGAGCAGGGGGTCCCCGCCGCACCCCCAGTCGCAGCAGATGCAGTCGCAGCAGCAGATGCAGCCGCAACCACACCCGGGGCACGTGCGCGCGCCGTCGTACGGCCAGCCACCCGCGCACGCGCGCACGCCGCCGCACGCGCACGCCTACGCGCAACAGCACCAACAGCAGCAGCAACAACAACAAACGCACCACGCCTCCCCGCACCACGCCTCCCCCCAACACGCCCACATGCAGCACACGCCGCACCCCTCCTACTCGCACGCGCCCGTGCCGTCGCAGGCCGGGCCCGGGCAGGCGCGCGGCAGCCCGCCAGGCGCGGGCGCGTACGCATACAGCGCAGCGCCCCCGCCGCAGGGCGCGTACGGCGAGCCCGAGCGCTACGCGCCGCCCCCTCCCCCTCCCTCCCAACAGCAGCAGCAGCCGCACCCCGACACGCGGTACGCGTACCCGGACGGCTACCCGGGGGCCGTGCCGCCGCCGCCCGCGCCCGCGGCGCAGGCGCCGGTGGATGTGTATGGCGGAGGCGGAGGCGGGGGGGAGGCGCCGCCGGGTGTGTATGCGGCGGCGCCGAGCGACCGACGCCGCGCGGGGAAGCATACGCGGCGCGTTGTTGTGGGGGCGCGGTGAGAGGTTGAGCTTCTTCCCCCCGCCCTCTTTTTTTTTTTTCGACGTCTTTCGACGTTTTTGCTTGCTTTTTTTTTTTTTTTTTTTGCTGTTTTCGCGCGCGCCGACCGAATTCCTGCAACCGTTTTCGACTTGACCTGGCCTGGCCGTCTTGCATACTATCCTACCCACTACCCCGCTACCCCGCTACCCCGCTACCAACAGATCCCACGGAGCCTAGTCGCACAGATATCTTTCCCGTGCTGTCGTATATCGTATCGTATCGTATCGTATGTAACATGTACATGTCACCGCACTGATTTTGACTTGCTTTTTTTGCTTTTGCTTTCCCTGCACCCCCGCCTGCCCCGCTAGCTATACCTGTATAAAGTACGCCTGTATGCGTATGCGTTTATAATATAATGGCTGCTGCTGCTGATGCTCTGTGCGCGTGCGTGCGTCGTAATGACGACGTTTTTTGCTTTGCTTTTCGCGTCCTCAGTGAGCTGTGTTTGAGCTGTGACGATCGGCGACGGACGAAGACCAGAAACAATAAATAATAGACAAGAAACAAGACCTCTATGTCCAGCCACAGCAGCGTATACACCCCCGCCTCTTCCCGCTCCAGCGCATATGTACCAGCGCCGTCCGCTCTGCTCTGCCGCGCCAAGCCGCAAGCTGCGCCGACGGGCACCATCCATCGCGCGCGAACGCGCGAAGCCAGCTAGCTAGCTAGCGACGGTGGCGATGTCATCACGTGATGTCAGCGACTGAATACTCAGACGGGTGGTGCCCCATCACGTGAACGTGGCATTGACAAGCCACAAATGACAGACGGGCCCCAGAAAAGAAAAGGTGGTTGCTGGCGGATATTTCGAGGCGGATCTTTGGTTTGTTGTTGTACCCGCGCACGTACGCACGCACGCACGAGCGAGCGAGCGAGCGAGCGCGAGACGCTAGACGCTTCTGGGCGGACTCCCGGAGTGTCGGCTGCGTCGAAATCGGGGACGCCACATACATGTACATGTGTGTATGCATCTAGTTAAGATTTCTGGTAATACATACGCCCGATAACGCCATGAGCCCCATCGCCATCGCCCTCGGGGCCAGCCTGCGCCCACCTGCATCTGCAGATCTGCATACATGCAATGCACATACATACATACATACATACATACATGTACATGTGCACACAAAACCCCTGTCACTGCACGGAAAGAAAGATATATCTGCAGTCTGTGCCGTCGTTCGTCGTCTGGCATCTCCGATGCGAAGAAGGCCGACGACGGTATGTACATTTACGTAGACCTTGGAGAGCTATGCCGTGAGCCCAGCCGCTGTTTATCAATATTTACGGTATGTTTCTGTCCCGCTGTTCGGTGCGCGGGCGCACGCGCGCACGCGCAATCGTGTACGCGTGGTCGCGTGTCGCGTGCACACACCGCGTGCGTGACTCCGGGCGACGACTCCGCGTGGCCGTCGCTATGCACCTCCCGCGGGTGAAACAGCGCTGCTTATCGGCCGTCGGCGTCCGCCTCCACCCCCTCTTCTAAAGGCGTGCTCCTTCTCTTTTTTCGTTTCTCTTTTTCTTTTTTTTCTTTTTTCCTTGCCCGCGCCGGAGCGAGCTTACGGCAACGCTGCGCGAACGCGACGCCACGCGACGCGACGCCGCGCGATCCGGGCTGCCGTTTGGGGCTGCGCGGAGCCACGCGGCTGCAAGAGGAGCGGGCATGGGGCCGTCGGGGCGTCTCAGAACGCCCCGGGCTGCTCTGCGAGCTCAGGAAAACGGAGCGCCAGGCGCGCCGATAACGCCGCCGTGACCCGCGCATCCTCCTGGCGCGCGCTGCCCCAGCCCGCTCGCCGCCGCCCGGGGGTTTTTTTTTTACGTGGCCGCAGGCGAGCTCAGGGTGGCGCGGGGGCCACCTTCCATGCACGTATTCAGCGCGCGCATCTGCTACGCCCTCGGAGGAGGGACGCGCGCGCCGCGCAGCTGGCGCGTCCTCGCGTCGCCCGCCCGGCCTCGGACGCCCGGCGCAGCCCTGAGTTACGAAACGCGACGACCGGACGGGTGCCCACACGGGCTGATATGGACCCACACTATTGCGTGCCCGGTGCGGCGTGCTGCCCTTATCTCTGGCGGTAGCGCGATGTCTGCGGCGCGTCTCTGGCGCGTGACTTCGCGTCGTCGCGCTTCGTCTTTGGTATTCAGTCCTCAGGAGCCCCCGCTCGGCCGACGCTTCGTCGATAGGGGAACACGACACACATGGACACACTGCGAGATCTCTTTATTCGGCCCTGAGCCCCAGCACGGCCGAAGCGTTCGCTGATATGAAAGCGCGTCGCATTTCGAGCTCCGTCGGCCTCGCCTGGCGAGCGCGCGACTAGCAGCGCGCGACGCGCATTCATATTGGGGACTTTGAGTGGGCGCAGTGATCTGTCGATCCGCTGCCCTTTCGATGTTTCATTTAGCGGGCGTGATGTTCTGCTGCGGAACTCGTTTCTCTCGCGCGCGCGAGATGCGCATGTGCGCCGTGAAGATTCTGCATTGCAGAAGACGCGGTTAAAGAAAGGAAACCTAGGGGGGGATGGGGGCGAGAGAGGGGGGATGATCAAATCGGACTTTGGGTTGAAATTGGATTCCAGGTCTGTTCTGCTCCTTTCCTCCGGAAGGTTTCTGGGATGTTTTCTTTAATCTCGCTTTTAGGCAAACTTCCTGAGCGTCTGCACGCCTGGAAAGGGGTGCATTAAGGGACTGGCTACTCTGACAGATCAGCTTCCAAAGTCATTCAATACGCTTTTTTCTAAGAGGCTAGGAGAGGCTCTCTTGGTACCCGTCAACCTACCACCGTGTGCGAATGTTGGTACACTTTGTGGGCTATCCATCACCTCCTCTCCGACGCCCTTCCGCAGCGAGGGGAAATAATAATAATAATAAGGGAGGAAGCTAGAGATGGGCACTCAAGCGACAAATATTCGGCTATGAGGTTCGGGATGGAGCTAGATACTCTCTCGCACGGGTCCACCATGCAATAGGAATCAAGAATCAAGCTTGGCATTCAATGAGAGACTCCACCATGAGTATGGCGGCGAAGGGGAAGGGGGCGACTAAGGGGAGGCAGCGGGAGAAGGGAAGAGACAAAAAGGAAGAGAACTCAAAAAACGTCGAACGCGGAGCGGGATGTGCCATAACCAGCGTGCACCGGTCACGCGCAGGGAGGTCCCCCGACGGGAGTTGCGTGCCAGCGACCGCCCGTGAGAGGAGTGTGCGAAGCGGGCAAAGAAGCGGAAGTGTGCTCGGTGGGAGGCAACCATGAGACCAGAATGAGAAGCAGGAGCGCGGAACTCGAAGGGAACGCGCTCGGACCCATTGATAGTGCATCAAGCTCGAATCCAAGAACCTTGCCTTCGGATTCGAAGTTGAGAACAGCTGGCGGACCCTGTCGGCGGCGGCGAGGGAGCACAAAACACTCGCGCATATGCGCGTAGGATGAGTCGTCGAGCTCGTCCAGCGATTGGCTCGAATAGGTAAATAATATTGGATGCCCGGACGC
The DNA here is from genome assembly GCA_021029095.1 of Phellopilus nigrolimitatus. Lineage (NCBI taxonomy): Eukaryota > Fungi > Basidiomycota > Agaricomycetes > Hymenochaetales > Hymenochaetaceae > Phellopilus > Phellopilus nigrolimitatus. The sequence continues at coordinate 6,170 of JAJOHG010000011.1, forward strand.
GGAGCGTCGCCCGCAGCATTCGGCATTCCCTCGGATTTGGCAAAAAACGGACAAGGCGCGCTAGATCCTCAGGAACAGTGGCGCGGTGATTTCCTGCTCATACGCTATCAATTCTTGTTCCGCAATCATCTGCTTTAGTCAATACATTGCAGGCCGAGTCCGAACTGGGAAAAAGCCAGTTCCTGTATTGCCGGGATTCCTTGCTTCTCTTCTATGCCTTACCCGTCGGAGGCTGCATGCGCGAGAAAGCTCTGGCCGAGATGACTGCTTCTACTCTGTTTCTCGTCGCGCATGTAAGCGCTGCTGCAACTTACTCAAGACTCATTTCCGACTCTGTTCTAGGTGTCTGGTCAGGCGCAGGCCTCTAAAAATCTGTCTTCTCGTGCTTCCCATGGTGACAAGGTTGACCCTGGAGCCACACAGCCTTCTCATCACAAATAACTCTTCTCGGGCGTAAGAAATACAGCTACGTCCAGGCTTGTCGAGTTGTCGTAATGCCCATCCATTCTTCCGAAGCTCCTTGGTATCCCAGTCCCAGACCAGTGTGATCATCGTGCGCCCAAACTCAAATACGTCTTCTTGTCTTTGGTAAGTGTATTCGCCATCCTTACTTCATCTCTCACCCATGCCTTTGGCGCGTGCGCGTGCGCGTCGGTCTCTTTTATGTTTCCAGTATCTTCTCTCGCTTCGTCGATCCTGAATGAGAATATCGATATATCGAAGCTCGCCCGAAAAGCCAGCGAGAATGGGTAGTATCGTGTCGACATTACCGGGTGTCCATTGGCTTCGTTGGAGCTTGACGTTGCCGGAGGTTCACGATTTGTTCGGTATCAGAGCGACAGGTTTCATGCGGAATCGAGAGCATGCAAGTGGCCCGGGACCGGCTTGCGGAGCGGCCATCTTGAACATCTCTCTGCGATGTCTACTTGGAATATGAAATAGTCCTCGGCAAGCGGAGCTTCGGAATGCTGCGGCTTCGTTGCTCTTCTTCCGTCGCTCGGGCTTGGATCTGCGACTCGCCTACCCGCTCTCCTCCCTTATTTCGCGGCAAACTCCCCGAGCAGAAGGGCCGTCGGGAAGCGAGGGATGTGGCGTATCACTTTTCTCCAGCGGCGCCTATTTTCGGTTCTCAATCTTTGGTTTGTAGCTCTTAGTACGGCGCTCAGCGAGGATCAGTGATCAATGGCATCATATTCGAGCCAGCTTCGGAAGAGCTTGCATCGCATCACTTATAAGACCACTCGCTGTGCAGCGCACGAAAGAAAGTTCAGGTTGCGCATAAAGTTATGCGGGGGCCTCAGATGGTACAGTTTGGCATCACCTGATTGATTTGGGATGGTTGGGGATGGACATGAAACTCGGAGATTCGTGGACTCGGGGGCTTTATAGTTCACCACTGGATCCCGATTGCTGAACGCAGCTGGAGATACGCGCTTGCGCTGCGGTAAGCTCGGATCCGTGTCTTTCAAATAAGTCGCAAACATCGCTGATTATGATCGTCTGTAGGTCTGAACTTAGATATTTGAGTGAAAAGGACAGCCTCAAGCGAAGGCGACTCAGCAGCGTGTGTGCGACTGAAGGCCGGTTTTATAACCATTGCCTATAGCATACGTCGAGCGCTCTTTTCAGTTTCGACCTCAGAATGACGCAGTAGTGACTCTTCAGAGCCCATACAGGTACTCAATAGGGTGACGGTCATTGCCGGGGGACGCTCGCAGTTAACCTATACCTAATCGGTATCTGATACAATCCAATGCTACCTTTGGTACGTACGTCATCCCATCATATCGCGGGGAATACTTTCGAGTGGTTTCGAGCAAATCATATAGTTCGGCAACACAAGCACCGGTGTATGTGTGTTCGTGGCTCCTGCCTTATCTCAGACATCGATGGACGTTTCGAGCGACATACTCTCACATGTCCCGCCTTTTCAGGCCGAAGCCAAGTTATGCGGAGTTAGCGAACGTGAAGCATGTGCTCGCGAACGGTATTCGAGTCACCTAAGCAAATTCTCACTATCCGAGTCTGCTGCAAGTATAGCTAGGGATAAGGTAACATCGTATCAAACGCCGGCCTAGCTGCAAGCCGTAAGCCCCTATTAACTTTCGGCTTCTTCTCATTCTCTTCCACTAAACTATAATTATGCTTTAGCTTATTTGCGGCTTTTTGCCCATGTCGGCATCCTCTGATGGCTTCTGGACTTCTGAGGAGTTCGCCGCGTGAGCTCGTGAGGCAGCGCATACGTTACAAACGCGAAGCTAACGCGCGCTGCTCGTCTGTGCGCCTATCCTATTTCGCGTTTTATGCCGCATATCCTACGTTGCGTCCGCTTGCTCCGTCCGCAACTGAGGCACGTGACTCAACAGAGCTAATAGACAAACGTATGTTTTTTTTTTTCTGGACTCAAGTTTGAGTGGGTTTTCTTTGTGATCTATTTGACGCAGGAATAGTGTGTCATTTCTCTCAGCATTGTTACCGATGTTGATAGTGATTTGCCTTCAGATCATGGGGGATTATTCATAATACCGAAACTTCTCTCTGTGCTTCTCCCACCGGCACTGTTCATATTTTCGTCGCCGACTCTGCGCATCCCGGGGTGAAACGGCGACGAGCTTATGAGGTTTCGGAGAACTTTCAACAATGGTGGGCCAATGGTAGAACACCTTTTCCGCTGGGAGAGCAAAAGAACGCGCAAGCTGTGTCCCTTCGGGTTCCCATGCCGTGCTCTCGTTTTCGATTTCCAAGGCTCTTCTGCTTCCACACTGTCTACGTTGCTCCATCAAATCCGCATTTCTTCCGCATTGTGGCTGGTCCCTTGTGTGTCAATCGACACCGAGACGGAGTATAAAAAGCTAAGATAGAGCCGCATCTCGAGGTCTGATCGAGATCCGGTTTGCGCGAGCTCAGTGGTTTCATAGGGGCCCACCAACGTGACTGTCCTTCAATATGTCCGACAATGCCTTTCAAGCATACATAGACCGCGGCACCATATAATCCATCCGGGGTATCCTCATTTCCGATAAACGTGTACACACTAAGTACTCAGCTTTCCTGCCTGCCTTACGGCGTCTGTGCTGTATTGATCAGTTGTTCCTAATCGCCTGCTGCTCCGAGGCTCTAACTGATGCTTAGGCTGGTATTCTGCATTCCTAACTAATGCACAACATTGTACGGCATTGACCAGCTTTGAACCCTTCGAATCAACGTCCCCGTTGCCCACATCCAGCCTTTTGCACCATGAATGTAGGCTGAATAAATATTGTAAGGGTCGGCAGGGCTTGCGACGTCCGACCATGCACGTCAACTGCATGCTATGGGGGTGTGAATCCCATTCATCAGGCCTTCTAAACGTGCTGTCCTTCAGTTGTCTTACGTTCAGACGGAGAACCGTTCTGCGCTGGTCTCGAGGTGCGTTTTTAAGTGTGATTGGATGTGTACTTGAATTGATATGGTAGGTTTATTCACTGGATTTAGCACGCCTCCTCCGCCATTCCCCCCTTTCTCCGAAAACAAAGGCGCAATAAGTGAAGATCTATGCCTTTTAGGTACGTTTTCTCCCGTCGAGCTCCGCCTTAACTTTCACGAAACGTTGTGTCGCCAGTTATTACCTCCGATTTAGATCCTGCCAGGGCTCAGAAAGTCAGCATATACAACGAAGCTTTGGATGGGTTTGATGGCTTAGGTCCCCGACGCTCTAGATCGAGTACGCACACTCCCCTGCTTGCGAGGCTGATTCCGAATTTGAATGGCGCAACACCATATCTGTGATCCAGGATGTCAGCCTCCGATCTAGCCCCTTGGAAATCTTATAGACACTCTATGCCTCTGTTATTCTCCCGTCTTTCGGCCCCGCCATCTTATATTGTGCAACGCTTCTTGTCTTTTCCATTGCAAGGCCAGAAGTGACTCGGGGCCAATCCTGAAGCTGCTATTCCGGAGAGATAGCGAAGGTCCTACGCTTTGTATTTCTAGAGCGGCGTTACTGTCGTTTCCGCTAGTATTGTGAATATGAGTGCCCTATGCTTACGGTATTTCCCCATGCGCCCGATCACGATATGAACCGCCTAAGAAAAGGGGCGATAGTTAGCAAACGTAGTGGGCGTCTTATTTTTTACGAGTTCTAATGTTTCCATACATGAAAATATGAAATAGAACGCGATGCGTTGCTTCACATGTGCATCTGACATGGGCGGGAGCGCAAGATCGCGTGAGCTAGCGTGTCCATTAAGCCCGAGGTAGTCGTGTATACTGCCTCATCACAATGCTTCTCATAGTATCCATGCAGCAGCCGAGTCGTACGTATACAGAATCTGACACACGGTATGATAACAAAAGCATGGATACGACTTTGACTGGCGAAGTGGGTAAATCGCGCGGGTAAATCGAAAATGTACTACGTGAAGTTAACTGCGAATGCACGAGAAATCTCGATTCTAAGGGCATACTAGCGTATTCAAGTTCGCAAGGGGCGACTTCTGTATATCATTTCTCTGAATTCTTTCCGGCGATAAGATCTGCATTCTGCAGCCAGACGGTCGTCGGAGACATGAGCTACATCACAAAGTTCTCTTACTATCGAGTTCGCCGCGCAATTGAAAAAAAAAAGTTACATCCATGGGTAAAGTTTAATAACAAAGGATGAAGAAAACAGTAATACCGTGAAATTACGAGGTTGAGGCTGACGTCCCAGAGGTCTCTGCCTGCTTCCTCTGTTTCTTCTTCTTCTTGACTTGGCGCTGTCCACCAGCATCAACAACGGGCTCAGCCGTGGAAACTTTCCCCGTACTTTCCGCGCCCCCTGTATCTCCTTCCTCACGATTTCGCTTTTTGATCTTCTTCGCGCCGCCGGTCGCGTTCGCAGCGGGGCTATCTACTCCCGCAGGTCGCAAAAAGCTCGGGGCCCCTGATACTCTGGTCGGTTTGGCCGTAGCACCGGGCTGTTCGCCTGCATTAACGGCAGACTCCGCCAGGGCCTCCACTGCAGCATCCTTTTCCCTCATCTTTCGCATTTTGCGCAAATCCCACCCGACAACTGAGGCCTTCTCTTCAGAGATCATTGTTAGCACAGGAGCTCCAGGAGCTGTCAACCTCTCGACAGTATGGGTCTTCGTGTTTAATTCTTCTGCCACCCTTGTCCCGCGACGCGCCGTTAATAACCCCCCTCGCATGACGGGGCGCTCTTTGCGCCGGGAAGGAGCGGATGCATCTAAGTTGTTCGGTGGCTGTAGATTGACAGAGGATCTTGTCTTCTTGCTGAGCTTTTCCATCCGTCGGAACGTCCTCCGTGTCATCTTCAAGAGTAGTCTAAATAAATAAAAAAACACGGATGTACGTAGGATCAATGCGTCACGATTGCTTTGAGAAGATTGCTCACGGAAGCTACGACTTCCTTCCCTTTGTTAAACGTTCTACGCCCGCTGATTTTTGTCGACGACGTGGATGCTTCAGGCATGCTCTCATCGTCCGCTGATGAGGTACTCTTACGGAGCGAAGGGAACAAAAACGGAAGATACGATGTTTCATGAGAGATTGATTGTCTGCAAAGGAGTAAATATAAGTCAGAGGCTTCCGCAGAACTTGATTAGTGTACTCACTTAGTAGCAGGTTTCGAACTCGGCGGTATACCCCACGCGTCTCTAACCTCTCTCGAGACTTCCCATTCTGCGTCGTCTTTTACTTTAGCGCGCTCCAGGTCGACAGAGGCTTGCTGCTTGGCGCGTTGAGCATTCTGCATGAAGCGAAGGCTGAGCGTGCCATTGCTTAGAGTCTTCCCGGTAGAGCCAGACATAAATATATCTGCGGACAATCCGGGGAAGCCTGGTAGATTTTGTCGAAGTGCACTACTAGTACTGAATGACAGCTGTATACTTTCATGAACAAGTATGCGACAGATGCAGTCACGAGCACATCGTACCAATTACAACAAGAGATGAGCAGGTGCAAAGAACACCTCAGCTGAATATTTCATGAGACAAAACGCGTCGAGCTGCAGTGGAGAGACGCGCAGATTCCCTTAACGAGAGGCTACTGCCAAATACGAGCAAGCAGGTCCGGGGCGACTCCTAAGTTGTGGCGACGAATCCTGTCTTTCAGGAAATTATCTCCAACGATACGTCGACTACCTTCGTCTCAGCTGTTCAAGCTAAGCAAATATGTAGGTTCAATGGTCATGCATATCTAGGTACCGATCGTTAAAAGATCATAAGCTGATTCGCATTGTTCTTTTTTTCTTTCTTTTGCAGACATTGTTTCGCACGACGTTTTACATTCGTGGCAATGAACAAGTCGCAGTTTTATCTTTCGGAATGTGCGCAGTCGGCGGAAAGGTCTCCCATGTGTTTTAAGCTGGGTGCAGTTATGGTCAAGGGCGGGAAGGTTATCTCATCGGGCTACAATCACCATCGACCGCATTACGACGGCTTAGATGTGCGCAAGCACGGCCATCGCAAGCCAGTCTCCATGCACGCCGAAATGCATGCCATCTTCACTCTCACGGGCATGTCCCCTTCTTTCAAGAAGCAGGTTCAAGGCATCGAGCGGCGGGTTCCACAGCGTACATCAACAAAACCAAGGCGAACACCAGCAGCATCAACAGGGAGAGGAGAAAGAGCCGAACAACGGTCGCAGATCCCCAAAGGGTGCACCGCTCCTGAGAGGCGTCTCTCAGGGGCCTGGACTTACCAAGCGCATGGCGAAGTTGAGGGTGGGGAAGAAGTGTGTCAAGCGGCCGTCGTCGAGCGGACGCGGCCGAGGGAAGCAGGGTTCCTCGTCGTCAACGAGCGAGAACAGCAGCAGTGGCGGCGAAGCCAGCGGAAGCGAGAGCTCTGGAAGGGACACACCTGCCCGGGCCTCCTCGCCTACGCCTGAGGGGTTCGTTAACGTTCAAATGGAAATCGGAGGGAAGGGTGCACGGTGGGATCAACGACGGCGAGATCCGAGGGCGAATGGAGCGGACATTTATGTGGCGAGGATAACGAAGAGTGGGTGTGGCAATGCGCGGCCTTGTTGGCGTTGCCTGGAGTGGTGTAAATGGGCGGGGATCAAGCGGATCTTTCATTGGAACTGAAGAAATACATCAATTTGACGTGGTGAAAGTTAACAACGCTCCGACGGACCAGTACGAAACTCACGCTGATAACCGTTTGTTTGCTGGTCTTGTACGTCTTCCAATTGTTCAATTCCCTAAACTTACTGACCGAGTCCTTCCTTTCTTCTAGGGTTGGTAATATTTATTTATTTCATGTTGTTGTCCTAGGTTTTTTCGGTCAATTGTCCTTCCTTGTATTGTGCGTTATAGATTGTATTTCTTTCTGGCCGGATATGACATGGACATGAAGCACAGATTTCTGTCCCACGTCGTACGCCTACGTCAGTATCTATTATATCTTCGCGTCCATTTTCTCGATCCTAATGTTGGTAAACTAATAACTGCATCACGCGGCGAGATTTTTAGCCTTTCTCGCATAACAACTGTTCTTCATCCTCACGTCATGGATGGTGGAGTTACTAATGCGGGAAATAATGATGTCGTTTATGAGGCATCTAATTAGCTGTGGCCTATATGACGGCTAGTGGCTTTATTCCGTGCCTAACAGCAGCCTTCCTTTGACCTGCGCTTACTCTGGCTTGGCAGATCTACATCGAATATGAGACGGCGGTGTATAGTAGCACCTTCCCCCACTTCAGGCCTCTCTTCGAGCACCTCCCTTGCCATTTCACGCATTCTGCATCTTTCATCGTCCCCTAGTTCGCGACCTACACCCCTCCAACACGCCTTTACTAGGCCTAGAAGCCTCGAAGTCATCTGGAAGTCCTTGAGCGCACCCACTGCGCGTGGACGATCGATATACAGAGCACATGTGGTAACCACCTGGCTGCTTGGCCCGAGCAAGAAACTGATGTTTGGAGGTTTCATGTCTATAGTAAGTTACATCTCGAACGCGAGATAGTAATCCCATCGTGAGATAGGGCACTTGAGCATAGAATAGCCGCGCTGACCTGCGTCCATACCAAATTTTCCGTTTCGAATTGGGAAGGTCACTAATCTGCAGTTTTGTTCGGGTTTTCTCAGTACCCACAAGTTCACCTAGACACAGTATGACCCAGCTGTCGAAGCAGATTTGCGTCCTCTTCTTTAGACCCAAAGTGAGCAATGTAGTATACCTGCTCCGGGACAGCATAACCCATGGCTTTGAAGTCAATTCGGTATGGAGAAAGACTGAATCTTGTAAGCCTTAAACACAAGATTTTGTTACAATGATGCGAGGTTCGGTAGTGAAATTTTGAAAATTGAACCAATCACCTGCTGAGTCGACCCAAATGTTTAGACAACGAAAGCCACAAAAGCACCACATATATGTGTGTTAAATATTCGACATATTCGTAAGACCCAAGAAAAGAAGAGATGAACTCAATGGAATGAGTTTGGACTGAAAAAGAATGTGAGAGGATTCTGGATTTGGTCGCTTCATGCTACCATCTCAGTTTTTTTCAGATCACAAGCAGCCCATTTCATGCAGTGTCTTGACAGCTACAGATGATAAGCAATGAAATAACTGTCTCTGTGCTGGAAAACTGCAATAAATACGTACACATATAACCCTTAATTTGAGCCTCATCGACCTCTTCATTGTGAAGAGTATCAGTTAAAAGTAACTTGCATTTACTTGATTACCAATTACATCAGGTATAGACCTTCGCGTCGCGAGCGTCACGTGATGATACTTTTCCTTCACGTGGTCATAAATCGAGCTAACCTACATCGAAATAAAGACCTGCTCAACAATCCTCCAACCTGTTGTGAGATCAAAATAAGACGAAAATGCATAAACTGGCATGGGCTTTGCACAAAAAAAGCCGTAAGAACCTCAGACGGGACTCGAACCCGCAACCTTAGCCTATTACGTAATCATTCGATGGTTCGAGTCCGTAGGAAAGCTACGCGCTACCATTGCGCTACAGAGGCGTTTTCAAAGAGGCATGCACATAATTATACAAATAAGGAACTCTAAAGTTATATTTGCACGTGCTTGTAAATCATGCCCAAAACACCAAAGGTTGCCCGAAGGAGCATATCCAGACTCCGAACACAACCCAAGCACAAGTCACTGTAAGAAATATGGCACCCACAGGTGGTGAGCTTGCCGCCAGAACTATCTGCGAGTTTCATATTCATACTCTCTTAAGAACCGCGAGAATCGCCTAAACCACAGCCAATTGGAAACTTTCCGCTCATCTCGCTCTTCACCATCTGCACCGTCTGCGCTCTCTTCCTCCTCTGGCGGCGGGCGAACAGTCTGCGGACGGTCGTGGCGCACCAGTACGTTCGGGTTCCAATATGAGCCATATCAATGAATCTGGAATACTTGTGCTAACAATGCGTGGTGTGGATAACTTAGGCTCAAGACGTGGACGCGCGACGAGGGGCGCGTACGGCTGTCGGAGGATGACGGGCCTCCTGCTCGCAGCTTCGTGGAAGACGACGAAGAGGATGATGCGGAGGATACGGAACCCCTGGCAGCACGCGTTGAGCGGTTACGTAGAAATGGCGTTGACAACCTCTCGCCGCCGGCCCTGCCGCCGAAAGACGCAAACTCTAGTCCCAGCCGTACAGGAGGCGATCCGCTGACATAGTACATGTGTGACTGGCTCTGTTCTACGTTTTGGTATCCGGTACGTAAGTCGCAATGCACTTGATAAGTTTGATTTTTGACTGAAAGTTTAAACATAAATGCTACCTGTTCACAGATTCCTGCTTTCTTCCAACGAGTCTCTCTCCCTCTCGTCTGACAGTTTTGTATATTGATCGCAAAGAACGGACATTATCTCATTTCCTCTCTAGTTATCGCTGCGCTCGCTGCTACTTAAGTATTGTATCTAATACATTTATTTCCCTAAGAACACCTGGTGATTCGAAATAAGCACCGGCAAATAATAATAATAATATCCCTTTTCGATAAAGAATGTGAAATCGTTACGAACGTGGAATCGTTACAATTGAGAGGGTGAGCGGGTATCAAGATCGAAAGGACTCAATGCTTGGAGACATTTTACGAAGACACTTAGTCGGTCCCGAATATATGTTGACCGCATTATGCAGTCCTTAGACCACGTCCGGCTGTGGCGGGAACAGATCGCATTGGAAACATGATTGCAAACTAATTACATACACGATAGCTTGCGACGAAGAGAAAGGCAAAAGGAACAGGAAAGAAAAAGAAAGAAAACTATAACATGGCAAAATCATAAGCAAATCATCAATCATCGACTGCTCCTCAAAAGTGGTCTACAGTGAATGTCCATTTCCCCTCCTTCATAACGTAACCCTCAAAGTGGGTATGCTTCATGTTCCGGAGACGCTTCAGGTGCTTTATGAACAGCGGGTGTTTCTCATCTTTGATCGGTTCGCGGGTCGCCTTGTCGATAGGCCAGCACCCAAGTAGCGCGATGCGCGCGCGCACGTTGATGCCTTCGCCCGGTGGCGGCTTAACATCGTCTCCCTCCACCGCATCTGGGTACACGCACACCTCCTGGTTGTCAATTTCTACGAGCCGACCTAGCAAGGCACTCAATCGGGGTAGGGCCGTCAGGTCCACCGGTTCGAGGAACTGCACCTCCCCGAAGCCCTTCCGCCCGACGACGAGGCCCGAGAACGAGGACAGCTGTCCGTTGCTCAAGGAGCGCAGTACGTCCAATGACGGCTTCACCCAATAATCGCCCTCCTGTGGTTCCGTTGAGTCCTTCTCAAGTGGAGCAGATTTCTTCCCAGGCGACGCAGAAGGTACCGGAGATGCTGGTGGTGGTCTCGGCGCGGCGTTTGAAAAGAGTTCCTTCTCGCGCGCAGCTACACTCATCGCAGGGTTGAACGTCGGCTTTGCGTCAGCCGCCGACGCGCTCCTAGCGTTGGAACGCCCGAACACCTGGCTCGGGTCCATTTTCTTGTCCAAGATGAGTTTCTTTGGGCTTGACTTTCCGTCATTGCCAAGTCCTGCGTTACCAAGGAACGCTTCGGGCCCAAGCAAGTTTCTGCCTCTACCATCGCCTCTGCTCAGTGCAGGCGAGCTTGGCGCGTTTGACGATAGGGTCATCGTCGACGATAAACCACTGTTTCTACTCAATCCGGCCGAAGATTGTGAGAAACCGAAACCGCGCAGCTTCCCACCCCCGCCGAGACGCGACGTAGACATGCCAAGCGGTGAGCGAGTTGGAATGTCGACGAAGTAGCTCGTCGCTTTCTTTGGCGGCGGTTCAAGAGACGTTGACCGTGCGCCGGACTGTAACAGGCTGAAGATTGGAAGGTTTGTTTGCACGGGCTGCGCGACGGATGCGGTCAACATACCCGCACCCTGCGCACCCCCAGTGCCTGCGGTAGATGCTCCGAAACCACCGTTTGGTCCGCCAAGCACACTCCCGCCGAAGATCGAGTTGCCCATGCCATTTGTGGACGGCTGCGCGGCCGATTGCCCAAACATGTTTGTGGTTGGTGGCTTTTGGCCGAATAGCGTTGAGCCGCCAAACGCATTTGTCCCGGCAGCTGGCTGGGCAGTTGACTGACCGAACGGATTGCTAAAACCGCCAGGTTGTGGTTGCGTCGTGCCCGCATTTGCTGGCTGGCTGTTCTGCCCGAAAAGTCCACCTCCGCCAAATGCTACAACAAAGAACGTCAGAACTTTGCATTAACCATGAATAAGACCTGAAAAACACACCTGACTTATTCTGATTGTTATTGCCAAATAGACCTGTCCCCCCACCGCCTCCAAAGAGGCCACTCGTGGTTGGTTGGTTGGTTGGCTGACCGAAAACTAACATGCAAAACAAGTTCAATCACATCACTGTTACTATTTATACGAGATACACTCACGTCCAGTAGATGGCTGCGTCTGATTCTGCGGTTGACCCGGTTGAGGTTGCTGCTGGTTGCTATTTTGTCCGAAGAGGCCACTGCCAGCGGTGCCACCACCAAATAATCCCGTCGACGGCTGCTGTGGCTGCTGAGCCTGACTGTTGTTTTGGCCAAAGAGGCCAAAACCACTTGTTGGCTGTTGGTTCGCAGGCTGCCCAAACACGGAGGGTTTCAACAAGTTGTTATTATTATTTGCACCTAGAGAACCGTGAGCTCAGAGACAGCCGGAAACTTGCAAGTACATAAAATACACACCGAAGGAGCCAAATGCACTTGTCGTGCCCTGAGGCTGGCTCGCAGGTTGGCCGAATGCATTCCCAGTTGTACCAGTCTGTTGAGCAGGTTGCTGGTTGCTCTGGCCAAACGCGCCACCTGTGCCGAATGCATTTGTGCCCGCTGTCGTCGAGCCGAACGTGCCAAACGGTTTGGGCTGATTATTCTGCCCAAAGGTGCCTCCGCCACCAAAAGCGCTCGGTGCGGGCTGCTGCTGATTCGCATTTTGCCCAAACGCTCCCGTACCGCCACCAAATACACTCGGTGCTGGAGTTTGCTGAGGCTGGGCATTGTTCTGGCCAAACGTACCGAACGCACTTGTGCCCGTCCCTCCGCCAAATGCCGACGGCTGCGACGCCGCAGGCTGTCCAAACCCGCCAAATCCACTCGCCGGCTGCGGCGTTGGGTTTTGCTGCGGCTGTGTGCTATTCTGCCCAAACCCACCAAACGCGCTCGTGCTCGCGGCAGGCTGCCCAAAGGTAGAAGTCGCCGACTGTGCGGGCTGGTTGAGCCCGAAGGTAGCGGATTGTCCGAACCCGCCTGCGGTTTTGCGCCCCTGTGCGTAGTCTTGAACACGGACCTCCTGCGAAAGGATTAGATTAGAGTTAGGAATCAATAACATCCATACTTCTAGAAGAAAATACACACCTCAAACGATGTGCCCCGATATGCGGGCATCATACTGATGCTTTGGTAATGCAGAGTAACCGACGATGGTCCACCAGTAGCCGGATCTTTTTCCGTGTATGCAACATACGGCGGGTTCGAAGATCCGGTCGTGACGGGCGCGGTATTCATATCTGCGGTCGCAGCTGGGCCTATTAGGTGCGCAGCACCAGAGTTACCTGTCAGTGCTCGCTCTCAAACATCTAACGAAAGGTAAGGAATGAAAACGAGTTGAGCACCCGCTCACCTGTCGATGTGCTCCCAAAAGCGCCCGCTGGCGCAGCCGGTTTTGCCCCGAACAACCCGCTACCAAACGCGCTCGTTGTCCCCGATGGCTGGCCAAACGCGGATGTGCCTGTGCCGGCCGCATTGGTCTGCCCAAACGCGCCTGCGCCGCCACTGCCGAACGCAGGTGTCGGGGCAGTCGCCCCAGTTGTGCCGCCACCAAATCCACCGAACCCCGAAGGCCTGGTGCCGAACGCAGATGTACCGCCGCCGCCGAACGTACCTGATCCAAAGTCATCAGTTTGGTTTCGCGTTGAGACGGACTATTGCATTAACTGAGACGCACCGAAGCCAGACGTACCAGTCGTGTTATTATTCGTCGTTCCTCCAAACATCGGATTCACTGCTGGTGGCTGCTGCTGCTGTGGGTTATTCTGTCCAAACGTACCACCACCGAATGCTGCGGATTAGATCGAGGTAGAAATAGGAGAACAAGGTGTGAGCCACGAGCCGCAAGCGTGGACGCCCGCAATAAAATCAAGGAAAACCCAAATACGAAAACGAGCATCGCCAAATAGTCAGCGTGGGCACACCAACACGGCAAGCTCAGACGCACCGCCTGTTCCACCGGTTCCGAACCCGCTAGGTTGGCCAAAGGCCGACGGGGCCTGCTGCGGTTGCTGCGGTTGTTGCGGTTGTTGCTGTTGGTTCTGCTGGGGCTGACCCCAGGCGGAAGTAGTGTTAAACATCGCGGGAGAGAAAGAGATGAACGTCGACACAAGATTCAGCTTCGACAACGCGCCTCAAAATCCAAGCGTGCGAAAGCAAGCCACGCGATTAGATGAGTCAGCGAATAGGTTATCGTATTACAATTTCAAGTCAAGTCAAGTCAAGTCAAGTCAGAACGTCTAATTATGAATGATCGAGTCAAGCGGAAGTCAGTGCCCTCTGTAATGTATCCAGCTCTTCACTTCCAAGATCCCAATTCTCCCCCTTGCCTCTCCGCTCCTGAATCCAACTTAGTAGCACCTCCTTGTCATTATCTTCCAGTTCCCCCCTCGCAGAAGTCAAATACGTATAGAATAGCCTGAAAGATATAAGCATATGAAGCGAAAAGAATGTCGCGAAATACAGATACCTGACGAGCTTTTCCTCCAAATCTGCGTCACCTTCTTCATCGCCGTCCTTTCCATGTGGTATCGGATTGACCAAACCCTGCACTAGATCGGCCGTAATTCCATGCTCTTGAAGGGCGGCAGAGGTGATTTCGGCTGTTGCGGTCGACTCTGATGTCATCCCTGCGTGCGAGTTGGGGTAGTCCGGTTGTTGAGGCTCATCGTTATTTTGTATGCCTGTGCCGTGCATACGGACGCCAGAAGGATCGGAAGCAGATGGAGACGAAGGAGTAAAAGCAGAGGATAGGAGTAAACTGCTTAGTAGGAAGACAGTTTTCCGGCGGACAGTGATATCCGGGTCTACATTTATCGAAATAACCGTTAGCACACTTTTCCCCTAGATTTATTACGAAAAAGAGCGAAAGTCATCGCTCACCTGCCAATGCAGTTTTAAGTACCTTCCACCCGGCAGACTCTTCCAACAGCTTCACGCCACGCGCATTATGTTTCAACAGACCGCTCAGTGCATACACTGCCTTCGAGCGCGTCCCAGACGAAGATTCATTAGGCGCTAAACGCTCGAGGATCTTGGATAGCGGAGAATTAGGAAGGGGGATGTACTTTTCATTCAGGTTAGGATAGAGACATTATGAGAAGAAGCAAAGCCATACAGCATTCTGAGCAGCCGGGTTATTCTGAGCAGCGGTGCCAATGATCCAGAGAACGGCGGAACGAATTTTATCGCTCGATGAAGGCGATGTGAGTAGCTCCTGCAAGGGTGGCCACATGTCCATTTTTCCGATGTCTGAAGGTGCAGAGTAGCGCATACAGTCAATAAACCTGACAACAGAATTTTGACTTGTTTTACTTGGCACATACTAATGGCATTGTCGATATTTTCTACAAGCTAAGTAGAGATACCACATACTGTCAACAAATGCGAACAAGCAAAGACAAAGTAGCGCGCACCATCTCAAAATCGTCCAATGCCTGTAGCCGGTCATCCTCATTCTTCTCCACGTCAGTTGCAACCGCGAGAGCATCCTTCATGAGCTCGCTCTCCGGGCGGCCCATAAGGACATTGATGATCTCTGGGTCTATCTGCTTTGGCTGCTGAGAAGAACCGTCGCCGCCGTTACCGCCCGTTCTGTCAGTGTTTTCGATGGACCATCGTAGTAAAGATTGCATATCTGGTTGTTCGTCCTTTTGCTACTCTTCTGAAGGTATAGAACGAGAAATTTTTGTAAAATCCAGGTGTAGTAGTTTGATGATTTTACAGGAAGATGGAGTACAACTTTGAGCTGCCGATGTCGTTCATCCTACACGGTTTCCTGGATGTGGCGGAAGGCTCTCGAATCTGGAAAAAGATTATTTGTTCTGCTTTGCATGTCACGTGTCGTATGCATTTGCTTCGAGTTTTTCTCGGGAGCTCTTCTCTTTCACGTCGACAGCGCTCATGGTGAGTCTTGTTTTGCTGATTTCGCGATCGCGTCCCTTGCATCGGGAAGAGCACATGATGATTTGATACAAACCATACTAAACTTTACCACATTCCGAATCATCCGTGTGGACCACCAAAATTTCAGCCTTGTCTGATGCTCTACCCTTCCCTTCCCTTTTCTGTGTTAAATCTTGTTTTGAAAAGCTCGACTGACAAGTCGTTCTAAGCAGGCATTCTGAATCGATATTCGGCCAGTATCTTGGGATGCATGAGGGTTGTCAAGAGTCGTTCATCACCGGGTAAGTCCTTATCTCCTTGTTCAATACACGTTCACTATCCATTCAATCTATTTTCTGTGATGAGCATACTCACCGATGGGCGGACACGAAGCCAATCCCATTCAACCTCCCTGTGTACAAAGTTGGGAGGGGGCGCGGCACTTGTTGATATTCATCGCGTTATCTGACTTCCATTTGGTTTTCCCCCTCTTTCTCTTCTGTCTCTGATCCTATATTCGTTCGATGTCAGTGCTGACTGCAATTCTCTCAGGAATTGGATTTTCGGGATGTGTATATTTCCGTCCATGTAAGCTGAGAATACGCGCATAGGTACTTGGAATGAAAATGCGATAAATAAATCGCGAGGCAACTTGACTATCAGACAAGCGAAACAACCTGACTGCAAAAGCTTGATCATTGGACTGGGAAACAAACCACAATGCCTTGTTTTATAAACTCTTTGTTTAAATACTCTCTCTCTAGAGTTACCTGTCTGTTGATGTTCCTGAATACATGACCTGGTGTAAAATCCACCGTGCATATCATGCTGTCCATACGAATACTCCGTCACCTGAGCATTTGTCCATAAAACCCGTTTTTGTCCCCAGTATATGCTTATCGAGCCATCCAAAGACATCAAGAGATCGCAGTGATTTCTCATGGAGGGCGCACGCCTTTTCTGCGCCGTAGCAGCCAAGAGGGTTGTCATATAATCCAGTAACTTATTGATAGCTTTGGAGCTTTCATCTGCTGAACCTTATGGTTTGAGGGCGCTGGCTGGCAAACCAGTTCCACTGATCTCCAAGCTTCATATCATTGCCAGCAGCCAGCGTTAAGCTCGTCAGCGCTCTCAAACTCTTCAGAGCCTTCGTTACCTCGTGTACAAAGAAGTCTAAAAGCACGTCGACGTCCCCCTCTGCCTCGACAGCTCGAATCCACGCATCCCATCTGTGGAGCGCAGTAAGGAGCTCTCGCATAGTCCAGGCCTCATGACTCATCCTTGGGGAGCCCAGTAAAGCACAATACACATTAGTACCCGATTGCGCAACATGAGCTTGCGCGTATGGGAGCGAGCGTGATTGAAGGCTATGGAAGTTTCAGAGAGTTGCTTCGTGCGAAATGCGCAAGGTTCACCTTCCGAAGGGATAGTTTCGATGTCGCCGTCATCTTTCACAAGATGATGTTGAGTAATGTTTCTGAAGGGAGAACGGTAATACATGTAACTTCATGTAAGTGAGGGGAGGCAATCCGTGCCAAAAGAGTGTGCATTTGTAGTTGTTTACATGTCTACCAAAAACGGAAATTTTGCGGCTCATGAGTGAAAGAAAGTTACAGAACGATTTTTTGGGCTCAATTCTTCTCCGTTTTGCGATATTTAAGCTGGTAAATGCTCGGGTGATATGGGGCTGGGAGGTCTACAAGCTCGATTTTTTAATTTCTCCCCCAAAGTGTCAGAACAGCGGTCTTGCATGGTTGTTCTGACACTTTGGGGAAGAAATCAAAAAATCGAGCTTGTAGACCTCCCAGCCCCATATCACCCGAGCATTTACCAGCTTAAATCTCGCAAAACGGAGAAGAATTGAGCTCAAAAAATCGTTCTGCGTGTTTGCATGTATGCGCGGGCATTCCAGTGCGCTGTGGTCACGTGCCAGCCGGAAATGCGCTCACCTCCCGCTGTTTTCTTTGCTATAAATCTTTCCTCAGAAAAAAGCTACAATATATCAAGTGATTATTGTATTTATAGCCTTATAAAAAGTTTTATGGCTTTAAAAAAAAATAAAAGTCAGCAAGGAGTGGCTGAATTGCGTCAAGTTGACCATCTGTAGGTCTTTGCCACCGGAACTTCTTAAATTGGCATGTGCCGATCATTTGTCAGATTACAAAGCGTGCACACTCTTTTGGCAGGGATTGCCTCCCCTCAATGTAAGACCTACACGGCGACTTTGATTCGAGATGATCGCCGCTCTTGACAACGGCGGCGTCGATCAAGGTCGATCATCTACGTCGGAATTTTATTGAAGAATTGAAGAATGAAAATCTTCGCAGCGTACCTCTCCTTTTCCTGAAGCCTCAAAAGCTTATCCTAGGACACAAAATATGTCATGTCTCCACCTGCTAGCCATTTTTTTTCCTTTTAATTCGACTTCATAAGGAAAGACACCTAAGCCTCTTGTTCTTTTATACAACGATTTCGCAGGCCAATCCATTAGACGAGGCGCGGAAGCTATGTGGAAACAGACGATCACGCATTCCCTAACAGCCGCGATAATCAAGCTCGCCGTTCAAAAATATCCGCCTTACGGGTACTCTAAGTCTGGAATGGTCTAATATCTGCATGAATCGCTACCAGATTCACCGTCTGTGACTATATAACGCATGCAAGTGAGCGTGCTCGTCGTACTCCACGTGCCCCTTTACGCGCAACCTATATATGATAAGAACTATCTATTGTATCTCCCTCCCCACCGCCCGGGGGAAGGGGGCGGACGCTTTCTGCATTTTATTTTGGGCCGTCCAAATGATTGGACAAGAAATTAGGCCAAGTTGCCCTGGGTCGCTACCCGACTCGATTTCGCTCAGGAGTCGAAAGGGAGATACGCTTTCTCCGAGCGAGCCCCATCATCTTTCTCATCGACTTGCGGTGAGGAAGGTGCGAAAGATATGGCCATCAGTCATTCCGGGGATGTCTTGCGTTGTGATTCGGCCGAAACACTATCGTTCGCCTTTCAAGTAGTCCGTCGCCCAGTACCCATTCGCTTCGGTCGTCTGTCTGACGATGGGAGGGTGCTGTTAGAGGAGCGTCATGTGCTGTTTGCTAGTTAGCCTCCGCACGGTTGCAATTCTCTTTATATCTGTGCTATGCCTAATCTCGTTCCGTGCGAAGTATTCATGGGTCCCCGCGAGGTCATAAAGCTTCTTGCATAATGCCCCCACACTTGAAGACATTAGGCTTACACATTCGATCTTCGTATCAGGTAACGTGTCAAAGAGATCATGCTGCTTTACCCACCATACTCGTCTGCTAACGGAGGGGAGCTATCTACGCTGAAAATTTAGCTTCCTGAGGTACTGTAGGTCTGTGCTTACTTCGGCGCTATTCAAGGCTTGGCTCGACCTATTTCTACAGGTCTTCCGACAAGCTCCACAGATTACAATACTGTACAAATATAAAAGCAGAAGCGTGGCTTTCCGGCCTTTGAATTGATAGCTTGTTTCTCCGTTTCCCGCTATACAGGAACTTTGCAATACGGAGCCATTCAAGCAAACGAAAAGCGACGTATGAGTCCACCACCTACTATGCACTTTTTTTTTCCAAATGAACTTCTATGATAATAGAACTTGCAAGTCATAGCCATTCATTCTACTTCATACTTTTTTGAAGCATAGTACACAAGTAACATCGTCGATTAAGCTTGAGTCAATATATATGTATGCATTGCGCAGGGTGGGAAGTGTAAGCATTTTTACAGTGACTGACGGAGGGCGACGGGCTAGCGGTAGAACGGTTCCGAGGAGTATTGCATTGCGGGAACGGCTGATTGGACAAAAAGAAAGGAGTTTTCTGGAGGAAAGAAAAGAGAAACCCATTTGTCAGCGAATCTGGTCGAAAGAAAAACGAGAGTACGGAAGATAAGTATACTATTTAAAAAAAAAAACGGAAAGCGAAGTTAGCCATCCTTGCAATTGCGAGTAACGGACGGCGACTTGAGAAATGACGGTGTGCCACAGGACGTGAGGGTCACAATGCGGGAACAAGGAAAAATCACGAAAAAAAAGGTGGAACAACACGGAGTCGGTGTGGGTGTGGAATTAAGGAACGAGGACACAACAGTAGAGCTGCGAAAGTGATTACTTCGAATGAGAAAGACGAAGGCTAAAAACAAGGAAACGGTCCGTCAAGCTCCATTGAAATGAAAACAAGGCCTTTCCTCTCAAGGTCCAAATATAATCACGGAATACTGCGGACATTCTCAGGCGACCACACCCCATTGTTACATGCTGCTGATGAATCCGTTGCATAGGATGTGAACGCAGCAAAGCACTCCAAACACCAAATATAACCCGGACGCACATCTACACGCGTGAGCGAATATCCGAATATATGGGGAATGCATTCAACTTCCTCCGCTCGATTGGAGGGGTATACGCACGAGTAGAGGAATCAGGAATAGAAAGAATGGAGGAGAAAGGAGGATGAAAATGATAATAGTTGAAAACGAAATAACTCACCACATGCATGCAGAAGATAAAAAATAAAAGTCACCGGGACATCAAGTCCGGCTATCGAGCCTCTCCAATGTCTCTTGTGACCCAGTGTCCAAGCCATAAAGAGATGGCGGAAGCGGTACCCGCGATGGCTGTAGCGATGGGTAGGCTATTGAGGTCGAGCCACCCATAAAGTTTGGTTTCGGTGTGAGATTAGGTTGCGAAGGAGAGGAAATGAGATGAGAGGAAGGCGAGGACGGTATCGGAAGAGATGTAGAAGATGAGGTGAAATGATAGAGATTTAAAGGAAGTAGGCCCGTAGACTTTGATGTCGAAGGTGTAGGCGAATCAGACGTCAAAGACGCATTTGGCGCAACCGATGTACTCGCCATCTCTGAAGATGTACTCGAGCTAGCTTCAGGCGGCCGTGGAGCTGACGAGACGCCTAAGATGTCCGAGTCTATATCCTCTGCATTCGAATACCTCGACATTCTTACTGGGGGACCATCTTCGCCTCTATTTCCGTCATCGTCGAAGTCAAGTCCTAGCATTGGATCACTCTCTTCCGCAGTCGGCGAGTCGATAGGCAGTGGTCCGACAATGCCGCCATTCAAACTCCTCTCCCCTCTCGCTCCATCGAACCCAAAAATAGTGGTATTCATTTCGTCAGGCGGTGTTGGTGGCGGCCGATCTGCGTAGCTGCCTCCCGTAGTAGTTCTCTGTAAATCAAGACTCGGCGTAGGAATTGCAATCACCGCAGGGAGAGCGGAAGGTACGGCTACAGGTAAACCCGCGCGGTTGACTGACAACACGAGCGGCGACGGGATAATCGATGGACCGTCCGCAACATATGGCGGAGGAGATGCAGGTGTCGATCCAGGAAAGTACCGAGGGACGAAGGGCGCAGGGGTGGCTTGCGACATGACAGGCTGACCATTCACTCTAGAGCGCCCAAACGCGCTCTCCTCCTCATTGTCGGGCCCATCTTCACCGTGGTCACGAGCAGTGAAGGTCTCTGCGAAGGACGCATGGATCCGACGGTCGCGCTGTCGCGCACGGCGACGGCGGTATCTGATTGAGATACAAAGGCCGAGCGCGAGGACTGAAAGAAAGCCAACTGACCCCCCTACAGCACCAGCGAATGTGGCGATGTTATGGTCGCGCGTCGCACTATCAGGTAAAGTCAAAGTCGGGGAAGGGGAGGGCGAAAGTGAAGACATGGTCAGTCAGGTTTCGTCAAATGGTAAGGTGTAGAAGCTGGGGAGAAATGTAGAAGGGGAATGATGGGTGGATGTGGGCACGATAGATAACGGAGTAACATCAATACAAACGCTATAAACTACCTCATCCTTGGCGCACCACCCAACCACATCAAGATCTTCGCCGAGGATGAGGCGGTTATGCATTATAGAAAAGCCCAAAAACAGACAGAACGTGATCAGCAACCAATCTCGTGCTGTGACGCTAGCACGGAACTGGATGCTGGCGGGGGAAGTGCTGGACGAAGAATTTTGGAAAAAAAAAAAGCCAAGAGGAGCACTCACGCATCTTCAGTATCGCTAGCAGATGTGCGCTGGCTTCCTGGTGCTGTCGCAGTGTCGCTTCCGGGATCGGCTGGATCGGACACTCCCGCTTCATACACAGCGTAGTCGAACAAAAACACGCTGTCCACACCGACGTTCACAACAAGCGTGTGCGTCATATTTTCCAGCCCAGAGACGCTGAAAACAGTAAAATTGGACAAGTATTTCTCTGAGTTTGAGCTGTTAACGGTGGGCGTCCCTGATTGCGCTGGATCTGGTTGGTGAAGGAACTGGCCGTGGGGCGTACCGTCCAAAACAAAACTAAGATTTGTGAACGTCGGTGTGGTATTAGGTGGTGCCGGGAACAAAGGTATGATCGCAAATAAAGAGATTGCGATTCCTTGATATTGGGAAGAACGTCGGGAGTTGCATATCAGCCAATCACAGTAGAAGCTTCGGAAAATCATATCTACAACTAACCTTCGAAAGTCAATGTCGCGGTAACTGGAACGTCCTGAAAGCCAGGGTCATCTGAATCATTTCCTTGCGTTTCAAATGGGTTTGTTTCGCCAGAGTCGCGTTCAAGTCGCAAGTGTCGGTCCGTAGAACGCTTTCTACTTCGACTTTTAGTTTTATATGCAAAATAGTGAAAGTTTGTCAATATAACGCAAGAAAAAAAAAGGACGAGGATAAAACGCACGATCGGCTCCTCCGCTTTAAACGCTTCTTTCCACTTCCATCTCCGTCCTTTCCCTTTCCCTTTCCGCTATCGCTATCATTATTGCCGCTGTCGTCATCGACCTCACTAGTTTGCGCCGGCTGGACACTAGAAGCCGAGGTGAAAGTTGATATCAGAGTTGAGGTCACACTCGTCGTTGCCTGAGGAGCAGAACTAGTTGTCGTTCCGTCTCCATCCGTGTCGCCGACGGTGGGTTCATCATCTTCATCGGCGGTCGGGATGACATGTGTTCCGTCATGCCACGTACCGTCATGCGCAGTGCCAGTGTCTGGAGCAAGGCACGATGTACATGGAACTGTGCTGGCATGCCATGAAGTTGCAGGCGAATAAATAATGTACATGTCCGTGTCATCAAGCGTGACGTTTGTCTAATGCGGAGGTCAGTGTTTCTTTTCTTTTCCAAAGAATAGTCGAGCGCATTGGACAGATCACGGTTGGAAGAGAGGAAGAAACCATACCTGAGCATTCGAGGTTGTCGCCACAAGCACAAGTGCTATTAATGACAGAAGGAGTCGCATAGGAGATTGGGTGCGACGACAGGAAGAGATTTCCCGCATTTTCATCATCTTTATTCGGAGGACGATTAGTTATCTATCCTATAATGCCGGGAGTAGCACCGGAATTGATCCTTATATGACACCAGCGGAGGGATAAGAAAACAAAAGCCGTCGTCCGTACACTTATGTAGATGAAGAGTCAACCGATCGAACGGCACGAAAGCAAGGCTTTAGGGCGTCCAGACGTGAGAGGTGGGCGGTAGGAACAAGATAGAAGAGCAGGACGCTCGTAAAGGCGGCGACAGAGAAGGGGAAAGAGCCTCGATTGGAAGAGGAAGGGGCTTGGGAAAGACAGAAGCAAGGTTAAATGGCGGACCAACCAGTGACTATTTGCTATCTTTGCCGAATTTATTCGCAGGGGCAGGAAGGTCGGGGCCACAAAAGACGTGCTCACGCTTGCATTCGTTAGGCTTGGTACAGCCGTGTATGGAGAAATATCACGACGCCAGTTCCACGCGAGTCGGAAAGACGTGGATTCGGGTTAAAGCCCGGGAATTTGAATGGGGAGATATCACATATCAGCTTCAAGCTCACAATGACCCGATGTACATGGAATGCTGAGTCGGCCAGTTCATCAGGTGTCCAGGTCCGCGCGCCCAAACTGCAGTCCAGGGCAATGTCCAAGCGGCAGTTGTCCGACGTCATAATACTGAAGCTTTAACCACCCATTGTTGACGGAGGCACTCCAACGGAGGCGCACAAGAGTCTATACAAGCTCGCAGGAAATACACGCCAGCAAGTGGTGAGAGTCTGCGTGTGTGTCGCGTAGCCCGAGCAGTGCGCTCTAAGTAGCCAGAAATGGAAATTTATCGCGTAATCAAGATCATTCCCCACACGCTCTTCGTTCTTCCCGCCAGTTACATCGTCCAATAACGCGCCGAAACAATCGTCAGCGCACAGGTTTAATTGGATTCCGTATTCGCATGGAACCCAGAAATGACTGCAGGATCTCCCTGAAAGCACTACCGATATACTTACTAGGACCTCAGGCTTTAATTCGCAGGCTCTAAACCTTGTCCTTCTAAATCAACCAACTATGAGTGCACTAGCGCGGTACACTCATCCCGTCGATGGAACTATTCCGGTTCCTGCCCTTTTGTATGACGATGAACAACTCCTCGCAAGCCAAGATGGCGTCGGGTTATATGACGGGTGAGTCCAGCTGCATTATTTTCACGAGTTGACTCTCCTCTACTATTTACTACTCGGGTCATGGGTTCTAACCCACATTCCCCACACTTCCTTGAAGCTCGCATGGACAACGTAAAACTGCGCTTTTATGGCCACTTGATCTCACTCCAGCTTTCAAAAATACCATTGGCACTTGCGATCTCTTTTTCATTCATCTTTAATCAGTCGTTCGTACATGCACGATCTGTCTCTTTATTCGCTGCACAAACAGTGGGCTCAACGGAAGCATTTTGCCACCGACCAATATCCGCGCGCGAAAGCGGCCCGCCCAAGTGTGCAGACGGCACTGATTGTTATTCATCGGTTCCGGCGAACATAGTCCGGAGCTCGCGCGAACTTCTCCTTTTTCGCGGTTGCGAGCAGACTTTTACACGCTTCGAAGAGGGTTATCATGGATGGCCTCGATATCTTCTGAAACTTCTCCTTTTATCAAGAAGAATAAATCGACTTCAATATGACACGAGGCTGCGAGACGGAGCGTTATGTCCGTCCTTCCTGAGTTTAAATATTTGTGAGCGGGCAGAATTTAGATGGTCGTCATCTTAATTGTTCGTTATCACATTGGAAATGTCTGCGAGCTTTTGAACTCGCCTAATTTTTTATTCTTCTCGCATCAGTTGGGCTGAATCATATTCCTTCATTACTATTTCATCTTATCTACTTTTCTCGATCTAAATTGAGGTTGACTATTTTCCACTTCGTAGCCCGAACAAATCTGCAACCCACCAGTCCGGCAGCATCCATATCACATCACACCGCCTTTTTTTCATTGCCGGCGCGCCCTTCGCTTCGCCGATACACGCACCGCCGCCCGCAGCAGAGGGCGGCGCGTCAATCACGCTCGACCTTAATCACGTCACGCACACAGAAAGCTACGTCGGTTTCTTCACAAGCTCACCGAAGGTGACCCTGCATTTGCGTGCGCCAGAACACAATAGAGTTGGCGTAGCTGAACGTCGTCCGTCGACAAGTTTCAACTCGGGTGTGGCGGAAGATGCTGCGAAAACAAGCACCCTACCCATCCCGCCAGGTCTGTCTAATTCTGTAAGTCCAGCACCAACGTTGTCAACAAATGCAGAGAATCCTTTTGAATTATGGGAATGCGAAATCTGCGGATACCGCAACCCGCCCGGTCTATCTCCAGCGGCGCGCAGGGCGTGTGGGCTCTGCGGAATGCCTCGTTCAGCTTCGTCCTCTGCAACACCATCTTCTTCTACGCCGCGCCAAACGTCTTCGCCGCGTACAGATGTCGATATCTCTGCTCCATCTCCAATGCTAATATCGTCCTCAAGGAGTGCAAAATCTTCGACTTTGAGTACAGGCATGAATGCGGCGCATTTGCTTTCGAAATCGCTTCCTTCGTCGAACGCGAGCTCACCTGCGCCGCTAGCCATTTCTCCGACTTCGCAAGCCGACGTGCAGTTCGGAGGGCACGGAGGCGAAGGAAGAAGAAGACGAATGCAGAGTGCGCTCGCCTGTTCCGCTTGCACCTTCCTCAATCACCCGTCTCTTAGAGAATGCGAGATTTGCGGAACAGCTTTAGTCCAAGATGATCCAGACCCAGGATCGGACTCGGAGACGCAATTAACTGCGAACCCAGACCTACAACCGCCACACGTCTCATCGAAATCAGTGCCTACATCAAGATCCGCGTCTCCGGCTCTCGAGGGCAATGATAACGCATTCCCAACGGTTATTGACGATCGAGAGCGATATATCAAGTTGAGCTTTCGCAAGGGTGGCGACAAAGCATTTTACGCGGCATTAAAGACTGCCTTGCAACAGAAAGAGTGGGAGGTCGGTGACATCATTTGGCTTGCTGCTTGGCTTGAAAGCTTAAGTCTATTTATTTACTCAAAAGGTGAAAGATGCTAAGTGGAGTGGGCCAGACCAGGAATCATCTGGTCTCTCTGGAATTAGTGCGTTCGTTCGGCATTTCAAATCCTCTTGTACTGCAGCAATTGAAAAAAATGATTCTGTGTAGGCGGTATTCTACAAAATATCGACACTACCGTCATGCATGCTGAGCGCGGCATGTCTGATGCCTTCGAAGACCTTGAGGCTCTCATGTCAAAGGCTCAGGACATGGTGCGTTTAGCAAAGGGGCTGAACGAGCAGCTCACAGCAGCTACCCATGCGTCCGGAAACGCGGAGCCCCTCGAACCCGAGGAGGCGACCTTTGTGCGCTCCTCACTGGGGCAGCTTGGCCTGAGTATGAAACATACTGCAGTAACAGCGGACATGAGCAAGGATGAAAGGAAGTACCTCGAACAACTAGCTGTGGAATTGGCAAGCGTACTTGAAGAAGGTGCAGATGCAAATGTGCAGAATAGAAAAGAAAAGATGGGGATTATGAGGGAAAAGGGAATAATCGGGCTAGATGAGATATGGGGCAGATGGAATCGCGCGAGAGGTGTCTGTAAGTTGTCTTCGTTACATCTCTCGGTCTTAAATATAGGGTCTGACTTAAATGTTGCTCTATGCTTCAGCCCTAGTTTCACCGGAAGTTACTCTCAAAGCTCTTCCCTATCTTCCTTTACATACCACACCCCCAATAACTACGCGGACACTCACGTCAGGCCTGCGCGTCCTGCATACTCCTGCGTACTCTTCCTCGGCGTTTGCTGCACGCCTTGTTGGCCTGCTTGTTGACCAAGGCCCGCGCACGTTAACAGATGTTGCCAGCGTGGAGGGGCTCAGTGTCGGGCTTGTGGACGAACTCGTGAAAGAGGTCGAGGAACGCGGCGATGTGTGCTTCGATGATCCAATGGCGGGAGTTAATGTCGGCGCGGGCGTGGGCGTTGAGACACGATGGTGGGCAAACTTGTTTGTGGAGTATGTGTGGGATGGACAGGTGGACTAAGGGATGAACACTGTATATACGTGCCTTGCTTACAGTGGTTCTATTTTCGAAGTAAAATCTTGGCAAGTACAATTGGTACATGAGCTCTCTGAACGTTTTCCCGTTTTTCGGTATTCTCTTCAAGACAGTTCCGAGCCTAAAACGCACCCCCCCCCCCCCCCCCCCCCCCCCCCCCCGATTGACTGGGAATCACTGACGTGAAGAAGAGTGAACTGGAAGGCACAATGAACGCCAATTAGTGATATTTTGTGTTGTGACGATGAATATAATATCGGAAGCCACTCACTCGGTTTGAGCAACTTTAACTTTAAGCAACCTTCCGGTTCTTTACCACGTCGGTGATGGGCCAAATTGGAAGAAATGGCGGCAGCCCGTCACAAAGTGTAATATGGTGTAACTTCAACAACCGGACAAAGTAGACATTATCGATACACTATCCGAAGAATATGCTACATACAGATGAATAGAAAAGTTCTACTCCTCCTGCCCATCATCGTCATCCTCGCCTAAATCAAGTTTCCTCTTCCTCCCAGGCAGCTCGGCGCCATCCCCGAACCCGACCCCGGCCTTCTTGCGCAGCGCATCGACGTCTTGCCCAGTGTCCTCCGCCCACTCGAGAACGAGGTGACGACCGAGTAAATGCGTGTGACGCAGCGCAGCATATGCATTTTCCGCTTCGTGACGCGTCGCGAAGTCGAGGAATGCGAAACCGCGTGCGCGAGCGTCGAATTTCTTCGGAAGGCGCACCGACTTGAGTTGTCCGTGCGCGCCAAACAGCGCGCGAAGGTCTTTCTTCGTTGTCTCGAATGGGACGTTTTTCACGACCATCTTAGTCGTCTTCGCTTTCGCCGAGCCCTTTTCTTCCGTGGAAGGCTTCTCGTCATCAGCACCTCGCCCCGAAAACTTGACGGACAGCGTATGGCCATCAAGCACGAATCCTTGCATACTAAGCAGTGCCTTCTTTGCAGCATCGGGAGCAGTGAAGCCCACAAAGCCAAATCCCATGCTGAGACGCGTTGCGGGCTGGCCGGGTATAGCGGGATGCTTCGGGTCGGGCTTCGTCTGGACGCGTGCGAAAGCAAAGGAGGGGAGATGCCGAAAGACAGCAGTAAGGCGCTCTGAGGTCGTTGCGAAAGAAAGGTTCTTGACGAAGAGTGTAGAACCGGGAGCGGCTTCGGCTTCATCGTTCGTGTCCAACATTTCTGTATCTTGCTGTGACGATACAGCGGGCCTCGTTTTCGCAGCCGACATAGACACCCTTCTCTCATCTTTATCGCGCGGAACGCCAGTAAAGATACCTATCGGCGCTTTCTCCAAGTAAATGATCGAGCTCCCCATCCGCCTATACGCGACTGCCCTGAAACCCTTCGCTGCCTCATCAGCATGCACAAACTCGACCACCGCAATTGTCCCTGCTGGGGGTACCAGCACACGACTCAACTTGCCATGGGGCTCGAACATTTCACGTATTTGGTCCGCCGTCGTCCCGTAAGGGATATTCTTGACTAGGATGCAGGTGTCCAGACGACGCGTCCGCACGGCTCGGTCTGATGACTCGAGCGAGGAGAACGACGAAAGATTAATTCCTTCGGATTCGAGATATGCTTTGGTCTCTTGGATGATATGTGTTTCGGCAAGGGCGAGCTTGACAGCCGCGGAGGTGCTGTCACCATCGCTTGAATCAGGATTGAGGATATCGGCTTTGGGAATATTCATACGATCGGCTATGGATGATGCCACTGCATCAGACTTATCGAACAACAGTTAGTTCTATCTGAGCACTTCAAATCTATATTTATTGAGTATCGACTTACATTCATGTACAGCATACTCCAGTTAAATTCTTTCCCGGCATTCTCCTTCCGCTTTTTCTCCTTATCCTTCTTCAAATTCGTTCTATCATTGCTTTCCTCTACACCCTTCATGCCTGAGACCTTCCTTTCAACAGCGGGAAGGATGTGCAGGAGGCGGCCCTGGAAAGAGGTCTTGTCGAGCTCCTCGTACGCCTTCAAGGCGGATGTAGGGTCTGAGAAAGTGACGAAAGCGAGACCTTTAGATGACTTCGAAACTGGATCAAGGGGTATATGGACCTAGGAGGAAGAGAAATAGTTAGTATTTTATTCGCGGCGAAAAGTATGAGACAAGACAGGAAATAAAAGCGGGGGCGAAGATCAGATAAGTTTCTACTATCTTTCCCAGAAAATCAACAACTTCCAAAAGGTCTTTGCCTCCGGAATCTGATGTCCCTATGAGCTTTGTCATCATACAAAGCCCCCGCGCTCTCGGTACAAAACAACTCGTCACCGAAACAGAAACAATTCTCACCTGCGAGATGGTGCCACAAGGCGTAAAGTAAGCTTGGATGTCGGATTGTGTACAGGAATACGAAAGATTTCGAAGAAAAAGGCGTCCAGATTGTAGAATTGTGTCAGCGGGAGAGGGTTCGTCAAATTCCCGCTTTCCTGCTGCATCAGGTTGACCAAGCTGAAACTAGTTGTGAGCGGCAGTAAAAGAGAGAAAGTAGTGCAAGAAATTCACTTTTATCCCTTTCCTAGAACCCCCTTCGTCCCCATCCTCGTCCTCCTGCTCGAATATCTTCTCATCATCACCCTCTGTAAACCCTTTCGTCATCCGACGCTTCATCCATTCGAGGTCGTCAAGCTCTTCTACTGTACTCTGGCCTGCATCGTCAGACGTCGTAAGGGGCTTCGACTGTTCCAATGCGTCATCGTTAGTAGAAACCTGCGAAGAGGGTTCAGGTACAACGTCATTGTTCGCCCAGGTGCGTTCTTTCTTTGTTCGCGGCTGCATCACTTGCATGAACTCCTCGAGCTCCACTGCCTTCTTACCCTTGGACGTAGAGGAGGGAAGTGGGGCGATGGTGTCATCAGGCGCAGTATCTTCAGCCCTCGTTTTCTTCGACCTCGACGAGGAACCAGGTTGTTCGTCCGTTGGAGACGGACCAAGACGCAATTTCTTGTTAGGTCGCGGAGCTGGAGCATCCTTCGCACCCTTCTGCACGATGAAAAAATTGTGTGTATTAGAAATGAATGAATAATGCCTTATTTTAGGAAATAAGAAAGAAAACGAACCTCAGCTACCTGCACGTTTATTCGCGTCGTATCAATATACGTCCGGTCAAACCACTCTTGTGCTCTTTTTGCCTCCTCATCATTTTTGAAACCAACAAACGCGAACCTACGAGACGTCCCGTCGGGCTTCTGCGCGACTTTGATGTCTGTCAGCGTCCCACCTGGACCATCCTTTTGCAAGAAATGGTCTTTGAGACGGACTGTCGTCACATAAAGCGGCAGATTCTTTACGATTAGCCGAGACATAACTGCTTTTCAAATGGAAAGAATGAGCTGAAGGCAGACAGCGGTGGCCATGAAGACGGTCGGGCTTACCTTGGGACATTTTGCGTGAAATTTTTTTCAAGCTTATAGACTTTCGGAAGTTGCCGTACCTACCTTCCTTTTACAGAACCTGGTACACTTGCTGGTGTGCTTTACTTTACCGGAAATTCACGATCGTCACCACTGCCTACACTTTGCTTCAGACTGCGACGACCGCGATCGTTGCAGCTATGTCAAACAGAAACGTGGACACACGACCAGAAAAGAACGCGAGGGGAATACCAAGGGCGCCGTTCATTGTGCGTCGCCTAGTGTTTCGCTTTGAACCCTCAGACTTATGGTCTGACGTGTAGACAGATGTCGAAGAGCACATTGGTGGACCGGACGCCGAAATCGAGCCTATCCTTTTGCGACTGCAGGATGCCCTCGCGTATGTTGAGATATTCTCATGCGCATATAATTGCCGACGTTGATATGATTTGCTTCGTAAAGGAAATATCGATACATGGAGACTAACTTGACGCAAAGAAAAACTGCTGTCGAGGAGAAGATACCAGATATCAAAAAGACGTTAACTATGGTTGAGTTCTTGCAGGAGCGGAGGGTGCGTCGAACTTTTGCATGCGAATCGTCACATATAAGTTTATGTTCGTTGTATGCAGGAAGGGAAAGAAGAGAAACATGAAGGTCTGGGTGACGACTTAGATGAAGATGGAGATGATGAAGCCTCGGCTCCCTCGACTCCAATACTTACGACTTTCGAGCTGAATGACACTTTGTATGCGGAGGCGGAACTTGAGGATACGGACACGGTGTATTTATGGCTTGGTGTACGTCGTGCAAGCTGATCTATCGAGATTTCTGACGCATTTATCCTCTATATCCATTAGGCGAACGTCATGTTGTCATACAAAATTCCTGCTGCCATCGAGCTGCTACGGTCGAAGCTTAGCGTTGCCGAACAAAATCTTGAAAATCACATCTCGGATTTGGAGTACCTTAAGGAGCAGGTGACCATAATGGAGGTGAACACTGCACGCGTCTTTAACTGGGACGTCAAGCGAAGACGACTGCAGAAGGAGAAGGAGGCGGGCGCGGGGCAAAAGGGCTAAAAGTGTAGCCTAGAGCTACATCAATGTGTACATACTTACTGCGCCTTTTATTTGACGAAGTGTCCTGAGTCTTTATTGGGAGTCTCTATTTTCTTTCGTCAACTTCATGTTCATAAAGATTTCTGAAGACCAATGAGATTGAATGGTTGTAATTGTGGTTCAGTAAATTCACACAAAGAGATCGGTCAGAGCTTGTATCGTCAATATGTGGGGAGGAAGGGCAAGATTATCCTCAGTGCACGAATGTGTTCGCAAAGGCGACCTATAAGGGTACATAATCCATTTCGGCTTTACAAATCACGTCGGAACTATATGGCATGTCCCGTTCTCGGACGTTCTCAGCCGCCGCTGCCCAGATAAAAATGGATTGTTCACACTGCAGTACTTTACCCATCCTCAGCGACGTTCGTTACCGGTGTTGTGCTGTCCTCCCCCGGTCTCAGGATGTCCGCGAACGCGGTAGGCAAGGCGAAAAGCATTATCGCAGAAACAAGCACCTTCGACATCCTGGACAGCAGTAATGATCCAGAGAAAGACGACCATAATCTAGATAACGGCACTGTCGAACCTTTCGATGCTCTTGCTGGCGCTGTCGCCACGAGTAAGGGCGACGGAGACTCGGATAACGACCTTGACCTTTATGGCCGTACTGAGATCGACCCGGTGTATCGCGCCAAAGCACATCTCCTGAATAAGGCACTCGCAGAAATTGGCATGGGCAAATATCAGGTACGTTCGGAAATTTCAATACAAGATAGATTGCTAATGTCTGTTAATATTCGTAGTGGTGGTTATTCGTCGCTGCAGGATTTGGATGGTTCTCGTGAGTCATCAGGACCCAAGTATCATACATATTAAATGCTAAACTGCACCCGGAACCTTTCAGAGACAGCATCTGGCCGGTAAGAAACATTCTACGCCATAGAAGAGGATCCGGACTACGGACTCACGTCTTGCTTGCAAGCTTGTCGGTGGACTAATACTATCTCCTGTGGTCAATGAATTTCATGTCAGCGCTCCATTTCTATCTCTCGCTCTGAATATCGGTCTCCTGGTGGGAGCCGCATTCTGGGGCTTAGGCTGTGATATTGTCGGAAGAAGGCCAGTACAACCTATAAACCTATAGATCATTGATCAATGAATTCTGAGGATTCGAATTTTTAACAGATGGGCATTCAATATCACCCTTTTTATCTCCGGCGTCTTCGCCATAGCTGCTGGAGGGTCTCCTAATTTCGTTACGTTGGCCTCTCTCTTCGCGGTAGTAGGTGTTGGCGCGGGTGGGAATATGCCTGTTGATTCAGCTGTTTTCTTAGGTGCGTTGTATATACTACCTAAGTGCAGCTTCTCTATTTAGTCTATATCAGAATTTATACCTGGGACCCATCAGTATCTGCTGACAGTTCTGTCGATCTGGTGGGCGGCTGGTCAGCTTCTGGCCGCGTTTGTTGCCTGGCCGCTCATCGCGTCTTTTTCTTGCGAAGGCGCCAATGTATGTCTGGTCTCGATGAACCATGGCTGGCGTTACCTTCTTTTCACACTGGGCGGGCTCATGCTCGTGATGTGGTGTGTGCGCGTGTTCGCGTTTCGCTTGTTTGAGAGCCCTCGCTACCTTGTTGCGCGTGGCAAAGACGAGGAGGCTGTCGAGGTTCTGCATGCTATAGCGCGTATCAATGGCGCGCCGTGCAGTATTACGGTTGAACACCTCAGGCAAGCGAAAGCCAGCGCTGTTGCCTATTCCAAGTTGTCTGAGATAAAGAAACGAAATGGGAAGGGTGTAACGGGTGCTGCTGAGAAGAGCATTAGAGAAACATGGCTACATATTAAGGCGCTCTTTGCGACGCCGAGGATGGCGTGGTCGACGAGCCTTCTGGTTCTTCTCTGGGGTGCGCATCGTCCGGAACTTCTTTTCCTGCATTCCTTCCGCTAACAGAAGATTTGCTATATAGGTCTAATCGGCCTTGCTTCGACCTTGTCAGTTCTCATTCTACTTGGAATCGAGATAAATCTCTCTGATATTTATCTTCTCACAGATACAACAGCTTCCTGCCCTTCCTGTATGCCAGATCTAACATCTATCGATTTCAAAACGTTTTTAAGCTGACTCTAAATAAGCTTAGCTTCAAAGGGCGCTGTGTTTGGCGATGGATCTGTCAATATTACATACAGAAACGTGCATACCTCTCCGCACTTCTTTTGAGCATATATTAATTTGCTTTGCCTCGATAGACTCTCATTCTGTCGCTGACCGGTATCCCCGGAGCCCTACTCGCCGGATGGGCTGTTGAATTACCCTTCATAGGCAGGAGGGGGACACTTATGATCTCCTGTTGTGTGTCCTACTAAATCGTTTGCTCATTCTTTTTCAATTCTGAAAATTTCCACCAGGTGCAACAGCGATATTCCTCTTTGCGACAACGACGGCTCGGACGTCTAACGCGCTTCTCGGATGGAATTGTGGGTACAGTCTATTTAGTAATGTAAGTTGTATAATGCATTCTTACAATGTTATCGCTGATACTCGCTATCTGCAGATCATGTACGGGGTTCTCTATGCCGTCTCGCCTGAAATCTTCCCAGCAAAAGACCGAGGGACGGGCAACGGCCTTACGTCGATTGCGACACGGGTATTCGGTGTCCTGGTCGGCTCTCCTTGCAGTTTTTGTCTTTGAATACATCAGCCTAACCTATGATACTTTGTAGGCTCCGATCATCGCGCTGTTCGCAAATGTATCGACCTCGGTCCCGGTGTACATATCCGGTGCGTTGATCATCGTTTCTGGGTTCCTGGCGTTGCTCTTGCCATTCGAACCGCGGGGGAAGGCATCTCTCTGAGCGCAATAGACTGCCGTCATGTTCTCATGAGTACTGCGCTTCCGCTACTAGGGAGTAGAAAGAATACTTGTCTACCTTGAACACCTGTATATGCTACTCTGTTTATGCTCTAAATGCTGCATATATTAGGAAGTGTTGTAGATTAGCAAATAAAAGAATGAGGAGTATGACATTTATCTACGCAACATTTTTGACATCCTCAGCCACCGTTGTATCATGTGACGTCACGCGAACTGTGACTCTTCTCTTATGAAAGTGGCGCGCGGTCAACATGCCCTTTGTTTCCGCCCACTGTGTCGTTACTTACTTTGCACCTCCCTTCTGTCAAAAAGAGTGAAAAGGAAACGTCTTTGGCTTGAATCACTGGGCTATACGTGTTCTCCTTAAACTGTACCGCAAGCGGTTCAACATTGCCGCGTTCATTACATAACCACAAACCTGATTTCAATCGCATCATAATTCTGGCAGCAGACATTTGAGATGAAGTGTCAGTCTTTTAGCTCCCCAATGTTGCTTTCTTACAAACTTTACAAACAGACTCACTACCTCCGGAGACTTCAAAGCTGGAGTTCAACCTCATCTGGCCGGAAACGAATACGATCAAATCTTCAATCCCAAAATCGCGAAAGAGAAAGCACAAAGTTAGGATATTTAAGTTATCATGGATCCTTGAGGGCCAGGATCGCGAATGTGGCTTTGTTTCCGCACGCCGCAGGCTACACAGAGCACTTCCAGACCTGCCTTTTTCGAAGCAGCTGATCGGCCTTCCCGATTACGGCCCGCGCACTTTTGTACGTGACGAGGAGACCCACGAGCCGTTCAAGAAGCTTGCGGAGGAGCAGCCGCCGAGACTGCGCGTGCTGACACGC
Source organism: Phellopilus nigrolimitatus (assembly GCA_021029095.1). Taxonomy (NCBI): domain Eukaryota; kingdom Fungi; phylum Basidiomycota; class Agaricomycetes; order Hymenochaetales; family Hymenochaetaceae; genus Phellopilus; species Phellopilus nigrolimitatus. Next base: position 41,321 of record JAJOHG010000011.1, read on the forward strand.
CAGGTGATGTTCAACGGCGCCTGGGTCCTGACGGACTCGGATGGGCCGAGGCAACTGTGTATGAGTGTCAGGGACGCAATTTATGGTAAGTTCTCGATAGAATATGAGTCTTTACCACAGTAGTTTCTAACCTATGTGTTCTTTTAGGACTCCTGAATGCATTTCGAATGGGCTATGTTCACCGCGAAGTCACTCCGGAAGGCATTTACTCTATTGATCGCCAACGCGTGCCTGCCCAAGGATATTTACTCTCCAAGTATGCACAGTTTCATTGTTTTCAATGTATCGCATCGGGATCATGCGACTGATTGATTCTCAGAGATGGAGTCTCCATCGAAGGTGGTGCACGCGACTTTACAGGAATATTGTGGGATTTTACGATGTGTTATAAGATAGAAGGTAGAGATAAGGGTATCACGGATGACACCGAAATATTCGTGAGCAACATATGACATTCACTGACGCGCGGACAACTCATTCCCTCACTTATAGGAGCCCACTGTTTCTACACCCACGCAATTGCTAGAAGGCCGCAATAATATCCGTCATTCTCCAATCCACGACCTGGAATCGTTTTTATGGGTCATCCTGTCAGTGGCGACAGAAATCGTCATCAAATTTGTGGATGGTGAAAAGAAAATAAGCCTCGATTGTGAAGATTCAGATAATGAAGAAGCCGCAAACAATGATGAAGACGAGGATGAGAGTGATGTCGAAGAGGATGGTAATAGTGCGGAGGCTGTCGAAGGCAACCCTAAAGACGACCCTGGCAAGGGTGGGGATAGTAATGCCGTGAACGAAGACCAGATGGATACAGACGACGGCCAAATTCAAACTGATTTGAAGGGAGATGGTGCCGCAGACGAAAAGATGGACGAGGATGCCGACGATAACGAAGCGAGTGAAGACGAAAGCGACCAGAACGAGAAAAAACGCAAAAGGAGCATCGAGAGCATAAAGGAGAAGAGCGAAAAGGCTAAAGGGAAGATGAAAGCCATTGTACAGGACGAGAATGAGCCTGAGCCTGGCGAGAACGCTGACGCTGAGCGACCCAGAACTACCGTGGAGGATGCGCCTAACTCACCCAAAACTCCTTCGTCACCGCCGTCATCACCGCCGTCCCACCTCCTTCGGATCGCGGAGGACCCGCATTCGCGCGAACTGCGCACCCTGCTTGGGCCTTTCAAACATGCAGGTCTATTCACCATGCAGCGCCGTACCATGTTCGACAATCTCGACACGATGCTCGAAGGCAATGTGAACCTCGCGCCGGTCCGCCCACTACTCTGCGCACTGCGTGCGCTCGCGGCAGAGTACTACGTGAAATGTGTGGCGCTTCATGAGCGGGATTCGAATGCGGAATTTCCGAGGGAACAGGTGGAGGAAGCATTCGCTCGCTACTTGAAAGCGTTCGAGGCGCATATGCCGACCGTAACGAACTGGATGTACTTGAAGCCAACTTCCGGGCAAAGTGCTATGTTCCGGTTTCCATCGGACATGGGATTCAAGGACGCTTTTACACGAGAACCGATATAAACGGCCTCAGATTTTCGATTCTGCTCGCTTTTTAAAAGTTTTAAGCTTGACTCGTTATGTCCCTTCTTCTGGCCTGCCATTGAGCTATATGACCCTCTTTCTTGTCCCTCGCCAACGATGTGCTTTCGAGCTCGCTCATTTGAGCAAGCAAATCTATTTCACCTTACATTTCGGAGGCAATCGTATAATTTGTCCAGAAAGTGCAACTTGATTGTGTATGTTACTTGAATAGCCAGTTGGGAACTCCGTCGCTCAGTGGCCAGGCATGTATGGCTGTGTTTGTTGTTTTGAAAAGTAGTTACTACTCCACTTGACGCCCCCGTCTGATCATGTGCCCTGACGCTTGTGTGGCTCGGGTATCGAAAACAGTATTACATACCATGCCCGAATATAGCTATGCGTATTGAAGTTCGAAAGGGAATTTTACAACCGATTCTTTTTCAAAATCAAGTGCGTTTACTTTGAAAACCGAACTTTTCGATGACAAAAATATCTTCAGCGCAAGTGTCCCGATTACCTTACGCAATAATGCGAGAGCTCCCGCAAGAACTTGAAAAAGGATTTTGATTCAAATGAGCAGTTCGACGATACAATAAAAGCTTGCCAGTTATGTACAAACGTGGACAGCAGACCCGATGCTGGAAGTACGCAATGAAAAGAAAAGAGAACTAAAGCAGGAAAGCATAGAGAGGAGACACATGAGGGAACAACGATATTTCCGGCCATAAAGAAAGTTCAATCAACATTCAGTCCGTTTTACACATCAGAAACCTAAGTGGTCATCCCGTCCCAACTCGCTCGCTTATGCTTGTTGTCACTCGCAGAAAGTAAGAGATCCTTCGGCGAGACGGCGGATTGCCCACGGTGATGGTGGACGGAACCTGCCGCCCTCCCAATGGTCTCGAATAGAGGCAACGCAGATGTGTTCGGCGCCAAGCCACTTAGCGGCCCAGTCGAGAGGCCTTTGAGTGCAGCTGATGCCATACCTTGCGTCTGCGTCTGAGCGAGGTCAAGCGCCTGTCCGCCACGCGTCTCATCCACGGTCGTGTCGATGATATCGTGGTGGGTCATGTCTCCGCCAGGCGCGTGCAAATCGAGGAAGAGCAGGTCCGAGAGGTCAAGCGACTTGAACGAGTCGTTGATAAAGGAGGTGTTAAAGAACGAAGACGGTTGCAAATTATTAGCGTGCGAAGAATTCGACTGTGAAGGGTTGGAATGCAATGGTGAGGTAGGATCTGCGTCATGGGATAGAGAGTCATGAGAGAAGGGTGGGATATCAAATAACGATAGCGACCTGATGGGAGGTGGATGGGGCGTCGCGTGGCCTGGTGCAGGCGGCGGACGTACAGGAACACGTTCGAAGGGCGGCACAGACATAGACCGGTTGTGCAAAGACGAGTACTGGTTACTGTGAAGCTCTCGAGAAACCCGGCCGGAATGTGCTGGTGTAGCAGGCGGCGTCGCAGCCAGTTCCTGCTCCATCTGCTCCGATACGTCAGAGCTCAAACCGGCAATCTCTTCCAGTGTCTGCGGCGGCAGATGAATAAGGGAGCTCAGGTCAGAGTCAAACAACGGGGATGCATCGGTATCGTCTTTTTGAACGCCAACCTCTGCCGTCGTGCTCGTAATCATGGGCTCGTCATCGTCATCGAGACTAATAGCCGCCAATTCATCGATGCCCGGCAGACTTGGCGTATGAAGCTGCATCGGATTAATGCTCGCCGCTTGCTGTCCCATTCCACTCAGACCCAACCCTGCGCTGTTATGACTTAGGCTAAGCTCGCTGTACGGATTCATAGAGCCTTGCGGCTGGTGCGTGCGCGCGCCGAAGATCAAGTCACCAGCATAGTTCGAGTGGTGTGTGAAGCCGCGCATACTCTGCGTCGGGAAGAGCTCAGGGTCAGAGAACGTTGAATACGCGTCGCTCGCTCCTACTTCGGATGCAAAGTCATGCGCGAACGAGTTCTGGAAGAGGTCATAGCGGTCCATGATGCCGTGAGAGAGCTGACTGAACGAGAACGGCGACGACGGCGGCGGCGAGGCACCTCCGACAAAAGATGAGTTACTGCTCGTCGACGCGCCCGACGGGTCGAGACGTGGGTTCCCCGAAAGCCAGTCGGACGGGTCCCATGCTGACTTTCCGATCATGTTCATGCCATCCCGTCGACCGAGAGTACTGAACGTCGAATCCATGAAGTACTCATTTACGGAAATTTGTGATGACGTCGGAGACGCCGTCGTGGTTGTCGCGGCTGAAGACCAACTGTCCATCTGCGGAGAACTGTGCTGACCAGACCAGCCCGATTGTTCGGTCGAATCCGACAGTGTTTGCGACGAGTCCGGCATAAAGTCGGGTAAAGACATGTCAGCCAAAGGGTCAATCTGGTCGATGGTGTGCATGGTGACTTCATTCAGCATTGCCTCCGGGTTGAACTGAGTACCCTCTGGCTGCGGAGTCATCTCTTTCACCTCAACGAAAGTTGCGATAGGCTTCTTGATCTCCACGACGTCGTCGTCGTCGTCATCTGAACTTTCTTCGTCCTCGGAGCAAGCGGCGCTCTGCGGAACACTATACGAGTAGCCGGGAGTCGTTCGTGACCTCCTTCGCCGAGCAGGTGTAGTCATTCGCACCGACAGGAGTTGGTCGTCTGCAGTCACTCGAGGCGCTGACACGTTGATATCGCCCCGCTTCTTCTTTGGCACGCTCCTCGGCTTGTAGCCTGCAGCTTGGTATAGGTGGGGAAACGCGTTCCTAAATCTGTCCCGCAAGTCTGTGGAACGACGCTTCTGCTCCTGGAAAATGGGGTCCTTGACGATAGTAGACCACACAGTACCATACTTTTCGTAGCCAGCCTTGAGCGCCTGATCTTCCTCGGCAGTGAAGGGTCGACGTTTCTTGCTCCTTGTCTTCTCAAAGAGGGACGTGCCGTCAGGAAGGGTAGATCGCACTTTTGAAGACAAGTGGGTCTTGGCATTGGGATAGTGAAGTTTGTAGGCATCGGGGAAGAAAGTCCGGAACCTAAGAAATTTTAGGATGACATCCGCGCAAAAAGGGATGGAACAATGAAATACCTGTCTTTGAGATCCACGGGCGAGCGGTTGTCGAATTTGAGGCTCGGGTCATTGAGGATGGCTTTCCAGTTTCCAACTCCCCACTACGAAAATTTGTGATTAAATTTGAGTAACCCAGACGAAGGCGGTACACATACGATATTGCAGCCATTGACGAGCATCTGAGTTTCCTCCTCCGACCATTTCTTGCGCTGGCGTTTCTCTGGCACAGACGCGATTTTGTCCACAGGCTTCTGATCGTCGCCAGCGTGCTTGCGCATCTTGCCTTTCTTTTCGGCTGCTAGCGGAGAGCCCGACGCGATATGCGAGTCAATAGTGGTGTCGTCTCTGAAGCTCCACGCGGGTACGAGGCGAGGAGAGGATGGGAGAGCGAGCGAAACGCGTCGTTGCTTTAAGGTCGCTTGGGAACCGCTGGTTGCTGTGGGTGGGTACGGCGCGGCAAAGGAAAAAGTCGAGCTCGACGGCGCGCTCATTTGTGCAGTCGGCTCGGCTGGCTGAGACAATTTGGGGCGGGAAGAGTGGTTTATTGAACAAGCGGAGAAAATATAATCGGATATGAGGAGTATCGTCCAGACGCGAGGCAACCTTGAGGACAAATGCGGTGGCTGATGCTCAGGTGCTTCCCAAGGAACACGTTCCCAGTGCCTCCCCCACTTCCTTTGCGACGTGTCTTTTGAGTCGACGACACACACAGAGCCTATGCGACCTCGCCGACGCCGGCAAGACCACTGATGGATGTCGAGGCAAACGTTGGGGGCAGAAAGGTATCAGCAGCCGGTGACCAACTAAACCGAAGACAAGCTGCAGCACCTGCCTAAAGCAGCCAGGCTCTTAGGTGCGTCTGATGCCCAACAATAACACAAAGAATCCATTCATCCTACAATCTACAATACCTTTGTAATGCCCGAACAATTTCGTGACGCCTACTTTACAGACCAGGGACAAAAAAATAAGTTACCCAGCTTTAAATTAGTCTAGATGGCCCAGCAACAGGCTGGTCATCCGAGCGCTCTGCGGCATCGCTCTCCAGCTCGTGGTCACCAGTATCCAACATGTCCGCGTCTTCATCATCTGGGAGAAGATATTCGACATCTTCATAAAGATGCGGGAACAATATCGCCAGCATGTCATCCGTTCTGCGGTGGATGTACGGCGTTAGTGCTCGAACCAACATGATAGCAGCGAAACAGTGACTCGCTTGAAGATAAAATCTCCCTTCTGTCCCTTCTGCTTCTTATTATTTTTCGCAGGAGAATCGATTTGCGCAGTTTTGTCCATATCAAAAGACGTAACTTTCAAGGTTCCGATGGCGTGGTCTTTCGTGTACAACGATAGGCAGCGCTTTGCAGCGAGGTCAAGAATGTTTCTTTCAACTGTGTCTGCACACGAAGGGTCAGATGCGGACAATCAAAAGAAATGAATACCACGCGTACTCTCTGCATAGTAGCAGTACACTACGTAAATGGTGTCAGCGCAATGTAATCTTAAATACATGACCTCATCAAGTACCTTCTGTCGGCCGGGTCTGTCCCATTCTGTCGATTCGTGCGATCGCTGGAAGACCGATTGAGTTTCATTCTCTAAGGTTCTCAACACACGGAGGGGAACTGCATAACTCGTACCTTGAAGTTCAAAGGAATGCTGCACTACGCTTTCAGTAAGAAAGACCCTCGACGCGCACTGAAATAAAGAGAGTTCAAATGATCGAAAATTAGACGTTCGTCAAAGTGGACAAAGCTCGGAGTAATCTTACCGTCACGTTCAGACCGGCATTCTCGCGTTCACTATCGGCGTATGTCGGAAATGAATCCCCCATCCAAAAGATACGAAATGATACGTACCCATGAAGCAGCAGGACGCGGATTCGGTGGTCAGTCTTGAATAGCTTCGCCGCGTTTTGTTTCCCTTTCTTCTGATCAATACGCAGACACAGAATCCCGTTCTCCGTCAGAGCCCGCTCGAGGACTATTCAGCGTCAGCGGATACCTACGGGTTCCGAAGCGAATGCTTCCACTTACTATACAGTGAATCTGCCCAGGCCGAGAACACGATGCTCTTGCACCCGGGATCGACATCGTCCAGATACAAGAGGTGACGCACGAGCGTCTCGATCTTCGTTCCGTAGCTCCCGAGGCAGGCAACCTTCTGAATCTCCTCGAAGACTTCTGGGTCAATCGTGTTGTACTCGATGACGCGTCTCGACCTGGGGGCGGCTTCTCTGCTATCAGCTTTCGCCGAGCGCTTCTGTGACGACTCTGCATGAGATTCGATCTTCTCCTTCATGGTGATGCGCTGCAGGGAGTCGGGGTCGATGATGACACTTAAAGAAGAATTTTCATTTTTCAACGATCGGGAAATTGAAATCTGAGCGTACCGGCAGACCGGGCATGCTTTCCCTTCCTTTCGAGTGAGCCACGCTTTCAAGCAGCCCTAGTTAAGCGATGAGCCCGGAAATCTGAAATTTACACAAAGATACGTGCTTACCTCACAGTAAACGTGCGCGCTGTGCAAAGCAAGAAGTCAGTAGCGCTGATAAGAACGCAGTAAATTGAACTATACCATTGCGTGATGAAGCCCCGTGTAAATTCACATTTACACAAGATGCAGCAGTTATCTTCCTCGCCTTCGTCATCGTTTTCAGCAAGATTCTCAAGGTATCGCTGCCTCGCGCGATGCTTATTGATGCTTGTGTTGATCTCGTTCTCCTCAGCATTTGTCTCCTCGAGGCTTTCAGCAAGGGATCCGTCCCATTCTATATCGCGCACAGTGTCTGAAATCTCTTGAAGCTGGCGAAAGTATCTAGTGAGAATAAATCGGGGTGCTGTGTCCGAAACGACTGATTGGCTTACTGAATGCGATTGTTGAAAGCCTTACGGAACTGCATCATGTCCGCCTCCAATTTGTCGTGCAAAGCCACTGAAGTGCCCAATAATTAAGAATAATTAAGAAAGAAAAAACAGTTGAACGAGAGAACTTGCATTGTTCCTTATTGACTGTTTTCAGTTTGGTGTTCCACTCCTTTGCAATGATTTTCTCTGGATCCTTATCGCTTTGAATACTTCCTACGACGCCTTGGAGATCCACATAGATAGACTTGATTGCCCGCCCAGAGAACCCCTTCCAGAGGTCCGTACGCTTTGTCGCCAGCTCTGCCTCTAGCACCTCGTGCTCAGGTTGCAATTCGTCCCTGTTGAGTGTGCTGCCGGCCTCCGCCCCTGCCGCGGCGCGCTGTGCCTTTTGAGCTGCGACGGTATGCCGGGTCTTGCGCTCGCGGACATCGTGCACGGCAAGTGCACTGCGCTCCGCAAGTAGAACCTCTCGGCGGTCTGCGAGCAGTGCCGCATAAGCCTGAAGGAATGTCTCTGCCTCGCCCTGCGTCTCGAGCGTGCGTGCGTACTCCTGCCCATCGGACTCGCCCTCGCTCGCTGACAAGCTTTCTGTGAGGAGCTTGACGATGCCTGCACGCCACTGCAAGAGTAGTTCACTCTGGTCATTGAGGATGTCAATAATTTCATTCGCTTCCACGAGCTGCTACAAGTCAGTCTTGCTGTATGTATTTCTATAAAAGTGTACTTACAAGTTCCTCGCTCTTCTTGCCTCCTTTACCGCAATATTCAATCTTCATGCTCTCTTCAGTCACCAATTTCTTGGAAGCGGTAAGCTTGAGCTGAGCAACCGACTGATTAGCTGCGTGCTCTGCTGCTAGATAAAAGAAGACAAAGAAAAGTGTCAACGAAGTCGTCAGTAATAAAAAAATGAGGACGGACATTTCAAGAGCCTCTTCCGCAGATCTTCGGCAATGCCATACGCATCCTCCTCCTGCGTAATATACGTCTGTCCTAGCCCATTATACACATTGCCTAGCAAGAAATGGATCTGATGTAACACGACACGACACTCTCTGAGCCTCGCCTGCAGTGCACGCCTCTTATGCTTATGCTCCTCACCCGCAGGGGTCTTTGGGAGTTCATCGTCCAATGAGTCCTCAGAGAGCGACACACTCGCCGAACGCTGGCGCTGCCTGCCCTTGCCCTTTGACGACGAGGCGCCCGTGTCATCGTCTGCGAGACGCTCAGCCTGGCGCTGCGCAATGGCCTCCTGCTTGAGAATTTCACCCCTTGCGTCATGTTCCGTGATCACATAGTTTATCTCAGTGCACATTGCATCCATATCGCTTTGCGCGCTTAGAAGAATTTCAAGAGCAACGCGGTCGCTCTGCAGATTTGAGTCGTCGCGCTGAGTCAGCTGGGCACGAGTGATGAGAATTTGGACCTGTAAAGCCGCGTCAGAACATCGTCAAGTAACTTTGAATCAGCTTACCCTTGACTTCTTGTCATCCATCAGCAGTCGCCAGTTCTGGTCTTTCATATTCTGCATTGGCAAGCATCAGCAAATTGATGTCTAACATCAGGCACGCGGAAAACTTTCGCACATCCAGCACTTCATTGATGCTCTTCAGAGCAGCGCCAGCTTTTGCGAGCCTGTCGTTCTGCCTGGCCAGCTGGCCAACCTGCGGGTGTGTGCAGATACCACGCAGCTTACGCATCCACGTGCGAAGGACATTAACGTCGACCGCCCAACCCGAAGAGGCAGCCACTCCGCGTGCATCGAGCCCAAGATCCGTGAGCGCCTGCTCGAAGTTCTGGTCGTAAACCTACGAGTGTCGATCAACACCCTGCTCGTCGAGGCGAAAACGGAGACGATAGACTCACATGCCTCTCAATCTTCCCGAGCTCGATAGGAACGACGTATCGTCTCTGCTGCGGTATGGTCAACTCATCCTGGACCTTCGCTTTGATTGTTCTTGAGCAGTTAATTCAGAATATCAATACAATTCGTTACTCAGCGAGCACGCCAGATACGCACCGAACAGCGATGCGCTCAAAGAGTTCCTTGAAGTGCACTGCAAACGCCGGCTTCTGCAGGCGGGCCCACGTCTTGGACGAGCCAGTGACAACATCTATACGCAAAAATCTGGAATAACAAGAGGCGCAATAAGGTCATTGGGTATTATGAACGTATGAAGTATCCAAAGTAATTTTTTTTTTGATGCGTACTTGAGAACGTGTATGAGGTCATCGACACTAGAGCGCGCAGGCGTGCCTGATACCGCGAAGCTCGAAATGCGGGGGATAAGCGAAACCATCTCCCTATATATGAAAACAAAAGAGAAAAATTATCAGATACAATTTTCATTTCACCTCAATAATGAATCAGATAAAAGTAGGACACGCACTCAGTCTTTCCTCCTCCCACCATTTGCACTTCATCCATAATTACCTACTCAAGCATTTCATATAATTACGAATGTTTTCAGAACCCAAGCTAGAACACTTACCCTGTTCCATTCAACCATGACGAGCGGGGAGCGGTCGCGGTAGATTTCAACATATTTTGCAACTTCGCGACGCGGCCGTTGAAGCGGTGCACGGGCTACTCCCAAGTCTGTTCACAAAAGCCCATAAGTATTTTCTGACAAGAATGGTAAGCGGACAATCGTACCTTGCTGCAGCGTATTATATGCTATCCGTGAGAAGGAGAAAAAAGGAAGAGAGGGCACAATGAGTTTAAGACAGAATGCGTAAAATCAAATGAAGTATGAATATCTCACTTGTGATACACACGTCATACTGCTGTACAAAGTCGCACCACGTCATCTGATTCCCAGCTTTTGCGAGTTCCTTCTTCTCTTTCTCCGTAAGTGGGAAGTCTCCCGCATCATCATCATCCGCTATATCACCCTCGTCGAGCGCTTCCATCTTGGGCCGCCTATTAGCGCGCATTTTTCGGAGTGCTGTGTCTTGTGCCTCGCGTGCTGTAATAGGAACGGGCACCTTTGTCCAACCCTCGTATACGAGCACCTTCAGCGTGGGCGCGTGCAGCGTCAGTTCGTCAACCCACTGCTGCGCAAGTGAACTAGGCGTGACGATCAGCGTCGTCTATGGTACGTGAGTCAGTTCATGCTCTTCAGACACATCGTGTTGATAAATTCAAGCTCTTGCCTTGACCTCCTTGACATCAATGGCTCCGACTGGGTCCCATCTGCTAACCAATGGGTTGCGGTCCACAGCGGGATTGAGTAAGACGAGTGCTATACTCTCGAGCGTTTTTCCGAGTCCTGGTTCCTCCGCGAGAATACCCCCGAGAAACTCAGTCCGCTGGGGGTATATCGAGCCGCAACTGCCCAGTGAGGCGGCTTCATATACCACAATTTTCCATCCATCGGGCGTACCTGTTCCCAGAAGAACGGCAACTGTGCATCTACTGTATCATCATCGCTGATGCGCCCGTCCGCGGATATTTGCTTACCCTCGCGCGCGAGCAGCCATGCGACACTGCGTCGCTGAAATGGGAGAAGTTTCGGGAGCAGATCTGTGGGCTGCGCGGTCTCGTCGGCTTCAGTGGATATCAGCGCCGGTGCAGGATGTAGACAGGACAAAAAGAAGGGCACGTCGGTCCATCCAGTGTAGCCCGTCGGTAATATGGACTCTGAGCTAAATGCATATGTCAGAATGCGTCGCTGAGCCTCTTCCTGTTCAGAACCCTTCTTTCCGAATGTTGTGACAGGCTCATACACGCCGGGTTCGAGGAGCGACACGGTGATCGTGATGCGTAGAGTGACGTGTAGTTCACGCGCGTCCTTGTCGATTGGAGAGCGTGCGACGATGAGCTGCAGAGGGCCGGACACTTTTGCGCGTTTGTTCATTTGCAAGTTGTATGCAGAAGCAAAAATGTTCTTCAGAGTGCGGGAATTGAAGTCGTGATCAGTGTCGTTGACATCTTCAGGTAGAACAGGTAGCGTGAGCAGACGTGTCAGAGGGAGAGGCGTCTTGCGCCCGCTCGCGAGTGGGTTAGCTGTGCATGCAAGGACGTTGCTGAGGTACGCATGTGGATACACAGTGCCGAGCTCGAAAATAACAGGCATGTCTTGCTCTTCTTGTTCTGCACATTTGTTTGCAAGCACTTCAAGGAAGTCACGGTCGTGCGAGATGTATGCTTGGATCTCAGGCGCGTCCTCGCTGTCTTCAACAGAGAAATCTATTTCGAACGTGTGACGGATTACTGGAACAGCGGACTCATCCTCCTCTACTGCCATTGCTTCATCTAGCTTGATACGTTTCGTAGGTCGTGACGACTTAGCGGACGACAGCGGCTTGCTCTTCCCCTTCAGTTTCCCCTTAGATTTAGTACCGCTTCTTGGAACCAATGGTCTTCTCCTCGGGCTCGGACTTGTCGATTTCGTCCGAGATGGCGCCTAGCGACATACACTCCGCAAGACGCATGAAGTCGACGGCATCGCATGAGGGGAATAAGTGACCCGTCCGCTCGTTGCGCCAAAATGAGACGTTGAACGTGTGATGTGAACTTGATTCTCGCATGTCGTAGTTTGGAAAAGAAAGAGACACGCAGACACGACGCCACTTCATTTATGCGACGGTCGCGCGCGTGACCGTCGAACTCGGATACTTACTGTACGTACGGACCATTGAGTCAGCAACGGCCAGACGCACGAAAGGTCTGATTTCACAGTACTGAAAGCGACATAAGTTTAGACCAGCAGTGTCCTCAGATTTGCAAAGCATCTTAAGTCAGTGCTGTATGTGGAGAACAATATAATGAGGCCGCAACTCGGGAAGCACAAGACTCTTGCGGCTTGCGACCATTGGTGAGGTGTATTCGTGTTTCCTTGGGCTACAGCTATAAAAGTCAGTAATCTAATTGTATAGCAATCGTTATAGTCCGCGCGAAAATAGCCCTTTCTCAAGGGTTGACTCCTCCTAGGTATGATGCACCGGTGTACAAATTGGCAAATAAAGTAGTGACATTAGCGTCGCAAAATTACAATTGTAGGACCATCACGAAACGCGTCTATGATGAGCTGACAAGGAGCTCGGGAGCGATGCGCTGCTCGACAGTCTTGAGCTTATCGGTCCACGTCTTTAAACGGTCCGCAAGAGTACCAATCTGAGTGCGGTCTAGCACGCGTGGCTGTACCCAGGTAATCTGTGCTGTTTGAGATATCTCGTCGAGCGACCCACGGATGAGAGTTAAGCTGATGGAATTAAGAAAACCAAAGTTCGGTAATCGCGCCCAACTTTTGGGGATGATGAATACAATACGCACCTGAGAGCCTTCATTACTAGATGCTCAACCTCGTGTAGTGGCAGACGCGTCTCCTCCGCGATCGTCTGGAACTGCATCGTACGGTTGTCCGCGTTTCGCTTGAAAACGGACTCTATCAGCGCCATCAGGCAAATCTTTTGTCGGAGGAACGGGTAGTTTTCTTGCAAGATAGGCTCCTTGGGAAAGAGCGGCGCGAGAGACTCGAACTTGCCGATGTCTCCTGCATTGAAAGTGAAGAGCAGTATCTTGATCCATTCGTGGGGAGTCGAGTCGAGGGATGACAGAAGTGGGTGCATTAACTGTATACCAGGGAGCGGGTAAGTTCAATGCCTGTGTCGATAGCAAATGAAAACAAAGGATCGCACCAACTCTCCGAAATTATAAATCGAATCTCCTAAGAGCGCGGCGATACTCAAGTCATGCGCGCGCAATATCCTGTCCTCAGGCGAGAGATCTATCTCCGGATCCACACACGCGAGATAAAGAAGCGAGTTCTTGTAGTATGGCACATAGTCCGCTTTCGCCTAAAAGCTCAACTTAAGATGTTAAATTCATAAAACGAAATGGATCGACCATACCTTGTAGTAGTCTGCGGCGACACTGTAGTAGGCGGCGTTCACGGATACGTCGACACCATCGAGGTCGTCAAGAATCTTCCATGCAGAGTCCATGTCTGTGCGCGTGCCCTCGAGGTCGCCATACAAAAGCTTGGCATGTGAAAGAGTGGAAAGGAGGAGGACATGAGCTTCAGGTGACTTCTCGGTATTTATGCGCGCAAGAAGGGACGTGAGGAAGCTGAGATGAGTGGCGGGGTCTTCAAGAAATGCGGTAGAAGGCGAATGGACATTATATGCCGGTGTCAGTATAAATTATCGAAATGGATGACAAGTATGGTGTAACGCACTGTCAATTTCCTTCGAGACTATGACACCCATCTCTACCAGTCTTAGCTGATTCAGCTTCTCCTCGAAATCGCGTACGAAGCGCTCGAAGACATCGACGCGGTATGGTTTTGAAACGTCATGGCGAAAGAACTCAAAGAGCTTCAAAGAGAGCTGATGCCAGAGCCTGAAATAAGATGAAGAGCCCGTTTGTATCAGATACGAATCATTACGAGAAATAGGGTAGACTTACTTGCGCTCGTGTAGTGTACGGAAGGACTCGAAGAAGGTATGAAGCTCTTGTGGCGAAGCGGAAAGCGCTGTTGTCAAATACTCCTCGACATCGAGCTTCGCTGGTTTATCGACGGCCATTGCGGAAGAAGACATTTTGAAAGAGAGCAGCTATTGAGTGCAGGTAAGTTTGAGGTTGGAACTACGCTTAACTGAGGCGCGCGCCCGACTCTGAGGACGCGTGTGCGTTGTTATGCCTTGTTTACCAGTACCTTCGAATATCATACCGGATCGAAACGAGCAAGTAACGGAAAGTCAAGAATTTTCGATATAATTTGTCTGCATCTATTTCGAATAGCTAAAAGTACACGAGAAATAAAATCGAATACAATAAATTCACCGCATCATCAATGTCGAGCATTGGAATTGCAAGAAAATAAGTCAACAGTAAGAAAGGCCCTGATGTATACGTAGAGCAAGGAAATGCGAAATCTATATGGGGGGTGTTAAAATGGCCATTCTTGCGTCGTACAGACAAAGTAACGGAAGTACTGCATTGAACATTGCATAATTTCGGGTCTTGAAAGCACGAGGACGCTTTATGTAGCGTTTCTCGAGCTGTTCCGGTGAAGCATGAACTTGTCGGCAATCGGAGTAAGCGATAGCATCGATGTCGACGGACTGGTTGGCCTGAGCTCAGGGTTGCGTTCAACGATTTCATGCCTGGTACCTGCGTCCAGATTGGAAATGACTGGGGGCTCTTCGATGAAGACGGGGAGCACCAAATCTTCATCAATATTGTGATCACAATAAAAGGCGCTTATTATTCTACTGATAGCGTAAGTACAAAGACATAAATTGACAGCGGAAACCAACAAACCTATTGATCTGCTCCTGCGCATGGCGTGAAGGAGACGAGGGTTTCTTCTCGTAAGGCTCAGCCATTGTCGAGGTCGGAGATAATGAAGCGAAAGACCCTGCTGTAGTTACTTTCCCGGTATGGACAGGTAGGACTGGGCCTTTCCTTTCAAACCTGAATGATATACATGATATTAAAAGATTGTAAGATGTTTAGGAAAGACATACTGAGGTGGAACAACCCCAGGCGTAGTACGAGACTTTAGCCCGAACCATTTCATGACGAAAAGGAAGAGAGCTCTATAGCGCTTGCGCGTCTCATCGGCAAACCCAAAGAATACGAAGAAAATGAACGCGCAAGCGACGACCATCCAACGATTCAGCTCCATAGCGATCACGGTCTGGCGGCTTAATTGCCAAAGGATGGCTGGGTATTGATCGACCTGAGAGTAATTGTAGTGAACATCCGCCCAGCTTTGATAAGGACTGAGCGGCTGCGTCGTGAGGTTGAGGTAGATGGAGTAGGTAGCAAATGGTGTCGTGCAAAGGAGTTCCGTAGAGGCAAGTGCCATGAGACGAAAGTAACGATTTATGTTGAGCAACCGCGACGACGTACTGGCAAGCAATTCGCCAAATTCCAGCGAACGCTTGTGAAATTCTCGTAAAGTCAAGACTATTTTCAAAGATGAGAGGGACAGTATTAGAGCAAATAGATAAGGCCCACCGCAATAGATGGCCGAAACGAGGCCGATGATGATGGGCCAAGTTGCAGATAGAGGATATGCTAACCAAACGTTGAACGTCGCCGGAAAGCACCCAATGTCCTCGAAGATGTCGAACCGATGAGCTACGAATATGTTGCAGGGTGAGCTGATGAAATCAGACTTTAAGGAGGGCAAATATACCAGAAACAACGTATTCTATCAAAGAACAGAGACGCCCGATTGATTTAATGTGCAGGTTTGATGTTTTGGTTTAGATACATACGTAGTGTCATCTGGATCACAGGTATTCCTATCCCAATCGCCAGATCCTCGTAAACTGCCCGGCGCCTCTGTATACGGAATGCTCACTAAAAACAGCTAGTGAAAGTAAGCGTGTCACATACCTCCATATCAGATGCGTTCACACATATCGACGTCGCAATCTTGTACAGGCGACGATTGATACTCAGCGAGGCCGCAGGAAGGGCGACGAAAGATCCCAATCATAAATCTGGACGCTGAGAAGAAAGTCAGATTGGATAATAGAAATTTCAAGAAAGTTTAGGCGCACAAATATCGCACCATACTGGTGCAGGATTGAACGCATTTCCATGCCAGATGATCGAGTTTACGAAGAAGTTCAGGCATGACAGAGACGTCCACAACATATAGAGACATGTCCCAGCATTACACGCTTGAAGGTGCCATGGTAAAGGTATAAGGACAAGAAAGAAACCAGCGAATGCGAATACTTGGTAAAGGGGATAACTTGGATCCATCGCTGCTTTGCAGTCGGTTCGAGCTCGAATAAAAAAGCGAGTCTGAGTCACTTTATCCTACATGAGAGTAGGGAGAGTCAGCGAAAGGGATGTTTATGAGCCTCCATATGAGAAGTTAGGTCTTCAGAGCCTCCTCTTTATATGATTCTCGTGCAGCTTGCATGATGGCGACAATGCCCGACTCATTGAAGGCGAAGAAAGCAGGCGAAGACATGCCATAGTCAAAGTTTCAAACTCGATCAATTGTTCAAACCGGTGTCGTTCCTTGCACAGAAAGTCAGTGATCAAGATCTTATGACCTGTATAGTGCATGAGCAGGGTTTTGAAGTCGGGCGTGTGCAAACTGCAGCTCGACGCCCGTATGATCGACGATCAGTTACGTAACAAGACGCAAAGTCGGTCCGCACATCGCACTCGGTCCGTCTTCGATATACCCAATGTCTATAGACCTTACTCTGCACCGCATTGAAAAGCTCTTGTCAAGTTTTGAACGCTACAAACGTCCGACTGTACACATTGCTGGTACTAATGGCAAAGGAAGCGTATCTGCTCTGCTGACCCGGATATTCATCGCAGCGGATCTGTCAGTCGGACGCTTCAACAGTCCACATCTCGTCTCTGTGCACGACAGTATCACGATAAACGACACTCCTGTCTCTAAATCGTTATATGACTCTATAACGACAGAAGTGTGCAGGGTGAACCAAGAGCAGGACATACACGCGAGCAACTTCGAGGTTCTGACAATAACAGCTCTCTTGATCTTCGAGCGTGCAGAAGTCGACGTAGTCGTCTGTGAAGTCGGAATGGGCGGCCGACTAGACGCTACGAATGTGATACCTGATGACGCCATCCTTATTTCCGCCATAACTTCTATCGATCTAGACCATCAAGCTTTCCTCGGACCAACAGTCGCAGACATTACTCGCGAAAAGGCCGGGATAGTCAGGAAGGGGAAATCTGTTGTGCTCAGCACTCAGAAGCACCCGGAAGTAGAAACGGTGGTGAAGGCGATTGTCGAGTCAGCTCAAGCCCGCCTAATTTCTGCTCCTACGGTAGTCGACAGAGCATGGAATGAGATCACAGACGGTC
Organism: Phellopilus nigrolimitatus; assembly: GCA_021029095.1. NCBI lineage: Eukaryota > Fungi > Basidiomycota > Agaricomycetes > Hymenochaetales > Hymenochaetaceae > Phellopilus > Phellopilus nigrolimitatus. Next base: position 58,598 of record JAJOHG010000011.1, read on the forward strand.
CTAACCCGCCTCCATTCTCCTTGTACCCTTTCTCTCCCCCTGCGCCTCGCCCTTTGGAGGTTAGATTCCCGGAGAAGACTTACAACCTGCTCCTGCCTCTTCATGGCGACCATCAGCTGGACAATCTTGGAACAGCTCTCGCGGTCGTTCATAGTTTGACCTCAGATGCCGCACAGCAAACTCTTATTCGCGAACGACTTTCTAGCATGAATGCGGACTCTCTTGCCAAAGCCGTGCGCAGCTGTTCATGGCCTGGCCGACTTTCATTCCACGCCTACCACGATCTTAGTGACACCTCGTCTCGACACCTCACCGTTCTCGCGGATGGCGCTCACAACGAAGCGGCGTCGCAAATGCTCGCTTCGTACATCTCCGGTCTCCTCTCGTCTCTTCCGCCCATCGACGAGGGCCAGAAACGCCCCATTAGCTTAACATACATACTCGCACTGTCGCATTCGCCGCCCAAAACTCCCGCGTCCGTGCTATCTCCGCTCCTTTCTTCTCAAACATTAGGACGGTCCGTTGAGGTGACAAAGAACGTCGCGTTCCTCCGCTTCTCTCCACCTGCAGGCATGCCGTGGGTTAAATCTGTCGCGCCGTCAGTGATGGCAGAGATCGCGAGGTCCGTGTGCGCGGAGGGGCCTGATAACGACGAGAGCACCGGAGGTAGAAAAGGTCTTAATGTCTGGATGGCACCTGACGACGAGACCACGGACGCCGTAGCTGAACTGAGACATGCACTTGCGTGGGCTGCGGATCAAAATGCTTCGGGTAAAGGACGACCACAGGACTCCCTGGTGGTGGTTGCAGGCAGTTTATATCTCGTCGCGGATCTATACAGGCTTTTAGGACAGTCGAATCGTACCTAAATTGTCAGTTTGGATAGTGCATCCCGCATTTCTGTTGATCTTGGTTGGCCTCTGTTGAGACAGGATTCGGCATATCTATTTTTTCTTTCTTTCTCACTCTCTTCATCATGGTGACTGACGCATGTTTCTTTTTTTTTAACGAGTCACAGCAGGCGATAAACTGAAGTGCATTATATTGATCAATATCAATCCTTACATTAAATGGAGATCCATCTATCATCCATCCATCCACAAAGCTAGCATTCACGTTCAATATCAGAGCGGGGGAAAGCACTTGTGTATTGCAAGACAATTGTTACAAAAATATACTACAACAAACAAAACCATTCAGTTCCTATTCTACACGGATACAATGAATTCTTGTCCTTTCTTTTCTTTTGTTTTTACCTCAGCGTTGATGGAAGGCTTTACTGGACCTTGATTGGCTCGACGTTCCAATACTCCTCCGCATACGTCAGGATCGCGCGGTCAGAGCTGAACTTGCCCATCTGTGCGACAGACAGAAAACGCGTTAGAAATGCATTTATGTTCAGCCAATGAAATGCTGACCTTAGCAGAAGTCCGAATGCTCTTCTTGATCCACTCCGTTCGGTCCTGGTATGCTGCGTCTACCATCGACAGAGCTTGGACATCTGTATTCAGCAAAAAAAAAAAGATACTGAGCTTTGTAGGGTGAGTGTTAGATGAATAATCACGAACAAGAGTCAAAGTCCTCGGTGATGAGGTAGTAATCTCCTTGTCGAATAGTGTTGAGGAGTCTGCGAATGAAATAAACGCAAAATCGGATAAATAACTATCCGTACTAAGGTAAGAAAAGACAGAGAAAATCGTACGGCTCGTAGGTGCCTCCGTCACCAAATCGACCAGCGGAGATCTCGTTCAGGACCGCAGCGAGCGCCGGCGATTTCTTTTCAATGGGTACCGGATGCTAAGAATATACATTTTAGTTGCTATGATTATACCGACAGTTTGATATTGACACATACGTATGTGTGCTGGTGACGCAACTCGTCGACGGCGGGAGTCAAATGGCCGAAGAAAACTGCGAGTAGAATTATCAGGACAAAAAATTAACGGACAAATTTGATTACTCACAGACGTTGCTTTCGCCGACCTCTTCAGCGATTTCGATGTTTGCACCATCGACTGTGCCGAGCAGCAAGCCGCCATTCAAGCAGAACTTCATGTTGCTCGTGCCAGACGCCTCAGTACCCGCAGTCGAAACTGTGGGCATATTAGCCTCGAACGGTAGTTCGTACATATAGTAAATATAAGAACGCACTGTGCTGCGAGAGGTCCGATGCGGGGATGAGGATCTCCGCGAGGGAGACGGAGTAGTCTGGGAGGAAGAACATCTCAAGGTATGGCGACGTGTCTGGGTCCGCATTGATCACGCGAGCGACGTTCACGATGAGCCGGATCGTCAATTTTGCGATGTAGTACCCCGGCGCAGCCTTGCCGGCGAAAAACACGACGCGTGGGTTGACCTTCTTGCGTTCCTCAGGTGTCATGGCCTTGAGAGCGAGATACCTCTGAAATACGATCGAATAACTTTAGTTCACGTAAGCACGTAGTAATTGTCTCTTGTTTCTTACGTGAACGACGCCGAGGAGGTTTAACGTTTGACGCTGCACAAAAATTACGATCGTAACATTTCTAGATCAAGTCTTGAACGTACCTTATATTCGTGCAACCGTTTGATCTGAACATCGAACATGGCACTCGTGTTCACTTTGATCTATGAAAGTATCAGCTTCATCCTTACATCTCAGGAAACAGACATGCTCAATAATGACGACGTACTCCAAGTGTATTTTCAACATGATTCGCCAGACGCTCTTTGTTGCTCTGCTTGACTGCCGCCCACTTCTTCTGGAATGTCGGATCGTCTACATGCTGGAGCAGGCCCTCGAGTTTAAACAGGTCTTTCAACCAAACTTCCTTCTTCAATTTCAGTGTCTCGGTGATCAGATTGGAAAGGAGTGGGTTGCATTGGTCGAGCCAGCGGCGCGGAGTAACTTTCGCCATGCTCAGTCCCTGAGTTTAATAAAGAGGTAGGATATCTACTTACTGCCGTTCGTGACGTTCGAAAATCTGTTTTCAGGCGTTGAGATATATCGTTATAAATGTAAGCCATCACGTACTTGCTTATGCCATAGAAGTCAACAAAGTCCTTCAGGATCGTTGTCTTGACGAGCTCGCTGTGCAGTTCAGCAACGCCATTGACTTTCCGGCTCCCAATGCACGCTAAGTTCGCCATGCGCACATACTGCGGCGTGCCCTCCAAGATGATGGACATGCGCGCGAGCCTGTCCCGGTCTCCGGGGAACTTGTGCTCCACCTGCTGCAGGAAGTGCATGTTGATATCGAAGATAATCTGCATGTGGCGCGGGAGGAGGTGCTGCACGAGCGGTACGGGCCACTTCTCCAGCGCCTCGGGCAGAACGGTGTGGTTCGTGAAGAAGAATGTGTTTGTGACGATCGTCCACGCCTTGTCCCAAGGCAGGTCCTCCTCGTCTATGAGGAGGCGCATGAGTTCCGGAATCGCGAGCGTCGGGTGCGTGTCGTTCAGTTGAATTGCGACGTAGTCCGAGAACTCCTCAATCGGCTTTCCTTGGTTTTTGAACCGTCGCATCATATCGTTTAGACTCGCGGCGGTCCAGAAATACTGCTGTTTCAGACGTAGTTCCTTTCCGACCATCGTGTTGTCATTGGGGTACAGCACAGCGGTAATGTTTTCTGCGGAGTTAGACGCCTGCACGGCCTGCTCGTAGTCGCCCGCATTGAACGAATTCAGGTCGAAGCCACGCTTCGGCTTGCTCTCCCATAGACGCAAATTGTTCGTCGTCTTCGTGTGGTAGCCCGGAATCATGACGTCATACGCGACAGCGAGGACCTCCTGTCCGCCGCTCCAGATTGCCTTGCCACTGTCACCAATGCGCTCCGCGTACCCGTAGAAGCGTATGTCGACTGTTACGTCGGTGCGCGGAAGCTCCCAAGGGTTCGTGTTGTTCAACCACGGGTCGGGTGCCTCGAGCTGCGAGCCATCCGAAGAGATGAGCTGCTGAAAGATGCCGTACTTGTAGCGCAAGCCATATCCCCACATGGGTAGTTCCGTGCTCGCGCTCGAGTCTAGGTAGCACGCAGCGAGCCGCCCGAGGCCGCCATTGCCAAGAGCTGCGTCGCGCTCGCAATCTGTAGGTGAACATGAGAAATGTGTTTGGATGATGGTCCCAGCTTTGACCCACCGATGAGATCCTCGAGGTTAAAGCCAAGCTTATTGGCAGACTCGCTAAACTCGTTCTTAAGACCAAGATTAAGGAGCGCGTTGTCAAGCGTGCGTCCCATGAGGAACTCTAGCGAAAAATAGTAAGCCCGCTTTTGAGAAGAACGCGAATATTGAAGCTGGGTGTCATTCCAGTTCACCTAAGTCGAAAAGTGTTAATTCGGTGTGCAAAGAGGCGATCGGAGATGCTTAACACGTACAATGAGATCATCGCGAGCGGAAAGCGCGACAGCCTGGTATGCGCCAAGATTATCAAGGTTGTAGGCCTGACGTGCAAGCGAAGTCTGCACGTGATTCACTATGGACTTGGAAATGGATGGGACATCTAGATGATTATTAGAAATAAGAACATGCATTATAAGTTACAGTAATACATTAGAGCTCACCAGCATCGACGCCTCGTATGCCCTCCTTCCATGTCTTCTCGTCACCTAGTGGCCAGATCTCTTTCCCGATGCATCATTTTCCGGGATATAACCTAGTGTTCTGTCAGACGCGCTCGCCGTCGACGGCGGTGGAGACAGAAAGACGAACCTGTGAGAGTTCGAACATGACGGCGCTGCCGCTTAGGCTTGCCGATCTCTTTCGTATCAATGGTTGAGGTCATGGTTGGAGGGAAACTGTCGCCGTCAACAGCAGACGATGAAGGGGAGGGGGCGCGGACGGAGAAAACGGGAGGGCTTAAGACCGTTTATATGCATCGTGGCTGAGAGGAACGGGTGAGATCGGCCGCTTACCACAGCACATATTTACCAAATGAAGTATTTCTATTGACTTATGCGGTGAACATGGCGGTCACTTGCACAATCTTCTCGACTATCTCCGCACGTTCTGATGTCAGTTCTTCACTGCGCTCTTCCTCCAACTCATACCGTCTGAATCTTAGAAGACGCTCTGGAGTCACCAGGTCCGATCTGCAGACTCGAAATTGCGAACGTCAATTGCGGTCCGAACACCTAATATTGAGAAATGGCCGCCTTGCTTTCTTCTAAAGCGTTATCGGCGGTGTCGGTGGTGCCCCATTTCTGTGTGACATGTCAAGTGAGTCTGCTAAGATATACTTCCCAGAGCTTTGTTGTCCTTGTGATATTTCGTCGTGCGGTCGAGGCGTATCGAATGCACATGTACATGTACTTGCACTGAAACGTTCGAAGTTATTCGAAGGAGTAAAAAATGCAGGCGTTATATAATTGAATGGAGCATTGCAAGATGGACCCAACTATATAATTATCCGCCCAGACATTTCCCTTGTACCTACGTTGGAATCGTACACTGATACTTTTGCCTCGAGGATTTTGGCGCCGACATGCCGATCAAGGCGACGTCAGTGTCGATCCTAAGTTCCCACACTTGCTAATACATGTACTGTTGCACATACATACAGTTTTGAAACACAGCCAGGGGCAACGACCGCCTCCTGGTCATTTTCTCTTGGGCGGGAACTACCGATGATGTCTGGAAGCTAGCGGTGCCGCGGTTCTCGAAGACCAGATGGAGCTGTTCAGTAGCACCCTCGTTCCCAGCGCCTCTCGTGAGACAAAAGGGTGCTCTTCGCTTTCCCGGGTAATCCTTCACAATGTCTGACGACACGATAGATGTCCTCTCCTTGAAGCGCGAAGATTCGAGGGCCTGTTCGTCTTGAAGCGACGAAGCACTTTTCGTCTTCGGCGCCGAAGGGTCAAGGCTCCAACGTACCCCTGTATCTCATGAATGGAATTGACAGTGGGTATGCCGAGGTTGATGCGTTAGAAGCCTGCAAATTTAGACAAGAGCAAAGTCATTATACCCATATATGTAATTATGTAAACGACCACTGTGGCTCGAACAGCGATCGAGCGCTCAAGGGCTGTAGAAATTTGGTAAAGCGAGTTAATCCAGTATCCTTGCTCGCTAATATACTTCTATACATGCACATGGGTGTGACAGTGTCAGAAAAAATTGCAACGCACTCAGAAATGACTTACTCGATGTGGCGGGATCGGTCAATGCGTGACCTAAAAAGGAGCGACGCATCGTATTTCAAAGCCTGATGTAGGGGATTTGAAGCTGAAGCGATCAAGAAGCATGCCAACCACACTTGCAAGCTTAGGTACTTCCTGGACGGACCAGCGACAGGCGTTTTTCATCGAAGAGACAGTCTCCACCTCTCCCTCTCTACCTTTTCCTCGCGCTTTACGTCTACCGCGAGGATTGAGAAGCAGGAGGATCCGTGCGGCCAACGAGGATGGTCTTTGTAGAGCTGCGTTTTTACGTGCTTGGATACTCTATAAAGAGGTTGGGAGAAAGATCATTCAATTTCCCGTGCGGCCGTCGCACTGCCACGCATGATCGTCGGGCATTAGTTTTTGTTACATAAGGCAACACGGAAGTTAATCTCGATCCTATACATTTGTCATTCCCTCGACTGAGTCTTCAGTACATTGTATCCGTCGCAGTTAAATATATATTGATGCGCACCTCGTCAAGTCAAACAAACCCGTATCGAAATGTAGCGCGAGATGATAGAATGGGACAGTCCACCCTTTCACCAGAAAGGGACAAGGGCGAACTTCCCAGGAGCCTGTTCTGCCCTGAAGAACGTTGGTGATGGACGTAAATACTTGAAGTGCAGCGAGTTGATTTCGAACCGGTCACACCGTGGCGAGCGAGTAAAAGATGACTGTTCAAAACTCCAAGTTGACAATAGCCTCACCTTAGTGGACAAGGAAGTGGTTTTCCTATAGCTGCGAAACGAGCAAGGGAGTAAGGACGGAAACGAAAACTGGAGAGTTTGGGTTGCCTGCTTATGTAAGAGAGTCTCCATGTCGGTTGAAGAAGACTTCTGGACTTCTCTCAAGCACGCGTCAAACACATTCCTCGTCGTCCCCTTACTTTCTTTCCCATTGCCGACAACGACGACGACAGCCGCCGCGATACCTTCAATTCAAACCTGCAGTTAAGGTACGTCATTTTTATATACAATAACAGTGCGCTCCGTTAACAAAGTTCGTCGTATTAGCCGACGGCGCGCTCGTCGTCTCTGACGTCCGGACGCCAACAATCTCCACGCTCTTTTACTGTCAGGATTTGAAAATACTGCGATGCCCCCTGCATTCCTTTCGAAGGTGTTCTCGCGCGGGAAGGACAAGGAGAGGGACAAGGATGAACTGCCTTCCCCGACTACTAAGCAGAGCAAGCGAACATCTCGCGCTTCCGCTCATTCATTGCTTGAGGGCAAGTTTGAGGCGGTTTCTCCGACCATCTCTCCGTCGGCTCTGAAATTCGATGAGAAAGATAAGACACCTGAGGTGAAGGAGAAAGAGAGGGAAAAGGAAAAGGAGAGGACAGCCCTGTTCCGCCCGAAGTCGCGCACCAAGTCTGCTGGCGCTGGCACCGTGCGTAAATCGGAGGATGTCCCGCAGTTAACGCTGGATCTCAACTTGCCTATTGTCAAGAGCGACTCAAGAAAACGGGATTTAGACGTTGTTTACGAGGGTGTTGCTGTTTTGGACGATGCTACGTTGGGCGAGAAGAGGCTGAGCGCGGCAGAGGCCCTTAAGCTAATGCGCATGTGCTCGTCTGTTATATCCAGCCGAGGTGCGTGTTCGCGGTCTGCACGAACTTTTATATAATTTCATTTTAAAAAATCGACCAGGTCTAGAAAGTCTGGGTGTCATGCATCCGCATTGGCATTCCGCTTCGTCGGTCACGCAGCGCAAGATAATCTCCCTATTTTTGTCATCGCTTGCCGCGCCTTCGACAGGTGCAACGGTGGCCTCGCCTACTAGTGCCGCTTCTGCATTTGAGTCTGAGCTTGACTACGCGCGCTCACCACATGACATTGCTGCCGTATTCCGCTGGGCGTTGCGTCACTTACGGCTTGACGGCAATGCGTTCGGGAAGGACGACGTGTCCTCGCTTGCATGGTACGACGGATTCGCAGAACAGGAGAAGGCAAAGGCGTATCCGCAGACTGCGTTTAGCGAGTTACTGCTGCCTGTCGTTAAGCCGTCCCACGCAGAATTATTAGATTCGACATTGAGTTTGGCTTCGAGCTTGGCTAGTCATTCGGAAAGGAATGGCGTTTCCGGAAGTAAACTGTCGATGTTCCTCGGGCATTACCTACTGACAGGAAACAAGGTCGATGGTTTGGAGGACTGGTTGTCGTTCTATGCGCAGTGGGAGCGCGCAGGACGGGCACTGGAGCACATTTTCTTGGCAAATCTTCGGTACGTACTTTTCAAGACTACTTCGGCTCACATTCTTATGTCATCTCAGAGATGAGGCATCAAAGACAAGGATACCAAAGCGTCTTTCGGAGTTAATTACGAGCTACCCTTATTCAAAGCATGCCGTTGATAGCCACTTCCCGCGACCGGCTCGTTTCGCAACTCGGAAGTACGATGCACTGCACGTTCGAATTACAACTCAGCTCGCGTCCTGGTTTGAAGGCTAGCCGGGAGCAGCGCCACCCCCTTCGGATTATTGAAAATGCTCTCAGAGCGGAGACGGGCGATGAATTAAAGGATGCGGAGGTTGCTGCGTTATGGGAGGAAATCAAGAAACTAAGCTTGGTGACCGATGGGGCAGATCCTACGTCGGATACTTCACTTTCAAGTGTTCTGTCCGACGATACGATACGAATTCTGTCTCTCAAGCCAGACGGCCCAGACGAAGGCACACCAACGATCGCTATGTTCACACATATTCCCGAGCATGAGGCCCTGTATAGGAGCAAAACGGCGCGTCGATAGGGAACGGGAAGGCAAAAACGTCGAACGGGTCTGTGTCTGTGTCGAGGAAGGCATCCGACGAAACGAAAGAAGAATCAAGCCCAATCACGACGGACTGGACTATGTTCTCGTCCGCTGGCTTTGGAGGTCCGAATATTAGTCAGAGCCTCGCTGCAACGCTTTTGGATAGTGATCTCGAGAAGACGGCTCCTGCTCTTGCTCACGGTCGCTCTCGTTCTCTCAGGAAGAGCCGATCCCCTGCACGCTCCCCGAGACTCGAGCCGCTGTCTTTACCTACATCGCCTGCCGCCGAGCCAATACGCTTCAAGACCTGCGCTTGTATCACTCGTAAAGCTTGACGAGTCGTTTGTCGACTTCTGGAGCGATGCGCTACTTGACCCAATTTCGCTTGCTTGGCCTGCGTTCGTTGTGTGTCAGCTCAAGTCGGACGCGGCACCTGCGCACGGGGACAAGAAGGTCGCGTGGCTCGTCGTCGAGCAGAAGTTTCTACCGCCGTCCCCGCCGCCTGCAGAGGAGACATCCTCACATGCGCGCCGCGCGAGCTCACCGCGGCCCAGCATGCGTAGCGAAAGCGAGGGACGCCCGGGCGTTATTGGCCGTGTTAGCTCGACGTTCTCTGCGTCGCGAAAACGCTTCAACTTCTTCGGAGGTCCGCCAACGACGGTTCCTGGTGAGGAGGGGAAGGAGGCCAGTAAGCCGGCCAAGGGGACGAAGGTGAACGAGATGGGTGAGATAATTTCGGAGGAAAGCACGTCCGCGAAGGAAGATGCCGCCAAGAGATCATCGACTAGTCCCGCTACGGCTGCCATCCTTCCCGTCGTTGCAGGAGCAGCGGTTGCGACAGCATCAGATGTTGATGAAGCCAGCTCAACGGCTCCGGGGCACAAGATTGAAGTTTCCACCACGGAGAAGCCAGTATCCCAAGCTGAGGATGTGAAGGCACGGCTTCCTTCCCTCACGGAGGCCGAGGAAGCTCCAGCTGATGTAATCGCTCCCCCCACTGCTCTAGCAAGTCCTGGAGCGGAGACCGTTGAGGAGAAGACTTCGATTCCCACTGCAGGATCAGCCATTGCTGCTAGAGCTTCCGCTGAAATCCCCGCTGATGTGACACAGGTTACTCAAGCTGACACTGCGTCTGCAGCAGAGTCTGTCGCTGCTGCTACACCCGAACTTGATGAGTCTCAAGCTGCTGAGACAGAAGGGGCTACTGCCGGCGTGCACCCTGGCGCAGGCGAGTCCCGGTTTGTCGAACATATTGAGACCCCTCCTAACGAGAAGAAAACAGGACCTGAGCTAACCCCCGATTTGGAGACGGAGCAGGAGCAGGAAGCCGAGCCTTTGATGACAGTTGAGACCGTCGTCGAAGCGGATGTGCCACCCGTTGCGGGGTCAGCTTCGGATTCCGAGCTGAAGGAGGTCAAGCCTGCTGGCGTCGAGGAACCTGTACTGGATGTGACCGCGAATCTGCTGGACGAGGATTCCATTACGTCTGTCGTTGAAGAGCCTGTTTCCGCTTCGGTTGACGCGCCAACAACCACTGTGGTCGAAGAGCAAGTTCCCGTCATCGAGGAGTCTGCTACAGCTGCTTTGGAGGAGTCTACTGTTCCTGCCCTTGAGGATCCTGCTGCTCCCACTGTCGAAGAATTTGCTCCAGAGGGATCTCCTACATTCAGCGCCGAGGGCTCTGTCGCTCCTGCTACGGAAGAGGTGGATCTCTCCGAAGAAATATCGATTCCCGCTAGCGAGAATAACGGCGCTCTTGCTGACGATGTTCCGGTCTCGGCCGTAGAAGCTCCTGCTGAAGAGTCCACCTCTGCGGAGGAGCCTGAGGTGAAGGAAGAAGCTGTGGCCGAACCCGTTGCACCTTCTCAGGAGTCAGTCGAACCGGCCCTAGAAGCCGATCCTATACAGAGCATTTCTGTAGAGCCTTCGGCTGCAGAAGGCACTTCGGAACTTCATGCCCAAGAAACAACCGTCCCTGCAGAACCTGATGTCGAGAAGGAGGGTGAAGTAGCTGCCGAAGTATCATCAGCAGGACCTATTGGTACGAGTGAAGTTTAATCCTTCTGAATCTGTTAAACTGATGTTCTCCTGCACTTTAGCGGCCTCGACGACCTATGCTGAGGAGCCTCCTGTGGAAATTTCGCAAATCGAAAGCGAGGCGGAAGGTACGTAGACCACGCATTGGTCGGATAGCAGTCCCTGATAAATGGTTACATTTCTGCATTTAGAACAAACGACTCCAGCATAACTTTGGCCTCTACAACTTATGTCAGCTCCCTTTCGTTATTTAGCTTTCCGCAATATCCTCCTTCCTTGTTTCGTTTTAACAGGTTTTCTTTTCGATCCCATTCAACGCTCCAACCAATTCATTTTACTTAGGAAATCTGACAATGATTTTAACCACTTGTTTCCCTTACTCTACCTCCATCTCCAGGGTACCACCCTGGATGCTATCTCTAAATCCCCGCCATCATCCGGACACACGCTCGTTATTTGATCGCTTACCGTTATGTTTCTGCTTTCTGACTCTTGAGGTCTATTTTCGTTTCCTGTCGCACAGAATTTTACACTTCTTTGAGTCTTTGATGGATTGGTTGGATATATATTGGCATTTACACTCTCCTATAGTGCATCGGTAGTTTCTCTTATTTTCTCATTTTGCTGTATGCCTGTCCTTTCTTGAAGTATACCCGTCTACCCGTCGTGCTAGAAAAATGTAAAGATGCGCGTTACGTAACCATCACATCGCCTTGACACGTGACTCGCTTTTTGCAAATTCAAACTTGCATTACTTTGAACATTTGCTAAAAGAGTGTGCACACTTTGTAATCTAACAAATGATTGGCAAATGCCAATCTAAGGAATTCTGGTGGCAAAGGCCTACAGATGGTCAATTTGATACAATACAGCCACTCCTTGCTAACTTTCCTTAGGTATTAGGCCATAATACAATACTTTAAAACTATATCTACAATATACACATTGTGTCATGTAGCTCGTCTATGAGGAGAAATTTGTAGCAAAGAAAAGAGCAGGTGAGTGCATTGTCTGTTGTCACGTGAGCTCAGCGCACGCAGAAATCGCCGCGCTACACGCAAATGTGCAGAACGAGTTTTTGAGAAAAATTCTACACAGTTATGCACAATTTAAGCTGGAAAATAATCTGGTGATATTGGGTTGGGAGGTCTATTTTGTCAATTTTCTAATTTCGCCCTCAACGTATCAGAACAGCCATGTAAAGCCACTGTTCCGATATGTTGAGGGCGAAATTAAAAATTTGACATTGTTGACCTCCAAGCTCTATATCACCCGAGTATTTTAAAGCTTAAATCGTGCAGAACTGTGGAGAATTGAGCTCAAACACTCGTTCTGTAACTTGTCTTCTACTCATGAGCCGCCAAAATTCCGTTTTTGGTAGACATGTAAGCAACTACAAATGCACGCCTCCCCTCACAAACCGAACCTAAAAAATTTAAATAATGACAGGCGAGGCCATGGTATTTGCATAACGTACTTACAGTAACTCACGAATGCACTGCACGACTCAAGATGCACGGAAGTATAAAAAATCACTGATTCAAATTTTTACTCCAGTTCCACTTTGTAAATTGAATTAAGTTTATTTTTATACAATACTCTTAGTGACGAAACATTAAGCTAAAAGGCGCGGCCAGTAGGACCATATTATGAGGAGGTCGTAATTTAATCCTCAAATTCTCTTTCTCAAATTATTAGTAAAGTAGGTTGGGAAATTCTCTGCAAGTTGATATTTAAATCACAAAAAACCGCTCTGTGGTTGCCGAGATATTAGCCTAACAAAGCACCTTTTCTACATCTGCGATAAATCTAGGCTAAAATGGTACTTTGTCAGGCATATATCTCAGCAACCGCTGAGCGGTTTCCTTGTGATTCAAATATCAACTTGCAGAGAGTTTCCCAACCTACTTTACTAGTAATTTGAGGAGAGCATTTGAGGATTTGAAGGAAGACCTCTTCATAGTCTGGCCCTACTGGCTGATCTCTTAGCATAATTCTTGGTCGCTAAGAGCATTGTAAAGAAAAGAAGCCTAACTTAATTTACAAAGTTGAATTGGAGCAGAATATTGAATTTCTGTTTTTCGACACGTGCATCTCGAATCGTGTAAACTATAGGACATTTGCAAGTCCTCGGCGACCTGCTCTCATCGACTATATTCTCGAGTGAGATCATAGCCGCAATACCCTTGCAGACCTGTGGCTATGTGGCAAAAGCCTGCTGGTAATTACGTTATGTACAGCAATTTTCGAAAATTCAAAGAACGGTGCATCTCGGGACGTCTTCTCTCACTAACGTTACATTTCAAAGGCACATTGGATATCGTAATGAGACCGCACACGCCGCATTTGCTTTATGAATCTATCCCTTGAGCTTGAAGTCATGAAGAAGCTTTTTTCTTCTTCTTTGCGGGTGAAAAAACAGACACCGTGACAGCGCTTCGAGATTGATCTCGGCTTGAACATTATGAGGGACGAATTCGTAGAGCCGACTCTGCCGAAACGCACCTGAATAACCTTGATGACACACACGAGTACGCTTCGACGAAGTAGAACTCGATGGGAGCCATAGGAATATTTCTGAGGTACGAAGATTTCGTGGACATCGTCATGATGCGTGTACGCTCCCGAGTTTACATGTGGGACTGGAGAGACCGGAGAACCGATTCGGCACATTTGATATTTCCATCTGCATCCCCATTTACCTCTGTGGTTCTGATGCGGCAGTTATATATTTATTTTCCGTCTATGTACAGTACCTGATGAAGGTGTTAAAAAAAGGTCTCAATTTTCCGGGGCCCTCTAAAGTCTCCTGCGGAGATAGAGTAATGATAAGAGCCTCCACCCGCTCCCGACAGTGTCGATTCCGTAGAACCTAAACGTATATCGGTTGTAAATGGGGACATTTATAATCGAGAAAATAATCACGAACGTAGCGGAGTACTCGTATTCTCGCTTACATATTCCACTGTCGGTAAAGCATGTTTTACTTGCTACCAGTGCCGCAATGTGAAATGGTTTTTTTGAAGTACTTTGACACTTCCTAAAACCCCGCTTCCGCAGCAGCGCGTGAACACTGCATTCATACCTTCCACGGTCTTCCCCCCGGAGAACGCCTAATTGCTCCGTCCCTTGCGATTGCCAAGTAGCAGACTTCTTTTTCTCACTTCTATTCACCGAATACGGGTGCTCTCATCTGCTCGCTCCGAGGTTATTCGAAGTTCTCGCTCTCGCGAGCCCTCGTGGACCCTCGGACGTTTCCGTCTTGTTTTGCAAGTCTTATACGCAGAATCTGTGCGTCATCGCCGTCTCTTCTTCAATAACTTTCAAGCTCAGTTTATAATGAGCCTCAATGTTCTCCTGCGGGTTTATCGCTAACATGCAGACGGAGAGTAAATTTCTAACTGTATCTCGACTGAATTGAATCCACTTCCGTTCTTTTTCCGGGCCTGCGACGGCTTTCGGACTTTGGGTCCCCATTGTAACGAGGCAGCATCTGGCTTCCGCAGAATCCAGTAACTTTGAACCTGATGTTTGCTGGTCCATCCGACGCTCGCTGTGAAGTCTATTCCGGATCCCGATTTGCGATGACTACCGATATACCCGTGCCCTTCCTATTCCTACCCTTATTCGACTAAACGAAAGCCATATGTGCACTTGAAATTTTCATTCCAATTGCTCTTCCGAATAACTAAGGATCGTCTATAATACCTAGGGCCGTGATACGACCATCGCACATCGCCGGACTACTCCGACAATCAACAATGATCGCACTCAGGCTAGCACTCAGGCTGAACATAATAGCGGCCCAGAGCACTGCGAGATTAGGTTGGTTTGCGCGCCTAGCGATTTTCGTGTCATTATCCCCCCGAATCGTGGGAGTTATTGCCAGCGACGCACGAGTGGGGAGCGGGAGTCGGGGCTGCGCGCTGGGTTTCGACGTTGTTAGCATGAGCATGCTGTGCTTTTGCTTGTTCCTCTTATCATACCTGTGTCTACCGTTTTTATCTGCAATGAATGACCTCACTGGCATAAATTAAACAGTATCAAACCCAACCCCACACGAGAACCTCGTATCCAAGTTCCAGGTTGAAGCTCTGCTATCGAGAGCGGGTTTTCAGGTCAACACCACTCGACTGTTCATATCATAAACTTGTGCATTTTGCGCTCATATCTCCATGCTGTTTTGATCGAGGAAATTTAGGACGCGTCGATCTTCATTTTGAAGACATCTTCCCGAAACGGAACTCACCATCATAACCTTGTTGGGCGTGGGCTTGACGGGCGCGCTCGGTCAGGGCACGGCACTGCGAGGCGCTGCATCGCTCTGAGCAATTCAGCGCTCGATCTTTTCTTTACAACAACGACGGATACGACTTCATGATGAATTGCTGCGGCAAGCCTTACGACCAGAGTGCGACGAACTCGCAGAAACAACATGTATCAAACAACCTATACCCAACGAACCAGCAGCCTTCACCACACCCTGGCGCTCACTTTCCCGAGAAACAGCAATTCCAACCACCAGCAATTCCGTCTCCACCTTCTGTACAACAATTCGGTTTCCATCAGCAGCAACAGACATGGCAACATGCGCCCATTTCGTCTGCGCCCTTCAATCCCTACCAGCTGTCGGGATCGCCGTCTCCTCCACCTGCTGGGTCACAATTCTCTGGAACGACATTGAACGGCATGGACGGGATGACGCCTAGTGGATCAATACAAAGGCCAACACCGTACTATGCAGGCGCGTCCGCACAATCGTCCGTAATGATGACGACCTCCAAGATTAACGGCTTGAAGTCTCCCGAGCCTTCGTCAATTGTGGATGAAGGGAAGATGTCTGTGTCAATCGACTTTGGTGCGTACTAGTCTTTCTAAAAATACCTAACCTACCTGATCGATATGTAGGTACAACGTTCTCTGGAGTGGTGGATTACTCGTTTATTGCCGTGGATTTATCACTATATTAAACATTTATGCCCTTTCAGGCCTATGGCTCCTCCCGTATTGAACAAGGCAAGGTGCAGCAGATTCTCCGCTGGCCTGGCTCGTTCGAGACGTTCCGCAAGATTCCAACGTGTCTGCTTTACGACGAAAGTGGGCGTGTGTTAGCCTGGGGTTTGGAGGCGAAGAACACCGGGTTGATGGAGGGAACAGCGCGTTGTGAATGGTGAGCGTGTGTTAATGCGTCTATTCTATAGGCGGGAAGCAAGTTGTATCTGAAATGCGCAGGTTCAAACTTTTTCTGGAGCCTCGTGCGCTGCGCGAAGGGCATGTCGACCCGCGTCTTCCGAGCCTTCCGGTATGAGTAAATATTGCTGCTAACAGGAAGTTTGCTCAGAACTCTGCAATGTAGCCCGGTAAGAAAGCCATCGACCTTATCGTTGACTTTCTTTCATGTATGTGGGAATATGCAAAGGAGGAAATCACACGCGCAATAGGTGCTGTTGCTGACTTAGGTAGGCTGTTTCTTTCACGTAAGGCAAGTTAACGTCAATTTATTGCTGAATAGATTCTGCGGACGTCTGGCTCACTGTCCCCGCCGCATGGGACGCAAAGGGCTGTGAGATTATGCGCGAAGCAGCCATCTCAGCCGGGCTCGTGCAGCAGTTTTCTGCAACCGATAGGAATTGGGCGGAGCGTCTGCATATCATTACGTATGATTTCTCAAGGCTTTCATTCTATCTAGGCTCATTTGACTTTTATGGTTTGGCTGTATTTTGCATTTTACAGTGAACCAGAAGCCGCTGCTGTGCATTGCGCTCATTTGACTAACCTTCATCAACTGAAGCCAAGTCAGAACTTCATGATTTGTGATGCAGGTGGTGGTACAGTCGTAAGTCCCAACCAGCATTTGCCTCATATCTAATTTCTTATTATACCGCATTTCGAAATTTCTCGGGGTGTTTTTTCCGCTTAATACAGGATCTGGCTATATATAAGATTATCGGCGAGCTTGCGAACCTAGAAATTGCCGAGGTCTGCGCACGTTCTGGTGCGAACTGCGGCTCGCTCTTCCTCGATTTGCGTTTCCGCGAGCTTGTGCGAACACTCCTTTCGGATCACCCCGCTCATCTGGACCCGGCTTCCCTCGCATACTTCATGCATGCATTCAGTGAGACAGATAAGCTATCATATCTGGGTGAAAGTGATGACAGTATGTTGCGAGAGCTCTTCCTTAGTTCTCAACTCATTGATGTATTCTCTTGTTCACAGACAATATGTTCCACTTTACGTGTTTCAATGTGGATGACCCGGACGATCCCACGGTCGGGCTCATCAACGGAGAGCTTGCCATCCCCGGAAACCTACTTAGACGAGAGGTCTTCGACCCCGTCGTGGAACAGGCATGCTTTCGTATTTGTGTCTTCTCTTAGCATTTATTTATGAGACTTCGTCTGATCTAGGTGCTTGGTCTTCTCGAAGAGCAGTTGCACCGCGTGGAACAACGAATAGACGCACTTCTCCTTGTTGGTGGTTTTTCGGGCAGCGAGTATCTTTTCAAGCGTGTGGACGTGAGTTTACTCAGTTTCTTCTGTCTTTTGAATCGAGTTGAAAAACTAACATTCTTGCTGTCTAGGCTCAATTTGGCTCTCGCATTAAAGTGATAGCTAGGCCTTCCGATGCAGACACGGCAACGTGTCGCGGAGCAGCACAATATGGGCTGGCGCGGAGACCTTTGGTCTCAAGCGTTATTGCGCCGCGGTCGTATATCATGAAGGTGGGCTGATTTCATTTTTCTATCTATATTGTTTCCTCTGCACACGGTTCTTTCGAATCTTCTCTTCTCTTCGCACTATGCGTGGTAAGACGAAGGGATGTAGAGAACTTAACCCCGACGATAAATTTGCCTCGGTGCTAATATTGTCGACGACAGGTAAAGCTCCCGGCGGAGCAAGAGGATTGGCAAAAGCGACCGGCGTACATCAAGGTCAACAATGCCGGCGTGAATATCTGCGAGAACAGGTGGGTACCCTGTTTGACCGCCGCTTTTATTTGAATCCCTTGAACTCAAAGAGAGAAAACGTGCCCGCGACGGATTGTGTTTCTGTTTGGAAAATCTATTAGGCTGCAGTATCTTGTTACGAAAGGTGCTATTCTGCGTAAAGGGTGAGTGAATTCGTTGCAAGTACTCAAGTTGCATCTTCGTTCCACGTACTAACGGGCATCTCTCCCAGGCAACGTGTGCAAACTAAATTCTGGTAAGCAATGTCTATAATCTTAATACCCCCGATCATCAGCGGGGTGTTCCGAATTCAATAATGGAGGGCTCGAACTCACGAATGTCTCCGTCTTGTCCCCTTCTTTCGTCCGTCTTTCGCAGCAAATTCTCCCAGAATGCTCAAGGTGAGTACAGGCAAACCTCTTACTTGTTGCGTGATTTGTGAGGACATGTCGAAAATCAAGGAACTGACTCTTTTTCTCGCTTTTTTCTATGTACTACCTCGGTCGCCGATCACCACCTCTAAACGGTTAACACTGTCGCGTGGCAAAGATCGTCTTTTTGTTGCCATCCTCTACACCTCTGACTCAGATAAAATAATGAGATATACCGATGAGGTGCGTGACCTAGAGACGGAGGTTGATTACCTTAATCTTATCTCCGTTCATTTGCAGGGTGAGACCATGGAACTATGTAAATGGACCGTCGATCTAGGCAATCTGCCGTCATTCCAGCAGCAGGCGAGTTTAGTTCAAGGCGGTTTCTACACTGGTGCGTGCAGAACGACAGAGTTCATCGAGCCAACACACTGATCCGCCGCTTCTATTGTTCCGCATTGCACTGGTACCGACGGTAATGCAAACCACAGAATTCGAACTCGGTCTGGAGCTGGACAGTGCAGAAGTCCGAGGGATACTCGTGTACGAGGGCCATGAGTGGGGGCGCGTCGTGTTTGACTTCCTAAACTGATATTCCTAATGAGTGCCGTTTATGGATTGCATCGCGGTGCGCTCTGCTACGGCACTGTGATCTCCGTTTCGACGTTTGCTGTGGTTCCCTGGTACGCGATTTTTTTGGTTAAGTACTTGAGTTCCAGATTTAGGAGGGCTGTGCATAGGAGCCGCTTCTTTCACTGTCTTCGATTTTATCCCATTTTTCTCCTGTCATCTAATTATGTATGCTCTGTGAATTCTCACAATTCTTTGGATCCGCCGTGTGAGATGCTGGACGATTTTGCTAGAGGTACATCGGGTCGTATCTCAGTACTCGCTGTTCTTGCGTCGTATTATATCTCACTTTCTCCATTTCCTTTTGTGTAGCCGACGGGCATTTATTTCGTACTAGGCTCGAGCCTTCAAGACTTCGCATGTTGGAGACAATGCATTGCGCCTCGCGCACTATACCGACTGGATGGTCGTGGTGGGCAATGACCACATATGGATTCGCACTCTGTGGCTTCTGCATACTAGCCATGACTTAAGATACGCAAACGCACGGACGTTTCCGTGCGAGAGGCTGTTGTCCTTCGAGCCCAAAGTTCGCAGGCTTCATTCTTATCTTACCAACATTCCAGGAGGACCAAAGTTCTTCACGAGAATGAAGGGGTCCTTCCGAAAGCACAGGGCGCACGGTAAATCCCATGAAGGGTCCCCAAGAGACTAACGCTGGTCCGTAAATCCGATGACGGGCGGACAGGGTATCATATGCTTGAAGATATCCCTGTATCTCGTCGAGAAATTTTCTTTACTCAAAAAGTCAAGCGCTATTTCTTTTCGGAGTAATTGGGGTTACTAATTTTCTTTAAGATTTTTCTGCAAATCAGTAGGCCGATGTGCGCAAGGGCTGATGCAATTCGGATGCCTTTGATCGACGTCGTGGATGACTGCAAGACGCTTTCAACGTTTCGAAATGATTTCCATATCCTCGTCTTCTGAACCGCCTGCATTTTCCCGGGGGTTTTAATTTTACAGCACTTCCTCTGGATGATCTTCCGAGCTCACACGATTTCCACCTTCCAGTTTCATGGCGAGATTCACTGGACTCTGAGCACGTCGACGGATGCGGAGCCTCGGAGTTGGAAGCCTCGGCTAGTGCCGAGGTGTCTCGGGGGGCTCCTTAGGTCCTCGTTTGTTCGTTCCGCCTTAAATTTTGTACTTAAATCGCGCAATCCCTATCCCATGCATTTTCATTATCACTCCTCTCCCTCGCCATGCTGCACCCGTCTCAGACATTGCATGCACACCTCGCCGCGTTGACCACACCAAAGCTTTATAATCTCCTCCAGCCAATAACCGTACCCACTCGCTTGTCGCGCTCTAGCTTTACAAACTGGGGACGCACGTTTTTCTGCACACCATACGCTATCTTCGAGCCTGAAGACGAAGACCAATGTGCGCTCGTCCTTGAACTAGCAAGGCGTGAAGGCAGGCGTGTGAGGTTCGCAGGCATTGGCCACAGCCCGAGCGACCTCGCGTGTACAAGCGAGTATATGCTCAGAACCACCAAGCTGAATAAGGTTCTCGAGGTGAGTAGCTCTATAGTCGCTGGCAGTTGCTGGCAGGGCTGTTAGAGATGTGCATCAATCCAGATAGACTAATAACGGTTCATTTAGGTTGACGTAGAGAAGAATTTTGTCTTGGTCCAAGGCGGGATTGTCCTCGACGACCTGCATGAGCGTCTCGCTACTCACAATCTTGCCATGTCTAATCTCGGCTCCATCTCGAGCCAAACGTTAGCTGGTGTTATCACTACTGCCACGCATGGTTCTGGCGTCACCTTCGGCGTCATGTCAACGATGGTACTTGCGTTAACGCTCATGCTTGCAGACGGCTCGAAGGTTACATGCTCTGCACTCGATCGGCCCGACCTGTTCAAAGCCTCACTCTGCGGGCTTGGCGCCACGGGTCTCATATTATCCGTTAAGCTGAAAGTGGAGCCCGCGTTTCGCCTTAGGGAGGTACAGGACACGATCGACTTTGATGAGTTCATAGAAGACTTCGACGACCTGGCGAGTTCCGCCGAGCATGTGCGATTCTGGTGGTTCGTCCAGAACGGATTAGTGCGCACGAGTGCAGCAGACCGCACGAGAGAAGTCAGTCCGACAACGTTATTTTTACCTTTGATGAAGCTAACCTTTGTTTGCTTATTCATATAGAACGCGAATCCAGCGGGTAGCTGGCTTTGGCACAGCTTCTTTGGTCACCACATCGTTCAGCTCCTCTTGTTCCTGGGACGGTTTTGGCTAAGAATAAACACTTGGACGGGTCTGTTTTCTGAATGGCTGATACGTGGGAAGTCCATTGGTATCGATGACTCCTATCGCATCTTCAACGTGGACTGCAGAGTACGAGCCCAGCTTCCTTTTCCGCCGTGGCGAAGTAATAACACATTCAAACAGTATCCGCAATATACGACAGAGTGGGCAGTTCCGCTCGTCAATGCTCGACAATGCCTATTAGAACTGCGCACATGGATTGTCAACGAGTATGCTGATCCCAGTGGCGTGCGGCCGCACTTCCCTATCGAGATTCGCACTACAGAGGCGGACGACATTTGGCTCAGCCCCGGCTATGGCCAGCGCATGTGCTGGATCGGCCTTATCCAATACAAGTACGTGAACACTCGCATATACCTGCACGCTCTTCTCATTTTTCGGGGTTGCTTTTCGGAATTCCTATTCTAGACCCTACGGGTTTTACGTGCCTTACCGTCGGTTCTTCGCGGCCTTTGAGCGCATCGCGGCGCAGCTCGGTGGAAAACCGCACTGGGCGAAGACGCACACCCTGGGCCCCACTGAGCTGCGCTCGATGTATCCTAAATTCCCTGACTTCGTCAAGGTGTTGGAGGACGTCGACCCAGCGGGTCTATTTCGCAATGAGTATGTGCGTCGGCACGTCTTCGGCGAACAGGGCGAGGATGTGGATGCCCGTGTGTTCAAGTTGCGCCGATGAGGGATCTAAAACGGAACTTCATCTTTGGACATCAGATACCCAAAAAAAAGGTGATTATGGACGCAAGTGAATTCCATCCTATACGGAGAATAGGAAGAGTCTGTCGCATGTCATCAATAATATTTTAATCTCGTTTTTGGTCTGTTGTGTTTCTATTGTGGTCTTGCTTTAAGGTCTTCCAGACCATGACGTTGTTCGCTGCGGTACCTTTGTCTAATTCATCTAGGTTCATGCTTGGGACCCGGGCAGTCTCCGGGAGGGCCAGAACAGTCGCATACAGAACGATGTGCTGCGGTCATGTAGCGCTCCCGCTCGCAAAGAGCCGCTCAGTAGATCGGATAAAGTAGTGCAATTGCTTGAGTACTCCGTCTCTTCTCGCGTTCTTGCATTCTGGCGCGCCGGGAAAATCCGCAAGGTTTGCGAGAAAGCTTCGCAGCACAAAACAGGTTCACTCCAAAGTGCCCGCGTTTGCTCGTACAATATTTCTAAAGGCTTCCTATATCCTGGATCCCGGTTCATCATGGCCGTAAACTACAGTACGGAGCTACAGACCGAGCTGTTCGCGGATTGAAGCCTTAACAAGCCGAATATATTCCTAAGAAGAGCATTGCAATGAGTCCGACCCGCGAACGTGAGTCTAGTGAAGAAGACAGGATGGGAATAATAGTTCACGCAACCCATGCTCACCTCCTGGTTGTCTCGGTACAACTTGCAGCAATCAATGTTTGCGCCACTTTCCAGGTTTGGTTCTTGGTACAAGTGAATAGAAAATGAATAAGAGTGACGGAAAAGGATACTAATTGTACTGTACCTGCTAACATGGAAACGACGCTCAAAATAACTTTCTCGACACTTTGTACTGGGCTCCAGCGTTCCGACGCTTGTTCATAGTGTGTGGGATCGTCGCCGGGCGTGTGTAAAATAGAAATACACACAGTACCATCAGAATAAACTTTGGAGAAAGTCTATAGTTAGAGAATAAAATCTAGTACTGTGGGAGGTTTCCGATAACTCCCAGGAACGGGAAGTGATTACCATTAGGATGGAACAGTGGGGGTTCAAACTTCATCTTAAACGGCGATAAAGGATAGTCGTCAGGCTTTCAACACAAATTTGACGATATCGGCAGGTTAGGATCGATGGATACGGTTTCAGTCATACTGGTAAAACTTGGCTTGAAAGGATGTCGTGCTTACAAATGTCAGCTTAGCAGCGAAGACACCACCCTCCTACCATTCGTGTAAAGATGAGAACTACACGGAGAATACAAAACTAAAGGCGAAGACGCACAAATGGCGTATCTTTAGGTCCACAAATGAGCGCTTCCCATGTGAAGATATCTTCTTCAGAGATTGGGCCTTGTTAAGCAAAGCGCAGAGGCCGAGAGTAAAACCGCGTGTCAACGATGTATTAATCCACTTATACGAGAACGATTAGGAATCTCACCTGCAGTGAACATGCCATCAGGGGAACCTTGGAGAGATGATTCAAAGGTAACTTCGTGTCCCAGCAGCTAGAACGAAGGCCACACACCGTTTGCGGTCAGTTGTTTGTATTCAGTCATGAGGCGCCTTAAGGCAGTAGACCTGTTCCCATGTCGCGAAGACATGATAATAGGACACTAGAATCGAATACCAGAGCAGCGTTGAATCCCAGAGCTAGCAGTGAAGTGCGTGAGAATAGGCAGCAACACTTGGAGGTCCTTGATGTTCGCGGCCAACGTGCACTCGCGTCTCTCGGTCAGAAGTGATTGCGCTTGAAACTCCGCCGGTATCCAGCTAGGACTCCGGCACGACTTGGCCACGAACTATATGCACATATCCCAGACTATTAAGCATATAGGTTGAGATAGCTTACGCAGGTCGTGCTCTTGCGTAAAGTATAGCTGATCGCCGCCCTCGCCCGGATTCGTCTTCTAAGATTCATGTACATGCTACACTCACTAGCACATATCAGGTTTCAATTGTACATGAGTAAAGTCGATGTGCATTCCAGTATAAGCAGTGTTTCTTTGAGTTACATATGTATATCAGGCCAAAATAATTTACATGTACAGTATTCTCGATTTGCTCGAACTTTTGGAATGTATGTTGAAGGTGACTCTGCTCAAGTTTCCTTTTTCGGAAGGCCGGCAATACAAGATTGATCCGACAAAGCCGTGGAGCAATCTCGCTCGCAGCGTTCAAAGTACGCACGGGCCTTGCCCGTCGTTGTACTCGTAGTTGATCTCCCTCTCCGTCTGAGAAAGCATCTGCAGCGATGGCGACTGAGAAAAACAAGCGTACGCATGTCCTTTTTGAGTTTTTTCTTCTTCACGTTGACTGATGACCGAATCGGCAGCTCTTCCGTTCATTGCGAACTTCACCGCTGGGGCTATTGCCGGAATCTCGGAGATTCTGACGTTTTACCCTCTCGGTAAGTGGTGTAATTATTGCTCAAAGCTCAGGTTTAACGAATATTTTTCTTCTCAGATGTGGTGTGTCCACGATCCTCGTGCGTAGAGCGAGTTGCAGATATTGATCGCGTGCCATTAGGTTAAAACACGGATGCAACTCGAACGAGGAAAGTCTACCCAAGGACTGGTCGGGAGCTTCAAGAAAATTATTGCCGAGGAAGGGTGGGTTGTTAGCACGAAACCCTGATTATCAAACTCACTGTCGGTGATATCGTAGGTTCGGAAGACTGTACAGAGGTATTATGACCGTACTATGTCCTCTTTATGATTTGCCGATTTCCGGTGGATTGTAGGACTTGTCCCTCCTCTGCTGCTGGAGGCGCCGAAAAGAGCTACTAAATTGTACGTGTTTTCCAAAACTATTCATTACGTTCACTGGGTCTTCGTTTGCTTAACATGAACAACATTATCCGCTTTCGGTAGCGCGTCCAATGACTTCTGGGGAAAGACGTACATGGGCTGGACCGGGGAGAAGAAGATGACCCAATCGCTATCTGTCCTGACTGGTTGCAGCGCAGGTGCTACTGAGAGTTTTGTCGTCGTGCCCTTTGAACTTGTTAAAATCAAGTCCGTGAGCTTCCCGCTTCGTTCTCGGTGTCTGTGTGACAGACAATCAGACGATTTTCACCCCTCTTTTTCTCAGGTTGCAAGATAAGAACAGTGCATATGCAGGTCCGATGGAAGTTGTGCGAAGTATTATTAAAAGCGAGGGTGTCCTTGGCCTGTATGCTGGTATGGAAGCGACTTTTTGGAGGTAACGTCGACTTCTGTCTTCACCTGACAACTTTTTGGAAGGTTCTGAATGTTGGTCGCTGACTCTGTCGATTCTCATGCCACCCTTTTTGCTCTTCCTCAATGCAAAATAAGGCATCTTTGGTGGAACGGCGGCTACTTTGGGTAAGCCTCGCGGTTAACTTGCTTCACCTTATCTTACCGTGCCTTATTGTTTTTTCATGCGTGCAGATCAATCTACCAAGTCAAGGCTTTGTTGCCCAAATCTGAGGTGCGCTTAGCCATTGAAGGTTATGCGACAATTCTGGTGGCGTTTTGACTTTTTAAACTTTTATACCCAATCATAAATCCATAGACTCCTCAAGGGACGCTACTCAACAACTTCGTCTCAGGTTCAGTCGGCGGCTTTATTGGAACAGCTTTGAACACTCCGTAAGGAAATTCTTCCCTGCTTCTGCACGTTTTTGCACCGTTCAGAAGCTCGACTGAATGCACGTACTGATTATATCTGTTGTTGCAGGTTTGATGTAAGTCGATGTCTCCAGGAGTGTTTATAGACGTAGTCTATCGTAGACTCTTGTGATTGAATCGTGACCTAACTCACTTATCTTTGAAGGTGGTCAAGTCGCGTATACAGGGCGCAGAGAAGGTCGCTGGAAGTGTACCTAAATATAATTGGACATACCCTGCGTGCGTTTCCCGTTTATTTTATCATACATTCTTGCCGCGGCCTCTCTATTTCAAGAGAGAAGTGCGCGGCGGCTATGAGACAAGTGTATCTAATGCAATGTATGTCTTAGGCTGGCGACAATTCTCCGCGAAGAGGGGCCTGTTGCATTGTACAAGGGATTTGTACCCAAAGTGCTCCGTCTGGCGCCCGGTGGAGGTGTCCTGCTTCTTGTTGTAGAGTTCACGTTGACCGTCTTCCGTAAAGGTACGCGGTGGTGCTGACGATTTGGTTGTCTTGGTTCTTACATTCGCTTCGTCTAGCTCTCGGACCTCCGTACATATAGATGTTCTTCTTAGACTAACGATAAAGGCAAATACGCCCGCTTGCGCACCTGGATGGAATACACACGCTGTTGTACTCAATACGCACATGTGTTCATGTGGAGCGCAGGCTGCATGGAAGCTGTTGTAAGTGATAATGTCGAAGCTGGCTCGATGGACCCGGAAACGTCTATCCCGGATTAAACGTGCATGTTTACAAATGCAGATTAGAAGTTGAATTTAGAGACGCTGTCCGCGGTGTTTGCCTTCAACGCGTATGGTCTTAGGCTCTGGCCGTCAATATTAAGGCCCACTTGCGGTGGTTGCTGATGTAGTTATCCTATGAAATCTAGTGCGGGAAGTCGAACGTTCTAGCACCTTTGCATCTGACCTGGATATACATGAGTGCGCTGATTGGGAGGTTTACAAACTCTGGGATCACAGCGAGGCAGTAGATCACTCAACTAGCCAAGGGCCCCTATCTGTTGAAAACAAAGACTACTTCTAGGTATTCTGCGCACGACAGCTCCTATTACATGTATTGGCGTTGTACCTACTAACTTAGGTCAGCCCAGCTAACTTTTGTTCGAACGATTTCAAATTTGCCCGGGCACCTTATAACTCCTAACTTGGGGTCACTACTTAGACCAGTATCGATTACTGTGCTTTTCATATATAATGACAGTTTCGAATGAAACGAATGAAGTTTGGCCCCTGAGACCCGAAAACCCCTGTCCTAATTAGGCTGCCGCGTCGTGCCAGTGCATACAGCGCGTCTCGACGCGTCGCATTTCGTCCCACCGCCGCCATTGCTTTCAACGACGCAACCTCGCTACGTGTAACCTGACCTGCTTTTCTGTAACTACTACTCCTTATCAAATATACTCTGTGTCGCGCCGAGGCACCGTTGCTGCTGGATTGCCACCATTCCTCAACTGTGGCCCTATGCCCAACAAATGGATGCCGTCTCGCACCCTGGCCAGCACATTGAGATTGTGCACTCATGGAACAAGCTGCGCGACACGGGATTTCAGCTCGATGCGCACAATTAGAATCCGATTATCCTAACCCCACCGACGTCCCTGTTGCGCGCACGCCCCGCAACGCACCTGCACGCCGCGCTCTCCATCCAGTGCGCCTTCCGCACACACCTCGCCCTGCGCGCCATCGTGACGTTCCCCACGTCCCTGCACGTCACGCGTGCGGCGAGGGTGCCGAGGAAGGCCGCGCGCGTGACAGACTTTTGGGCAGGCGTTCGAGCGCGCCTGGGTACGCTTTACACACTTCCAGCGTGCAGGAACTTGTCGGCCATATCTACAGAGGCAGCTTTGGCAGCGGCAGCTCGTGCGATGGCTTTCCAATGCAGTTCTGGTCAAGCAGGGGTGGGCATATTTATCCCCGTCATCTTGCGCGCCGAGAAACTCCAGGTGAGCTCCATGACCGGTATCCTTGTCCATATCGACGATCGAGTATCTGCCGAGCCGAAAGTCAGAGCTGAAATTGACAAACGGGACATCGGCTTTTTTTTGACGCAGCCCGCTAACAGTCTGAACGCAAATGCGGATGGTCGGCCATATATCACGACTGTCATGGAGTTGGGCGTGCAGCCTTTTTATTGACACAAGCCGAACATGAAGCAAAGAGCATCATGTCTAGGGCAGCCCCGCATTTTCCACTACAGGGAACAGCACGACTGCCATGACTGTCGCGACAAGCTCGAGGCGCCCTGCAACGGTAGCGCATGTGCGATGCTCTATTTTCGCAATCGTCTGTTCGCCGTCGGTGTACAATGTAGTAGTTAGCAAAAATGTATACACGACACTACTGTCGTCTCGCCATATCTTGCAAGAACATTCGCGGCAAACATCGACTTCGTCTTGATTTATAAAAATGATAGTATAGCGGTAAGTTACAGAAAGGAGAGAAACAAGATATATTTGATAAGGAGTAGTAGTTACAGAAAAGCAGGTCAGGTTACACGTAGCGAGGTTGCGTCGTTGAAAGCAATGGCGGCGGTGGGACGAAATGCGACGCGTCGAGACGCGCTGTATGCACTGGCACGACGCGGCAGCCTAATTAGGACAGGGGTTTGCGGGGTCTCAGGGGCCAAACTTCATTCGTTTCATTCGAAACTGTCATTATATATGAAAAGCACAGTAATGTGTATGCATTTGAAATTGAAGTCTGTTCATATGCAGTTCATGGGCATGTGGACTAGAAGAACCGGACAGCCCCAATTATTTCCTCATATTAATGCAGTGAGAAACATATAGTATTGTAAGCAGCAATGTGCTAGAGTGTGTAAGGAGTCATCGAGGCCGTCGTCCGAGTCGAAGTTCTGCAGTGGAAGCAGTATTGCCATCACGTGACTTCGTCGCGTCTGCGCGTACTGTGCAGTAAAGACGTTACTTGGCTACTTTTTTTTTTTCCCTGCAGGTGCGTCATGTCGATTGCTCTTCGAAATGAAATGGATTTTCTTATGTGCGCGTGGATCTATGTTAGAAGTCTCGTAGTGGAGGAATCAGAGTGGGGGATACGTACCAAGTTAACAAAGGAGTCCTGCGGGCTGCGGCCTGCCTACAATTGATTTGCTGCCTTTATTGGAACTCGTTGAACTTGTGTTTCATTTTATAACGGATAGGTGGTCGGCTGCAAAAAATTAACAAGAGCTCGACATAAGTACTTCTGCTTCAGTATAGAAGGGTCCTTCGGAGTGAAGTCTGATGACAACATTTTTTCGCTTTGCATCTACCGAATTTCTCATACTGGCCGATCACATCATATTATTTGGTACGGGGAAACTTGCTGTAAAATGAAAGCTGAAGCTCTCGACTCGTTATAACTTGTGAAGCTGCAAATTTGAGGGTGCCGCGACAATCAAGAGCGGGAGTTTTACAATGTATTTTCATTATTTGGTGGGGATTACGAGCTTGCATGAACAGCTGGAGGTGAGTCGGTGTTTCCTTTTGGAAGGATGTTGATGTGAGGGAAGGGAGTAGGAAACATCGCTTCTGTAGACTCTGGAGGACACATGCAAGGGTCTTTACGGCGAGCTGGAGGATCATCTTGAAACAATAATTTCTCGTGTAAGCACAGCTGAGCGTGTTTGAATTTTCACGGAGTGTGTTGGATAAAGATTAACACAGAGTGGCAGCTTGTATGCGCTATTGTACCTGCATGTCATGGTTGCCACAGAGCAGTGAATGGTGAAGACAAACTTCTGTTGATATGTTTTTTCTTTAATGAGAGTAATTTTTGTTTGTAAAAATTAGATGTATTTTAACCATATTTGAAAGTTTATTGTCTATTTTCAAAGGTTGTAAGCTATTCATTTCCTTGTTAGAACTTGTAAAAAGCACTCAAGACCGTTTCGGCCTCAAATCATGGCGATTTTATATTTAGTTCTCGTATGATGTTTTTGCCTTCCCTTCTCTTCCGCCTAAGGTTGGTACGTTCATGTGCTTTCGCACGGCTCAAGATCTTTTCTCTAGCATTCTGGTAATTGTAAATGTGTTACTTTGAATTTGCTGAAATTACTAATCAGCCGCAGCAGGTAACAACCAGCAGCCACTTTGCCGTACGCACGATCATCAACCAACCATCATGACGAAGAACCGTCAAGAGGTTGACTGTCGCTGAGAAGGCTAGCAGCAGAAAAACTGTGCAGAAAAAACTTCTCATCAGCTAGATATAGGAAAGTAGCCGAGGCTTGATGTAATCAGGCATCCCTTGACGCCCGGTGCTGGCTCGTCTTGAAGATAGAACTGACCGGAAGAAGCACACAAAAGTGAAATGGAGTCTGTTTCTTTGTGTATCTTCCTTTTTTTATGATCCGGGGTGATCATCAGCGTAGTGTAGTTTCGTCCCCTCAACTTCGCCAGAATGCACCTTTAGTAAGTCCACATCATGAATATACGCCAGTCGCACAACGTGCTACTCATCCAGGACTGAGCCGGGCATCCAAGATATCGAGCGATCTCCTCATGTCTGTTGATGCTCACGTAGGAACTATGATGCGAGTGCACCTCTCAATGGGAATTCCGGACAAATCCCCGCACACATTTTCATCCTTTTTCTATTTTCTGATCCTCATAGATCATCGTCGCGGCCTATGCACGATTTCGGTATGAAAACTTCTCATCAATACGTGCCTGCGTGCTCCTGGTGATATTTTATAAAAGGAGAAACCGGAACGGGTCGTTGTACATGTGGCTGGCACGGCAGTCGCGTAGATACCGCAGATCACGGTTGAATAAATACGGTAAAGAAGCTTTCTATATTCGGATGCAGCACAATTATCAAACTGTATTTCGGTCTGCAGTTAGCTCCCGTTTCCAGGCACAGCTTGTCGCACAAGCTCCTCATCCTTTTGGGGTATCCCTGATGTCTTATTTCTGGTTCGGGTACCCTTTTTGAGCTTGAGGCCTTGAGCATGTCACGATTTACTTAGGAAGACGATCTGCAGACACGCGTCGAACGGCATGCGAATTGGTACGATGTAACTACACAAGTAAAGGGAAATTGGGCGCCCCGAACTCATGCGATCCTTTTGCTCATTGAGTACATCATCCATCGTTTTGTAGGGCAAGGCGAAATTACTCATTTATCTTACCCTCCTCATCCAGAAGAGCCATTTTCCGATTGCCCACACGCGGCCGTTTCCTCTCAGCACCTTGTGTTCGTAAACCGCATCTTTGTCACGAAATCATCAGCTTCAGTTACGAGTTAAAGTTCTTGGAAGCGCCCGTGCCGGACGGGAGCACACCGGCGCAATTCACGGCTGGAGACGGATTGGCTGGATCAGCTCGGGGTGGCGGAGAATCCACGCGTGCACAACAAGGTACCGCGTTTGGGCAAATCATGATGAGGTGCCGGCGCATGCATATAAGAAATCGCCTTCATGGTACACGCCCCTCCATCTTTTTCCTCTTGACCCGTTCGCTTTGTTCCCCCCGCCCATTCGCCTTCGCCCTCCCCTCCTTCGCGGCCTGGTGTCGTCTTTCTACGCTCCCTTCAAAGCTCACACAGCACCACTTTCATTTGACGTCGGACGCCGATCGACTTCTCTTTCTTTTCTAAAAGACCACGAGATTTAAAAAAATAAATTCAGCCCAATTATTTTAACCACACAATGTTCTCGAAGACGCTCCTCTCGACGCTCAGCCTCCTTGTCTTCATCTCGTCCGCGCTCGGCGCGCCCGCTGCGTCCTGCCAGGCCGTCTCATCCATCACCGAGGTTTCCGGCGCCAGCTCCTCTCCCGCAGCTGCGCCGAGCTCCTCGGCATCCGCCGCCGGTGCCGGCTTCTCGTCGTCTGCGGTGGTCACCACCTCCTCGATTGCCGTCGGCACCTCCGCACCTGGTGCTGGAAAGGAAGCCCAATCCTCCGGCGCAACAGCGAGCGTGGCCGCAACCTCGGAGTCTGCTACGGCGAGTGTGGCTACGTCCTCTTCCGCTGAAACGCGTGCGGCGGCGCCCTCTTCTGCTGCAACGAGCGCGGCTGCGTCCTCTTCTGCTGCAACGGGCGCGGCTCCGTCCTCTTCCGCTGCAACGCGCGCAGCGGCGCCCTCTTCTGCTGCAACGAGCGCGGCGGCGTCCTCTTCTGTTGCGACGGGCGCGGCGGCGTCCTCTTCTGTTGCGAAGGGAGCGGCAAGCTCAGCTGCTGGTGCTGCGTCGAGCACGGCGGTGAGCCACGCAACAACCACCGAGACGAACGCTGCTGCGGCAACGTCGGTAGCAGCCACAGGCACGACCAACGACGCGCAGTCCGCGACGAGTGCGTGCAGACCAGTTTCAATCTAAAGGCAACCAGAAAACTGACCGCGAGCACTTGTTTTCAGCTCTCGACCCCGCTGTGATCGCCACCGGCTTTGCGCTGGACGGCCAGCAGACGCCCGCCGCGGGCCAGGTCGCGTCGCTGACGTCGACGAACAACTACATCAACTTCTGCCTGACGGCGAACAAGCCAATCACGAACGGGCAGCAGATCACGACGGGCTCGTGCAACCCCGCGCCGATGGGCGTGATCGCGGGGACGGCGAACATGCCGTCGTCCAAGTTCACGAACCCGGCGAACTTCGCGACGCTGCAGGCGAACACGTCGTTCACGATCACGATGGCGGTCAGCAACCTGCAGGCGGGCAACTTCGTCAACGCCGAGGCGAACTACTACTCCGCGCCGCAGCAGGTGGACGCCGCGGGAAATATCATCGGGCACTCGCACGTCGTGATCGAGGCGCTCGACAGCCTGAACTCGACGGCGGTGACGGACCCGACGAAGTTTGCGTTCTTCAAGGGCATCAACGGCGCGGCGGTGAACGGGGCGATCTCAGCGGACGTGACGGACGGCCTGCCCGCGGGCTTCTACCGCATGGCGTCAATCAACGCGGCGGCGAACCACCAGCCTGTGCTCGTCGCGGTCGCGCAGCACGGCTCGCTGGACGACATGGTCTACTTTACGGTTGCTTGAACGAATTTGAACGTGCAATGGCTAACTTATTTGTGGCTTCCAATCTTTTTCTAAAAAATCGGGCATTCTTTCTATTACTTGTACACGTGTGTCGCTGCATTGATTGCTCGCCATTTTTTTTTCTCTGGGCTTTCTTTCTTTTCTGGATTTGTACTTGGTTGTCAGACCCCCTGGAGGTCTAAAACGTTTGTGGTTTGTGACATGTCTCGATGGCAGGTCAGGCGGTGGGGGCACCGATTTCTTTCTTTCTCGGTTTTTGATAGAACCGTGTCTTGAAGACGAATGCGAAAATACATGGGATTTGAGGTAACAAGCTGCCGTTGCCATGTGTGACCACGAAAAAAAGAAAAGAAAAGAAAAGAAAAGAGAAGAAAAAGCAACGGCACGCGCGTGCTCGAAATCAAGAACGAAGCAGCTGCTGCCTTGCTCGTCCTCAACGATCAGATTCAGAACAGCGCAGGCCACTATCTAGAATCTGGAAATTGGGAACCGGGACTCTGCTAATTAGATGCACGCGGTCGAAAAGCAGCGGCCGGCCCAGCTGCACGCTGCCCGCTCGACCCGAGAACGCTCGACGACCGTCACTTCGTCCTCGACCCGCACATCGTCCTCCAGCTCTTCCACAGTCCATCCCGAGGTAAGTATGCATTGCAAACCCGTCCATCAGATCCTCGCTTACTTATCTTCCCTTCCCTTCCTATTTCCTTTCCTTTTTTATTCAATTTCTTTTCTTTTTCCTCGGCTCGCTTGACACAGTCTCGCTCGTCGCACCGCCCCCACGCTGCCCGCTCCCACCAGAACCTGCGCGCCAATCCCCTTCCGAACCCGTCCATGGCAAACCCGCCGGGCACGAGCTCCGTCGCCGCCAGCCGCTCGCGCTCCGGCTCCGTCGCCGCCCGCTTCCTCAGCGTCAACACCCAGGCTGCCGCCGCCGCGCCCCCCGTCCCCGTGCCCCCCGTCCCGCACATGACCATGTCCTCCGTCCCCCCATCCGCGTCCACGCTCGCCCCCGGCCCGCTAGATGCCACAGATGCAGCCGTCGTCCCGACCAGCGCATTGTCCTCGGCCTATCCGCCTGCGACCTCCGCCGTGACCGGCATCACGAACGGCAGCTCCCCGACCGCCTCCTCGACCGCCTCGCCCTTAGGCACGAACTTCCCTAGCCCGTCCCTCAGCGGAGGAGGCGCCCAGCAGCGCGAGCGCGCGCTCACGCACAAGAGCTCGAGCCGGACCGTCGGCGGCGCCGGCTCGGTGAACGGGAGCACGAACGGGGGCAGCACCGCCGGCCGCAAGTCGTCCTCCGCGTCGACCGCGCGCCAGCCGGGAAGCTCGAAGGACCCCTCGCGCACGCGCGAGAAGCGCGGCGACGGGCGGGCGGCTGGCCGCGCGCGGAGCACGCACGGCGCTGCGCACGAGGCGGGCGCGGACGACGGCGACGACGGCGACGAGCGCGAGGGCTCCCGCCGCACGCTGCACATGTACCTGCACGACGCGGAGCCCGCGCCGCCGACGCTCATGTACTGGAGCCGCGCGCCGGTGTGGGGCGCGCTGCCGACACACAAGATGCGCAGCCACAGCGCGACGGTAGTGGACAACACGACGATCTGGCTCTTTGGCGGGTGCGACGACAAGGAGTTCTGGAGGGACGTGCTGTGTCTGGACGTCGGTGCGTGCGGTTCTCTGCGTCTTTTTCTTCTCGGATGTGTCTCATTTTCTCTTGTAGAGACGATGGAGTGCACGCGGCCAGAGACGATCGGGGACATTCCTCCGCCGTGCCGCGCACACACCGCGACGCTCGTCGAGCGGCGCCTCTTCGTCTTCGGCGGTGGGCAGGGCAACATGTACTACAACACGCTCTACATCCTCGACACCGTCTCGCGGCGCTGGACGCACATCTCCTTCTCCGACGCCGCGACCTCCACCTCCAACACCTCCCACATGCACACGCTCTCGGGGTCGGCGTCCGACGCCGCGCGACCCGCGCCTGCGATCGCCGCGGTCGCCTCCGCCGGCGCGCCCGAGCCGCCCGACGCGGAGGAGGACGCGCTCCCGCGCCCGCGGCGCGCGCACACGACGGTGCTGTACAAGGGCCGGCTGGTCGTGTTCGGCGGGGGGAACGGCGCGATGGCGCTGAACGACGTGTGGGTGCTCGACACGGGCGTGCCGCCGGAGCGCATGCGCTGGGCGCGGCAGCGCACGACGGGCGGGCGCCCGAGCCCGCGCGGGTACCACACCGCGAACCTCGTCGGGAGCGTGATGCTCGTCGTCGGCGGGAGCGACGGCCGGCAGACGTTCGCGGACATATTTTGCCTGAACCTCGGCGAGTGGCCTTTCTCTTCTCTCTCTCCCCCGTCGCCGCCCGCGGGCCTTCTGACGCGCAGCAGACACCTGGCATTGGAGCGCCGTGCACACGGACCGCACGCACCGCCGCCTCGCGCACACGGCGACGCAGATCGGCTCGTACCTCTTCATCATGGGCGGGCACGACGGCTCGCAGTACACGAACGATTTGCTGCTCTTCAACCTCGGTGCGTCTGCGTTCCGTCCTTCCGCAACACTGGCTTAATTACTTGCTGACGCGTTCCTCTCTCCGCCCCGTCCCTGCAGTCTCCCTCCAATACGAGCCGCGCCCGACGCGCGGCGGGCCGCCGTCGGCGCGGGGGTACCACGCCGCGGCGCTCGCGGACGGGCGGCTGTGGGTGTTCGGCGGGTACGACGGGCGTTCGGCGCACGACGACGTGCACATGCTGGACCTCGCGAGCTCCGCATACCTCTCGCAGGTGACGGGCTTCTACGTCAACGTCGAATGAACGCGCGCACACACAGGGCGCGCCGGTAGATATACGGGTTCTCACACCGGAAGTATTGTATGTACAGCCGCTTTTTCCTCCTTGTCCAGCTTCTTCTCCCCTGTTTGTTCGCATGTTGAAATGTTCGGCATCATTATCCTTTTCTTTATTCTTTTCCCCCCTTCTCGTTCTGCCCTTTTTTTGCATTCCTACCTCGAACGGGCTTTCAGGAGTTTAATGCTGGCTTTTTTTCTTCGGTTGTGTATGCGAATAAATAGAGGATGATGACGCATGACAATGATGATATGGATTACTGCGAACCACGACATAATTACAGGAAAGATGATGCTACAGTTGTGGGGTGTTGGAAGGCGGTTTTGCCAGGCCTACTTTACATGCTGTTGTGTTTGATTTATTTGGAAGGGCGAGTCCTCGGCGGAGATGGATGGTCAATCTGAGCGAGAGTTGACGGCGATCTGCGCTTGGGCAGCGAGCGAGTCGTGAGGAGGACGGTGTCCGACCCTGCAGGCAACGCCTCAGCGAGAAGATACATACCGCAGAGGAAACGAACTGCTCACCTCCTCTGCTCCTCGCTCATCAGCCGGCTCGCGTCGTCCTGCGTGACCTGGCTGATGTCGACGCCCCCCGGTCCGCCGTTGATGCGGTTGCCCGTCGCGTTGCGGTCGGCCGCGGACTGCGCCTGCGCGGCGAGCGAGCCGGGCGGCGGGCGGTGCCCAAGCCTTCCACGCGCGTGAGTACGGTGAAAAGAAAAAAAAAGGGAAGCGGCCCAAGCATGCTTGCCACGCACCGCTTGTGCTCCTCGCTCTGCAGGCGCGCGGCCGACTCCTTCGAGACGCCGTCAAGGTCGACCGTCGGGGCCGCGCCGACGGGGTCCCCGCGCAGCACCGCGATGCGCGCGGCGTCCACGCGCGCGGCTTCCTTCAAAACGCCTGTGCGTGCTGTGCCGCCCTCGGCCTCGACTGCCTCCCGCGCGGCGGCGGCCTGCGCGTGCGCAGCGAGTGAGCCGGGGGGCGGGCGGTACCCGAGCGCCTTGTGCTCCTCCGACGCGATGACGCGCGCGTCGGTGCGCGAGAGGTGCGTGAGGTCCACGGCGGGGGTGTCGAGAGGCGCGGGGCCGGGTTCGGCCGCGGAGGCGACGCGGGCGGCGTCCTGCGCGGCGGCGCGGGCGGCGTCTTCTGGCACGGATGGGTCCTCGGTGCGGGAGGCGCTGTGCGATTTAGTTAAATGTGAGTTTACGCGCGGATGCGTAGCGGGATGATGGACGCTTACTTTGCGTGCCGGGCGGCGTCGGAGGCTGCGGCGAAGGAGAGGTTGTCCATCATCGCGGTCGAAGTTGGGCCGTCCAGACTGAGCGAACCCTCTTATATAGGTACGTACCTCAGCGTACAGTGTACATGTAAGCTGGCGTCATTAGTATTCGGTGACGAACGTCGTTCTCCACAGCGTCGATGTGGCCCCGCTACACTTGCCGAGTTTGGCAGCACCTGTAGAATTTCCGCTTTTGGCAACCAGCTCTTCAGTAGACTCGGAAGAGAGTCGAGCATTGCAGCCGCAGAAGGTTTTCTGTTGTTATGTTATTTCCTCGCCCGCTCGAGGAAGCCTTGCGGGCTGTACAGCGGGAGATCGACATCTTCGATGAAATCGAAGCGATAAAGGAGTGTCCTGGGGGATTCTGAGGAAAGTGAGGGAGAACAAGAGGGATGTATAAATGCGGTATTTGATGCTGTATAGATCATTTCTCCCCGGGGAACTGTCCTACCAAGCAGAGTGCATTCCCATTCGTATATGCAGTGGACAGTGTGCCGTTGTGTTTATCCTCCCCACGGATATCATGACCGTTGAATCATGTCCGCCGCCGTGATACGAATACTCGTGAATGGCGGGAGCGTACAAGAGTTTTAGAGTTATCGATTGCACTCCAGGACAGCAAGAAAATGCGGGAGAGTACGCAGGGTTCCATCTGTGGGAGTGGAGGGAGGATAGGTGTCGCATAAGCATCACTAATAGGTAGGGCACGTGAAATCAAGACTGCGGCTTTCTTCGAGGTAATCGATGACTCCTGCGTAGGAGTTCAGGGTGTTAAGGTTGACGCGATCGTTGCGCGACAGTTGAGATTCGAGCATATATGCCCTGTAAAACATCGACCGGTCTCCATGAGTCCATTGGCTTCAAAAGAAAGCAAGAAGAGACCGACAGATGCCGCTGGAAGAGCGGGAAAATGAGTCCGTAGTCTGTGGAAATGTGTACAAATTTCTAATTGACGAATGCAGGTGTCAGAATGTTTAAGTCGGGGGATTTCACAAAATCCAGACCTCTACAGCTTCCGGAGGGGTGACCTCGTATCCAGAGAACAGCGCCTATACCGAACGTATCTTTCCATGAGTTCTCTTTTTTGAGCTTATTCGACATCGTGACCTACAGGATTCGCCAGCAGCCCCCGCGCGCTCATCACACCGTTAGCCCGCGTTTCTTTCCTGATCGTCTTCACTTCAGCCATGCTCCATGCATCGCCGTTCGCGACCACCGGTACAGCGCCCTTTGCAGCCGAAACGGCGAAGGCGATGGAGGAGAGCGAGACGGGTTGTGTGGACGCCTGACGCCGCGTCCGGCCGTGCACGGTTATGTGCGAAACGCCAGCGTGAATCGCTGGATGGCAAGAAATTCAGTCAAAAATGTTGCAAAAAAATAAGATACTGCCGAAATGTACCCGTCTGGATCAATTGATCAGTCATTCTAAGAATAAGGGTCATAAGCTGAGCTCGTTCAGCTGTTGCAAAAAAACAAAATCGATCATTCACTTTAAATCTTCGTCAACTCTGATTTTGATAGATATCGGGAACGACGAATCTACACGGTTCTTGGCCATGCGCACAATGTCAGAGATGACATCTGGATGGCGGAGGAGCCAGCAGCCGATCTGTTCTTTGTATGCCCATCCTTGCGGACATCCTACCAACAATAACGTTAAGCTCTAACATCTTTCTTTGGAGTTCTCTTAGAATCTTACCGCAATTAAGATCCACACCATCCACATAAGGCCGAATCAACTCAACCGCGTCGGCGAAGTGCCGTGCTTCACTCGCTGCAAATTGTGCGATGAGCGCACCGCGCACGCGTTCCTGCCCAGCCTTCTGCGCAGACAGCTCCGACGGTGCTTCGTCCAGCTGTGCCAAATTTGATGGTCGCCGTCTTTCTTCTAAGATGAAAGAGCCGCGCTCCAGAGAGGACGTCGAGAAATCTGCTAGTCTCGCGTGTGCAGAGCGGGAGAACTCGGCGGCGAGGATCATGGGCGTGTGGGTGATGTGGCAGTCGTATAGAGACACTAGATGTCTGAATGGCACTGTAGAGCATATTTGTGAGCAGAGATGCGCTACTGTGCTATACATGAACACTCAACGCTTGCTGTAGCGGACCATAGGAGCTGAGACGAGAAAGAGAAAATATCAAACTTTGAACACGCACGAAGACCTTTGAAATTTGCGAACACACCTGCGACATTGATTCCATCGAATCGCTCGAGCATCTCATGCGGTGGAATGATAGAGACATCTTCCTTAGACATTTTCTATACAGTAATGTGAAATGAGATGACTTCCAGTGACCTTCAGTTAGAAAAACAGCAGACGCCGGGGTTTGCCGAGTTCGGCATCAGCGGATCAGATCGAAGAATGTCGCCTAACAGCGCCTAACCCGCCGCTCCCCAGAGGCGGTGAACGGCGAGGCACCCTCAGCGCTCGCCCTGTTCTCTACCACAACCTCCACGACGTCCACGACGAGCCCCGGTCATGTCCAACGGCGCGAGATACGACAAAGCTCTTCTCGACAATGCCCCGGAGGTCACGTCGCAACAGCGGCAGGTGTGTAGCTAATGGACGCCTCCATCAGGACAGTTACTGATACCTAACGTTCTCCTTTGATAACAGCGATTCTATGATGCGGACCTCCTCTACGACGACGCCAACCAGCAGCATGGCGCACGCAACCCGAACGGCACGCCTGCGCCCGGTGTCGGCGCAACCGCGGTAGCGCGCTCGAATACACTCGGGCGGCCGAACGCAGACGTCGAAACCGGCCGCACGAAGGAGTACGCGCCGCTCCCCCCGCCCTCGGTGCGCGCGCGGCCATGGTACAAGTCGCGCGTGGGCATCCTCGCGATCATTGTGCTGGTGCTCGTCGTGATCGGTGCCGTCGTCGGCGGGGCGGTGGGCGGCACGCAGGCGAACAAGAACAAGAACGGCAACAAGGGCGTCGTGCAGACCACGTTCACGGCACCACAGTCCACGGCGTCTTCGTCTTCGTCTCCGCCTCAAAGCGGCGGGCAAGGGGCGGGCATTTCTGGGTCGAGTGGCCAAGGGTCGGTCGCTACGGACTCGCAGTCGGTGACGGGTTCAGCGCCTACGTCATCGGCGGCGACGACGGCAGCGGCAACGACAACGGCGACAACGGCGACAACGAGTACGGGGCAGGCGGGGGTGGGGCAAAATGGTGCCGAAAATTTGTTCTCGGGCGTCGCGAAGCGAAATCCATGGAGAAGAGTTGCCATCGTCGATTGAATCGAGTAGCACATGCTCTCGTACTTACTGCGAACTGATACACTGGGAGGAGTTGTGGGATGTTCATGAGGGAATGTATTGTGACCTACATATGTAATGGGACTGCTAATCTTGTGTTGCGTATGTACTTCGAAAGTCGTCTTGCTTATGCGGATTCTAATTATTTTATTCTCGTTCCCTCGAGATGCAGATAAATATGAGTTTTCCTATTATCAGGCTAGGTGATGACGATATTTGAAATTGAACAGATCTACTGTAATGTTATAATTCCTGAAACCGATCGAAAGATGCCACAAGATGCAAAGGAGAAAATATGCAGAACACATCGTCATGTTACAAAACGCGTATCTCTGCAAGGTATTTTTAATTATTGTTTATGCAGGTTAAAATAATCATGAATTATTCGTTCATCTTCCACCTCATCCCATCCCCCTGCCACCTGAAGGCGTCTTATGGGTTGTACATCTCCGAACGTCAAGCTTCATGGTACCTTCGCTGGTTCCGGGTTTGTGTCGTACTTGTGAGTCTAGTTTCATGCATCAGTCTGCCCGTGCGTTCTGTTTCGTTTCGGACTCCACAGGTTTGCGACCTTGAAGTTCCGGAGCTCGGACGTCACGCTCGCCCTCGTCCTCACTGGCGAAGATTCGTAGCCTCTATTTGGTACATGTAGTGGGGGAGACGAGGGAGAGGCAGGTGCGGTAGCGGCTTTCTTCCCGCCGTTAGACCGCCCGAACTGCATGGAGAGCCGACGCATGAAGCTGAAGCGCGTTTTTTCGGGAGAAGTGGGTTGCACAGACTCCGCATTACGACCAGACTCAAACTCTGCTTGCGTTCTCTCTTGCGGCCGGATGGTGTCTAGAGAGAGCAGAGCCGATGTAGAGGAAAACCTCGGAAGGGGACGCGGTGTAGTCGAGCGACCCCTCCCACTGCGAACTCTCTTCTTGCGATCTCTTCTTTCACGACCTCTCCCCTCGCGACTCCTCTCCTCGCGACCTCGACCTTTCCTCTTGCCATGACGGGACCTAGCAACATTGCGAGCAGCTGAGGGGAAGAC
This sequence comes from Phellopilus nigrolimitatus, assembly GCA_021029095.1. NCBI lineage: Eukaryota > Fungi > Basidiomycota > Agaricomycetes > Hymenochaetales > Hymenochaetaceae > Phellopilus > Phellopilus nigrolimitatus. Next base: position 99,480 of record JAJOHG010000011.1, read on the forward strand.
GGACTCGTGCGGAGTGGTTCCTGCAGTTTGCTCGTCGCACGGTTCGACGATGTCAGAAAGCGAAGCGCGGCGCATATGGCGCGTCTGCTCCCTGCCGGCCCTATTGAAGCTCGCAATGCGCTTTCGCGTCGCTCCCAGAAAACGGTGAAGCTTTGACGGTGAGCGTAAGGGAAGAGGCGCGGTAGTGGGGAAATACCCACGATGTCCGTCAGAGGGTTCCGAGGCCGTAGAGCGCGACTTTGATCTAGGCGATAAAAGAGACGCAGAGGAATGTGCGGGAGAAGGAGCGATTTCATATCTCGGGTAAGAGCTAGGTATCGAAGCAGGCGCAGAGGAATGCACAGGAAAAGGGGAAATGTCGTGTTCGGAGTCAGAGCGTATGAAGTTCGGAGACAAGTACATCGCGGAAGAGGTGCGCGAGTCCAAAGTCAGCCCGAGGGACACAGACGACAAATTCGCAACCGCACGCATCGGTGTGCCGTACTCTCCCTGCTCAGACAGCGCATCATCGAACACAGCGTGCTCTCCATCGTTCCTGAATGGGTACTCGTCGCAGTCTCCATACTCATCACAAGTCTCATACCCTGCGTCGTGCTCTTCGTCGGAATCCGGCCCTTCTTGCGTTGCATCTGCACTTGAAAGCGTCCGCACGAAGTGTCGGCGATGGCCACATGTACATTCCGAGTTAATCAGAGGACTCGTATGCGTAATTTTCTGCTGGGCGTCGCTGGAATTGGAAAAGGAAGCCGGAAATGGCCCGATAAACGAGTCTTCAAAGGCCATTTCGACAGGTCCTGCCACATACTGCGTGCCACCGATCTCCGGCCACTGTTCCGCGTTCGAGACTGCATCGCCTTTGTCCTTTTCGGAGACCCCGACCACTGTAAAGAAAGAGTGCACTTCGTCGGCGTCTTCTTTTGCAACGTCATATCGCAGTTCATCGATGCTGTCGTGCGCATTGGCCTCAGAGCGTGATTTCCAGAAGGTTGGGCTTTGGAGCGGTTTGTGCGGTCTGGCGAGGCACAGTATCGTTGAGAGACCGCCTGAGGAAGTCACCATCTCGAGTAAGGGACTGAGAGCAGGATGGTCCTTCGCCTCTGGATTCAAACGCACATAATGCGCGAATGGGGGGAAGTATGTCGCAGGAGGAAGATGAGGAAGTGAGAAGGAAGTGAAAGCGAAAGGTTGTCTAGGAAACAAATTATCAATATAAGCATGCGAACTGGTGGTGTTCTGTGGCGAGGGCCGCGAGGATCGAGCCGACAGCGCTGAAATATGGAAGCGAGGTGTTTCTTTTGGCTTTGCGGATATGTTTTCCCCATTTCTTACCTGAACGACCACATCGTTCTTCAGGAGTCTATCATCCCAGTGTGAGTATGGTTTTCTTTTTAGACGTCGCCAAGTTGATGAAGATGAAAAGCTGGAGACGGGATGACCATGTTTATCTTGTAGTCGTATAACTCTACGATTATGCTGTTCGTCTGCTTCAGAGGTTTTCCTGTGGGCTGCCATCGAAGCTTGCAATTTCTGAAATCCTCCGCTTAATAGTTCGGTACCTTCGAGATGTATAGGCATTCCTGAGATCCCAAAGAGACAAAAGCAAACTGCGTACGTCGAGCTGTTTTTCTTTTCTCTCAACCTTCCGAGAAATACGCAATATGCAAAGTTAAAGACACGATAAGTTTGCGAGTAACCAGGCCTGAAAGGTGGACGCATAATGGAGTCCTTTGTATCTCTTCATACCCTGCAAAGGACAGTGCTTTGACGTGTACTCGGTTGAGGCGAAATCCCCCTTTAACAGTCATGTTGATGGAGTAGGCCACATTTGTGTGGCCAGAAGACGATGCGAGCAAAGTGTACGTGTACTTAGGCGAGGCTGCCCAATGTGCCTAAGAAGGGGTGTCCTGGCTCATGAGGTGCTCTCGCGCTCTTTTTTTCTTCTGCCTATTTTCTTAGAGAGTTCAAGAGACCATCCAATGTAGTTAAAACAGAGAAAGCAGAAGAGACTATTGGATCTAAGGTGGTCAGAAGTTATGTGGCAAATTTGCGTAAATGTGTGATTAGGTAAGATGTTGAGGCTCATCGACGATCATTATGTAACAAAGGCTGCCTGCCTCTTCGTTCACAAAGGACTCTCATAGCTGGCTTGTCTCGTCCCCATTCCATGCACTCAGAAATACTAATAGCTACAGACTGCAATCACACTGGCCTGACCTTTCACTATACTGTCTACACTGTCTATACTGTCAGCTGTCTTCCATATCCTAGCACTGCGCCTATACGACATATCCGAATCAACGACGCGACTGTAGCTGACGACGGTTATAAAGCTCCATCTATCATTCCAGGCTGCTTACTTCATGACGCAGGGAGCAGCCCACCTGCGGCAAAATATGATAATGTCAAAGGACGTGAGGTGGATGTCAATGTCGAAAGATGTGAGGAGTGATGGTCGTAAGGTATCTTTTTCTACGCACTCTGCGAATACTGACGGCGTTGCGGGTGAAATATTGCCTGGCACTCGATGAGAGAATGCAAGTTATATCTGCTTTCGATAGCCTCTAGTGATTTGTCAAACACTCGAGTTACTTGTGTTCGCAGCTTCAGACCTCGAATTTACTGTGTCGTCTTGGTGTACGTCGCACTTTTCTGATTGGGCAGAGCTCGATATCCGGTGCCCAGTTTTGCCTGCCATCTACAAGATATATTCTAGCGACCAAATCTGTTCCTCAGGTAGGGGGGCAGTACCGCCCCGTGTTCGCCCCGTGTTCGCCCCGCCCCGTGTCATAGCTTCAGGTCGTTCCGTGGACCCACATGTGCAAATACTGTCGGCGTCTCCGATGTGCTCTGATATTTAATCGATGCTTTTTACCGAGGGTTTATGATTAATTGCTTGCTGATAGGGGCAGAATCGTGGATTTCCATCATAGATTTTCAGATGGTGCATCCGTCCGTGTCTCAGAATGACGGTGCGGTGCGCCACGATGGCTTAGATTGAGCGAGGCTTCGAAAAGGGTGGTTATTGGTGGAATTACTATGCGGTACGTCTCAGATTCATCTTAAGTCGGCGCAATATGCGCTGCATACGTTTTTAGCAAAGATTTACTGACGTTTTCCCCTGCTTATCGTTACAGTAATAGTGAAGCCAGTTAGTATGTGTTACCATAACCCCCAGTTTTATTGCTTATGGTATAAGTCATAAGGCGTGATTTACGCTTGGCTTTGTCATTGGCTTGATTCTGTGCTGTGCTGCATTTTTTTCGTCGCTTCTTCAAGTGTTGTGCCGGTGCGTGCTCGAATCAGCAACCTCGTTGTACTCTGCGCGACTACCAGGGCCCGTGTTATCATGCAGTCTGCGTATGGTCGTGCAAGCTTAGCGCTTTGTTGAAGTGCTATTCCGCGCATACATTTGTTCTCTTTGAGGTATTATGAAGGAGTGTGAAGGTCTTTGCCATGCCGAAGCGATTCAACATGATCTGCTAATGGTCTACCAACGTTCCAGGTTCTGTCTGGCGATAAACTCTAATCGACGTGTCTAGTTATCGTGCTACTTTTCTGCCCGTCTGTTTCTACGCTTGCCAATGCTCCTATGGCTTGGGCGCGTTTTTTCTTCGATAGCACAACGTTACGTTATCCGGATGCTTGAACGACGTTGTCTATCTAGTTCCTGCACGAGTTGGTCTTCCTGTCTGATGGGCATTTCTCGCTAGCCTTGGCGACTTTGTATTGGCACAAGGCTCGGAACGTGTCTCCGATCTCCCGCAACAGGCACAGCCGCAGGACTGATGACGGATGCCGCACTTCCCCATTTCCGAAGGCATGGCTGGACAAGGTTGAAAGGCGTCCCCCGAGCAGGATTTCAAGGCATCTTTGCTCAGGTCCGTATCGTTCTTCTCCTTCTCCCTTGTTTTCATTTCATATTCACTCAAATACTAGTTATATTCGCGCTCGAGGGACGGGATCACAAGACTAGACTATTGGAAGACGCAGGGGAGGAATAAGAAGGTCTTCGTAGAACTTCGTTTTCGCAAACTACACTCCGACGTCGTGTTTATAGCGTGCGACAGACCGCTTTCAACCTCATCGAACCCTGTAACGCCACACGGATTACCATAATGGGTAGCCATTCTACACGTGTCCTTCTTTAACGGGAGTTGTACTTGATACGAACTAGGCAACTGCTCACGGTCACAGTTGTGCGTTGTTGATTGGCGGCTAGCAAGACCCTCAATCTTTTTCGGGATGGTTGTTTGTACTGCATTCGGTCAAGATGCTCATGGCAGTTGAACTCAACTTTTCCTTCAAATATGACATGGTTCTCTACCGATCGCCGCATCGTCAACTCCTTTTCCTCCTCACCCAACATTCCGAACCTGCTACCGTCCCGCGATCATCCATAATACACCCGCGATGACGATGGACCCAACCTACCCACTCTACTCAATTTGTGCCTTCGTTTCGTTCGTCATCGTCTTGATCCCGCTCCCTTGGCACCTGCAGGCATGGAATGTCGGGACGTGCTCATACATGATCTGGACGGCGATTGCTTGTCTCAACCAGTTCGTAAACTCGATCGTCTGGAAGGACAATGCTATAAACTGGGCCCCGGTGTGGTGCGACATATGTAAGTCCTCACGAGTGCATGCGTGGCTTTAACTAATCCAATTTTTCTAAGCCTCGCGAATAATCATTGCGACTTCCGTCGCGATTCCGGCAGCCTCCCTCTCCATCACTCGCCGCTTGTACAAAATCTCCCGTGTTCAAGCTGTCGTGGCAAGCCAAAAAGAGGTAATACAATTTCGTTTTCTCCTTGCTCAACATACAGTTGCTGACTTGAATTATCCGCAGAGGCGACGTGAGATGGCCATTGATTTGTCGTTAGTCGTCGGCCTACCTGTCCTCGTCATGATTTTGTGTATGTCAACTGTCGATCACGACGCTAGACACGTGCTGATAGTGTTACGTAGATTTTTTCGTCCAAGGTCATCGCTTTGACATCTTTGAGGAGATGGGTTGCTTCCCAGTCACTTTAAACACTCCGCCGTCGTATTTCCTCGTCTGGATGTGGCCTCTCTTACTCGGATTAATCTCGATGGTCTACTGCGTGCTTACGGTCTCAACGTTCCTTAAGCGCCGAAGGGAGATGAGCCAATTCCTCAGCAGCAACTCTCAGATCACCTTCTCCCGTTACTTCCGCCTTATGGTTCTCGCGATGATGGACACTTTCTTGACCGTTCCGCTGGCATCCTTCGCCATTTGGCTAAACGCGGTCGAGTCGACCATCTCACCGTGGCACGGCCTCGCGGACGCACACTTTGATTTCAGCGCGGTTGACCAAATCCCCGCTGTCTTGTGGCGCTTGAGCAAGTGGACCGTACTCTCATTCTATCTCGACCGTTGGTTCATCATTTTTTGCGCGGCCGTGTTCTTCGCGTTCTTCGGCTTCGCAGAGGAAAGTCGCAAGAACTATTACAAAATATACTGGACTATCGCGAAACGTTTCGGCTACTATCCGGCATCGAGGAGCCACACGCACACGAGTTTGTCCGCGTGTCGCACTCCGAGACTCCCTACTATGTCCAGCTCGCGCGGGATCGATATTACCAAGAAGGGAACACATGAGAAGCGAGGCTCGTTCATTTCATCTGTCGACGGGTTGTCAACGTCATTCACCGTTGACACGATCTATGGCGAGCACAAATTGGCTTCGTCGGAGGACATCTCGCTATCGCCAGTCGACGTTGTGTTCAAGGATGACGATGACCTCGCTGCGCGTCGGCACAGTACGTTACCCGTTCTTCCGATGATATCAGTCGAGAAGCCTTTGCCAACGCGACCGCCCCGCCCCGCCTCGCTCGGCGACATGGTGTAATTGATCAACTTTGTTTATCTACGCCCTCTTTTCTTTCTTCTTTACTTCGCCACTTACACACCCATTTGCCCCATTCTATATTCATTGTTACTATATTCAGGGAAGGATTTTTTTCGGATTTTTATTTGTCATTATCAGCGCCTCCGTCTCACATCTCGCTCCCCTCCTACACTGTATTACTAGGATCCGTGTCTCTGCTTTGCTTGCTCTGTTGTCTTTTGTTCAATCGCGATACGTACATGGATGTAGCCTTCTGTAGCGTTTCTTGTTGTCCGTCTCTTGTGGTTTACAAATCGAATAGAAGGGGGTTTTATCCCGGCTTACGACTCGATCGTATCTCAAGGCAAGATCTGATAGCTGGGCGCCGAGACATTGCTGAGTTACCTTGGAGCATTGTATTCAATTCGACAACCGTTTCGAATTTGCCCCCGTCGTCGTCGCGAAGCCGACCAGTTGATCTGCGTGCATAAACTTTTAGGTTGACAGTTTCTGTCGTCGATCGTCGAAGATGCGAGTCGGCTCACTAACGATGCCGTTTGCCATTATATACGATGCCTCGCCGTCCTCGAAGGGCGGGCGGGCAGGCGGGAGTCTTAAGCAGTCGGCGAATGCTCGTACACCGGTTTGGATCCCCGATATGGAATAAGGGAGATGTATTGTTGCTCAGATGCGGGTTACGTATCCCACGTGCGGCAGCACTAAACAACCACTTTCTCACCTGATCCAGTACTTCAAGCAGTGGCTTGTAAGCACTATCCGCTTGGTTTTATAACTATCTTTAATCTACCTGTTTCAATGCTGTCTGCCAATATGTATACTTGCAGTGGAGGCAGCACGCTCATTAGTACTTGTACAGCCGCTCTCGTTTCACCTTCGGTATACTTATCTGAGATTTCTTGCGATCCCCATTTCAATACAAAATTAGATACACCATATGGGATCCGGTGTGTAAATGCGCTTATAATAACAGCTTAGACTTGGAACTCCGTTCTTGCGTGAAAATGGAACGATCATTTTTTCATCACGAAAAATGAAGGGATAGGAAGGTTCGCTCTCACGATATTGTCTTTTTGATCGGAGTTTCGATTGAGCAAGAGTGGCAATTCAGCCACAAACTTTCCATCCTTTGGCCACCGAGCCACTGCAAACTCTTCACTCTCATACACCCATGCTATCAGGATAGTGTGGCTATTTACGCGTCAGATTCTGAAGCTTTAGAGCTCTTGTTCCGAGATTTCTGCGTGTTCATCGTTCTTTCAACATTTCAGTGCCTTCCAGGCGCAGCTGCCTTGCCATGTTCAGGATAGCTTACTCTGCACTGTCACTCATTTCATCTTCCCTAGTTCTCTCTCTTTTACCATGGTTTGTTCGATACAAGAATGTCCCGGGGCTGTTTACAGTCGGATGGCTTTTCATTGTAAACTTCCTGTACGGGATAAATGCAGCAGTATTAGACAAAGAAACACTTCTGCGTGTACCTGCATACTGTGACATAGGTAAATGTGTCCTTTTCCCCCTACCTTCAAAGTCATTATTAACAAAGCATTTGCTTACACTCAGTGACGAAACTCTTCTTGGGCCTGCAGATAGCTGTTCCTATGGCCATGCTTTGCTATGTCTTCTCAATTTATGACTGGATGGTCCGTCCGAAGGAGCGCAATCTTCGTATAAAGTACCTGGAGCACCGCGGCACCTTCCATGCTGCGCTCTGTTTCTTTACACCGTTGGCATACATGGTTTTGCGTATGCTCTTTACTTGACCCGATCATACGCGCTGTCTAATTCATCTATTCTCGGTAGACATCGTTGTACAAGACCATCGATTCGACATAGTCGAAGACGTCGGATGCCTCCCTTCAACGTTCAATACTGCTGCTGGCTGGGCCATCATCTGGGGGGTTCCTATGGTTCCGTTCTGTGGTGTTACTCTTATTTCGAGTAAGTCTCTAGTCACCTATTCAATTGAAAGTTTCAGTAACATTCCAAAGTCTTGACAGTCAAACACGTTTGGGCACAGGATCGCATTGTCCACGAACGACAGACGCCTTGGGAGAAGTTTAATTCAGAATTACTGTTTACTAAGGCGCCATTCGGTATTTTTCGCATCCTTCGATTGGGAGCAATGATAGCGTCGGTCATGCTCTGGTCCCTTGTCCTCCCATATTACGCCATCTCCGTCTTCGTTCGCTCCGAAGTCTTCGTATTTTATCGTCGCCCTGACCTCGCCCGTATCGAAGTCTTCGCTTCTTTATCGCATTCTTCCGCCAGTGTAACCGCAATCTTCCCATTTTTGTTTACTGGTCCAGTTTATAGTCTATTATTTTTCGCCGCCAGCGTCGACAAGGATGTTCTTCTTTCTTACCCCTTCCTCTTCAACAAATTTATACTCCGCCGAGCAGTCTCCTTTCCAGACCCCAGCCCGGGTATCGACCTTTCGACCCTTACACCCGTCCCCGTGCGTCGCCGGCTGTACAAACGCGTGATTCGCAAATCACGCCAGTACGATCCGCCGCTCTCTTTCTTGGATTACGACATTCCTCTTCCTCCTCGACCGGACCCAGGCTTCAGGACAATGGCACGCCTCCCTCCAGTCCCGGAGCTCCCTAAGCCAGAAAAGATTCACGTGGATCCGAGGTCTAGGGAGGGCCGTTCAATGCAAGATCGTCCCAGGAGAGGATCTCGAGTTTTCGAAGAGGCGATACGACGTCATATAGAGACGCGGGACGATCGTCCCCTCTACACAATCTCTGAGACGCCTGTCGTTGATGATGGACTCCCACTTAATTATTTCTTTGGGCCGATTGTGCCGCTTTCCAGAGAAGACGTGGAGAATAGCGTGTAAGACGCAGTACACTATCTCACCCGTGTATATCAGCCCTACCGCTCCTTTAAATTTTGTATCACCTACGTATAAGTTGACATCACCTCCATCATTCGTAAAGGTCAACACTGCACACTCCTTGACTTTTCGATCATATTGTATCTTTAGCAGTCGCTCGTTTTCTTTTTTCCTTTAGTCAGTTGTATATTAGCAATCATATATGAATAGGGAAGTAAGTAGTGGGACTTGTACCTTAAACGATTTGATAGAGCTATGTAAAAATAGGGGAGGCGGCGATGAAACAACTCGCTTCACGCAAGAGTCGTGGGAGTAGGACGGATATAAATTCAAGACGCCTGTACAGAGATCGACGACGAAGATCTTTAACTCAATAGATCGTCCAAAAAGTCCTCCATCTCCCCTTTCTCCCCCTTCAGAGGAGTAAGAGTCTCAGTGGGTAGAGGCGGGGCTTCCGCGAGCATTTCTAGAATTAAATTAGAATTTGATACAACTAAGGCACTATACGGCTTTACCTTTACCTTTCGGATGCGCCTTGCTTTGAATGCTTGAGGTAGACCGGGCTTGGCGACTTTTCTCCTTTTCTGCGTTCGCCCGAAATCGCATCTTTAGGTCTGCAAAACGATCATAATTCGTAGGTCAGTATTGCATTCATAACTTCAGGACTCACCCCTATTGGCGTCAGCGACCTCTTTCTCTCGGCGTATTTCCTCCAGTTCTTCATCCCATTCTATCGTTTGCACTTTGCCTTTTAGATTTCGTGGTGCCGCCGAAGACTTAGGTACAAGATGAGCTAGCGATGCGTCTATGTCATCCGAGTCGTCGTCATGTCCAAGCACTAGAGGATTAGATGATTCGTTCAAATCATCAAGTCGCTGGCGTGCCATGAACGTCGATATATCGACTTCAGGCTCTCTATCAACTTCGCCTGAATGAATAAATCCAAGGTATAGAACTTAATATGCTACATAATCCAAGATCCCGTCCGACATCTACTCACCGTCGGAGTTCAACGCAGGTTCCTGCTCTGCATACTGGTCTGCGTTGCTTCCCAACTGCCTCCTTGCATATTTTCTTGCCTGCTCCCTAGCCAACTCCTTTGCTTCCTCCGATTCAGGATCGAGTTCTAATACCTCTTCGTCTTCCAAGACAAGCCTCTTGTGGAACTCCGCGGGCCTGCCGCCGCCGCCACGGCCGCGTCCTCGCGCACGTAGGTACTTTCCAAGTCCACCGCGCGATTTTCCTCGGCCTCTACCTCGTACTTGTAAAACAGACGCGCCACCGGTGGCCTCAGAGCTCATAGTTGTGGATGAAAGACGTTCGTCGGCACGTTCAGGAATCAGAACGCGGAGTTCCGACGCCACTTGCCCGGCCCTAAAGAGCCATTACTGCGTCGATCCTTCGCTTGATACCATCATGAAGGAGATAATTTACATACAAGCAGGAAATGTCTCCAACCACGTTGGAACTCACTTCTGGAACACTCAGGAAAGCTATTTTACCTACGACGAAGACTCCGAGCCTCTTGTCAATCACGATGTCTCTTTCCGCGAGGGCCTTTCCAGTCAAGTAAGCCAGCTCGCTTAGTCAAAGCACCGTACAAGCACTCATAGAACGTCTTATAGAATGAACCAACCTTTTGTCCGAGAGTTCTTTTATTTGATCACAAAAGTAGTGTTGTCTATGATGTGCTTGGTTTATCACTCTCAAACAGTTTTATTCAAGGGAATTTCGGCCCGCTGAGCAAGCATAACGAGCTCTACTCAGACACGCCTGAAGCAGGACAATCGAGTCTCTCTGAGGGGCTTTGGTCAGAAGAGTTTCGGTAATTTGATGTTATACCTTTCTTACTCGAAGTAACTCACGCAGGAATGGCCCGGTTGTCGAACACCGACAAGACCCGATATCTAAGAGCGAGTATCAACAGCGTTTAGAAAGGGGGGAAGAGGAGGAAGCCGAGGACGGCTCTGAAGTTTCCAAGCCGCTGAAACCGCGATTCTGGTCGGATTATAATCGTGTCTTCTACATACCCAGATCTATACAGGCGGTTCCGGACCTCCCAGACTGGGAAGCAAGCAAAGATGACTGGAATTATGGCAGGGGTGTTTTCGAGAGGTTTAACTCGGTTCGCTTATGCCCTCCTTTGTACAAAACTTGACCTGATCCTCCAATCGACATATAGGAAAACTCACTAAGCGAAGAGTCCCTCAGGCAGTTTGTTGAGGAAAGCGACAACTTCCAGGGATTTCAGATGATGTTCGACAACTCCTCGTTTGGCGGGTTCAGCACGGCGTTCTTGGAGGTTATCCGCGACGAAAGCCCTAAGATCCCCGTGCTGGCGTTTCCAATCCTTTCTGGGGCTGATCTGTCAAAAATTAATGTTGAAGATGTACGTCCGTACTTACTGTGGAACTGTTTTTGGCTAAAAGTTAATGGCTGTCACTAGCTCGCATTGCGAACAACGGCGCTTCAGGATGCGGCATGTTTGCAGACGTTAAATGAACTAGCAACCCAGAGCATCCCTATTCAATCACCTACATCCTGGAATATGGAAGGCTGGTCGGAGCACATCGACATCGATGTATGCTCATTCTGTTATATCACTTGGCCTGTGGCTAAGTACTTTACAGAAAAAGAATCTCTATCAATCTTCAGCTGTACTTTCTTCACACGTCGAGAGTGCTACTCTGCCGTTCCGGTAAATCGTACCTGTTTTCATGATAGAAGGAAGGCCGAACTCGTACTCATTCATCGTGTTTATTTAGACTGAAAGAGAGGCAAGAAGATCTCTCCGACCTCTGCCATCAGCTAAACTGGGCGCAGAGCACGCGGTTTTCCCATCTCTCCGGTGTGCTTCCCTTCGTCGATAGCGACGACCTTGGCGCACTCGTACACGATTTCTCTACGACCGTCGAGCAAGGTGGAGCTGTGCGTACAATAACTGCTTGACTCTATTTGGTACATTCTCATAACAGTTTTTTTAAATTGTTTTAAATTGTTTTTCAAACGGGATAGGAGACGAAGCACATTGGCCAAGCTCTATCGCAGCGGAACGTCACGCGTGGACTAAGTGTCAGCCAGATATTCAACATCGAGGGTTTCTTTGCCTTGAGCACTGCACTGGAGCCGCCATATCTGACCAGGTGCGTCTGAGATCTTTGATCTCAAAACGGAATGCTCGCTGATTATTTATTTCTGCTTTTATCTATATAAGAACCCATGCACCAGCCTACCCCCTGCTCTCCTCCAACACCCAGATATTCGTCCCTCTCCCGTCAAACTCCAAGTTCGTCTCCAAAGCTAAAACCACCCCTAAATCAACCCCTCTTCTCTCCTCGCTCACCACGACCACCACGACTGGCGCGGCGCTCAAGGCATATGCCTCGCTCGCGGGTGCGTGCGTGCGGCGACGCGCCACTGCGCACGACGCGGCGGGCTTGGAGCTGGATGAACTGAAGGAGCTCGAGGAGGCGCTATGGACGATGCGCGACGGGTATGCTGAGATGGGAAATAAAGAGGGTGAGGGGAGAGATGGGGAGGGCGAGAGCCTTGGGGAGGATGAGGAGTGAGGTCTGCAGGCTACAGATATAAGATTTGCATTGCTAAGCGGTGCATGGACTAGGATATGAACATGCTCGAAGTCATTTAAGCTCATATGAGCCTTTGATAGCAATTCGACTTCGAATTCATCAGACAAGATGGACCAAAAATTATGATTTCGGAGCTGTTTATTCTTTCTTTCTAGGCTCCAATGGTAGTACAACAGTGCAAGAATGGGGGTGTGTTCGATAAGATCAGAAACAACAGCTAGATTACGAAAGAAATGTCAATGAAAACAGCGTCAGACGTACAACAAGCAACACGTAAACGAGCGGGATAAGAATGTTAGTAAATGTACAGGTAAACGATGACGGGACGAAAGGTGGCAAAGTCGCAGATTTGTGAATCTGGACTTAGGGGGTTGTGAAGAACAGAACGATGGAAGCGATAGCATTAGCAAGGATATAAGTTCAGTGGCAACTGTGGTTCAGAGGCATGTGATGTCTCTGAAGGTCGTAAAGCGTTGGTAGGATAGGATGGAGGAAGAGGAGAAACGTAGTTTGAGTTAGAGGAATGAGAGTTAGAAAGTGAAGGCGGCGGCCCAGGCGGCGGCGATGAAGTGGTACTCCTTCTCTCGGTGACATCGCTTCTCCGTCGCTGGCTCTGTGCATCAGGGAGCCCGTCACTCGAGCTTCGCGACTCCCCCCTGCTGCTCGTCGTGTCCATATGCATAGGTAGGATACGCAGCGGGATTCCACCCACGTCCATGTCGACGTACTTCGGCGGGCCGCCGACGCTCTCGTACGCGGGCAGCTCGTCCTTGTCGTCGGAGTTTTCGCCGTCGCCCCTGCGCCCCTGCGCGTCGATGTCCGCGCCCTGTGCCGCGCGACGCCCCCGGCGGATACCGTCAAGGTGCGCAGTGAGCGGTTCGGCGAGTACGGGGTAGCGCCCGGTCGTGAGGCTCGGCGGGTAGAAGAGTGTAGCGGACATAGCGAGGGGCGGGGTGGATCCGGCAGTCGGCCCGGACACCCCGCGCGAGAGGCCAGTCGTCCGCGGGAGCGAGCGCCGCCGCCGATTTTGGGTTTGTGAGGACTGGGAGGCGTACGAGCAAACGCGTGGACGAGGGACGAAGGAGCTCAGAGCCTGCCTTTTGCGGCGAATTCGGCTGTATCTGGGTTCGGGAAGAAAATGGAATTATTTGAGAAAAGGATGAGAGGTGTTTAAGAGGTGGATGGATGTTGTTTGCTTACCTCCAGGTGCTGAGCGAGGCGATAACTAGGAGGGCAGCGAGAGCGAAGACCCATTCCAGTACCGTCTTTCAGGAGATAAATCAAAATTCCGGACGAGTAAAATGACTTTGTCAGTACTCAAACCGACCGACGATGCCGACACACACCCCATTCACCTTCGTCAGGCTACCCGTGTTCGAATCCGAGCCATCTCCGCCATCCGAATCTTGGCCTCCCAGCTGCTGAGTCCCGTTCGTGAAAAACGGGGACGCGGAGCTGCCGGTGCTCGTGCCCGTGCTGGAGACAGCCAAAATGCCATCCGCCGAAATAGTCGACTCTCCGAACGCCCGTTCATGGACGTGCGCCGCCCGTGCGGTAGGCTCGGGCATGGCAGTGAAGAACGGCATGACAGTGACATACATCGTGGGGCATGCGTGTCGGGGCGTGCGTCGACGGGGGCGACGGGGGGTGTTAGAGCGTCGAAAGCAGAGCTCCGAGAAACAGGATGGAGAGGCTCGTCTCTTCGGTCATCGGCACGTGCAGAGCGATCCGAGCTTTTTAAATTACATAAATGTAAATCTCTTCGGCATCTCTTAATTTCAAACCTTCTCGTTCTTTGCCTCACTTTACGTGCAACTCGTACGAGAATTTGAGCATTTCAAGTGACGGATATGTAGAAGAATAGCAATGATTTCTTAGATAGTGATGGCAAACAGGTCTCGAAAAGACCCAGAGGCTTCGGATTTCAGCTGCAGCCGAAAACCTTTTCTCTTTCCAATCCGACTTGGAACTCAACGTATCGTGGAACAGGTTTGCGGTTCGTTTTCCCGATATTTATTTAAATCTGCAGTTTACTTGGAAGTGTGAATCTTATAAAGTTTAGTCCCGTTTCTAGCGTGGCAGCACTACTAATTATGTAATATATGTGATTTGAAATGCACCTCGGTGTGTCACGCGTGCGGTTTACTTCAGTTTGGACGTCCAAGTTGTCGAGAAATGCGCCCAACGCTCGCTGTGCTGGGAGGGAGGTCTGCATGGAAAGGTGTGTCTATATTATAACAGCCTTACATTGCGACAAAACTATAATACTTTGTTCCATAGGACCTTATTTCGTGGCCTTTCCTAACCTGCGCGATGCGCTGAACAACAGAGTGCCAATCCAGACGCAGGCACGCGCTTGCACTATCTTGCCCAACTTCGTCGGGTCAGTTTATGAGTATCTGGCTTACGCTCCGTGCTCGATGCTGACAAGACATTTTGTGCGCAGGATTCGGTTCATGGTGCACAACGGCAAGACGTACGTGCCGGTGAGCGTGACGCAGGACATGGTTGGGCACAAGTTGGGCGAGTTTGCGCCGACCAAAAAGCGCTTCACATATAAGTACGCCGCGTCTTCTCGTTTTATAAGTTATAAGGATGTTCTGATATGAGCTGAAACGAATCCTTTTACAAGGCACACGAAGAACAAGTAGTGATGTACTGTATCACGCAGAGGCCGGCGCCATTCACTGCTCAGGAGCTCGAGTTTATTTTGCAGACTGAGTGGCTCGTTACCCCTCTGAGCATACCCGCCACTTCTCTTATTTAGGATATTCTTGAAATAGGAGGTCGTTAGGGACGTTGGATTTCTGAAGTCTGTTGGAAATTTTACCGAATGGGGTAGAAAGTAGCGGTCCTGGGTTTGTCTGTTTTACTCGTTTGCAGGCTGAGCAACAATGCATTTAGTTTATATTTAATTTCCGGTGCTTGCGAGCTACCGATGTGTGGCGCGCTATCTGCGAGATATGCGGGCGTCGGAACAAACTGATTTGTGGCTCACGGCTGTCAGTTACGATGGAGGAAATTTAATTATAAAGTAATAAATAAAAGGAGGAGTGGCACGTCGGGATTGGCCGCGTGATTCGGTGCTTGTAACCTTGCAACTGCAGCAGCAGCAACCAGTGCTCTTCGAGTCTTCGACCATCGTTTCTCGTCGCCGCCAGACGCTCTTGTCACCGTTTCATCGAATGCAAGCGCAGTCTGCTCGCCGCCACAGACATCGAGCAGCATACATCCAAGGGTAAACCGAAAAGGTCTTTTACGGCCTACACGCGTTTAGTTTCGGGTCTAACGCCGTGTTTCGTCGTTTCTCATTATCCTTGGAACATCGACACGACGTGAAGCAGTTTCCTTTGAACGCACATCGTGTCCACAACGCGTTCGCAGACTTCAGCGATAGCCGAGTCAGACCCTGAATTAGTTTATAAATCTCGTTTATTATTTCGTTATGTCGTTTCATCAGGTCACAGCAACCTCGCTTACCCCCTCCCGCCCCGCCCCCCAGGCCCCGCAGGCTCCCCAGCGCCGTGACACCGAGCAGTCTCTTTACTCCAACACGAGCTCGCTCGTGTCCGCCGGCTACAAGACGTCGTTCCAATTCAACGCACCCTCGGGCTCTGGCTCGTCCTACGCCACGTCCTATGGCGGCATTGGGGCCTCTCCCATCCGCTCACACATGTCCGCCAGCTCCAGCGAAGTCATCCGCACAGGCTGGGCGAGCGTCAAGGAGGATGCCTTCGCCAGCCTTTTCTGGGTTCGCAAGTGGCTCGTTCTCAAAGAGCAAGGCCTGACCTTTCACAAGAACGAGGTTCGTTTCATCCCGCTCTTGTCCCTTTCTCGTTTTATCTGCTCGACGACAGCACTGATCTTCCTTGTCACATGTCAATAGGCCGCACAACTGCAGAGCCTCATCAAGCTCGCTGATGTCTCCAACGTAGAGCGCGTCGATCTCAAGCCGTACTGTCTCGTTATCGAGACCGCGGAGAAGCGCGTATATCTTTCGCTTAAAAACGATGAGGAGGTGTATGGCTGGCAGGACGACATCTACTCGCGGAGCCCACTGATGAGCGTGAGCCAGCCGACCAACTTTGTGCACAAGGTACACGTTGGCTTTGATCCGGTCTCCGGTGGATTCACGGTAAGCAGCAGCAACACGCGGGATTTTTTTCGACCTTCGATGCAAAGGGGTTCGACTGATAAATCATCCCGTAGGGTCTTCCTGATCAATGGAGCAAGCTGCTAACCCGTTCAGCTATTACGCGCGAAGACTATGCCAAAGATCCACAGGCTGTATTGGATGTCCTGGAATTTTATACCGATCATCAGAAGCAACAACAGGAGATGCAGGAGATAACCGGGATGGCGCCGGGGATGTCGCGCAGCGCGTCTGCTGCCACGACGGCGTCTTCCCTTTCGCCATACTCGGAAACACCGTCGGCACCGCGCTTCAATGCAGGGACCGGTCTTGCAGGCTCGAACAAGCCCGGACCTGTCCAGGCACTCGCCAACGAGCGTCCGAGCATATCTCGCCAGGATTCATCGCCGTCGGGCCTCAATGGCAAGTCCTCCACCGCCATCGCCGCCGCACGCGCCGCGGAGTTCGTCAACGGCGCCCATGCCCAACATGCGAACACAATCGGACCCGGCGCCGCAGGTCGCTCGCCGCTCCCGCTCACACCCGGCTCCCTCCAGGCGACGCGGCCTGCCCCTCCTGCCCCGCAGCGACCACTGCTCACCGCGGCTCGTCCTGCCCCGTCCACCCCGAAGCCGTCGGTGCCCGAGCATACACCGTCCTCGCAGGATCTGCGCATGCGTGCAAAGGCCCATGGCCCGCCAGAGCGCGTCGATGTGCGCCCGCCCGGATTAGATCACGATCAGCCTTCGCAAAGGAAGGATTCGCTTCCCTCCCGCGACGCCGAGCGGCACGAGCGCGATGAGCGACAGCGTCCGCAGATGGGACCATCGAAGTCCTCGCCTGCAACCTCCGCTCCCATGACACAACCCGCCCCTGGTCCAGCGGGTGCCATTACTGGCCCACCACCCGTCAAGCCGCTCCAGACGACGAAGAAACTTCCGAAAGACCACGCTCAGCAGCCGGCGGCTGTCACCGTCACTGCTCCTACAGATGAGCCGCCGACTGGAAGCATCGCCGCGGCGGCAGCGGCGCTGGAGAAGCCGAAGGAGAAGGAGCGGCGAATTAGCACAATGTCCGAGGGGCAGATTATGGAGAAGCTGCGCAGTGTGGTGAACCCGGACGACCCAAAGTTGCTTTATAGCAAAATCAAGAAGATTGGACAAGGGTACGTCCTTTCTGTTTTCTCAGTGAAATGTTGAGATACAATTATCTGACGCAATTGGTCTTGACCTCTTTCCTCGTAGTGCATCCGGGCATGTTTTCGTGGCGAAAATGCTTCCGACGGGCAAGAAGGTCGCAATCAAGGAAATGGACCTGGCACGCCAGCCGCGCATAGAACTCATCGTGAACGAGATCCTCGTCATGAAGGAGTCGCAACATCCGAACATCGTCAATTTCCTGGACAGCTACCTTGTCAGGAACAACGAGCTTTGGGTGGTTATGGAATACATGGAGGGCGGCGCACTGACTGACATCATCGAGAACAACACGCTTGAGGAAGAGCAGATCTCGAGTATCAGTAATGAGGTAGCTCTTCACCCCGGATTCTGCTAACATGGAGCTGATGCAATACTCATCTGCAGACGTGCAAGGGCCTAGGGCATCTACATGAACAGCATATTATCCATCGTGATATTAAATCCGACAACGTTTTACTCGACGCACAAGGCCACGTCAAAATCAGTAAGCACAGGCGTTCTCTTCTTTCTAACTTTGTAGAACGGTTCTCACGTTTTACTTACTCATTTATATTATAACTAGCCGACTTCGGCTTCTGCGCAAAGCTCACAGACCAAAAGTCCAAGCGCGCGACAATGGTGGGCACGCCGTACTGGATGGCGCCGGAGGTCGTGAAGCAGAAGGAGTACGGCGCAAAGGTGGACATCTGGTCGCTCGGGATCATGGCGATCGAGATGATCGAGAACGAGCCGCCGTACCTCGACGAAGAGCCGCTCAAGGCGCTCTACCTCATCGCAACGAACGGGACGCCGACGCTGAAGAAGCCCGACGCTCTCAGCCGCGAGTTGAAGAGCTTCTTGAGCGTGTGCCTGTGCGTAGACGTCAAGAGCCGCGCATCGGCGAACGAGTTACTCGAGGTGCGCTATGTGGTTTTGTTTGTAAAGGATATTTCAATGCTTACTGTTTTCTTTCCTTTTCTCAGCATGATTTCCTAAAGAAGGCATGCTCATCCTCAGGTCTGGCGCCCTTACTCCTCTTCAAGACGCGACCGGCATCATAAAGCGTCTGCTTTGATCCATCGGTCTATTTCTTTCCTTGGAAGTTTTGTTATTGGGATTCCCTTTTCCTTTCCTCATCGTCGCCGCAGCCGCCGTCGCTCTCGCGTGTGGATAATTCTTCTCTTCCTCGTTCATATCTGATTCTCTCTCTTTTCTTTCTTTCTCTCGCGTTGTCACTAAGTACTGTGCTGCTGGTTATGATTTATGTAATGATACGCCTCAGAATTGGAGATTCCTTGCCGCCTTTCCTAAGTCAACTTCGTCTTGATCCCCTTCGCCATATTTTAACCTTGTTATCACGAATTACCAATATTTCAGCACGATCCGACAGTCATGTATTTACGATACAGTACGACTCGGGAGAACCTACGGGTTCTTCAAAAGATGGATTACATCTAGATTTCATATCATTCGTCAACGACATACAAGTGTATTTTTAATACATGTACGGAGAAACGTAAGTACAAATATCGAAACGAAGAGGGTGGGGAGAGGACTACATGTAATCGTAGTATACCAGAGGGTAAGACAGGAAGTATATCATATGCTAATCATACGACCATAGAATGAGTGAACGAGCGAAGGAACATACATAGGTTGAGAGGCATGTGGCATATGTGGGTTGCATAGAAAGAGTCGGGAGCCGGGAGCTAATAAAGAAGAGAAAAGCAAGAAATTATAACGGAAACCTTTGTTACAGTATATACTGTACACCACCACCACATCCATCATCGACACGAGCGCGGAACCAATTTTAAAAGAACACAGTAGAAAAGAAAATGGTACACACAGTTGCATTTTTTTTGGTCATAATCCGCCTTGAGAATGGAATTGAGAGTAAAGAGAATAGGCTGTATCTATAAAAGTAGAGAACCAAATACCGGCCAATAATCAGGAAAAGGTTATGCGTTATGCGGGATGCGTGCGGAATGCTCTGCGGAGGTCCGATTGCACCCAGATTGTTGACGTGAATTGTGAAGTATCAGAATTTTCCCATGACAAGGACGCGGTAGAGCGCGTTCGCGTCCTCATAGTGCGCATGTGCAAGCGCAAAGTGAGCCATCTCGGCTGAATCGGCATCCGAGCTCGCATCGACGAGCCCCAACTTGATGAGTGAATTGTAAAAGCGGCAGAGCTAAGATATTCCAAAACAAAATCAGATGGTCAGTTCAGATTAAAGAAGGCGTATAGCTGAGGGTAACGGTGGAAAGTTTCGCACGTTTTGCACTCCCTTCGCCGCGCGATCATCGCTGATAAGACCTTCGACCGCCTCTTGCTCCGAGCGCTCGACCCAGCCGATAGCGTTCAGCACGAAGGCTCCAAGCACATCGCTGCGTACTATGTCTGCGACGCTTGCTGTCCGGTAGTCATTCATAAGCTGCTGCCTGTCTGCTCCAGCAGTCTCGGAGCGCTCATGTCTGCTTGCAAGCTGGATCAGCGTTGGATCGCGCAGTAGACGTCCGATGACGTCGAAGGATGGCAAAGTTGGGGGAAGCTGGCGGAGGACGTCTAGGACGTCTGCTCGAGTGAACGAGCCGCTGGAGACAGTATCCATATTTCCCTTTAGAAGTGAGACAATAAGCGGGTGCCCGAGGGCTGGGTTGTTCGCGAACAGAGGTGGCAAGTTGTGTATCGCGAGGAGCACATGCGGCGCGAAGTGGGGCAAAGAGAGAGAGACGATCTGTTTCATAGTTGTAGCCAGAAAAAGAACAGTCAGAGAAAGCATTAAAGCTAGGAAGTGATTTAACGAAGAAGAAAAAAGTAAAGTGTAGCTACCCATACATGCAGAAGAATCGGGAAAAAGATAAACTCACCCTTTGCTCCGACAGCGTAAGAACGCGCTGACATGCGGCGAGCAGTAGACGCATTGCCTGGTCTATAATTTCGGACTTAGGGTCGTCACCATGCAGCAAGGGAGACACCCTCATCCTGTTCCCGTTTTCGATGGGGGTGTGGGCTGCTGACGGAGCTGGAGAAAGTCCGTTGGTGACGATGGGCGACGGTCGTAACCTCTCGTTCACAGGCCTAGGAAACTCAATGAATAAATTTGTCGACAGACGTAAGTGCCTGCTTACATCTCATATAGGTCATCTTCCTCCCGAGAAAGAGCATCATCGATTATCAGTTGTGCAGCTCGTAATTTCGGGGGAAGCGGTGAACGAGCAAGCGTCGCAGGAGAATACGGCCCAAGCTATTGATTACCAAACGTCAGGATTGCTCAAGCACAACACACGTTAAAAGTAAAAAGCTTACATCATTACCATCACCCTTAAGAATTTTCCACAACACCCACACGAGCTGCTCATTCTCGCTGACGCCACCGCGTTCCGCCTCGACCTGCGCACCCTCCCTTTCAGCCAAAAACACTTCCACGAACGCGCTCCTGAAGGGGTTAATCGCGATCGGGTGCGCCGCGTACAAAAAGTACAGAATGTACGTAGACAGGATGCGCCGAGGCGTCTGCACGTCCCAACACATAACACAAGCAAAGAAGTGTGTTAGCCACCGCATCCCATCAAACGCGTGATTGCGATTAGAAGCACTTTGACATACCTCAGCACGGCCCGAAAGGAGGGGCAGGAGGACATCGAGCGCGACGGCGAAGCGGGCGGTGGGCTGGACGAGCTGGACGAAAGCCTGCGCTGCCGCGGTGCAGGGGATGCCGTGCGCGCGGGCGAGAAGGTGCGCCACGGAGGCGCGCACGGGATCCGAAGCCGGCGAGGGCGCAGGAAGAGGCGACGGACGATAGGCTACTGTCTGCATCATTCGTCGTTCGTCACTCGTCGGGCAGCACAAGATTAGTGAACTCGAGTGAGCAACGACCTGCGACAACGACGCGCCGACACGCGCAATGGATCAAGCGAGAAGCTCTCGTTTACACTGGCGCCACCCGGACAAATAGCAGCAAACTCGGTCTTTCCCGGTGTGCGAAACTTCTTAATCCCATTTTACTATTTATTTATTTCTGGTGGAATTCATAGCTTGAATACTTTTGAATCCCCATTCAGACTTCTAAGAGACCATAGATTTTATTATTTGAAATCGCGAACATACAACAGCATACAACGCGTCGCCGTCGCGTCGATCATCCCATCGCCAATCATCTCGGATACGCGAAATCAATGGTAAAAGTACACCGTTCGTTCATCTATTAGCAGAAATTAGTTGCAAATGTAATGTGTGGTATAGTATGGTGCGTGCGATAGGTGTGAATACAAGAGGGGAGAATGTGGTCGATCCAGTTCTCTATATCGCAAAGAGGATGGTCGAGGTATGTCAGGTTTCGCAGGAATGAAGCGGAAGTCGAGCCAGAGATGATGTGGATGTACACAAAAAGTAGAAAGTGCCGAAAAAAAAGCAGGTAAGGACGTGATGGTTGTCCAGAATCCATGTATGTGAAGTGTGCGAGGAACGAAGCAAGGGAAGCTGATCATGCGGAGGAATGAAGTAATAATACAATCAGATGAAGAATGTGATAAGGAAGAAGTGGACAGACATTGAGACGATGCGAGTGTTGTAGCATGGAGGACGAGAAACAAATGCTGGTCTGAGGTATGCGAAAATTCCAAGGGATGCTAAATGCTGCTGAGAAAAGAACAAACGAAGTATGAAAAGGCGTTATCGGTGTCGGCGTTGCAAGGGTTTGAAAACGGGACTAGAACCAAGATCTTCTGAAAAGATGTCCTCTAGAAAAGGCTGAACAGCAAAGCTAGATCTTCAGCTCTTTGAACCCGCGCACATCAACGCGCCCAGTTCCGTTCTTCGTCCACTCTCCTTCATCCGTCTTCGTTGACACCGGCGCCGACGAAGAGTTTTTAAAACGTCCGCCAGGGACGACGATCTTCCCCGCACTCTTCCCATTCTTCCCGAGCTCCGATCGTGGTCCCGGTAACCCGAGCGCCTTGCGCTGACGGCGCGTGAGCGGCTTTGCCCGAGTCACAGGAGATGGTGGGACGACGACCATAGAGGGCGGAGGTGTTGCGGCCGGTGACGATGACACTGAGCTTGACTCCCCCGACGAGAGCAACTCAGGAGTGTCCGCATCTGGATCGTTGTCCGCGGCATCTACTTCTTTATTCGCCTTCGCTTGTACTTGACTGCCACTGGCGTGTCGGACGCTGCGCGAGCGCTTCGCTTCACCCTGCGAGTCTTCCGCAGCCTCGTCAATTCCATTGTACGCACGCTTCGGTGAGTGGTTCATGCGCAAACTCAGCCTCTTTGAGTGGCTACCGGGCTTGCTTTGCCCGGTGTCTAGGGGACGGTTGTAACCTGGCAACGGCGGGACGGAGAGGGAGGAGGAGGGCGCAGAAGTCGAGGCTGAAGTTTCGGAGGATGGAGAGAGAGAGGAAGAGCGAGATATAGGTAAAGGGGTGTCCATCGGCGAGGGCAATCCGTGCTCCTCGTCATTCAGCTCGTCTTCCACTGCCGAACTCAAAATAGAGCTCTGCGAAGACTGTGGTGACAAAGCTTTGCCCTTTGCCTTGCTCGACGCAGATTGACTTGCGGACTGCGATGTTGCAAGCTTTTCGACGGTATACGGTAAACCACTATGCGGGCCGATCAAATTGCGCACGGAAGAAAAATGCTCCCAATCGTGATACCTGAATGAAAAGAAGTCGATAAGCAATCGTAAGGAGGAAGGCAACTTTTGCAAGGAGGCTGCCACGTACGCCACGTAGACCGCACCCAGCGAAGAGCTACCGTCGTTGGCATCAGTCGTACACATCATTGGCTAGCCAGTTGCTGGTGCTTCGTCGTCTTCGTCTTCCCTTCAAGCTCTTTCTTCTTCTCGCGGCGCGCTCTCCGGGCATCGCGGGTATTGAGCGGCGTCTCCGACGCTGAAGGGATTTGTTCACTCATCGGTGTTTCAGACGTTGTGGGCGATAGATCCGCGCCTGATGTCCATTCAATGACATAAACGAGTCCTGGCTGGATAACCTTGACATCACGTCTCTTGAGATGCGCGAAGGCAGTGAGCTCCAGATGACCACCGTATGTGCCTACAAATATAGTAGATACAGTTCAGATCTCTTTTAAACTGCGAATATATTAAGGCTGAATTTAATTTTCACCTGACTGACGCATACACTCGAGGTGGACGTCCAGGCCGCGCTCGTCGTCGACGAAGGGAGCATAGCGCTGTTTGTGCGCAGCCATCCAGTCGCATATCTGCTCACGGAGCTTGAAGTGCTGCGAGGGCGAGCCGTAATACTGATCTGAGAGCGCGCGGAAAAGGCAGTTTCCGTCCCCGAGCGTCGGCGCGGCGTATAGGCCGAGCGCGGAGAGTTGGTTGTTCAGTTGCTGAGTATTCTGTATCGGGTCGGAGACAAGCTACACGATAGAGTAAGAGACATGCAGCGTATTTCATAGTGTCAGAAAACGTGGGCATAAGATTGCAGAGTGGCTAATGCCCAGGCAAGGCAGAGATATACTGACTGCTGCACCCTTGTTCTGCCTTGTACGCGTGCGTGCTGGAGTCGTGGCACCATCACGATGAGGAGCAAGTCTGGGTGAGCAACCTGCTTGCACATTGCAACAACGAGCTCGACAGACTCACTTTGTCTAGGAGGTGCTGCATGGCGCTGATGTCTCTTCGCCATCGTGATAAACAGTGAGCAGAGGGTTGACGTTGGTGGGCCTCTGGTGGCAGAGGAAAACAAGTGAGGATATAATCCGGGGTCTCGTCGGGACCCGGGAACACCGGAAGCAAATTCCATAAAAGGGCATGTCATCAGCCGACAAGTCGCAGTTACAACCAACAGATCAAGTCGCAGGGAAAAGATTAACCAAAATACACAAAGAAGATACCGTAGTTAGTGCCATGTCAGTACTGATTCATATTAAAATAAGTCATGCGGTTTGAATATGGCTTCAGCACCTTATTCAGTGCATCGTCCCGCAGCCGCAGCACTAGCTTTTGCTCCGTAAGATATTGCGCATAGTTTCGCCATGCCATCGCACCACTGTCGACCCTTCGCTGCCTCTCCCATCCAGCTTCGGAGTCCATCTCGCCCCAAGGTGTGCCCCGTCCGTACTTTCCCTTTTCTAATGTGCTCATGTTTCCGACGACGAACAGCGCTCGCTTCGCTCGCGTCAGTCCGACGTTCAGCCGCCGCCGGTCCGCAAGGAAGCCAATGTGTCCCGACTGGTTGTTGCGTACGGTCGAGAACACAATCGCATCCTTCTCTCGTCCCTGGAACCCATCAACCGTCTTCACCTCGATGTTTGCGATCTCAATTGCCCGTTTGTTAAGCCTTTCTTTGAAGTGCTTGCACACGTCCTCATCCTTCATCAGCAATCGGGTGAGCAGGTTTATTTGCGATTTGTAGGGGGCGATGACGCCGATGTCTTCACCGCGAAGATCCTTTGGCCATTGTGCTATCAGTCCAGAATTCTCATTTTAAAATGAAGTCTTCAAAAATACCTTGTTTTTGCGAAGCAGATCCTCAATAATATTGCATACAATGTATGCCTCTGTCCAGTTGACCCTGCTCCTGTTCTTCTCAGCCTCGGGTCCCTGATGGTCGATGAAGATCATAGAGGGCCGGTGGCCCGTCTCGGGATTTGCGATCAAGTGCGTGGATGAAGGCGGTAATAGTGAGGGTGCGATCTGCCCAGCACTTACCGTCCCATCCAGCAGCATCAGGTCATAGAACTCCAAGGACGGGAATCTTGAGATACTAGGGTGCATGCGGTACTGCGTATCTAACATAATCGTCGGAACGTCTAAAATGTCTCCATTGAGTAACCGAACAACTTCCTCTCGAAAAGATATTACTTACTGCCTTCTTCAGTTAGTCGCTCAAACAAACTCTTGTCTAGTTTACCCGCTTGAGCCCTTGGGCTCACTACAATCGGTGGCAGCTGCTTGTGGTCTCCTATAAGCGCCAGATGCCTGCACTATACAGGTATCAGCGCTGAATAATCTTCGCTAAGAAATCGAAAGATAGGGCAAAAACAGCTTCGATCACTATTAACCGGCTTTTACGGTGCCTGATGGCACATTCCAAAGAGCAGAAGAGTAAGATCTGCCTGGATAAATTTACAGAGATGAATGACAATCTCTATAATCCTATCCATCCAGAGCTTTTCGCCTCACTCAGTGGAAAGGTAACAGTTGCCCGCATATGTCGCATAAAAGGTGGTCTCAACCGCTTTAGCTACAGCTTAGGAACATACCCCTTTCATGATTGGAACTAGAGATGCTGGCTCCGTCGACATGGATGCTTCATCCAAAAAAACCACCGGAAAGTCGGTAACGTCTAGCATATGGGAAGCAGACCTTATACATGTCGTGCAAATCTGACAATAACCTATCAACACTAGAAGTTAGTATAGTGAAAATACAAAAATGACATACGACATCAGCCTTTCGTACGATATCGCGCAGTATCTTCTGCTCGATGACATATTTCGCTTTTGACCAGGACCGTCTTTCAATTTCGAGCTCTTCATCATGCTTTTCCATGTTCTCTGACAAAAAGTGAGCATTCAACATAGTCTTTCAGAATGCGAAACTGCGCACCAATTCGTCCGAGCATCGCCTTGTTCAATCGTCCAGAATCAAGCTTTTTCTTTGCTTCGAAAATCGATTTTTTAAGCAGGCGGATCTCACTTTCCACGTCATGCCGCTCCTTGCATATCCGATCATACTCCGGTTTCATCACATGTTTGTCGAACTGGTGCTCCAGCATATATGGACCAAGCAGCCCCGTTTTGGAACCTTCAAATCCGATACGTAACGGCTTGAGGCCACCGGCGACAAACCCTTCGAGAAGATTGTTGACAGCGACATTCGTATATGTGCAGACAAGGAGTGGATGTGGTACTTCAAAATGACCCTTTAACAACTTGACGGTTTCGACAATCGTCTTTGTCTTTCCGGTCCCGGGAGGGCCCTGGACGAGACTGGTCTGTTCGCCGACCATCATTGCCATCGCACGCACCTGCGTCGCATTCAAGCCGGCTAGCACAGGATCGCCTTCCACAACGACAGGGTTCGGACGCCTGTAGCGCTGTGTCCAACTCTGTATACGCATATCCTCACTGAATGCGCCAGGCCTTAGTCTGCAAGCGTGTTGTTGATCAAGCGCCGAATTTTTTTTGGAGGCAAAGGACTTCAGAAGGACGTCCCGAAGGTGAGTGCCACGGAGAATGATTTCGGTTTTTCCCGGTATGTTATCCGGATATCGCTCAATATATCCTGGATTACACTGAAGTCGAGCTATGGCCTCGCGCATGCGCTCAAACACAGCATTTGAGTGGCCTAAGTCTAATCTATGGATCATTTGAAAAAGAAAGTATTATGGACTTATGGTCGGGTTAGATTCATTGAAACACGCTCACCGCCAAAGACCCTGTACGATGTCGTTATGAACCGATCCCTCAAAGTCCTCGAAACTGATATGAATTCCATCTGGTGCACTGGATGCAACGCTACCCTTCAGAACATCATCCTCTTTCAGCGGATCGACGCGGGAGACTAGTATCTGAGTTCCTTCTCTGACGGAAATGTCCAGTATAAGTTATTTCAGGAAAGCCGAAGAAGTTCCATAAGTATTGGTCTCACAAGAATTTGTTATGAGGCAGGGGTATGCCTGCACCAAGGTTGAAACAAGCAACAGACCGACCTATGGTTCTCTTATCGAGCCAATAGGCGTAAACCCCAGTCAGGCAGTAGCCCTCTTTCTTCAGCTTCTCTACTCCCCATGTCGCTAGGCGGTCAGTAACAACCGCCTCCTCGACTTCTTGTTCGGCCTGGATCAGCGGTAAAAATCTCAAATTTCTACTCAGAAGAAAGAAACGAAATAGATAGTACAGTATAACACTCACTGTTTCTCGTAAACCCGAATTTCCTCCCTGAACTGACCATCACGGACTGCCTCCTCTGAGTCCTCTATTCTTATTCTCCGGACGTATTTTAACCGGCGATGTTTGTTCATCTCCCGTGAAGGTGCCCTTTTCCGCCAGTCGAACCTCGGCGGTGCTTCCAAGACAGGACTCTGCCCATGCAGCTCCTGCTCATAAAGCCATTCCTCCTGAGCCTGGCTAAAAGGTTGTCTAGCGACAGCTGCGGACGTAGATTGAGCGCGCCTGTTCGTGCACGACGCGCCGCCTATGAAGGCGCGAATGCGCGTGCTCGCTTCGCGGACAGCAGGAGTTTTCTTAGTGCATCCGGTAGAGACGCGACGCAATCCTATTGGAGCCTCTATGAGAGCAGCAGAAAGAGCAATACGGGCTGAATACAGAGCCAGCTTGACGGGACAGCAAAAGAGACTTGGGCGTTTGGGCGTGTCACATCGCAACCAGAAAATCTAGAGTTGCCATAAGCGGAGGTTGTTTGGTACAAGCTTTCGTTATAAACAACATTTTACGTCGATCCTTTTCTTCGCAGATCGTGATGAGGCTCGCCACTGCCAGCCACCCGATCAGCTCTGGCCGGCTGCCGCTCTCTAAGTCAACTTCGGATAACTCTAGGTAAGGCTCCCTGGTGGAAGATGCAAGAAAGCACCTCTTCTGGCTACATCCTCACTCGCACGCCAGGTTTTATCTGCTTAACTTCTGGTGATAGCGGGTTTTTAAGTGTCTGTCCGCTTTCCGTATCTCCATTCCTATACTTTTCGAAAATCATGAGCGTCCTGACCTTTTAAAAGTTCGCCGCCGATTCCCTTGAAGCGGCTGTCAGCTGACGCGAAGAGTATTAGTAAGTAACCTCTTCGTCGATTATTAACACCTACAGATACGACTGTGATAAATAAATACGTCAAAACATCCGACAGACGACGTTCAACCTACATACATTTCGCGGACATTAGCTGTCCCATAAAGCTCATTCTCAGAATCGCGTCCTCTGAATAAATGGGAAAGAACTTCTTCTAGTTTGGGAGATCGTCGCACGCGGTGCAAAACACACTTTAAGTCTATTACTTAGCGCTTATCGCCTAACGGCGCCACGACGCTTCGAAATAATTTTTCCCGTGGGTTTTCTCCTCTTCCAACTGCGTATGAAAAGAAACCTCGCCTGCCTCTTTTAGTTATGTTCACTCTCAGGGCATGTCCTCAAGCACCGCAATGCACTAAATATCAAAATGACAGGTAAGTCGTGTCCGATATCTACGCCGCCCTAAACGAGCTTCCACGCCTATCTAGAGGTACTTCCGAGTGATGGAGACCTGTGGCCCTTTTTGGGTACCTATAGACTTCCCTTAAGTTCTGCCAATCCGGCCTTTTCTGCTTATGCACTTACAACGCCGAGGAGCTTCTCTCGGCGCCCGCAGGTCTTCCTGCCAGAATAACTTTTGATAGATGAAGCCGGGGATGGCAAGAAGTCGTCGTCTTTCGTGCAAAACGCTCGCCGTCAAGCAATTGGTCACTGACAGTCCAAGACATTGTGGGTTTCGAGACTTAGAACAGGGGTCTCGAACCCATGCACGGGCCTCTAGCGTCCGCGTTGCGCTTCTGCCGGTGTTCCCTTTCGCGAAATCGTTATTTGGTCCACTTAAAATGCTGAAGCCACAGACGTGCGCGGAACGCCGTTTTCTCATCATTGTTCGGGGACACAGAGCGCTCTACTCTGTTATATGTGAGGGAATTTCGCTGGCTCGTAGGAAAGACGGCTGAAGGCGGTAGAAGAAGCGCGGAGCGCTACATAGACCGGTCCCATGCAGAGGCATCGTATCGTCTTTACAAGTCGTCGGGTATCTGATCGGACTTTAAGCTCGCTCAGGTCCCTCTTTAAAACTCGATGCCTCGCATCGGCATTTGAGGCGTGCATGGCTTCAACTCCAAGACCTACAATGCTGGAAATATGGTCTTGATTATTATATAACTCTATTTTGCATAATTATACAGAATACAAGAGTCCTACCGTTAGGTTAGTAACGTGAAATCAGTGTGTAAAAAAGGAATGATATGGAAGAGGGTTTTGAATGAGTGTCGATGTCTGTTGATACAACGTGTGCAAATTCCAGAAAGAAGAAATTTGAATAAAATGAAGTGATGGAAACAATGGGGAGATAGTGAAACCACGAAGAAAAGAACTGAAAGAATTTCAAGAGTAAGTATATAGCTATAGGACGATAGACATGGATGAATAGACGACCTGAAAGTTCTGAAAGTGAGGCATTGAGTAAAAAAAATGCGGATAAAAGCGGCATGTATATCGGAAATCGGAAATAAAGTGTGTTTACTTGTTTTAGCATGGGAAACACCGCATCGTCTTAGGCCGCGTAGACTGCGAAGATCTTGAATACTAGTTTTCACGTGGGCTAGTCAAAATTCGAGTCCGCGAGCCCAGTTTGGGCACTCCTGGCTTTTTAGACGGCCGTTTGTGTCGGGTTTAGACGTTGAATTCGGGTTTAGACGTTGAACCTCCGTCTTCCCATCCACGTTTCTCTACATCCATTCCGCTTGAGCCCGCTTCTCTCCGGTCGCATAGCTCGCCTTTGGCTTCTTCATACCGCCGCTACTCTTCACATTCACACCTTCGCTCGCGCTCTGCGCTCACATGCTACCCGAGCAGCGAGCGCAAATAGAGTGCCGACGAGAAGGCATGATGCACAGAAGAACTGTGCCCATAGGTAACGGAAATCGGCCCCACTGCTATCTGAAGTATCGGGCCTTAACCGCGTGCGCAGCGCAAGCAGAGCGCCCGAAATTGGCGGGCCACCGAGTATGCCTGAAAATAGATTAGATAACATAATATTATAGATAAATAAAATTCATGGTTAATGTTCTTATCAAGGGGACGCCATGGAAAGAGGAAACGTGAAGAGAAAATGACAAGAAATACGAGACGGACGACGCACCGGGCGCTAAAGCGGCCATGAACATGCCCGTACGAGTACCGATCTGCGAGGGGTCCGTCGTGATCTGCGCCACGCACGACGAGGCGATCGAGGAGTACGAGGCCGAGGAAGCGCCAAACCTTTAATATTTGTCAGAAAAAAATGCTGATTAGGCGACAGCTCTTAAAGTAGATTCTAGCGGTTGGGCTTACAGAACCGCGAAAACGATTGTTTGCGGGACCTTCATCGACGTCGTCCATATGGCAAAGATTGATATGGTCTGGACGACGGCGACTGGGACTAGCGTGTTGAACCGGCCAAACTACAAAACATGAGCACGTTTCGAGACATGATTTTCAAAAGCCCTTCAACACTCACTCGATCTGCGATATAACCACTGACAACTCTACCTATCACCCCCGCGGCATTCATGATAGCGATGGAATAGAAAGAAAGGCTCACGCTCGAGCCGCGGCTCAGCATAAACAACTCGATATACCAGAATGGCGTATAAAGTCCTATAGACACGATCGACGTGACGTCAGCGATATTCCAGCAGTATTTAGGGATCGTCGTCGCTCACCAAAAGCAGAGAAGAACCCGCTGAGCGAGTGGAACAAGAACTTGATGTCCTTGTACGCGCCGAAGTCGAATATTTTCTTGTTCTTTGAGGCGGGAAGGCGCTCCTTGATGAACGGGATGCTAATCGCCTGGCAAACGAACATCACGAGCGCCATCGCACGCACGGACCATGCGAAGCCAATTTTTCCAAAGAGCCTGGAAAGCATGATGGGGAAAATGATCCCCCCAAGCGAAGAACCCGCAACAACGATGCCAACAGCGATGGCGCGCTTTGTACGAAACCAGTGCGCGGGAACCACAAGCTAAATTGAATGATGAGATCCAGTGATAATTTCGCCGTTGATACAGGAGAATGCTCAGGAACTAACCAGTGGATAGAATCTTAGTAAGGGATCAAGTGGCAGACACAACTCGATGAGAAAAAACAAAGGATAGTAACAACTAGAAGGGACATACTGTAGAGCGATTCCCAACCCCAACCCCACGCCTTGCGACAGAAATATTTGATAGTAATTTTTTGAAAGTGACAGCATTATGAGGCTGAAGGTCGACAGAAGGCACCCTGAAGTAAGAAGACCCTAACAAGGATTAAATTTAGGACATTTCGATTTCGCATGCTTGATGACTTTACCGTTGCACCATAGACATCGAAGACCCTCCCCAACACCAGGCCCGAGATGTATAGGAGAAAAATCTGGACGCTTCCTATCCAGGAGATATCAGACGCAGTGTTATGTTGGAGTTGATTGGTTGCGTAGTATGCTTGAAAGACACCGAATGCGTTCACTTGTCCTGTTGGTTGCCTTTGTCAGAAGGTTGCGAGAGGCACAGAAAGACAAATTAATTTACCGAACGCTGTTAGAGAAATGAGGGTGCATCCCGCGACATTTGACCACGCCTTCAAACCACCGTCTGGGAAAGTTATAGCTGGCGTGGGTACAACTGTGTCCTCCCTTGGTTGCTCGATGTCAACGGAGCTCACTTCCTCCTTCACTGGTACGGCATGTATACTCTGTGGATATAAAACTCATAAGTATCATCTTTGTAGCTTAGAAAATAAAACCGAGTTTTGCTCACCTCTGGGTCATCGTGAAGAGTGCTGGAGGATCCTGATATAGGAGAATTCTCGCCGTGTATCTTCTTGGGCTTTAAGGTCGAGTTTTTCTCGTCGACTGTGGACCAGCTTATTCCGCTAGAGCTTGCCATGGTACTCGGGGGGACAGGGGAAGAGGAAGAAGAGGATCAAATTCACCACACAGTGTGTGGTACTTAACAGCTACCAAGCGAACAAAGAAGCGTTCGTGGTACCACCCGAGGTGCGATTCGTTCCGAAATTCATTCAAAGACGGGGCGCAACGTGGCCCCCCTCAGAAACAAATACCGAGATTGCCTACTTTTTGAGAAAGTGGCGTGTGCGAAACGATAGGATGACTGAGCAGCGGGGAGTAGGTTGCAGATGCGCGAGGAACGGCAGGATCTCATGGTAGATGAAGGAGATTAAATCCGCGGGACGAATAGGCATCAACAGACTGGGGAAGCGCCGCGCTCACCTAACTTGAGAGGACACACTGCAATGCGTACCTCGGACTTCCGAGGAAGCACTCAGCATAATTTCAATTTGATCTTAATCTGATGGTCAACCGGTACTTGCCAGACTCGTCCACGCATACAGCGGGCTTCGAGCAGCTTCGTGTATGCTTCATCCTGGAGCTTCGAATTACAGGTCTTTGGGACCTTCTAATTCGGCTTCGACTTGACCGCTGGATGCCTTCGACAGACGGTAGCGCACTGAGAACAGCCTACCACCAATCGGGTGTGGTAAACATTCTGCAGCAAGTCCATACGCGTGACGGATATGAAATAGAATGCACGAGCTAAAATAATTCG
Organism: Phellopilus nigrolimitatus; assembly: GCA_021029095.1. NCBI lineage: Eukaryota > Fungi > Basidiomycota > Agaricomycetes > Hymenochaetales > Hymenochaetaceae > Phellopilus > Phellopilus nigrolimitatus. The sequence goes on from JAJOHG010000011.1 coordinate 132,405, forward strand.
GACATTGTTCGTACCAGCTGAACGTGTCACCGGCAGTGCAGCGCTAAGGCGAAGGGAGCAACGGTCAGATGTTTTGAGTGGCATTGCGTTTCAAGAAGAAAGGACGCATGGATGTAGCATACATAATCCGTTGATCCTTGATCCGCGAATACGCAGTCGTCTCAGCGCCCAGCGGCCACTTGGTGGCTGGCTTACCTGAAAATCAAAAGTTTAAGGAGCGACAGGGAAGTTGATCGACGTGGCGTCGGCGATCACACTCCTGTTTTCGCGTTGAACTTGCCCAGAACGGCCAACATGCGTGTTTGAGGCTCAGAGCTCCGAGGGTCGTCCCCGAGTCGCCCGAATCCCTTTTTTGCTCATGTTTTTCTTCCTCTCATACCACCACATATCTATCTCCCTCTGGAATTACAGCTGGAACTTGCAAACCCAAAAGACTCACCATGGGCACTTGTACAAGAGCACAGATTGACTAGCCGATGTAAGTAATAAATAGCCAGGTAAACGTTTAATAAACATTGATCTGGATCTCGATTTCTCATCCAGAATGAATTGCTAGAGATCTCAGACTCAAGGATGCCGCAAATCAAGTCTAACCTTTTGGGATTCAAGCACGAAGTCCGAGGAGACTGTTCACTGAAGCTAGCGGATGCAAGCGCGCACCTTGATTAGATCTGCGTGCAGCGGCCGGCTATAATCCAGCCTCCATCTTTCGTCAAAAAGTTAATCTCGCTCATTATTCGGTCATAACGAGACCAGCGGGGGGCCAGCCCGCTTCCGCTCATAAGGTACGCCGGTGTCCGAGAATTACATGTAAGCACGTTTGTCCCTTTTCCACTTACAAGATACTCTTTATGTTATGATCGTTGACGATAACCACGTCAAACGTGTTGTTCTGTTCCACTCCCGTCGGACCCGCTCAAGCTGGGGAGGCCACATGTCGTTTGTATTTTCTCACTTGTACAGCATTTCCCGTAAGCACAAATACCCTCAAGCTAATCGCCGCACTTACATCCGCTCGAGCAGAATGAGAAAGAAAAGAGCGAAAATACTACCGCACTGACGTAGAGATCTTCGCATCTCTTCCAACAACACTCTTTCTACTCGTGGGGAAGTTCATTTAATTATGGCGATCGACGACTCCCAGCTGGTTTGTCTCGAGCCAATCTCAGGTGTTATTTGAGTGAGAACCCCTTCTCGCCTCTTATGAGGAAGTCGACCGGATAATTGCAGTCCCAGACCGCCACGAACTTCTTATGGCCGTCGGCAAAAGTAATCGCCCAAAGTGCTACAGACATCCTTCACGAAAGTTTCAGAAGTTATTTGTAGTCGGGGAATCCGGTTTGTCGATCCATGTCTTAAGCCAGTAACTATTTGCAGCCCGCAACCAGGTCCGAAACGGGCGTTCGTGTACTCATCTAGCATCGGGCTCGGAACGCGCCACACCGGATAATGATCGTTTGCGTCTTACCGACGCATCCCGTCATGTTACCTCGCCGACTTTGCCACATATGTAAGTAGCCCAGCTCTCACAATCCACGGAGCAGATCATACTCAAGAAGTCCTTCCGCGGGTTTCCTGCAGATCAAGTCCGAGGCTCAGTCCAGCTCAGTCCGCGCTCGGGTTTCCTGGTGATCGAACCCGTGCTGCTTACTGACGAAAAAACAGGCTGGGAATATAGTCAGGCGGAGATGGCGGCATTCCGAGATGCTAACGACATAGGAACATCGTAATACGATTTCATCCGAGTTGAAGGAACATGCCGACGTTCACACCAACTTCGGGGCTTCTGCTTCCCGCCCGTCTTACCTCCGTGGGGTACAGCGCGCTGAGGGTCCCGCATTCGGTCTCTCCGCGATGCATTAATTATAATTACTCCTCGATGGCAGTTCAAGCAATCATCATGCAAGGCACAAATCTAGACGTGAAATTTGTGCGTAATTCTTATAGCATGCATTCAGTACCTGAGACTCTGCGTATTTGCGTTCCTCGACTTACCCCAATCACCTCAGTGTGCATAACTCTACACACCTAATGCTCACTCGATAAGTGTTGTTCATTATACAAAGGCATGTTCGTGGTTCAAGCTACTCTTGGCCGATGCAACACCCAGTAGAGCTTCTGGTTTTGCGTTATCCCCATGTCCTTAAGGATTACGACGCCGTGCTGGCTCGAGTAGCCTGTAAACGAATACGAGACACAAGCCTATACGCGAACATGGGTTTCCACATAAGCTTGGCCTTTAAGAATACCCGCCCGTAGAGCAATCGTGACCTGCGGTGCGTTTCTTCCATCTTCTTATCGCCGTAAGAAAAGTCTCAGCCCTACATAGTATTATAGTCTAAGGCGCCCCAATTTCGAAATGCTTGTGCGATCTATAATAACAGAACAGCCCGCACTTTCTAAGTCGGGGCATGGCCGATTCAGTGGAAGACATATTGGTGCGTCTAGAACCCGTCATGGGAGGCACAGCGTATGCGGCTTCCCCGCGCGATCTTGATAGCTATATCGCTAGAAGACACATTTTACGAGATCAATTTGATCGTGTCGTTGTTTGGTATAGTCCAATGTGGAACCATGACAGAAGGATCAGCGAGGATTGTTTTACGTCTCCGAGAACAAGGTCTGCTCGACGATACCCTTCGAGGAGAGAGCAGCCCACTCCGGTAAATCGGCGTTTGAATTTACTGCGGCTTGAGACCTTCCCAATGCAACGAGGCTAGTATGCACATGTAAGTAATGGCGCATACCTTCGTTTCTATGCGTATATTGATTACTCGTTCTCCTCTTTCAAGTGATGTGTAGGGAAGGGGGGATGAGATCGCACGTGGAAATAGTTTCAAGGGCTTCTTCGAACTTGGCCATTGATGGTTAGTACAGGTCATATTGGCCGTGTGTCGATGGCGGCTCAAAATCAAGGCCCCTGGAGTGAGTGCGCCTAGATGTAACATCCAGATTGGTCTTTCGACTCACCATAAAATCAGTAAAATACCAAGCGCCTGAACAGGGGGGAGAACAAGTAACGCAGCATCGCTTTTCTTGCTCAAGCTGGTGTTAGTGAGGCCTCCGGGAAGATGCTAATTAGTCTGGTTCAAGAAGCACTTTATTGGATGTGCGACTTGCTCGTGCGATCGCATCTTACTACTTCAAGTCGTCGCAGGTCACACATGCCAGAAGTACACATGGACTGCTTTCCCATCCTGACGGATAGTATGAATGGACGTTATTCTGCCGAATAAAAGACCCAGACCTTATCGCGCTAATTGCCCAACTGTTCCTGCATAATGAGGCAGTGGTCTGAGCTCCCTCTGAGGGGAAGGTGCGTGTCACAAAGGGCGTCTTGCAAGGTCGTGCCTCCCTTCGCCCCGTACAAATTGTAACAACTTATGCGTACTGTTGCAGGCGTTCTCAACATCGACTGGATATCGATCCTGATCCTGCACTTCCGTCGCCTATGCTTTGGATTGCGCTGTCACGCATCCCGGACATGGGGCACAAGATATTAATATTAAGAAGAGAAGAGAAGAATGCCACAAGGACGAAGACGAAGACACCTGGAATAGAGTTCTCGAAACTCTCGCTATATCAACGAGGACATCGATATAAGCTGCTGCTGCTGCTGCGTACTGCTTCATATGTCCCTGGATGGAGCCAAAGAGAAGAGCAACAGGCGCCAGAAAGGCGAAGGCACACCGCGGGGTTTCGAGATTCTGGTTCTTCATGCTTCACCGGGCTTTACTTATTAAACCTTCGGACGCAGTTTTTCATATTGGTTGCGCTTTCGGCGCACAGTCCTCCGAGTCAACTTGCTTTCTTCGAACTCGCTGTCTTGCTTCGGACTCATAAGGTTCCATTATATTGGAAGCAGGACACAAGTTGCCTTCAGATTGAACCAGGATTCGCAGGCCTTCCTCGAATTTGGTCTGACGCCTGCGTGACCTTCTGGAGAATGAATTCCGGTGCGACAAAACATGACGGCTAGATCATAGAGAAAGAACACTGGCGACCTCGTGTTCTGTACAGACAAGCCAGTCTTAAGCTTCTAGAAGCTTTGAATATCATGTCTCCTCCACAGAAGATGATTTCACTGTCGTAATAACATGGACTCACTCTTACAAGTTACCAGTACCCTACGTCGTCACATAAATGAACGTATGAAATTTTGATGCTTCCACAGTCTTGCATACCATCTTGAATCCACCGGCGAGCAGGCGAGCACCAATTCGGAGTGGAGAAGGGGTGGGGTGTGGTACGAACTAGATACGTCCAATATTTTCTGCATCTGATGTATATTCACAGTAGAGTACAAGACAGTGATGCACACTACTTATTCGACATTAGGATCTCGACTGTGGTCTCTTTTGAACTTCCCAAGAGTGGGTCACTTTAGATATTTTCGCTTTTAAACGGTCAGAAACGAGTGAGTGGTGCTGGGGCAGAATCAATAAAACAATCCGAAAACATGAAGATCAAAGGAATATCTTAAGCTAAACTCATCCACCGAAACCAACCTAACTCCCCCATTCTCCTATTCTCTAACGACCTCGAATGAGTTAATTTATTATTTCGTTTTCACCTGCGTGTCGGTGTTTTCGTGACCATGCGCATCTTCCTCGCGCGATCCGCCTCCTTTGCCTGCGCTTCGATCACGCGGACATTGTACCAGTCCTTCACGAAGACCGCAGAATCCCGCATGGTGGGCACATTCTTTGGGACGGGCAGTGGAGGACCGAGCCCGAAACGTGTGCGTACGGCGGGGATGCGCAGCATTAGCGTTTGCAAGGCGATGAAGGAGATAGAGGATATGAGGTGGATATTAAGGCCCTGATAAGTTGGGACGTATTTAGCTATGGAAACCGGATAGTGATGAAAAGAAAAGATACGTACTGCGGGGAAGAATATCATAAATGGGAGACCGAATAGCGTGAAGGCACGCAGGCCGTTCATGATGTGCGGTGTCGCAGCGGATCCGATAGCTATGGTGTCTCTTTGGCTAAGCTGCAAGGATACAATGGAAATAAGACATGACAATTCACTATGCTCATGTTATAAGTGCAACTGCTTGCTACTTACCCACAGCTGCACATTTATGAGTGCAGTATTCAGAAGCGGCGTAATATAGTACGGGTCAGGCACAGTCAGATCGGTCAAGAAGCCGAATCCGCCAAACTTCAGCTGCTCGACGGGAGCACTGCACATGTTACGCAGACCGAGGAAAAACCCGATCTGCACGCAGACTTGGAAAACGGCCGCCAACATCTGCTCAAGCGGGTTGACTCCCGTCTTCGCCATGACCGCATCTCGCTGGACCTTCGCTTGTTGCGCTAACATCTGGTCGTTTTCTGCATGTGCCTTTTTCACCTTCTCGCTGATTTCCCTAAGCTGCGGCTGGAAGGGTGCAAGGCGCATCGCGGTGCGCTGCCCGCGGACAACAATCGGTAATAAAGCCATGCGCACACCAGCTGTCGTGAGCATGATCACTCCCCACCACGGCAAACCGGTCGACACGTGTGTCACCTCGAGCAACCACGGAAAAAAGCCTGCAGGTGTCCAGTGGACAAGGTCAAGTGCAGCCATGTCGCCGTATTGCATGGGCGGCGGTATTGTTGATACTGCCGATGCAACGTTCGACAGCGAGTCCGAGACAGCATTTGACAGCGACTCTACAGCGCCGTTATCCGTTAGTGGAACAGTGTCGATCTGAAGAGGCGCCGACGCATCGGCGGCAGGTCCTGCCTGACTAGGAGACCCTGCTGCAGCAGACACACTTTCCTGAGCTAGCTCGGCTTGTGGGGACACTGGAGCCTCAGAAATGAGAGTTTCGTTTTCTTTATGACATGAAGTGTGAATGGGACTCGACTGAACAGTTAAAATTGACACCTACTGGGAGTCGGCGATTGAGGCTTGCTAACCCCTCCCCACGGATTCCACGAAAAGCTGCGTGCAGCTCCCAATGTCCAGGATAATTGTCCCGTCTGAACTATTGGCCTACTCCGCTGAAGCTGTTTCAGCAGTCTGCAGTAAATGGGTCGGTGAACTCACCTGCAGACGTGTCAACGAACGTGCCGGGAGTAATGAAACATGGACGGCATTCCTAGCAAGGAGTAAACAGACAGTTTTATGCAAAGCACGTACAATGACTTACCGACTACTTCCGCAACGGGCCGAACGCGCCAGACATGATGACAACGACGCGTTCATCGTTGTCCGACGATGAGCTTGGCCTTTGCGTTTTCCAAATTTCTTTTGCAGAAAAACCACGTGACTTTTCACGTGACGCTACGTGCCGGTGTGCCGTTCTGCCATTTTCGACGAGATGAAAGTCCCTTATGTATATGCACGCTGACTGGGACGAGCATCTGACCTTGCATATGGATAATAACTTTACTGAGAACCTCAATATGTTATCACGTGAACAATATTGCTAGGACGTGAATTAGAAAGTCCGTTTTAGACCGTCCATATAAAAGGAGTCAGACTCAGAAACTTCCGTACAGTGCAACTTCCATCATTCCTGAAGTTAAACTAGTATAAATTTACTCTCACTCCAGAATGGACGACGCACAGAAAATAGTTTTCTATGGATTTTCCCCAGTACCTAGAGACCCAGACGTTCTTTTCAAGGATCATCCGACGGCGTCGGGAGCAACCCCGAAGCAAGATCTGTTTGAGTTCAAGGATATTCCCCTCCCTGACTCACCGCTTGTGCAGAAGGTCAAAGAATTTGCGAAGGTAAGTTTTCGTTTAGTTGGACGGCTTGACGCTTTGAATTTTTACTTCGATGTCTTCCAGGCAAAATTGAACGAGCAAACCTTCAACCACAGTAACCGCGTCTACATTTACGGTCTGCTCCCGCTTCATCGATCCTCGCCCAATTTATGCTGATCGCCGATACGACTTGTTTAGGAACCGCGCTCGTCAAGACGCACTTTCCTGAATGGACGTACGATGCGGAGACGTACTACCTTTCTTGCCTGCTGCATGATATCGGCACGGCGGACGCCTTTCTCGCGACGACGAAGATGTCATTCGAGTTCAAGGGCGCGATCGTCGCGCGAGAGGTGATCCTCACTCAGGGTGGGGCGGAGGACCAGGCAGACAGCGTGTGCGAAGCCATTGTACGCCACCAGGACATCTTCGTCAAAGGGTACGTTGAGGCAGTCTATATGTTACTCTTTATCTCCCTAAATTTAGTTTTCTTCTTTGCGCAAAGGGGTAATATCACGCTGATTGGACAAATTCTACAACTGGCGACGATCCTTGGTGCGCTTCTGCCTAAAATCAAACACGTGCCTCGAGATTGAAGTTACAGTAAACTATTTTCCACAGATAACGTTGGCATGTGCGTTCTTATCTCTCCAAATACTTGTCTCCCAAAAAATCACTACTTCCTCATTTACAAACTGAGCTCTACAGCCGCGCAAACCTAATTCACCCTAATCTCATCGCAACGACATGCACTGCGTTCCCGCGCAAGGGCTGGTCGCAATGCTTCGCGCGCACGATCGAAAAGGAGCTTGCGCTCAAGCCGTGGTGCCACACCTCGACCTTCGAGCGCCCCAACTGGGTCGAGGGCGTCCCGAGCAACTTCGCAACGGACGTCAGAGGCAACAGCGTCATGGAGAAGTACGATTGAAAGCGATTTCCCGCAAATATAAGAGATTCCGATGTGGCTGGGTTATAGACGAGGGTGATTAGTCGGACACGGGGAACTTAGCAAACGCGAGGGGTGAGATTATGATATGACGAAACAATGTATCAAGGGTTGTATGTGGATGGTGGGGCTATGGATCTTTGTAAATGTAAACAATCATTGTGTGCTGTTTTTGACTTAACCGCAGCGTGCCTATCCCAAGCAAGCGTTTGGACATGAGCGTTTCTCCGCCATCGATTCTCCGTTGTTCTTGCCTCATCTCCGCCGTACGTGCGCCTCTTCGACCTCCACCTCATGCTTCCCGATTACCAAAATGTAACTCCGCTGACCGCCCATCCGAGGTGCCCTCCTCAATCCGGATACACTGCGAAGTGTGCGACGGAAGCGTTAACGACAGCTACTTTCTTGTCTTCTCCGTTCATTTGCACTGGAACAGGAGATACGCATTTGCGCTGAGAATCCCATAACTCCTTCGCCATTTCCTAAATCTGCATATATACTCATAAGCGATGACTGAGCGTACGGAACGTCGGCTTGCTCTTGTGCGCGACCGTCGGAGGCTTTTGGTCAGCATTCTTTGGTCTCGGTAGATCAAGCAAGTACATGTCGACGAATGACGCGATCACTTCGCTAGAGCGCCTACTTTTATAATAGTTGTACTGAACTCTAAATTCCGCTTCCCGGTAAATCGTTGTAACTTGCAAGATCTAAGCTTGAGGAAGGAAGGCAAGAGGGCTCCCCTTCCTCCCCGTACATAGCTTCTCAGAGGATTCTTTAGTCTTCGTGATGCTGTTTACATGTTTCGAAGAAGCAACGGAGAGGTTAGAGTGGCCATTGCAATCTGTAGCTATCGCTCAGTTTCGCTCCAGCGGTTTCTCATATCTTACAGATCCTTACGGCTTACTAATACATGCAAGTAACATCTCGACTCAGAGCCGCAGCGCCTTCGCACGGACTGATTTGGACTTTCGAGCGGATGGATCATCGACGGCGTTCTCAGAAGAAGCGGAGCGTCGATCATGCAAAGCTTGTTGGGACCACACGGACAAACAAGACAAACAAACCGTCGCGGAGCGTCCGCGCGCGCAGGCGAGTGCGGCGGTGCTGTTGCTGTGCGCCCAAAGTCAATTTAAATTTCAGGCTTTTTATTCTTCCCATGCGCCTATGATCGCCTTTTTCTAGGATTTTTCCTTTTGCTTTCGCGAGGCAGGGGCGGGATCCCGTAATAGAGGGTGGCGGCGCTTCCAGTTTCATTTCCGCCGTCCCCCTCATTTCGCTAGACCGCTTTTTATTTCCTTTGAAACCTTCCGAATACTTTTTCACCGCTATACAAACTCATACACGAGCAGCAAAAATCGAACTCCAGAGTGCGAGATGTTTAAACATACGACGGTAATGGTCATGCCGTCGGCGAACAACCCACCTTTTTTGGTTTTATTATGCCTTCTTTACGCACATCGTCCTTCTCCGTCGTCACAGGTATATAAACCGCAGGAGACCGCTCTAAAAGCATATGCGTATTCATACACGGGGATCAGGAAAAGCTACATATAGTACAGTCTTTTACTCATTTCCGCGTTCTGTATTCTGTACACGATGTACGACGCTCGGTCAACAACGTCATCCCGTCCGTTACCAAATTTCACGACGGCATATCCAAGAGCCTTCCAGTTCACGTGTAAAAGACCGAGTAGAAGGTCTCGACCAAAAAAGATGAGTGTGCAGGAAGGAAAAATAATTAGAAGAACAGAAGGAATGACCAGGCGTCTACCTGCGCCGCGCCATTGCAAAGCAGCCCTCATATCCGTGCGTTTCCATCGGTAGTGAGAGTATCGCGCCAACGGCCCGCTATGTATCCGTCCCCTACTCCTTCGCCGTCCGCATCGCCACTCAGAACGGAAGTCGCTTCTATCTCCAGTGTATGAGTCGCCGCCGCCGTCACCAACAAGGTATCCGCGGTACAGCCAACGTCCGCGGTCGCCGCCTGTCTGATGGGAAAAGAGAACCAGTCAGTACGGAACATGTAATACCGAGCCAGATAGTCTGATAATTTGATAAAAAAGAATAATACAGTTACTCTAGTCAAGACAAAAAATAGAGAACAAGAAAACATAAAGGACGCGGCACTCACATACTCCTTCAGGACGCTGAAGAAACCGTCGCTTGGGCGCACGCGGCCTAGCAGCCGAAACTCACCCCATCCACTGTGACCTTCGCCGGTCAGAATGACATCACGCACCCGTTCTGCATAGCCATGCCTTCCTCCCTCGCTTTGGCCTGTCACCGCGGAGATCTCAGCTTCGAGAGCCCGGGCTCTTTCGGGGGTGTAGCATGTATAGTCGTATCTTGTAGGTTGCAGGGAACCAGAGGAAGAAGAGGAAGGTAAAGAGATGGTCAAGCCAGCGGGCGTCTCGGCGACGGATGCACCGTCAGGAATATAAGCAAAAATCGGATCGCCGGGCGGGAGCGGGCTCTCCGCACTGCCTGGTTCCAAAACTTTCAAGTTCGTCGAGGATTGCGTGACGGAACTAGAAGAAGAGGAGGAGGAGGACGGAGGACCAAGGAGGTGGTGCTCGCGGATGCGCCAAGTCTGGTTGTGCTGGGCAATGATGCAGTCTTGAAGCCTCGAAGGCGGTACGCCAGAGAGGAGAGCGGCAAATGATTGGAATTCGGTGTACTAGAGTATGAATTGAGTAAAGTAATGTGTTAGTATCAGTGGACATGCTCGAGGATGAAGCAAGAGAGATAGCGAGCTTTTTCAGAAAGAGAGCAAACTTACGGTAAACGACCCCTCCCAGAAACCATTGAGGCTCCCGGGTCTGTACATACACGCAAGGACCGGAGAGACAAGTGATTCCTGCCCCTCACCCTCATCGCGACCATTTCCATGGCCGTTTCCGTTACCATCTTCTGCAAGCGAATACACGCACCGCATCCAATCGCATTCCCATCTCGCACTCCGCCTGCCTCCGGAGAACGCAACGAAAGCTTCTTCCTGTCGCTCTTTTGGAGTGCCGCCGCCGCCGGAAGCGAATCTTCCGTAAAAAGTTATACCTGGCAAATGACCAAATATATCGTTATCGTCCGCGCGCTGCGAAGCAGCGAGAGCGAGATACGACAAGATTGCAGGCACTGCGGCGGGTGGGGGAGCGCGTACGTAAGGAAACAGGCTTTGACCAAAATACCGCATAGCAAACTTTGAAGCAGACAATGTGGATGTAAATGAAGAAGCCTGCTCTACCAATGTGGTGGGGCCAACATGGAAGGGCTCGTCGGAGCGCGTATTGGGGCCGCCGAAATGGATGTGTGATTGACCAGGTTGGAAAGAAGTCCAGAGTAGGTGGGTGAGGGGGTACTGCAGATAAGAACGAGTGCGGAAGAGCACTATGTCCTAAGAGAAGTTGGTTTGGTAAGGAAACCAAGAAGGACGCACCGTTGGCGCATTTAGCACGACAAGCTTGAGGATCTTCTCTGCTTTCCGAAAGAGGGCGAGGTTCGCAACGTACACAGCTACTCACAATCAAAATCCAAGGATTTGGGCGAAATCAAGCAACAAGCGTATACTCACAGGGCTCTAGAAAGAACCACAACAGCCACATCGCGAGCGCCGAGCGCACGTCAGTTTTTCACGGGCCAGAGATCGCTCTCGAGCATATGTACGGCGCGCGATGCACCCTCATTCGCAAACCAATAAGTCTTCAACCACTCGTCGACTCGTGCGTACTCGCGCAGCTGGCTGGTGTTGCGTCCGTCGTCCTCGAGGACCATAAGAAATGTGGTCCACAGAAGCGCATCAAGCATCCGCTCGTCCTCACTACTACCCGCATCCGTGGCGTCCAAACGCACGCGGCTCCCCGCCAATGCGCGCAGATGCTTCAGCACAATACAGCGCTGTACAAGTTCATCTGCAATCGCGTGCGCAGACAGAGCGTCCACACCTAGTCTCCGGCGGGCCGCGGCGAGATCGAATTTGCCCGCGAAAATGCGCGCGGCGAGGTGTGGGTTGTGGCGGGGCGCGAGGGCGGCGTAGGCATGGCGGTTTAAAGAGAGGAGGGCCGGAAGGGCGGCGGGAGGACCGAGGAAGGGGTGAGTTGCTGCAAAGACGGCGATGTGCTCAAGTATTTCGTCCGGGACGGAGGCGAGGGAGGGCATCACGACGGGGGGGTATCGAGAGTGTGTGTGACACGACGGAACTGCGGCTAACAGTGAACGTAAAATCGAAGTAGATGTCAGTTGCCTTTTACGGGGTATACCGCGGAGATGAAAACAGAATTGCCGAAGTCGGAAACATAGGGAAGAGACTGATCACCGCCGGTTACGAATGACGTCAGCTTGTTGATCGCCGCTCTTTGCACCAATACTGCAGCGCTTCTTGTACGTAACCCGTGTCCCTTTCAAGTCTGTGTGTGTCCGCCGCTCCTTTAAACCCAAACCTGTATCATGCAACAGCTAATCCCCGTCGTCGCCCCCGTCGTCGCCCCCGTCGCCTTCCTCGTCTCCGCCAACGTCCTCATCGTCGATTTCGATGATGCCCAGGCTCACTACCCTCGCCCCCGAGCTCCTTCAACACATTGCTTTCCATGCCGCCGAGCCACTCGGCCCGCCAGCAGCCTTATGCGCACTCCAGCTTACCTGCCGTTCTCTCCGTACTGCACTTGCCTATGATACCGCACCCTATCTCTATGCACGCATCTTCCGCCTTAAATTTGACATCTCTGCCCCAAGGCGGCGCCTCGGTCCCGCAGCTCTTCATTCCCGCGTCCTCGCACACGAGCTTCGTGCGCGCTGCGCGACCCTCCAACGTCTCCGCGAAAAGCGGATATGGGGTGAGTATGTGAGGGAGGACCTGTGGAGGGCATACTTGATGATGCTAGAAGATGATGGCCGCAACGAAACTCAACTTATTTCCTGGGCTGGCCTAAAGGATTTCGTGATATTATTCCTCGCTCAACGCATTGGTGAAGGCGCCGAACAAAACGCGGGGTGGCCACTGGAGAGCGAAGAGAACGCGCTTGCTGTTTGGTTGCTCTGGCTGGTGAACGACCATGGTACGTTTCTTTAATAATTAACGCGTCGTTCGTGTCATGTTAATCATTCGACGTGTATACAGAGAGCATCCGCACTGAGCCCGCCGACGTTCGCAACTTCATCGTCGCCGCACTACAGCCCTTCATTGTCGCGCCGTTCAAGGTGCATTAGCTCCTTTTTTTGTATGAATTGTTTTACTTATGACCAACTCGCAGTACCAACCTTTCCTTGTCCCCGACACACACTACGCACTTCCCCTCGTCGGCACGCCCTCCTCTAACCCCCCTATTTGTTCCCTTACTTCTCACGGGCTTTTCCCCGTGTACCGCTCCCCCTCGCCTGTTTCTCTGGTGCTCTTCGGTACTTGTGTTTCTTTATGCGCCCCTCCCCTCACTCCGGCGGCGTTGCTATCTGAACACGCCAGGAGGCAGCTGATAGCTGTGCAGCCCCCGCGAATGGTCTTGAAGAGGCGCGCAATGCTGCCTCCTGGCGTGTGTGATGTAACACTGGAGGACTACGATGAGGTGAACAGGCTGGCGGTGACAAAGTGCGTAAAGCGGGCGAAGAATCACGAGTTATCTCCGTCCTCCTTCCTTGGTGATGAAGACACGAGCTACGACATGGGGGACGAAGAGGATCTGATGGATGTTGAACTCCCATTCACCTTTCCGGACGTATTTGACGGAGCAAAGAAACCAAATTTGAATGGACTATCTGCAAAAGCTCAACCCGCGAGCTTGCAGCACGAACACGACTGGCTCCGGCTCACTCGCTGTTACGACCCGTGGCTGGACGCCAAGATAAAGATCCGCGTTTTCACGCCTGGCATGCTCGATGGTCTTTGGTCGGGACGGATGTTCGTAAGTGGCATGCTTTCCTTTTTTTCGACCTTTCAACCACCCCCCCCCCCCTCCCCGGCGCCTCTTCCCCCTTTTTCTTTATTCAACTAAGTCTTGATGAACTTACCTTTGTTTCCGAGTGTAGGCATACAGCGCTTCGGAGTATCACGAGCTCCTCCAGCATGAAGCAATGCACCCGCGTCTCGCGTTGTGGGACAGTTCCTCGTCGCTTTCTCCAAATAACCAGAATAACCCATATGACAACAACACACTTAACGTCGGAGCTGCCTCCTTTCCCGCGGCGTACCAAATGCCGCTCTTTATGCGCCTGCGCGAGCATCACTGCCTTGAGGGCTCCCTGCCCGTCGGCTGGGGGCAGGATGTGCTCGAACGCGAGTGCGACGGCTTGCGCATGGCATGGTTGCCGCCCGATGTGGAGCTTGTTGAGGGTGACGTGAGTTCTCCCTTCTCGCAGAAGACATTATCTAAATACTGAAGCGTTTTACGTTGCAGGGCAAGCTACGTATATTCGACCCACTTGCGGGCGAGTCGCTCACGTACGAGACGCACGTTCCGGGCCGTCCGAACTCACACATCGCCTCCGGCGGATGTTCTAAGTGCCGACCCTCCGAGCATTCGTCTTGTCCCCCCTCTAGCTCCTCATCTCTACCTGAGATGCGATATGTGCTGACACCCGAACAGCACCGCGAGGCAGAGGCGCTCTTCGAGGCAAACGGGCTTTCCCGGGACTTAAGCGAAAGCGAAAGCGAAGACGACGACTCAGACGAATTTTGGTCGGACATCGTCGAAGATGGATGCGTGACGGATATTGTCATTACCGGGGAGGTAAGCTTTTCAATCTTATTTTGGGGAATAAACACGTCGTGACGCGAGCAACTTCTGGCTTTTCTCCCTTACTTTTTGGTTGTGCAATGGTATTCTTTGTGCTGGTGTCATTCCTCCCCTTCTCGCTTCACATCGCCTGCCTCCATGATGACTCATCTTACTCGTCTTCGTCCAATCACCTGGTCGCCTCGATACGAATTGCATTGCCGCATTGGCGCACGGGAAACCCGACCAGACTGATTTTGTCCACGGCCGGGCGTGGGGCTTCTACCGATTCGTTGGCCGCATACGTGATGAGGATGGGCTCGTAATTCTGCTCCGTATCCCTGTGAGTCGCCTCTCGATCGGTTCTCTGCAAGTACGCACTTCCCATGCATGCTCGTTCTTCTTTCGACGGCACAGCTAGTCTTCTCTTCACCTTCTTCATTTCCGTCCTGTTCTATCGCTTGATCTCCTTTTCTCCCGTCTTCTCTTCTCTAGAAATTTATATTCACAGGTTCAAAGTACTGACGTTTCTTTGTCTTTTTTGTTGTCATACCAGGAAGCGCCGAATACACTTGGAGCAGGCACGTTCGTCTTCCGCGGATGTGAGTACCTCTCCGTGTCCATTTTTGTATCTGATACATCACCCGCTTCCCTTTGTTTCCATTTCTGGTTTGAGTCTCCGTCTCTATCCCTTACTTTCCTGCTCTCCTTGCCTCGATCGCTTTCCGGCCTTTGATTCAGTTCTCTTGCGTTACGCCGAATAGCGTTTATTGGTTCGCACATGGGCGCGCGTCACGACAGACACGCACTTTGAAACCCAAATAAAAGTTCCGCTTCCCCGCTTCTTCCTTTCTTCGTTTTCTCCGCTTGCTTCTATATCATTGGTCTTCGTTTCCTTCGTGGCGCCAGTGATGCCGAATCGTGTCTGGATATTCAATTTCTTCACTGGGCCTCTGCTCGTTCTATCTCCGTATCAGCTCTATACGTACCCTTCCTTGCGTACTTTCATTCTGAGCACCCTTTTCTGTCATATCTTCTGTCCCTTTCCGTCATCCGCTGCTTTATTGACGTTGTGCTTGTTGGTGCCCGCCTAGCACAACCAGGCTCTTCTCTCCTACACGTTGTCTAAACTCTACTCTTGATTCTTAATTCTACTATTTTCAGAGATACTATTCTTGGTCCATGTATCGACCGCTTTTTTCCCATTCGTGCACCCCTGTCACTCACACCTTACTTCTAACTCTCCATCGTTTCCTTCTCCACTTCTGCTTCACTTTCCCCTGTATATCTATCGAATCCGAGGCTGATCTCTGTCTGCGCTCTCCACAGACATCCATTCGAACCAGAACTTCGTGGGCCGCTGGCGTGCGGCGAACGAGCCGCCGGATATGCCCACCGCACTTGAGGGCAGCTTCTCATTGTGCAAGCGGGCGTAAAAGTCAGCCTGTCGGTGGTGTCTCACGACAACTGACAGAAGAAAAACGCATACTCCATTTTTAGAAGGAGATGTGGACTGCGCGGCGTGTACGCCGCAGAAGGGAGGATTCCGAAAGCCCCGGAATTTGTTTCTCCGTTATCGTTGCTTTGCTACTTCCCCCCCCCCTTGACGTTCGCCCGTTGACCGTGTTGCGACTGTTTACTTGGCATTTTGTTTTCTTGTTGTTTTGCTTTCTTGAGACCTCTGCACATACGTACGCTCACGCATTTTTTGTTTCCTTATGCACGTTTTCTTTCGAATGAAAAAAGAAATGGAAGACGACCGCTATATACATGCTATCCCTGCAAACTCAGCGCGGCGACCTGGACAAGCCCGGATATTTTCGGTCTTGGGTTGGATTGAGGCTTTACTAAGTCGGCTCTGTCTTGAATTGCAAGCTGATCGGTTCGAATGGCTCAGGAACCGAATGCAAGCCGTATCAAACGTTTTGCCTTGATGCAGATGCTGATCCCCCGCAAAGTGGCAAATGGATACGGATCTTATTTATTTTGCTTTTGCCTATCTTACGCAGGTCACGTCCTGTTCCCCTCTGGATCTGTCCCTGGTTCTTTGGGTTTGGGTCTGAAGTCCCTGTGTTATTTTTTTTTCACGAATGATGTTCCTCTGGATGCTCTGCTGATTCTCATCGTCTAGCCGGGCCTTGTATTTTCAATCTTCTGTGCCTCTTGATCGTTGATATCTGCTCGTCAAATCCAATTCAAAATCAAAAAATTTTAAGTGCAAGAACACGAGTGCTGTGCATAGGCGCGGACTTGTAACCCGCTCGCGCGCGATTGTTCAAATCAATTGACGCGCCAGTATAATGCTAAATAAGCGTGGACCCACTAATCATGATCGGACAGCCGGTTACTCGGTTAGGCTCGTGCAAGGCTTTAAATTCAACTTTTTATCGCGAATGCTATGGTAATCGAAGTCTCCTCTATTCAGTATGGTGAGTCAATTAAGATCACTTAATTCATGCAAAGCGGTGAGCTCACTCTCCTGACAACTCCGTCAATGATGGCAAAAGTGGCATTTCTCTTCGGTTAGCGCCATTTGTGTCCGGACACGGAGACTTCGCGCTCTCACCGCCGCAATTACCCTCAAATCGAAGCCACTGGCAGCGCCTGTGTGAAGATGGGAAGGTGAAAGAAGGTTAGAATACTTGCAAAAAAAAGCCCTGTGAGTGGTGATGCGATCTATTTCGTTCTCATTGTCCCTTCTTCCCCGCGCTCTCATCGCTCGTTCTTTCAGCATATATATAAACACGAATCGCGTATCTTTCCGGAGCGCTATCAAAGCCCGCGCGAACTCAGTTCGTTGCGACAGCCGCCCAAGATTCAGGCTCTCGGGCGAAAGTCGCACCAACCACTTTTATATATTCGAGCTCCGCTCGACCGTGCCGCTCACCGAGAGCGGTCGGAGCTGTTCCAAGCACAAGGCGACGTCGACGAAGCAAATCTATTGCCACCATTTGCTAATCGTCTCACTCTAAGACGTTCCAAATCGAATCGGAGGGTATAACGTTATTGTTAGCACTGGGCTGTCAAGTCACTCCAGTGAGCCCACAGCAATGGTTTATATGTCATACGGACGCCGCCTTCGAACGGTCTAATTACCCCGTCATTCCCATGCACAGGCGCAGCGCGTGATGCCAGAGCTGCATATGACTGACCACTACGTCTTTGTCCAGCCACCTGTTTGTGGTCTATGTAAGATGCGTGTACTTACGTACCGTGATCCCTAGCTGTACCCGACGCCGGCCGCCCCGCACATGCCACAATGTCTTCTGTTTGTCGTCCCTGTCGCTTCTTTCCGTCTTCACTCCCATAGCCAGCTCTTACACCGCAAGTGCGTATATAACTGCATTCTAGATGCTCCGTGCCGAACAACCAAACCACTACTTTCTCTTCTCTCAATGGAGTCGGAGCGGCTATGGCTTAGTTCTCAGTTCTCAGTTCTCATCAGCGCTCTGAGCGGGGAACGAGGGATGTGCCGTCAGTGCGCAACCTTGCCTTGATTTGACCTTCCGCTCACGGCTAACCCTGAGACTCCGGAGAATAGTCGAAAATTTCCTACACCATGGAATTCGCATTTGAGTTTAGGAAATCTTCACTTCCCTTGTTTCATTCGTATTCACACATTTACAGCTGTACACTTCCCTCCAGTATTCTTTCTTCGCTACGCGGCTATTCGCGCGCAATCTCTGGAGTTAAGCTGGTGCTGATGTGCTGTAAGTTCAGACGCACAATATTTTTAGTGATTTCTCTCTTCTCCCTTTCTCCTATCTCCTCGTTCGTTCATACGGATGTTGTAGTCGGGAGTCGACTATGCAAACGCGGCGACCTGCGGTCCTCGGCGTCATCAAGCCACAACAAGCGAGACCGCTCCCACAGCGCGCTTCGGACAAACAATATCGTGCTCAGAAAAACATCCAATGCCGCCTGGGAAACATCAGCTTCCTATATATTCTGATTACCTTTGCCGCGCTTGCTTGTACAAGGACAACATATATGCTGCTGCAAACTCCGGCTTCACTCAGTAATAGACTAGAACGTCTATTAGAACAGAAAATTCTAATGACCAACTAGCCTTGGCCGAAATACAACTGGCGGTAAAGCCTATGTATCGCAAGGGCGTTTTCCATAGCGCCCGCCAGAGTTACTTAAGTCTGTTAGCGACGCTCTAGCGAGTCGCCGAGGAGAATATCTTCAAAGTCAAATGTATAGGCCTTCAATATGGTCCACGGAGCCCGCGGTCGCACTCAATTCGGCTTCGTCCGTGGGCCGAAACGTGTTTTTGACGTACTCCCGCCGCTTCCGTAGTGCTTCCGTCCACCAATGATTAGCAAGAAAATTTATAGGCCCCCTTCTCTGTGTATTTTCTTTTTTGTGCGAAAGTGCAACCACTTCAGAGCACATTCCTCCGTCGGGAGTTTACCGCGAAAAAAATGAAAGATTCACGCGAGCTCACGTTGTAATCGAAGGAATTACATGTATAATCTTGCCGAGTTTATGTATCGGCATTTACAGGCGTTAGGAGGTGCCGTTTAGCGAGTGACTCTCGAGTTTAGAGTTTTTGGGTTTGATGGTATGATGAGGTTTAGGGCTTGAGTTTGCTTGACTTTCACCAACTTCAACAAAAGACCTGCCGTTGCAATTCGACACAAAATGACAAGCCTTGATGAATGTTCTGAGCCTATCAAATCATTTAGAACTTGGTTTCTCGAGAATGGCGGAGAACTTCACCGCGACATACATTTCATTCGTGGCGAGTCTATCTTCTCGACTTCAGATCAGGAGCGAATATTGAATGAACAAACTCTAAAAAGGTTCATCAGGGCTCTCCGTCCGTACGCAAGTTGACCTGCAATCAGATACGACGGTAGTATCCTGCCCCTTTTCTTTGGCGATCACGTTGGAGACTGTTCGCGAACCACTGCAATTTTTCGGTTCACTCAATACAGATGTGCAGGCCCAACTGTCAGAGAGACAGCGTATTTGCGCATATATCTCTTTGCATTGGATTTTCTCGGAGGTAGATGACATAAAGTGATCTACTCCTTACCGTTCCCCATCGAATATTGCCTAATCTGAAATTCCAAGGCATCTCCTCCGTCACCGGCCGTATATCGATGTGCTTCCGCGTCCGGAGACTCTACTTACTCCGTTATACTTCTCGGAAGCTGAACTGAACCTCTTTCGTGGCACGAATCTCTATGGCGCTACTTCAGACCAACGCACAACCTGGGACGCTGAATGGCAGGATCTCTGCTCGGTCGTCCGTCAATGGAATCCAGAAGTCGCCAACAGGCTTACCAGGTCCGTTTTTCGTGCATGGTTATATCTCTTCAGAACTTGACCTTTTAATGAGCAGGGATATGTATTTGTCTTCAGCGACGTACTTATCCTCGCGTGCCTTCCCCTCTACACTCCTCTCCAGCAACCCGTCCTTGGTAGCGACACCCTCGTCGTATCCTGTCCTCCTTCCAGGGGTCGACTCGCTTAACCATGCGCGTAACCAGCCTGTGACTTGGAGTGTTTCGCGCATCTCACGTCCCCCGCCTATCTCTGCGCCCGAAGGGGCTAATGTTGATCACTGCGTTGTGCTCACACTGAACACACCATCCGTCGCCGGCGAAGAGCTCTTCAATAACTACGGTCCGAAGCCTAATGCTTCACTTATACTCGGCTACGGCTTCGCCTTGGAGGACAACCCTGACGATACCATTATGCTGAAGGTTGGGACGGGAGCCGCTGCCGCCTCTGACGAGAAGTTCACTCGATCGGAATTTGAGATTGGGCGCGATGTGCAGGGCGTGGACGCGCTATGGAGCGAAGTGCGTGCGAGGATCGCTACGAGTTATGGTGTTACAAAGCCATATTCGAATGCTGAAGTAGAAGAATCTTGGGAGGAGGAGGATATTCGACTCATTATGGAGACTGCGGACACCTTGTCAGGCATGGTTACTTCTCTCCTCCACCGACTTCCATCTCTTGCGGAAACGACAGAAGAGGTTCAGTCGTTGACCATCCGCGAGAGTGTGAGAACAATGTGGGGATATTATGTGCGCGGGCAAGCCGACATTCTAGAGGCTCTTCTTGCATGGCTGGATAAAAAAGATCAAGAAGCAGTAAGGAAGGCACAGGAGGCGGGTATAGATATTCAAGTTGAAGACGACGATGAGGACTGATATTAGTAATTATTCGGCATGGTCCTACGGTTCTGGGTTTACTGTCGAAAAATTTCTGGTACAATAACTTCTTGCAATTCTCCTGTGAGTGTTACAAAGACAATTGTCGTTCTTCAAGATTTCTCATTTTCATTTCTTTTGCAAAAATTCTATACAGACAGAAGAACATGGCATCCACGTTCCGAGTGACTGTAGTAACTTTGATATCGGCGAATTGCTCAGTATGACTGTCGTGTGAGAGAACAAAGTCGCAGTCAGCTCTCCTCTTGCCCGTATTAGATGTTTAGCTGAGGTGCTTCTTCCCTTGACGATGAGAAGGACAAGCACGACGCTAGCTAGTACGTCCTACCATACCCGGCGAGATCAAGAATGTATTCGAAAGTGGGTTTCACTGACCTGCGGTAGTGCATACTTATATCAGCAACAAAGTTGTCTCCAAAGATATGCAAATCAACTTGAAGTTCAAAGACTCGATGTGAGTATAGGATCATCTTCAAGTATGTTTTCGAAGTGCTCCGCTTTTTAGAAAGAGCAACTCGACACCGCCTCTGCGCAGAAGTGGATGACACGGTCTATTGCCTCCAACAGACGCCAGTATCCATGACCATGTCGACGTCAGATACATCATCCCAAATCTATTATTTTAGATTAGCATTTTCGTAGAAAGCATGGACGTATATGAGTATTCGAGTTTCGAGGTCCCGAAGGCAAGGCAGCAGCGGTAAAAGTACATCACGTGTCATAACTGGAAGTATAACTGGAAGTGGCACTGGCACGACGGTGGCTTGATGATCCTTCATACCTTCTTGAGTCTTTTCTGTCTGCAAGAAGAAATGGGGTTTATATAAAACAGCAAGTTTTATATAATGGCTCGTGTGATGAGAAAATCGAGCTCTTTGCGATTGCCACGTTGAATGTTGTCATCTTGACTCATCATTGTCTCATCTCAAAGAACGTCTTATCAGGCTCTTATCAGACTATGCATTTCTTATAATTCTCGGACGCTCGAGCTTCTTATATTTTCTAAGCTCTACACATAGTGCACTTCTGGTCTAGCTGTCTTCTGGTCTCCGGAAACTTGGTTCTGACCGTATAAACCCAGGGAAATCGAATTTCGGGTGTGGGTGCCAGCTTCACCACGGTCAGGCCATCGATCCTTGGCCAGGATTTGAATAGCTTTCATCTATTTGCTTCCGAAAGGATACCAGTACTCTGCTTAATGAGTGACAAAACATCTGCGCTGCAGCACCGTCAAGTTGCTCGCGACTGGCTAGCCGAGTTTTCAGAGGCTGTGACGAGAAAGGACGTGCAAGATGTTACAGATTTATTTCTTCCTAATGGCTGGCTCCGAGATTCCCTCGTATTTAGTTGGGACAGTCGCTCGCTCGAGGGACGTGACCGCATCGCAGAATACTTGCGCGTTCGCCTTCCGACCTCTCAAATAGCGAAAATAAGGCTCGATGACCGCGCCGGTCTGGCGCCCGCCACTTTCTCACTCTCGCAAGAAATAAATGGTGTTGAAGCTGCTTTTGTCTTTGAGACGCCTGTTCTTCGTGGGCGCGGGCTCGTGCGTCTTCAACTCGAATCAGATTCGCTTACTGCGGACTTGGATAGCACTGCAACTAGCCTAGGCAAGCGCTGGAAAGCGCTCTCTGTGTACGTTGCAACGGACAACATCAAGGGACACGAAGAGGTAGGCCATGAATCAGGAATATACGACAGCCATACGCTATCTTGGTCGGAAGTCAGCGCCGCGCGTCGCGCTGATATAGAGGCGAACCCTCAGGTACTTGTCAGTGCGTAATTTTCATTTCCATTCTCCCTGAACAACCGTGACAAATAATTATAAATTTGGGAATATTGCAGTCGGAGCTGGTCAGACGGGCCTGCAGGTATCCGCGCGCTTGCAGCAAATGGGCCTCCGAACGATTGTTATCGAGCGAAATGAATATGTTGGCGACAATTGGCGAAAACGCTACCCGACCCTAAGCCTGAACACTCCCAGGACACACCATTGTCGTGAGCTTGTCTTCCATCAGCATATTGTTTTGAAATTTTTTTTTACGTCGGGTTGCGTTCTCAGTCCTCTATGCGCCATTCCCCATCACATGGCCGACCTATACTCCACGCGACAAGGTCGCTTCATGGCTCGCGCACTACGCTGAGTCGCAGGACATTGTCGTTTGGACTACATCATATCCCATATCCTCGCCTTCGTACGACGCCTCTTCCCACCGCTGGACCATTACTATCAATAAATCCAGTATCCCGGTTACTCTACGTCCCTCGCACATAGTGCTCGCAACGGGAACGCTCGGAGACCCATATACGCCTTTAATCCCCTCCGCCTCTTTATTCCACGGCCCACGTCTCCACGCATCGGAATATCGGGGCGGTGCGTCCTTCACCTCCCAGCGTGTTTTAGTCGTCGGCGCGGGTACGACCGCCGCAGACTTGTGCCAAGACCTCGTTACTCGAGGTGCGCGCTCTGTAACAATGCTCCAGCGGCGCGCGACGACGGTCGTCTCGCGAGCGCTCGCAGATCAGGAGTTTCGTGCATGGCCAGAGGGCGTAGCCGTCGAAGTGGGCGACTTCAAGGTCGCAGCCACGCCGTTGGGGCTGCTAAGCAAGATCGCAAAAACTCCCGGAGAGCGGCAAAGAAGGAAGGCCGTGGATGCGGCAATGCATGAAGGGCTTAGAAAAGCCGGGTTGGTGCTAGAGGACGGTGTTGATGGAGGCGGGAGGAGGTCGCTTGTATATGAAAGGTTGGGTGGTAAGTTTGCTACAAATTTTCCTAGAATCTCTCAAAATAAAAATATCGACATTAACAAGAACACTACAGGATACTGTATGGACCAACCCCGCATATCTTCTATTTTGGATATTAATCGCTTCTAATTTCCAAAACCTATGTCAGGGATCGACGTCGGTGCTGCCGACCTCATCATCAGCGGGAAAATCGCCGTCAGGGCTGGAGAGATCGCTGGCTTCTCTGAAAACGGTTCGGGCGTCACACTCAACGACGGGTCCACATTGGATGCGGACGCGGTTATATTCGCGTGCGTGTTTTTGTCTCGTATAATTACGTTACATCCGACTGAAAACCCTTTAATTGCTCTCCGACTACTCAACTTGTTTACCACCTGGAAATACAATAGCACGGGGTACCAGAACATCCGACCTTCAGTGGCGAAGATCTTCGGTGCGGATGTCATTGGTCGCACACAGGAAGTATGGGGCCTAGACGCCGAGGGAGAGTTGAGGGGTTGTTACCGGCCTTCGGGCGTGCCTGGGGTGAGTTCGTCTACAGCAAAACATGCTTCCTCATTCTCCATGTTTTCATCTCGTAATCTCTCATGCTGGGCTGACTCGGTGGTCCATCCACATTGGTAGCTCTGGTATGCTGCAGGCGACTTCTTCCATTCGCGCTACATGTCGAAGCAACTAGTTCGTGCTTCATTTCCTCTTTCTTCCACGTGTCAAATAATAGACTTCAAAACGCTATGTGCAGGCGCTGCTTATAAAAGCTGAAGAGCTGGGGCTTACAACCTTCACGAACCCTGCGTCCATTGGCGCGGAAGCATTGGGGCTATCTCGCGATGCAGCTCTGGCGGACGAAGACAAGCGGAGAAACGAATAGACAGATGGATAGATGCGCGTGCGTCAGCTTAGAGGCTGTAGCAATTCGTACATATTGTTTATTTAAACCTACATTTTCAAACGATCCGCATACATACAAGTTACAGGAGCGAGTAGTAGTTATTGCCCGGATGCATGCAGGGGCCATGAATTCAATCATGACACTCGACCAGAAGACAAAAGGTGAACAGAAATAGAGTCGTAAGCTCGTCAGTTAGTGAGTTCGTGTAAGTCATAAAGAAGGGGTCATAAAGTAAGAGTAACGTCGTAATGTCGTAATGTCATAACGTCGTAAAGCCGCGGACGCACTATGTCCGAGTTCCAGCATCCAAATTGAGCCGAGTACCCGTCGAACTAGAGGATGCAAAGCGCGATACCCGTCAGGCCCAGTGCGGTCACGTATACCATCGCCATCACGGGCTTCGCTGTCACCTGCATACCTCGCACCGCCGTGCTTGTCAAGGTACTTGTCGGGTGGACCCCTGTGCTCGTGCCAGCGAAACTTGAAGAAGCCTCACCATCCGCTGCGGATGCGTTTCCAAGGAGCGTGCTCTCAAGCGCGCATATATTCCGTATGCCGGTGAGGATGTCCGGCAGCTCAGACGCGGGTGCGGAGAGGAAAGAAGTCTGATTCGTTTGAGTGAAGCTGTAGAGTATACGATCCAATAAGTAAAATATTTAAAGAAATCGGCTTTGTTGAGTCGGGGCGTACCAGTCGACGCACTGGGGATATGCGGAACGAAAGGTATCCGTGCAAGAGCACTTGATGACGTCGATGAACGCGCCGGGGTTGAAGATCACCTGGTAAGAATATGATAATTCAAGTTCGAGACAAGGAAGGAGGTCTAGACTAAGAATGTAGCCTACCATAGAGAAGTTGGCGAGGACAGGCGCGGCAGCGGCACAGCTATCAATGTTCGCATAGTTCTGTGAACAGATGGGACACGAGGCAGGACTGGCCGGGAAACTTGGATTGTTTCCTTCTTGCCTGCGGACAGCAGCCATCTCCAGTGCCAGTCCTCTGTTTTCTTGTGTTTCATGATCGCGAGCCGGGAAATGAATGAGAAGGGCGCGTGCGTCTGTGCTTAGATGAGAGAGAGGGAGCAAAAGGCAGCTGATGTAGACAAGAATTAGGGTGTTCATGACGGGGTCGTAAATCGTTATCAAACGTATATGAACGTGCCTATGGTGGCCGCTGATGAGGAGGCGATGGAGAAACTCGAGCGCCGACAGCTCCTGGTGGGAGATTGGGACGCACGTGTTTACGCGTTTTAAATCGCGAAGTCGAAGCGCGTTCAGCACGTGATGATCATGTGAAGGTACGCGAGGCTTTCTGAATCGAAAAATGAAGTTTCGCGATCGGACCAAATAGCGTCGGAACTATAAGTATGCTCTCCCGCGACATCGCTGTCCTCGGTGCCGCCCTCGCTCGTCGCAGAGACACCACGGGAAAGTCTGCTGCGAAAGTGCTCATGGCAGACACTCCGACGAGGAGAGACTATGGCAGCGCTGCCCGTTCAAGCCGGTACAAAGCTTCTTCGAATTCTCGCTCCGCTGAGCGGCTTCAGCGCGTACTTGAGGATGTCGCTGATGACGACGACGACGGCGTTCCACCTGCCTGGGTGAATGGGCTAGTCGAGGAGGGCATCGAAGACGACGAAGATGAGGAAGAGTGGGACGGAGGTGTGTACATGCATATCGTCAAAATTTGACGATTTCACGAACTGCCTACAAGGAACTGCGTCCTATCACCGCGCACTCCGCCTCTACACCCTCGTTCCACTTTGCTCGCTCCTTTTCTTTATCTTGATTAGCCTTTTGCCGTTAATCATACAGCCCGCAAGTCTTCCGCACGCGCCTTCGTTGACGCGTCTTGCACTCGCCGCCCTCCTCGCCGCCGCGCTCTGGTGCTTTGCGCACACCCTGCGCGTCCCACTTTACACACTCTTCGAATCCCTCTTCTTCTCCGCTCTTAGCTTCCTATCTACTATCCTACCATCTCATGTTCACGCACGCTGCCGTACGCACCTTCCCGCATTTACCGCGCTCGCGCATGCGGCGGTCCTTGCCTTCGTCCAAGAGGCCCTCCGTCTGACATCATTCGCAATTTTCAACCTTCGATGGCACCAGATCAATTCAGTTCCGGGTGATGATGTGCAACCGCGCGCAAATTCCCGAGCGAGCGACTCTGCGTTCCGAGAGGTATGGGCACTTGCGCTCGGATGGGCGGCCGCAGAGGTGTGTGCGGGCGTCGCACAGGGTTACGCGCAGCTTGACCTGTACGCGGACGCTGGTACCGGTGTCAATGTCAACGGGATTGACAACGATGAACCTTATGATGATTATGAGCTTGGTAGAGGCCAAGAGCGAGAAGGCGATTCGGCCCCCTTCGACGAGGAAGGAGAAGAGGCGTTGGGCCTCATCCACCAAAGCCTGCCGTGCGCTCGCGTCGACGACAGTGCTGATAGCAAATGGAGCAACGCTCCGACAAAGTTGGACGTCGATGGGGCGCTTACAAGCCTCGCACGTGTGAGGGCGCGCGAGGCGCTTGAGGAGCTGTATGGCGAGGCATATATAGTGCGTATGGTTTTCTTTTCTATTAGAAATAGTTAAATGCTTTTAAGCATAATAATCTTACCCAGACTTATACAGAACATACCTGTTTTCGTCCCCCTCCTACACCGGATTGACTCTATTCTCCTTTCGCTCGGCCTCACACTTTTCCTGTCTGCCGCTTATCTGCCCTCGCCGCCCTTCTCCTCTCCGCACTCCGTGCACACCATTCCACTCCCTGCGACCTTCATCCTTCTCACCCTTATACACGCCGCGCTCGGTGTGCTACATGCTCCGCCGGTCCTCGCACGGGTGGGACTCCCCGCGGCAGCGTATAGTGCTCTTCTCGTAGCGCTTGCCCTGGCGTTTGGCGGCGCAGGTGTATGGGCAGGTGTGTGGTGATCCAAACCAGAAGGACCCTTATGCTTTTGATAAAGGCCACGAGGGGAAGAATATATGCAGATGCCCGTTGAGTTGCTTTACTTGCCTGCTTCATTAATGTTCATCTTATCTAGGCTTATTTCTTTAGACATCCGCAACAGAACAGACAAGGACCATATCCGTATAATGGCAAAGACAGAGACGCACACACGCAATCGCGCTCAACACAAAATATGACGAATTTGAAATGACCAAAATGTTAAAGACGCTGTTTAAGGCGGAAGAGGTGGAAAGTTCAAGATGATGGCCCCGGCGCTGGGTGGAGCTTGTAAAAAAACGGATATTCATGTATTTCATAACTTGCCTTTCGTGTGTCGACACAGATTTGATAATTGTACTGATCACGATGTCCAGGAAACTTTTCAGACCGCTAGAGGAAGCATTCAGGCGAATTATGATTTCTTTATGCCCTGCTCAATCTTCATCGCATCATACTTGGTCTCATACCAAGCTACTTCTATCCCAATCTTCTCTGGTCGGCTGACTACACGTGGCCCAGCGAATCCAAAACCAACTCGAACATCGAACGATCCGTCATCGGAGTTTCGGGGGTGTATCTTCACGGAGCATGCCTCAGCATCCATAGCTGACGTTGTGCTCCGACAACGCCACTTGGAGGCATGTCTGCGCAGCGCTGAGTTACGAAAATCAGAGTGCACGTCGTCTTCAGCATGTTCTATGTATCTGGCGCATGAGTCACGGATACGACTATCGCTTTTCGTAACAGCATCGTCGAGTGGGTCACTCAAACGCGTCTTGCCTCGAGTAGACAAGGATGTCAACGGGACTGGCGGACGCGACTTCTCAGTGGAGGACATCAACAAGTCCGGCTTGGTTATTGACCTGCCTCGAGACGAGAGATTATCAGAAGCAAAGACCCTACGGAGAATGGCTTTGTGCGCTGGATTCGTGAGGGCCTTGAAGAGAGGGCGGAAGAAACTTGGCGAGATAAAAAATATACTTGAAGGAAGACCCGAGCGTCAAGATACGTTCGCAAGATACTCACCGCTATTGAAGTTTCCCGTTACATGTTAGTTTTCGTCGCGCGCGAGCTCACTGGCACGCCCTTCGAGCAGCTCAGCTTCGACATCCGCTTCACGACGCATCCTCCATCCAGTAAGCTCGGACGCGTCATGGACATGGGCAGGGACCTATCCATAGGGGAACTTGCCGCACTCGTGCAGCCGCGACCCACGGACGCTTAGCATTCGGACGTCAACCAGTTCGGACTGGTCTATGTCATGGCGGCCAGCGGGTCCAGCAGTAGCGACGATGCGCCTTGGAGACGTGCACCGGTCGGGGGTGGATATTTGTGAAGGAGATGCCGCAAACTCGGCAGGTGGCTGATGCAGGAAGGGAAGTATCCATGCGCGCGGCGTGCTTGGACAGGGATGGGCATCCACATTAGACGCGCTATTATTTTTGTCGATGAGGTTCTCCGACTGCTTCATGTTACAGCCGATGATTTAATGCAGAATGGTTTTTTAATGCGCAATTGATTGTATAGGTGGTTGATAAGACATTGACGATACCTTCGTGTCGTAGAGCATCGTATGGGATATTATACTTTTCACTTACCGATTAACTTATTTATCATTTAATGCTCATGGTGATGGCGAAGTCATGTTCTTGGTCTTTTGCATCAATTCTCATAGGCCTCGTCGGAAGAATCAGTAGAGCTGAGTTTGAGAAAGGGGTTGTATTTCATTAGATTACAATATTATACAAGACGTAGACAACAACACCGAAGGTGGGATATGGCATACTCTGAAAGTGATGTTAACAGCTTCAACGTCACTCAGTATATATTGTACATGCCAAGGGCGGCTCCGGTATTACCTAGCTGACTAGGAAATCCACAGTGAAAGTCTGTTAAGTTTGTTAAGAACATAAACAGTGGTCCAGAGAGATAACTGGCTCACCCTTCGCTTTAGCTCTTCTGCTCCTTCAGAATAGCCTCTAAGATTCCACGTACGCCATCAAGATCCCCGACGCTGGCCCGACCGCCCAGCCAGTCAACGACTATTGGCCATTTCAACGCGCTCGGGTTCGTCTGCGCCAACTCTGCGAGTGTCTTCGACGTTACCTGACTTTCCGTCTCAGAACGTACGCTCGCGCTCGTTGGGTGGGACGAGATAAAAGTGGAGGAGACTGAGGGCGAGGAAGGCAGGTAGGAGAGGATGGTCGTGACTTGGTCTTCGGTTGGTGCAGATTCGACGACTTCAAGGTCGAATTCGAGCGGGCCTGCTTTAGGGTTGCTCGGGGGAGGTGAGGTCAGAGCTGAACGAAGGAGATCCAATGTCCGTATCGATTGGGGCGAAGATGAGTGATGGCTGAAAGTATGGACATTAAAATTACACCGTTTCCAAAAAATTGGACAACGTACAATATTGAGATAGATGGCTAAGATTACGTTAGATGCCTGTTTTCAATCTCGTGAGCCTGAAAGTGCATGCTGAAGACACTCACCTTCGAACGAAGAAAACCTTTGAACATCGTGAGTAATGCTAAGGTCGAGTCCCTTGCTCGCGCTGCTTGACGATGACCGCTCGAGTCGTGCCGCGGGCCGCCGGGGATCGACGGTCTAAATTGAGCACTGCACTTTTTTGAAGCTCCCGAGCTTTTGACTTTCTTTTGCTTCAGTTCTATACGGCTTCTACTCGCAATGGGGAAAAAAGCGACAAAGGCCTCCAGAAAATATGCGTCCAGTGGCCAGCTTAAGAAGGAAATCCAGTCCCGCAAAAAGCACCAGCAAATCAAGCGTACTGTCGAGAGACGCAAGACTGGGAAGGGGAAGGGGAAGGCACACGATGACCAGGATGTGAACGGAAAAGGAAGAGCTAGTGGCGCGGACGATGAAGGTGGTGAAGATGTAGGGGAGGGAGATGATGTGGAGATGTCTGACAAGGAGACTAAAAAGTGCGTACCACAGCGCCCTTCACGAAGAAGGATTGGCTCTAAAGAGGCTTAAACTCAGGTTTAAGGGGATGAGTGTTGATGACTTCATGAAAGGTGGATTTATGGACGGTGACTCTGAGGTGCGTTAGTTGTCACTCTAGCACGAAATTTGTGTCTTGTTTACTGAAGGACGATATAACAGGAGGATGCGTCCGGAAATGACGAAAACGAAGAGGACGAAGAGGAAGGCGAAGAGGACGATGATAACGGATCTTTTGCATCTGTCGATGACCTCGAAGACGAAGATAACGTCGCCGACCATAAGCTCGAGCTCACCAAACTTGCCGAGCAGGACCCGGAGTTCTACAAATACTTGCAGGAGAACGACCGAGAGTTGCTTGATTTCGACGTTGGGGATGATGATGGTGACGAGGAAGAAGTAGACGAGGACGAGGACGCAATGGATGATGAAGAGGAGGTAAAAGCGCCGACGCTCACGAAAGAAATCCTGGGGAGATGGCAGAAAGCAATTTTGGAGGTAAGTCAGCCGGCACCGTGCATCCCAATTATCCATCTGAAAAATACGAATAGCATCGCTCTTTACGAGCACTTAGACGACTTCTCATCGCCTTCCGTGCAGCTGCGCACATGAACGAAGAAGATGAAGTCCTTGCTTGGACAATAGACAGTCCATCAGGTACTTTTCTTTTTCTTTTTTTTTTCTGTTACCAGAAACGGTTTTGCTTAAGATAGGGATTGATTTTAGTCTACGAAAAGCTTGTCACGACAGCACTACGATATACTCCAATCGTCCTCGCCCACCATGTCCCGTATAAAAAGCTTCCCGACAACAAATTGTTTGTCCTTTTCCGTCTTTTAGAAAACAATTTATTCACTGACCATCAACACCAGCAAACCGCCCACGCAGACTCCCAAGCTCAAAGCTCTGCAAAAACTCATACTTTCATACTTTCACAATGTGCTGCATTTCATCGACCAACTGTCGGCGAGCGACACGCTGATTCTTGCCGTAAGTGAGAGCGCAAAGCTCGTTCCGTACGTGATAGGCAGCCGGAAGGCCGTCAGGGCATACCTCAAGGTCAGCTGTTTATCTCATACCAGGAAAGTTTATCAGAAAGGGTAATTCTGACATTCATTTGGAAAACAGACATGTTTGAAGCTGTGGTCATCTGCTGAAGACGACGTTCGCATAGCTGCATTCTTGGCGATTCGGAGACTAGGATCGTCCAGCGACGAGGCGATCAAGGACATGGTTCTGAAGGTATATTTTATTGCTAAATAACTTGCATATTTGTTTTTGATTATTATTATTACGTCTGCCCCGGACAACTTAGAGTACCTATCTCACCCTACTCCGAAATGCCAAGTCAACGACTGCGCATACGCTGCCTTCCATCAACCTCATGAAAAATTCTGCGTCAGAGCTGTTTTGTGCAGACCACGCAGCGGCGTATCAGCATGCATTTGGGTACATTCGACAGTTGGCGGTGCATCTGAGGAACAGCATGAAGGTCAAGAGCAAGGTTCGTGACTCCCTCATCTTGTTTCCGATAGTCTTCCAGACTCATTGTTATTGTTACCTTATAGGATGCTTTCAAACAGGTGTACAACTGGCAATATGTGCATTGCATTGATTTCTGGTCCCTCATCCTTGCCAGGGCATGCGATTCACGAGCTGAGCTATTGCGCGGCCAGGAGAGCGAGCTGAGAGCCCTGCTGTACCCGCTCACACAGGTGGCTCTCGGTGCTATCAAGTACGTTTGATACTCGTGACTCCTCTGCCATTATTGACATCTGTTACAGACTGATTTCAAGCTCGCGGTCTTACCCTTTCCATCTTTGTCTGATACGGTCTCTCATCCATCTCGCACGACACACAGCGACTTATATCCCACTCACGCCATACCTTCTCCCGATCATCACCACGACGCTTGCACCATCCGCACGTCCGAAGGCGTCCACGTTAAAGCCACTCGACCTCGAGACACACATCCGCGCGCCGCAACAGTATGTGCGCACGCGTATATACGGGAGCACTGTGCTCGAGGAAGCCTGCTTCCTACTCGCAGAGTGGCTCGCGGCACCACACGTGCAGGCCAGCGTCGCGTTCCCCGAACTCGTCGTTCCCTTGGCCGCGACACTCAAAAAAAGCGTGAAGAAAGCGGCGGGAGGAAAGGAGGCAGGGGTAGTGAAAGGTCTTCTCGATCGCGTAGAAGAGCAGAGCAAGTGGACGACGGAGCGAAGGAAGGCGGTCGGCTTTGGGCCGAAGAATCTTAACCAAGTGCATGCTTGGGAGAGGGATGTAAATGTTGAGGAGACGCCGCTCGGGAAATACGTGAAGTCGCAGAGGAAGATGAGGGAAAAAAGGAGGAATTTGGTAGAGAAGGCTCGAGACGGGGAGGACGAATACTTGGAGAATTGATTGACCGGTGTTATTCCGCTCATCTCTACTGTATTCCATGTAATTTCTGAGATTCCGTATCATGTTCTTGTTTGAATGAAGTCTTGTGAAATTTGAGAATTGAGAGTAATAACTTAGTATGAAATAAGATAAAGACCTTCGAAACAAATGTAACTTTTCGCGCACGACCGTGTTCTGCACTTCAAAGCCTGTTTATTAACCATTCACCAAATTTCGAAGAACCTCTTCCACCATGGCCGTGCAATTCCCAGCGCACTCTTCTGGAAACCTTCAACGATCTGGTTGTAGTGCAGGGGCCGCGACGTAGGTTTGAGCATTTTTTCTGAGAGCGGATACTGTTGTTGCATGCAAAAAAAATAACATTTCATCAGTCATGAATTTCTCATACTTTTCTCAGAATCAAAGAATATGGATTCACCTTTTTCTGCAGCTCATTATTCCGAAGCGCCTGCGCGGTACGGACAGCGGCGGGCGTGAGGTGTGGGTGCGCGGAAAGAGAGAGCAGAAAGGTATGCAGCTGCATGTTCGGCCTGAATGGGTCGGGCGGCCATGACTGCGCGACGCTTTTAAGCTGCTTGGAAAGTTTTGACACGGACATTGCGCAGGTCGTGTTGCTCTGGTCCTCGAAGAGAGACGCGGATGTAGCCGATCCCTTTTTTGTTCTGAACTCCGACGTTACGCGATACGCATCTTTTGTTGATCCATTCTACTTACAATCCTGAAAAAACATCCGGGTAGGTACATATATTTATCGATTTACGTGTTCTTTGTGTTTAACCAGCCCGCTGCAGGATAAATGGCCGACCAGCACGGAATTCGTCCAGATGCTGCACTGGCTTCGTCCACGGCATCGCAACGCGATACGTTCGAGACACTCTGCAAACCCCTTCATAAAAAACCTAGCAATTCAAATAACAATCGGAATGAAGTCATTCGCAACATTGACTTCATCTCCCAGATGCGGATTTACATGTCAACGAACCCGGCTCTGTATGATATGTTCATAGCTGAGTGGCCCAAGGTCCTAGCGTGGATGGAGTTTTTGTTCAACAAGCCCGAGGCATTACACGCCAACGAACGGCAGAGCATGATCGACGCATTTTCGAAAGCTTTTATTGTCCTTGGCGATCGCATGCAACTCGCGGAGCAGAGCCTTTCCGCGTCAGTCCGGCGCCGCAACTCCGTGCTCTGTGTAAAACTCTGGCTTCACGAAGATATGAGCAATTCTGCTAGAATACACTGCCTCCCTACTTCCGCTTTACAGATATGCTTTGTCCTAGGAGGGTTGAAGGAAACTATCAACGAGCTGCTAATTGCGGGAAACAACAACGCTGCGCGAGTGGTTGGATTGGCTCTTAAACTTCTACGCAATTCGCTCTCAGTCGAAGTCGTCGACCACGCTCACATCGATTCATATCTGTTCTTCACATTGAAACTTTGCTTGTCCCGTGAATGCAAACCTTTCCTTCTGCCATTTAATCAACAAAAAGGAATTGCATCGGTCACATCTGCTGCTGCTATTCTGTCGCGCTCGCTGTCTCGTGACGAGTCCACGGTACCTTTCACAGGCAGGAGTGGCGGGCCTCTTGCGATAGACCGATACCTCGCGTGCATTCGCAACGCGTTGACTTGCTTCAATGGCGTGGTTTGGTTGGCACAAGCAATGCGAAATGGCCTGCTCGAAATCGTCGCAAACTGCTGCCCTTTCTTCCATTTGCTATCTTCAGATGCAATGTTAGGTGTTGGATTTATTATACGGACGCATATCCCCCAATACCTCGTCAATGGATACATTGTCAAGGAGGTTATCAGTGCCATGGGCAGGTTGGAAGCCGAAAACCACTACCGCGAAGTTTATGCAAGCAGCATTTCAGATGATTGGCGATCCATCGAGTCGCTTGCTGTGGAACGTCTCGTGTACGTGCGCACACATGATCGCGCTATGAAGGAAGAAGGGAAGATGAATGCATGCAGTAATGTACGTACGTTGCTTACCCTACGATAAGGGTGCATTGATTACTTTATTTCCGCAGTGCAACAAAATTGATCATCGAGAAAAATTGCTGCGATGTGCCAAATGTAAAAATGCGCGTTATTGTTCGAAAGAGTGTCAAAAAATAGCCTGGAAAACCAAAGATCATAAGCTGGAATGCGACATGATGGCTGAGGATCATGACAGTGGGTCTTCATTTGCATATTCCAGTTGTATAACTTGATTTGAATGCCTATGCGTACTTAGAAGGTCTCCATAGCTCCGATGTGCAGCTTATTGACATCGTAGGAGCGTTCGACGTTCGGAGGCACTCTAAAACCCTTCGTGAAACTGCGACCCGCAAGTATCCTAGTCTTGGTCCCCGGAACTTTGCCTACAGTGTCGACTATAGTTTTATCCCGCCCCTCCTGGAGGTTTTCAGTGTCGAAGATATCCTAGCCCTTAGTGACTTGGCAGATCATCAAAATTCTGTCTCCGCAGCACTAACAGCAAAGCAGATAAAGCTTCATCTACGGTCTAGTGGAGGGAAGATGACCCTTCTCAAAACGATTTCCGTCGATGGGGACAAAGCTTTAACGAAGTACTCGTTTATAATGGCAGATACTAGCGATGGCATTCTTCGACAAACGGATTCGGTACTACCAGTCAGCCCTTGCAGATCGGTCTTTCGAGATGCTGAAGGGAACACATTGAAAGCAAATCAGGACACATTTGATCCAATTTTTAATGCTCTCTTCGAATTCGGCCCTATGCCACCGAATTGGTTTGCAAGCATTTCAAAAAACGGGAACGAAACAAAGGCCGTCTATAAGCTTGTCGACAAGGTCGCGGAATGCATGATAAGCGTAATGAAAGGCATGACCGAAAGCTATCTCTGAAGGTGATATGCGATGTTAAGGAGTAAAAGCGAAGTCGATATTTGCTAGTTAGACGGTCAGTGGACAACTTGAGTACTGATGTTCAAGCTAACATTCCCTGGGTTTACATTACCTTATAGTGTATTTTTTTCTTGCAATCAAAACCAGAAATTTTCTTGGAGCTTGAGAGATGAAGGGGAACGAGTAGCCGATTCCTACGCTTTTCCTGAATTCTGATATGTCCGAATCAATTCGAACGTCCCTTGAAAACGCAATTGTCATGTATAAGTAGATACTCTTAAATCTCCTCCGATAGCGTCTTAAACCAATGCGTCAGTCACATCGTCTTAGCTGCTTGTGGAGATGCTAAATTGTAGTTGGATTTCGACAAGCCGAGAGGTAATTTGCGTATGAAGCAAGATCGCAATCTTATAGCCTGTGTTTGCCTTCATCACTGTCACCCTGCTGTATTAGAGGGAAAGCGTAAGGTGGAGCTTACGAAGTAGGAATCAAGAGAAGCTCAGCGGGACTCAAGCAACAGAGGCGTGATATTTCTACGGTGCTTTTGACGAACTGAATATGACTCACCTCACCTGATTGTGCTGAGCTCGATGCAATAACAAGATGCACATTAGTTGCATGTTGGGCTCGATAGTAACATATGCTACGTATTTAATCGTTTTTGGCATCCATCGGGCTCAAATTTACTTCCGTCGACTTAATGCCCGTGTGTAACGTGACGTGAGCAATGGCGCCTGCAGCAACTTGGTATTCACTCCTTCTGGTGGCGCTGGCGGTTTTGTAGCGCCGGGAAACGTGTGTCGCCTTCTCGGAATTAAGCTTGTTCCGGCCTCCGTAACAGTCAACCTTGGCTACTTTCACAGGCAACTTAGATATTTCCAACTCTTATTATTTTATTTAATCACAATCCTCAGGCGACTGTCATAGCCCAGCCCATATGCGCCTTTCCTTGCATTCACTACCAGGTTCTAAGTAGTACAGATTTGAAAATAGAAAGTGCAGAATGTCGTCTGCTGGCATCATTCCGCACATTACCTCCTTCTTTGAGCCACTGGCAGTATTCCATGCAAGTCCAGACGGTAATGAAAGGACTAAACGCTAAATGAAGTTCGGACGGTCATTTCGCAAGGTAAGCGCGTGGCTACCATAATATATTACGGAAATTACAAGAACATGCTGAGAACTTACCCTTTTGCTTTTTCCGGAAGGGGATCAGCACACCCGCCAGTTAATGTGGCCTGGCAGACGACTTAACTCTGAAGCAATGATGTACCAGTGTAAAATGTGGATCTTTCGCTTTTTTCCCGCGGAGTAATCATATGTGGAGTGAATATTTAGTATTGTTCGGTCCGGTTCGCAGATAACACATTTTTGTCCGACCAGTAGCTCCGGATTCTCGAACGCGAATGGTTTCAAGCACGTACCTCGTCAAAATACCCTCGTAGACAAATAATGGTTCATCTGGTCGCTCGATCAGATCGCAAGCTGGTTTCGTCGAGCTCACGTCGCAGATAGGTACTGAGATTATTTTGGACTCACATCCAGGGGAGAAATCTGAGTCCTTTCGTGATTTTTCGCCCATCCTTCCGTCCGAATTCGGATGTACTCAGGCATGTTTCTCGAATTCGAAACTTTAAACTTTTGCCTAAGTGATCGGCGCTGGCTTATGATCGACGCCACGGTGCTGAAGTCATCTAAAAGGGATGTTATACAACACAAAAAAAAAAAAACGTTCGCTGCATAAAAGCTATGTAATCTACACTGTCTTGGTAATACACATTTACGGCTCTTAAAGCAGCGACAACGATCAACTCGATTTGGTAAAATAAATTAAAATATAGTACAGTTTTTCAATGCATACATACCTTTATGCTTCAGCATCCCCTTCACACTCTGATGTGATAAAAAGCGAAATATGTAAGTGCAATCTGATATTGTATGATGCCGGGGGACCATCTAAGCATCGGTAAAAGGCTCCAGAGGCAGAGCAGTTTCTATACTCAGTGTAGTCATCAGCGAAATGCGAGAAGTATGCATATTACCAGCCCAAGAGTCCAAATTTCAAAATCTCGACGAAGTAAATATCAGCGCAAGGTCTCGGCCTCGACAACTCAGGCGCCTCCGCTGATGAAGGGGGACAGGATAGCAAATACCAAGCCATACATTGATGCGCCACTGCCGGGTGATCACTGACCACCGCCGGGCTACCCACGCCGGAAGCAATTTTGTTTTAAACGAGGGCAAAGCGACATAGAGGCTGCGCACGATACTCAAGGCAAGCAAGAATACGTGATCTACTAGGGAAAGTGCGTAAACTCGCCACATACCAGATATGTATTCCAAATCCGAACAGATATTTTCTTCCGTGCACATCCTGATCTGCAGACACCGACGCGACCGGCACACAGCTTCCTATTTTTTGGTGCTGGGAAACATCTAAGTCATTATGGGGAGAAATCGGAGACCGCGGCGAATAAGGGTATTATCCCGAAAGCAATTTACAGAATCAGTTGCTGCGATATATATATATAATATGACAGCTACAACTGAGAAAAACGATGCAAAAGACAATCCTCAATGCTTTCTCGCAGATATTATGCGCATCAAGGCTTCTGAGAAAAAGGCGGTAGATCGTTGTGATTTCCTGCTCGATTCGCGTATACCCGAAGGATATAAAAAGATGCTAGCTATAGCTAAAGATACACGGAACCCGACGCAGCCGAGAAACTGCGGCAGGCGGTACCAGGAGACAATCAAAAAGAAGTATGCGGAAGGGCGCTGCCGTACGAAGAACTTATATGTATTTATAATGTATTTATTTTCATGCAAGGATATTGCATAACATGTACCAAGCGCTGGCATGCATGTGCAAGACTGACAAATGGGTTACCAGAAAATGCACATTGCACTAAGGCGGGTGTAGGAAGAGCAACCGTCAAGATGGTTGACATTAACGACTGGTTGTATGTATAGAAATCTGTCAGCACCAGTAAGTACGGAGCATTCGATGAGCGCCACCACCGAGCGCCCGATATACATCTTACCATGTACGGTGTACAGTCACCGTTGTATCCTCAAGAATTGCTTGAGTTCTTAGCCGGGAACAGGCGACTAGCCACATGTAGGCAGACTAGGGTAACCGTTGGTTTGGACTTCTCTCGGAACCCTTGTTCCGTCGGGGAGAAATATGAATCTTGCACACATTCACTCTCCCAACAAGGTGGATAGGAAGTTCCGTAGGGGGCTTGTGCATCGGCCTGGTTCCAGTTTTATATGTCAGATTCATAGGTCTTCGAGAAATGCGATCACGGTCGGCAAATAGTCCGCTAGGTCATGGGAGGGAAAAGAAAAGAGGCGATGAAAGTCCCAGTGTTGAAGGTACTTCACAATGGCCGGGTCTCTCGGCGCCAGCGCTTGAACCAGAGGAGTCGGGCGCTGCGGTGCAAGCGAGCCATATGCGATTTATCGGACGCGGAAAGTGGCTGGCGATATTGAGTCAAATCATCATGCTATGTCAAGGGTCGCCGGCAACCACTGGCGATCGCAGATAAACTTCAGAATGATTGGCCTTGTCTTCGATGAAATGAAGTTCGTGATTCGATGATGGCGAGAGCATCAAATGGCGGATTTGTTTGAAGACCGGTCATGGCAGGTATTGATTTACTGATTGATGCTGATGCCTGGGCGGGACCTGCTTAAAATATCTAGGACTGTGTGTCTGGATTTCGGTGGCATTGGGGCCTCTTTCTCTCTCTCTTTCGGAAGTCAAAAGGGCTAATGAGAAAGTTAGGGGGGATAGGGGCTTAATTGGGTCTCTGGTAGCATAGGATGCAGAATACAGAATGGAGATTGAAGATTATACTGAGATCCGAGTGAGTAGAATTCACCTTGCGTGGTCGTGACCTGCATGTACTGTGAGCCATCTGACGGAAGCAATAGCTCTCTTTGCCAATTCAAAGGCCGAGTGCCCGAGGGCACACCGGACCGGGAGCGTTAAGAAACGGGCGGGAAGCTCGGCTCGGCACGCACGATCGACGCGCAAGCACCGAATAAAGTCTCGAGAAGACAGCCGAGGAAGAGAGAAGGAGCGAAGCGGTGTACGCACCACGCGCGCGTCCACCAGGACTGATCGTGCGGATGACGGCGCGGTGCTTTCATGATGCCAAAGGCACTAGCACTGAGCCAGTGGCGATGGGTATGGAGGCGGGCGAGGCGAGGTGGCTCTGTGCCTGCGCATGTGCTTGGGTCGAGTAATGGTGGTAATTATCGAAAAATGAATAGGTGGGTAGAT
This sequence comes from Phellopilus nigrolimitatus, assembly GCA_021029095.1. Taxonomy (NCBI): domain Eukaryota; kingdom Fungi; phylum Basidiomycota; class Agaricomycetes; order Hymenochaetales; family Hymenochaetaceae; genus Phellopilus; species Phellopilus nigrolimitatus. The sequence goes on from JAJOHG010000011.1 coordinate 172,060, forward strand.
GGGACGGCAGACGGCAGTGCCGTCGGCGGAGGAGAAATGCTCATTGGCAGACGCCATAGACGCCGGACGCTGACAAGCTTCCTGATTTCGACACCGGAAAGATCGCATTTGCGTTCGCGCGCCACATGAGCTAGCCAACAACGACTGCGCAGAGTCACAGGCGGCATGGATGGGTGAGCGCTCAGCGCCGAGCGCTGGACCTTCTTTTCCCGGCAAGGAGAATGCAAAGGAGGAGGCAAGAGAGGTTTAGACCTGCTGCAGAAAGGACTGGCTCGTCTGTCCGGGCTCGTGCGGGGGTGGCTGACCAATCATGTAGGAAGCTAAGAGAGTGTCTGAATCAGGCAAGGCCCGGCGGGGGAAGGCCAGATAAGGAAAGGATAGCGCCGGCTGGACACGGTGATATACAGGATTATTTAATAGTGCAGCCAGATGTTACGATAAGTCCGCCTGCGCGTTATAAGAGAGACAGACATCGAGTGCCAGCCTGAATACGATCGTCACATTTGTTCAAATTTGTGTGGCGGAAGTAAGAAGGCCAGGACGGCAGTAGCCGAGCGCGTTTCCTTTTCTAGCACGCCAGATCCGCAGATCAGATCCAGTAAGCTTCGGCACTGTGAGTCCTCCTTCAGCATCTCTCTCGCCTCTCACTTCCTCCTCCTCCTTCCTCCATCATCTCTATCTTGTATCACCACCGACACTAATTCTTCCTCTCCCTTTCCTTTCCTTTCTATCTATCTATCTGCGCCCGACGACGCCCCTGCACATTCGTCGTATCAATCTCCGTCCAGCGCGCAGTCCAGTCGTCACTGCCATCATTCGCCCTCGCCAGTCGTAACCACGCGCGCATAGCCTCGACCTCGAGACCCATCGCAGAGACTGCGCTCATTACAACCTTTCCAGAGCCACTGACGACCGCACGACGTCTCTTGCCAAAGGGCAAAAGTCCTTAGGTTCCCTTCATTCGCTGGCGGACACGCTCAAGTCCCGTGTATTTTTTTCATATACGCAGTCAGACACAAAGAGACACTCTGCTCGTCCACTCTGCTCTCCGCTCTCCACCTCGAACAGTCTCGTTCTGCCTGAATCCGTTATCTTGTTCTTGTACAAGCTCTGCTAATTCTACTCTACCAATATAATACAACCCACTGCCGTCTGGCGTCCGTCGCCCTCCATCCTCCTTTCATCATCCGTCTTCATTTGTACCCACACCTGCACCCGCGATGATGGACGCGTACCAACACCATTACGACCCCTCGCGTTATTCCTCGACACACTACGCCGCCAATTACTCGTCTTCCTCCATGCACTACCCTTCTACCTCTTCTACGTCCTCGAGCGGGTACTACGCGCAGCCCCGTGCACTTCCTATCGCATCCCCATCTCCCGCAGCCCTTCTGCCGCCGCCTGGTAGCATGCGTGCGCATCCCGCTTCGGCGGCTTCATCTGTACACTCGTCACCCGACACAGGCGCGTTCCTCGATTCGGCGGCACCCTATGGGACGCCGATGAATGGGATAGGTTTGGGTGCACTTTCAATGAGTAGTGTTCAATCGACGACGCAAGGCGCTCAAAACGCTATGCACGTTCGCTCGCATTCTAACCACTCCAGCCACTCCAACTCAGCTTCAACGTCTAGTAACTCGAGTCCCGCCGGATCTGCATCGCCGTTACCCTCCTCCTCGAACCCCACGCACAACATCTCCCTCACCTCCCGTCAACCCGCCTCTTCTCATAACAACGCTGTTTCTTCGGCCACTTTAACCACGAACGGAGTTTCAATCGGGAGTGCCCTCACGATTGGTACCCCGCTTACCCGGTCGTTGACACACAAGGAAACTGAGCTACTCGCGCATCTTGACCGGCTCAAGTTCTTCCTTGCGACTGCCCCCAGCCGGTGGGCGGACGCTGAGGTGCCTCGGGATGACAACGCTGAACTAGGGCTAGGTATGAATGGAGGTGCAGGTGTGAATGGAGGTGCGGGTGCGATGGGCACACCTTTAATGCCGCACCCGAACACGCACCCCGCGCTGAATCGTTTTTTGTTGCCGTCTGGTGAGTTTCGGAAATGCATGTTCACCCTTTTCTCGCTTCCACATTTCTTCAGAGATATTTTCTATCTAGATATCTGCTATTTTTTCTTCGTTTTTTCCACTCCCCAACCCCTTTTTTTTGTTCTGCATCTCGTGCTTTTGCTGTCGTCCGTTTAGGCCGACAGATGCGGGGATTCTCTTCATTTTCTTTTACACATGCGACGCGAGATATGAGAGCGGGAGCGCGTGGTTGAATGGGTACAAACCCCGATACTCCGTTACGAAAACCCTTAGCTTGGCATGAGGCATGGTAATTTGGATGGATTCGGGCGGAGCAAGATTTGTGCACCCTAATGCGGGCTGCGGGGCGCATTGTTGGCGCTGTTATGTGTTGATGAGGGGTTCACGCGATGATTGAGGCGCAGCAACATTGCTGAGTGCTGTAACTTTTGTCTTGTTTTGAACAGGGTTCTCGAGCTGGACATTAGATTTTTTTCAACAACTTTTCCTTTCGATTACGATCTTCGTTTGATCCGCCTTTCTTGCATATTCCTTTTCATTTATCGTCAATCGCTTTTATTTTTATTTTTATGGCACCTCAACCGCACAAACAGCATACTGATTTACTCATCTTGTTTCCCTATGCAGGCGAATATGTGACGTGCGTGCTGTGGTCTGGCCTGTACCACATCACTGGCACGGATATCGTGCGCGCGCTGGTCTTCCGTTTCGAGGCGTTCGGTGGGTTTATCCAGTTTTTTAATCTATTCGTTTACTGACTTATCTCGATTCATTACACAATGTTTATCCCATAAAACTTCCTTCAATTATCCTACGACGTTGTTCGTTGGCCTGTGCTCACATCATTGGCCTTTGGCGCGAATCTGATGATACCTATCATCACTGCTGCCTCACTACATTTTGCTTCTTTTCCCAATCTACGATAGGCCGCCCCGTGCGCAACATGAAGAAGTTCGAGGAGGGTGTGTTCTCCGACCTCCGCAACCTCAAGCCGGGCACAGATGCCTGCCTCGAAGAACCGAAGGTACGTCATTCCTATTGATAAAATCTTCCTTGCTCTCTGGCCGCGTTTTCCCCCTTCATCTTTGTTCTCGTCCACGGATTATCTTTTTCCCGGCTCTTCTTTTACTATGAATCCCTCGAAATTTTATGTGACCTTATCGCTTCGTGCTAACACTCTAACGATCACTAGTCACCCTTCCTTGATCTTCTCTTCAAGTATCAATGCATCAGGACGCAAAAGAAGCAAAAGGTGTTTTACTGGTACGTTTTATCTCCCCTTCTTCCTTCTCGTCTTTCAGACTTCCTCTTCGTGACCTTTCCTATCGTGTCAATCATCGTGAGATGATAAACACGAGGGAAGGCAGAAAGACAGAAGAAAGAGCTGCGCAGAAATTGTTGCTGACTACGATTTTTATTTTTGCTTCATCTTCTCGTGTCTGCTTCTTTCCGCTTTCGCTGCGCCCCCATCGTCACATGCCGATTCTCGCAACTCTACTGGTCTCCAACGTTATCGCTTCTCCGACTTCTCGCCTTGTTCCGTTCTCGGGTTGTGCTTCTTCAGGTTCTCGGTGCCACATGACCGGCTGTTCCTCGACGCGCTCGAGCGTGACCTCAAACGCGAGAAGATGGGGCTGGAGCCGACGACGCACGTTGTCGGTGAGCCTGCGCAGAGCTTTACATACGACAGCAAGCGCACGTTATACGAGCAGTTCTCGAAAGCGCAAGGTGCGCAAGAAGGCGAAGGCGAACTTGAGACGGCCGTGCGTCGCGCGGAGGAGGCGATGGCCGCCGAGCGCGAGCAGGAGCAGGAGGCGCACTGCGGCCGCCAGCTCAAGCCGTCGACTCTACAGGCGGGGAAAGCATAGCTACGGGGCACCGAATACACCGTTCTTCAACATGTTCTCATTGTTTGAAGGCAGCCCAAGCTACAAGCAGCGACGCAAGAAGGGCCCTCGTTCTGGGCGCAGTGCACTCGCGACTCGCGATTCGACGTCTGAGGATGAGCGTGTGCCCTCGGCGAATGTGGCGGACGTCGTTGAGGATGTAGACGGTGAGATGAGTGCAGCGGCGATGTTCGATGCCCAGGCAAATCTCGGGGCTGGTGGAAACCGGCAAGCGCAGGCGCACAGACAAGCGGAGAACCAACGCCTCGTACAGGCGCAACATATTGCGCTTCTAAACCAGCGCGCAGGAAGCGTGGCGAGGGACGCAGCGACCAGAGGCGCAGAACGTACCGGGGACGTACGACCCGGAGCATCAGCAGCAGTTCCCGAGCCGCTCGATGCACCCATCGCTTGCCCAGCGCGTGAATGCAGAGGCACGCCACTCTTACCCGCCGATGCCGGGACATGAGATTATGCACCCCTACGGTGTCCGGGTCTGGTTCATCGCAGGTACTCTCGCAAGCGGGCGGACGCAAAACAAAGGCTTATGTGTGTCCATTATTCTCATGTCAACGGCTTTTCAAACGTCTCGAGCACATGAAGCGCCACTACCGCATGCACACGATGGAGCGTCCATTCCAGTGTGAGCTTTGCCAGCGTCGCTTCTCTCGTGCAGACAACCTCGCCCAGCATGTGCGCACACATTCGCGGGAGAGCACTTCGTCGTCAGGTGTGATGGACTCCCCGAGCGATGCGGAGGCGGAGGATGGCGTCGACCAGACTATGTACGCCTCCGGCGAGCAGTATGAGCAGGTCGACTTCAACGCATGCGAAGTAGAGGTCGCCGCGGAGCAGGCAATGCAAGTCGAGGACGATGACATGTCGTCCTCGTACGGTGGTTACCCGACCGCGCCAAACGGGTACTACAACCTCTCCGGAACGGGCACGCCGCAGTTCGCGAATGTGGTGATGAGTCCGGAGAACTCGCCACGGTTGTCTGCGGGACCACTGACGGGTGATTGGTCGGCGGCGCACGCACACACGAACTCGCTCCCGAACGTGGAGTCTGTCAACTACGACTACAGCTCCGCGCATCCCTCGCCGGCATTCAGCACTGCGAGTGCACCATCCTCGCAAGCGCGCTATGCAACGACGTATGGGACATCAGCGGGTGCTTACCACATGCAAAGCGAGTACCCTCCGTCGTTCTCCGCACCATCCTCTGCCGGCTCGGTTTCCGCGCCTGCACACAAGCAGACCTTTGACCATGCTTCGCTATTTCCGCCTGCACTCGGTCTGCAGGGTCTCTCAAGCTCGGGTGCGGGAGTTGCGGGTCCAGTCCGGCGCTACCGCAGCGTGACGCCGACGATCGCGCGCTCAAGTGAACAGCAGATTCGCCGTCCGTCGTCAACAACGAATACGCTAGAGTCGAGTCCACTTGCCGGCGGCGGCCCGCGCGCGTACCACCCATACGCGCAGTATTCGAATCCAGCGATCGGTTCCGCTCACTCCAGCCCTGCGCCGTACCAAGCGCAGCTCGAATACACCCAGTCGCTCGAGCAGCAACACCCGCAGCAATATCAACAAGCACACTCTCCGCCGAATGCATCCGTATTCCAGGAGGATCTGCAAACTCTGATTGGTCTCGACGCGACGATGGGTCCTGCGCTGGGCGGTTTTGAGGATGTCGCTGCGACAGCGACTGGCATAGCAGCTTCCGGGGCGACGAACTATGCGGATGTCTATCAGGACCAGACTGCCGTGCAAACGCAAGCGCATTACGAAGCTGGGCCAGGAACGACGGCAGAGACGGGATACTACGCAAACATGGGCGCGCTTGACAATGCAAGCCAGTATGCGGAGAACGGAAACCAGTACCATTACGACGTGAACGCGAGCGGGAACTAAACACGCATTTAGCACGGGTGCTGCGTTGTCTACCTCTTCTCTCTTCTCCGCTGTTCGACATTCCCGACTCGTCCTCGTCAACTTACTTCGATTCGATACGCATCTTCGTTTGAGTTCCAATCTTGAGAACGCCCCGCGTAGAAAACGTGTTGGCCATTTACTTTATGGTATTTTCATATAATTCACCGACTCAAATTGTTGTCTGCGCTTTGTTCTCTGATCTCTTATTTCCCCATGTTATCTCCTCCAGTCCTGTCTTATTTCCTTTCTGAATTATCTGACCTGCCTCACATTTACTCTTACTTTCTAATTCTAATCGACTGCAAAGTCTCCTAAACTCCCCCCTATTCGTTTGCTTTGAACTTACTCGACCCTATCTTGTGCCTGGTTGCCAATAGTTTTTCTTTACCTCACTTTAACTGATCCTAAGCTCAGTCTCGGATATCTCTACCTCGGTGTTGGCCATCGACATATGGTATTCGCTGCCTTGCTCTGCTGCTCTCATCTGTTACATATCCTTACATCTCATTTAGTGGTTACGACCTTCTATATACTCAGCTAGCGCTATGACCTAGCTAGTACTAAATAGGCAAAGGACTTTGATCAATTGTATACACCCCTTGTCATTTTTCACCTCTCCCCTTCCTTTCCTTCCCCTCTCTTGTTTTCCACTTCGCAACAAATAATCGACCTGTCTCCGAAAAATGGCCCCCGATGGCCTGTCTATCCTACAGTGTAGTAATATGTATAGCTTTGGTGAATTGGCGAACGCCCAATAGTACATATAGTACATATGATACTTATTTCATTTATTTCGACATCATTGAATTTTTGTGCTTGCGCCTCAACCGACATTCGAAACTGTAAGTCCAACACCTAAGGAAACTAGAGATGGAATGATCGTAGCAAGAAGTGGAATGGAGGTGCCGGTGCCGCAGCCATGGTCATCAAGGTGATCGGCGCTTCTACAACCGCGAAAGGATGCTGAGGGTCGGATTTCCGAACGGTGCCTACGTGTCACAACCACATCAGGTACTTGCATTCTCCGAAGCCAGTGACTCGGACTCAGCGTGCTCGCTCTCGCGGCCGCTGGTAGTGTTTTTGTTTCTGTCCGACCAATTGCCGAAAGGGAAAAAAGTAGCAATTGCCGGACAGTATGGAGAGACTCGAGTAAAAATGCAGCTTCATAGTTAGTGTTCTGGATCCGAAGGGAGTGGATGTGGTCGAATGTGTTCAAGACTGGGAGTAAACACTTATACCGTTACCAACGGACGCCATGGAAAGTGCGAGCGTCTGCGCCCCTTGTGTTTGCTGCGTATGGATAACGTATCGTGAGGAACTGCATTGATGTGTGAAGCGCGGCAAGCAGTTCACGAGCGACAGCGCGTCAACAAAATCAAGTAGGTGCGTTTCCCTTACGCCTACCCAATTTAATTTGCAGTGTGAGAGACCGCAAGCAATATCACTCCCTTTCGTTGCAAATTGAGCCGCTGGCAACGTGATGCTCCTATCACGACTTTAACCCCGTGCGCTCGGACTACGAAAAGCTAGTGAAGATAGAGGAATCAATCAAAATTGCGGAGCAAGGAGCAAAGATCTATACTCACTGCTATTGCGAACAGCACCGGGTCGCTAAGAGAACCGTTTGCTCGAGTATACGTAGTGGAGATTACATCGGGGCAATCAATCAGTTAACGCGTGTCTGCTCGCTCAAAGTCGAGTGCTAACCCCAGGTGGTGAAGAACGCGACTTTGCAATTGCACGAACCTTGCTCAATGAGCCTTCCACTCAATGGCGAATTGTGTATACCAGCGCTGTAAAGAGTTGGCAGACTCGTGCCAATGATAAATAGTATTATTGCTAGGTTTGATTGCAGTCTTCGTGGGTCGTAGAGCACATTTACGCTACCTGAAGCTTCGCTAAGAAAAGAAAAAACGAGAGTGCGGTCGTGATAGTGCAGTGATAAACTCCCCTTCTAAAGTAGGCGAAGTAGTGACTTGGTTTTGGTGCTGAAAGGAAACGAAAACAGAGCTTTGGCCCATCTAGCAGAAGTCAGACTCAGCTCGGAAGCGGCATGAATCATGGCGTAAGTTACGAATAGTGCAACGGAAACGACCGTTAATGGCCGCAACGTATGACGCAAATACTCCTTGGACTGACGGAAATGAATAGAGAGTGAGCAACAGACCTCGCGCATCAGTAACGGTATACCTGCAACCAGTGTGCCAACAGCAGCTCGCTCGTCATGCTTTCCTCGTGTGCTTTATCTGCAGTCATTTCATGGCATAAGGTTATATCATCATGCCGACCTCTAGGTTGCTCCTTCAGGACCCGTGCTCGACGGATGCCTGGAGCTCGGCGAGTGTATGTTGCTGCGCCACAACCCAGAGCCATGAGAGCCGCTATGTCACCGGGGCGTAGACAGAGAGGCAGATGATCAAGAAAAGGGCATGGTATCTCAATCTGCGGAATCTGCGCAAGAGTGCACCGAACTATGCCGATGGCCGCCAATAACCGAGCACGCCTGTTGCGACCGTACTAATCTTAACGTACACAATGTGGCCATCCGTATGCGTCATTTCCATGACAAGGTCCGTTCGCATACTGAACGGATTTCTAGTTCCGAGGAAGATCAAATGAAGACCAATACGGAGGATTAGAAAGCAAGAATGAGTAGAATAGTCTGCTGGATCTTACCTAGTCAGATATAAGGTCTAAATCACCTTGCTATAATTGCGTTGCAATGGCAATTGAGTCATCATAGCGTAAGTCAGGAGACACAAAGGCCGACATTCAGACGTTCTTTCAAGTTAGAGTAAGCGGTCCTTAGCAGAGTTGAAATAGCACTAGCGATGGTGCTTAGACCGCTGAGAGGATAAAGAGCTTACCTGTTATGGAAAGTCGAGATCCGACGCGTCTGTGGCGGAAGACGCGTAAATAAGTGTAATTAGGCATAAATATTGTGCCAACTTCGATTTGATTCTCAACCGAAAAACTAGTCTCGTACTTATGGACTTCTGCTGTATGTACGGATAATACTCAAGGCTCTCATTCTTCTCAGCTCCGCATTTCTTCAATGAGTGTATTTCTGGAGAAAATAAACTGCGATTGAGAGTTGTCATTCACCGACAACTCATTTCTTTTCACACGAGTTACACAATCTTTTATGTATAGAAGTGTGTCCTTTCCGAGTCCTCGCATTACATTTCCAGTCAACAAGGTATAGACAAAAAAAAAGGAAACACAGCACGAAAGCTACACACAGGACAAATTACATAGCAACGACGATACGGATGATACCAGACAATAAAATTATGCATAAACGTGTATGTTGTCAAAATCCTCTCCACTGTCTCATGTTCGCGCCCTGTCCCATGTTCATGCCCATACCCATGTCCATATTGCTCATGTCACCCATACCGCCCATCCCCCCGTCCCCTTCTCCGTGGCCTCCATTCCACATCCCTCCAGCGCCCATGAATTGCTGTTGCCCCAAGCCAGCACGATTGTCGAAATTGCCCCTACCCCTTCCTCCACCCATCCAGGCCCCTTGGTTCGCATCAAAACCACCACCAAAACCGAGTTGAGACTGTGCAGCCATGGCCATGCCTGAGTTCATCTGGTTCATACCACCGCCCATGCCGCGATTCATCCCTGGCGCCATGGCCATCATCCCTGCTCCTCCGCCCATTCCTGCACCAGTTCTCGACGTGCCATCGAAGCCGAAACTAAACGTGCTCTGGCCACCAAGGGGCGTATTCGTGGGTAAACCCATGTTGTTCATCATCATGCTGTTCATCCCTCCACCCATGCTTCCGGCCATGCCTGTGTTTGGACTCGCACCACCCATCGGCCAGTTCATCCCGCCCATATTCCCCATACCCATGCCACCAAGGTTGTTCATTCCTCCCATGCCTCCCATGTTCCCGCCCATGTTCCCACCCATGTTTCCCATACCTCCTATTGTTCCACCTCCTCCCATGTTCCCCATTCCGCCCATCGAGTTTACCCCCATCATGCCCATTGGCTGAGCCATAATCTGCGGATTAAAGTTCTGCTTTGCTCCGCCCAACCCTCCACCTCCATTCATACCACTGCCTGCCATCCCGCTAGTGTTACTGGTCCGAGTAGGATTGCTCGGGAGGTTACCAGAAGACACGGACATAGGCACTGCGGATATCGAAGTATTACCGCCAACCCCAACGCCGCCACCTCCGCCGCCACCACTACCACGAGGAGGAGGGGATTTGGGACGGAGACTCTCGATTTCTGGTGTACAACCAACGATATTAACTGAGGAAATAATGTATTTTTTCATAAAAGTAAACTCACCAGAAGTATTCGGCACGACACATTTCCCACCCATCGCCATCTCTCTGATCTGCGCTTCCCATGATTCCCTCTCGAATGGAACTGCATTATCTTTTTCGCGTGCTTCCACAGGCGCCAGGCTAAGTTCGTCGGCAGTGACAGTTACCCAACCACGCCGTAGGGAGTGATAACGTCCGAAGATTTCGAGACGACGTGTACCCAGACAAAAGTTCTCTACGAGTTGATACATCTCAGGTGGCTTACGCGTTGGGTCTGAAGCGTCTCCCTCCCAGATGATAACGTCCGTATCTGCTCGTTGAAGTCAGTTTGCAGAAATACAAGCTTCAAAACAGCCGAAGGGGGTGCACCGATATTACAATGGACAAACCAGTTGTCTGTAGAGCGTCGAACTGTCCCACGAATACCCATGAGACAATGTTGTTTTGTCCTTGTGAGGAGAGATGTTGTCGGTGGGTCCGTCTATGTCAGGAAAAAAAAAGCACGTTGAAACAACAGCTCAAGTGACTATAAATGTGCGAACGCACCCCTGGTCCTCTGTTTCCCTCCTTGTTCGTCTTTATCCAGACAATATCCTCACAACGTCTATAACCCCACTTACCAAGGATCTCGCGCCCGCGTTCCAAACCCTCACCTGCGCCACTTCCAACCCATAGAAATACGAAACTCGGATCTGCCGCGAGCGCAGCGATAGGAAGTGCTTCCAACTGTTCCCAAGTAAAAGAAGACGAAAAAGGTGGGTCTATTAAGATTGTGTCGAATTTGAGGCCTTGAAGCGCCGTCCGAGATGCAGGCATGGAAAGATACATCGGCGGGAGAGCGTACTCGGCAACGGATGTCTTCTTGAGTGACAGGAGACGCTGCTGTTTGGGGTATCTAGCCGGGGCTTCATATGTCTAACACTCAACGGAACCTGCTATTATGATCAAGTACGTACTCTTCAAACCGCCGTTCCATCTCTGCACCGACAACCCAGTTTTGTGGCCATTCCCCTCCATCAACGTAGCGCTGGCTGTAGTCATTCCTGATGGTCTCCTCTTCCGGGACGTAATTTGCATATCGGGCACATCGCGCCTTCTTCGCAATAGGTAAATCTGGGCGCACTACACGGGGATGAGGGCGGACGACCGATGTTGATGCATTCGACTCTTGTAAAGGATTAGGAGACAGAGTAGGCGAAGGTGAACCGGGCGGAGAATGCGGCGGAGTAGGGATCAATGGCAAGTTAAGCAGAATATTGAGAGTGTCTGAAGTGTCTGAAGGGGAGCCAGGGGACGATGCAAGAGTGCTGGTGTAAGCGCGCAAGACGCGTCTATGCGCGCGCTGAGAATTTCGTGCGCGTTCCAATAGAGCCGAGTGAGATGCAAGGAGGGTATTTGCAGAGGATAAGACGTCTGCGGTGCTCATCGTGCGCAATGTACGCGCTCAACGTTAACTCAGAGATGCTGTTTAGCACTGACCAAAACGGAAATCAGTGGCGATGTTCGTTGTGCTTCCGGCACACAAGGGAAAAAGAAAAGAAAAGCACAGAAAATCAGAATCTCGTGTAGCCTTCCTGATGAGATAATAGCAAACAGCAGGCTCAGAGTGCTACAAGATAACACGTCCATGATCTATTGAATACACAGATGGCGCTGCAGCTGTGCGGCGGCAATCTGATTTCTTCCGATACAGACATGGACCAATGTCGATTGCTTCATAATTATGTAGATTGCCTGAAGACCGAAAAGAGAAAGTCAAAGGCAGATAGGGACGCAGAAATAAAAGCGGTGTACAGTAGATGTTTTACGTGTTAATACCAGAACCAGACAATTGATACAAACAGACATCGATGAAGACAAGTAAAAGTCAGTACGAAAGCAATGGTATGGATGATTGGTACGAGAAATGTGTATGATACGTGTGGTGCGGCAAGCGATGGACATGACACACGATGATTGCTGAACGGTCCCTCCTCCGAAGACAAACTGAGATGCACAGAGAAGCCAGATAGAGTAGGAAATATCACTCGAACTGTTTCTCCGCGTTGTCTCGTAGGAGACGCCGCACATCCCTCTTGTATGCTTTGGGGTCCTCCCTGATCTGCTTCTGCTCGAGTACCGGGCAATGGCGTGGGACGAAGAGAAGAGGAGATAATTCAAGAAATCAGTAAGGATATTATGTAATTTTGCTTCAATCGGGTTTCCTCACCGCTGCATCCACGTTCGCCGGGCTATCGACATTCGGCTCATCCGAGATAAGAAGCGAAATCACGCTCAAGACCTATAAAATCAGGAGCAAGAGCAGATTGAAGTCGACACATAACAAGACACACAGCATGAAATGAATGGACTTACGATGGACTCGACAGAATGTACCGGCATCCAGCGCTCTCCGGCATCTTCGTACCCATATTGATCTTCTTCCGGAGGATGCTGAATAAATGAAAATATCAATAACTGCAAAGACCTTAAAAGTGCAGGTACTTACGAGGATGGAGATGCATACTCTGCCATCGTCCTTATAAACTATGGGATAATTGTGTCAGCAGATTGTTATTGAAAGCTTACGATACGAGATAAATGTATAGACGCACTGTTTGGGTGCCACATGGGAGTTTTGAATTGCATCTCGGGAGGCTTGTTTGGATATTCATCCGGAAAAATGAGGTGCGCCACAAGCACTGCATTCTCACTGTTTCGCCACAGAAATTAGTTAGTCGTCAGCGAAGAGATCGACTTTCACATACTACAGAGTATCCTGAGGCCTGTGTACAATGTTTGAACACTTGCGCACCGGAGGAACAGGCGGAGGGCCCACTCACCCAATAATGACTATTCTCCACTTTAAGATGTTGTCGTCTATTAGCCCTGTTATAAGTATGTGATATTAGCCAAACCATCCTTCATGCACGATGACACAATGGAAAGTGGTCGCAAGTTCAGTTTTTGTATATCGGAAGTTGAAAGAACGTGCAACGAGATCATGATAAAGTCGTGCATAACTTTCTCTCCGTAAAACTCTAAGATGCATCAACCCATTTGACATAATGGTCTCGTCTGCCTTCGGCATTTATAACCCCACATGTCCCCGCTCTCCTGTCTTCAGTATTGCGCTGAATGATCATTGTACCGGAGAATGACACTCCAAGCTGAAGGTCCAATCTCTCGAGCAAAACACAGGAATTGATTTTGCGAAAAGAGATCGGCAGATTGGAGGGTAACAGACTGGACTTACCAGCAGAGAAGCTCTCGACGGGGGACCTGGAAAGCTCTGCGAGCTGTCGTCTAAGGAGAGTTGGTGCCATGTTGGTCGCCATCTTCCTGCGTTTCTTTCTGGGTGTTTCTTCGCCTAGATCGAATTGGTAAGTCTTACTACACCGGTGTGGCCAATTCCTCGGCGAGACGTAGATGAAGCGTCAAGTGGCAAGACACCTGATGCAAGCGTTGATGACAGCTGATAGTTTATAAGTAAACAAACAGAGGACGAGCACAGCAGTCAGTACTAGATTGCTGTAGAGCAGGGAGACGTTGTGTAAGGGAAGGGAGAGGAGAGGGCTAGGGGGCGCGATGCCTCGATAATCCGGCAAATACCGGGAGCTTACGTACTTAAGCCACCGGTTGCCCAGGGTTTCGTATAGCTTGTGATTTTGCAATCATTAACGGATGCTGGAATCAACTCATCTAATCACCGGTCCAGCTATGTTGCTTAGTTTCTGAATACTGCATTTCTCAAGGCAAGTTTCCCAACTCCTAAAGGCCCTGTTGACTTAAAATAGAATGCTTAGATTCCTTATATTCCCATTACCTGGTACCTTTCAAACCCGGGTTTTGGGGGAAACAGCATATTTACGCATGGCATGACCCTATATCGAGGTACTTATTACATGCCTGGTATCCTTTAAACTCAACGTGTGTCAGCCGTCGACCTCTTTCCTTTTGATGTCTTTCGTGGTAAGCATCCTTACAAGGCTAGATTGTCTGGACATCTCAGCCAAGTGTCTGTTTATCAATCTACTTTCGGCTTTCGTCATGAGAAAGAGAAATCCCGCGCAAAGTAAAACTTTTGCAAACCTCTCGGTCCCCGATAGCAAAGTCTTCAAATTTGCGCGTTTCAAACATCAAGTTTGAATGTAACTTTGCATGTGAACGAACATCGTGAAAGCAATCAGAACGGCATGCCTTCAGATATGAATGTGCGTTGAGAGTGCTCGATTCAAGCCTGACTACTTTCAGATATATACGAGGACAAAGGCATAGCGGAGACGTTCCATAGCACGAATGTCGACTGCCGACTCTCCGTAAGTGATTATCAACCTCTTCTTCGTTCTTGTTAGCTCAGAAATACTGATGCTGGTGGATCTCAACATTAGTAGGATTGAATCCTACATAATACGGTTCATGAACCAGATCGATGATTCATTGGCAGAACAAGCTGACCTTCCTCTCGTGCCTCCAAAGCCACTTCGAAAATTGTCTGAACCTGCTCACAAAACCACCACGCCGGCTAAACCCATCTTGAAGTATTCACCGAGTGTAGGGTCCACGCCACTGAGCAATATATCAAATCTACGCTCGGAACCATCACTACAGTTAGCCAGGTCTGGAAATATACAGCCATTAAACAAAGACAGAATCCCTCTCAGCTTCGCCTCAAGAAACGAAATTCCCCTCTGCATCGGGCCTTCATATACTAAAAGACACAATTCAAGGTCAGCGTTGAGCTCTGAGTCAGCCAATGACCTATCCAAGAGCCCAGGCTGGGGTACGGAGGCTACCAGAGGATCAACTGCAAAGATTGAATCTGCAAATGAATATGACGACTACTGGGGGAAGTGGAATCATAATAAGGAACTTCCGCCAACGCCTTTTGTCAATGCACCAACGTCTCTGGGTAGCCCGTGGCCGGCACCTTCATCCGCTCTTCCGCCTACGCCTCCCTTGACACCGGCGGCCCGCCATTCGTTCTCTCAAGCCCTACCGTCCCAGCGCTACCCGTTGACCCCGCACAACTCAATTCGCACGCGACGCCGATCCCCACCGAAAGCCACGTCCGAGCTCGAGCACAAGTCCTCCACAGTTCCGTTTCCCTCACGCCCGTCCTTCACCTTCTCGCCGCCAGACCTGCCTTCTCCAGCAGACTTTCCTCCCCCTCCGTCACTTGCGCCCCGCCCCTTTTCCCGCTCTCACCGGTTGCGGTCCCGTGCATACTCACTGTCTCGTTTGGCCGAACATGCAAATATGTCCCACCCTAAGCTTTCCCAGAGGCCCTCGCTCCCGTCCTTTTCCATGCGTGAGCCGCGTCCACCATCTCCGCCCGTTGGTTCCAGCTTCGCCAAGACGCGTACGGCATCCAAGCGCACGGCGCCGAAGACGAGCGGCACGCGGAAAAGGCGCAAAGTAGCTTTCGCGTTGCCCCCTGGAGCACCGAGCATCCGCGGCTCGCACGCCGGCCAACTCCTTACTATCAGTCCGTTTCGTCCATGCTGGAGCGTGTGATTGACATACTGGTGGCGCCTATTCCGCGTAAGGAGCCCTGAAGAGAAACAGGAACTGAGAGAGAAGAAGGAACAGGAGCAAAGGGAGAAGAGGGAAAGAAAAGAGTGGGAAGAGCTAGTCGGGTCGTTTCCGAACTCTTGACGAGACGTCTATCTAGTCAACCCTGAGAGTCGACCGCTTGGTTGAATGCCCTCACCCTTTCACCTTGGTACACGGAAAGCTCGTTCCTGCGGCTCGTTTGAAACATATTTCATAACTATTACTTACATGTTACTTTTTGGAGACCTTTTCCATTTTTCACTTTTTCTTTGATCAATAATCCAAGGACACGCATACTATAAACTTAACGCTTACTTTATATCCTTTGTTTCTACTCCTACATACGAGAGCAACCCACTCAATGATGAAACTGGCTTTTCTCCCCATTGGTTATTTATTCCTTTCTTCTTTAAAAAAAAAAAAAAAAAAAAGATAACCGCAGGCGCGTTTTTGGTGTGCGACTCACCGACCTATAAGCCACAATTCCTAGCCGTTTTCTCTTGCTCTTTCTGCTGTTCATAGAGGCACACATGTCTCACGCTGTATTCCAAATAATGAAAATAGTCAAAGAATGATGCCAACGGCCTCTGGCAGAGCGAGTGAAACGAATCGCAATGCGGTGTTCAAAGCCACCAGCGGCGATGGGCCTTCCACGCGCCGCCGGACGAAAAAAAAAGCAGACCCGTCCAATAAAATCTAAGAACCCCCCCCCCCCCCCCCCCCCCCTTACCCGCCTATCAAGTATGCAAAAAGCGTTCAGAAAGCCCAGCTCCAAGCCGACCCAAACGAAAAAATAAAATAAAAAATAAAAAATAAAAAAAATCCAATATCGCCGCCGTTCAGACTCGCGTTTTCGCGCCGCGGGTGGTCTTCTTCTTCACGAATCCACAGGCGAGCCTCCGAACAAAAAAAAAAAAAAAAAAAAAACCAGGTGTGTGGCTGAGCCGACGCGACGCGGCGATCCGCGTTTTCCGCGAGCGCTCGTCAAGGCCGATCGTGTCCTGTATCTCCCCGAGGGCAGACACAGGCCCGGCTTCCTCTCGCGCATCATCATGCAGCGAGGCCCAGCGAGCTGCGAACTATCCCCTTGCCCATTGGTCACGTACGCGCACCCGCCCTAGCTCACACCTCTTCTTGAGCCTCCCATACAACCAACAGACGCTCATTTATGCCCGGCCCGCTAAATCCCGTTCCCCCCCCCCCCCCCTCTTCCACAGCCCCAGACTGGAGCCGGAGCGCCTCTCACAAGCAGTCAATTCGCGCACGACCGTACACGCCTAATCGCGGCCCTTTCTTGCGCACCGCGCTCATGCCCATCTTGAGAGACGCGCAAATCCGAAATGAAAATTAAATTAAAAATGCGGAGATCGCAGACATACACGCAGACACGCAGATACAGTACATACAATACATATATCAGAATATTAGATTATTGTATACCCTCCGGCCGTGCGCCCTCCACCCTCCAGCCGTCTAGAGTCCACATCCTGCAAACCCCGGCGCAACATCCAAATCCGCGCAAACACCACCCCCGCCCAATCGCCTCCAGCAGCGCCCCAAACCAAGCCCAACACACACACACTGGCTCACACGAGCCGAACCCAATCATACCGCGAACCGACGAACCCGAAGAAGGGGAGAAGAGGGAGAGGGGCAGGCGGGAGGCGGGAAGAAAGACGCGCTCAGGATCCACCGACGCCGACGTCATTCCAAACAACCACCCACCCACCCATTCATTCTTTTTTCTTACACAAGCCCCGAACAGACACGCCCGATTTTCCCTTTTTTTCCGCCTTTTTTCAATAAAGGACCGCGCCCACCCGTATTATGCAGGGTGCGCAGCGCAAGCGTAAGAGCGTAAGAGATTAAGAGCGTAAGATACCAGAGCAGAAACAACACGTAGACACGTAGACGCAGGGGACGGAAAGCAGCAGTCGGGACGGCGGGACGGGGACGGGAACTAGGCGAGGCGAGGCGAAGCGAGGCGAGGCGGGGGAACATACAGCAGGGCCGCAAAAAAGTCCAACAACCAAAGAGTGGGAAAAAACGCACGAGACGCGAGACGAGAGACGGGAGACAGGGGCGGGAGAGACCTGGAGGGGAACGGAAAACCAAAAGCGAGGACGGACGAGGGTTATCGTATTTATAACAAAGCAAAGGGGTAAAGGGTAGAGGCAAAGCAGCGGTCGTGTATGCGCGCGCGTGCGAGTGTGTGCTATGCGTATGCACGCTGCCACCGTGGCGCGGGCGCGGAGTGGGACAATCGCGCGACGCGACGCAGCGCTCGCGATAAAAAAGAAGGGGGGGCGCGTGTCAAAGAGAGACGCGAGGGGCTGGACGGATCTGGAAGCGGAGCCGGAGGGGCTGACGTACGGAATAAAGGGTTCTGGGGGGAAGGAGGGTGGGGGGGGGGGGGGGGGGGGACGAGTCTCTTCCCGCAGCGTCGGGCGGACACGCACACGCAACGCGCAGCGCAGCGTCCAACCGACCACAGATTGCCGGCCAGGCGCGCCCGGAGCCCTCCGGTTTTGTCTTGTCTTGTCTGGTCTGGTCTACGCACCGCGACTGGGCTGGCCTTCGAATACACGACTGCTAGGGCGGGGTCGGGGTCGGGGAAAAGGGAAAGGGGCGGCGGCAAAAACAATGTCCGTATCCGTATCCATATCCGTATCCAAAATCTCCAAATCCAAATTCTCCTTATCCAGTCCAATCCAGTCCAGTCCAGTCCAGTCCAAACCACACCCCCCACCTCACACGCGGCCGAATCCCGCCCCCGCGCCCACCCCGGCCGCAGCCCCGGCCTCAGGCACCAACACGAACATGCCCGGTATGGCCGCACACAGCCAGTCAAGGCGCCACAGCGCAAGGCGGCGGTTCTCCTCCCAGCAGCGCGCGCACACGCCCGGGCCCTCGTCCTCTTCCTCTCTCCCTCCCTCGCCCGCGCCCGTGCCCCCCTCCCCATCCCTCTCCCCGCCCTCACCCGCCTCCCCGCCCGCCCCCTCACTGAGTTGCATGCCCGCGCCCGCGCCCGGCCCGCCCTCCGCCATGCACGCGTCCGCATCCGGCGACGCCGCGCCGCCCCCCTCCGCCTCCGCCTCCGCCTCCGCCTCCCTCCCCACACCCGCATCCGGCGACGGACTCGCATACACGCCCCGCTCCCTCTCCTCCCGGGGCCGCCGACGGCGCGCCCACCCCGCGCGTATCGGCGCCGCCGCATACGCATTCTGCGCGCCGGGCGGCTCCGCGAGCGCGCACAGCGGCAGCGTCGCCAGGCGGTGCAGCTCGCGCGCGAGCCACGTGCCCCACGCGCGCCGCGCGTCTGGCGCGAGCCGCGCGCGCCACAGCGCCGCGAGCACCCCGCGGCACGGCGCCCCGCGCGCGCCGTACGACGGGCAGAACGCGAACGCCGGCGCGGCGAGGTGGGTCTGCGGCTGGGGCTGGGGCGAGGGCGCCGTCAAGGGCGTTGCGGCTGGGGCTGGGGCGGGGCC
Organism: Phellopilus nigrolimitatus; assembly: GCA_021029095.1. NCBI lineage: Eukaryota > Fungi > Basidiomycota > Agaricomycetes > Hymenochaetales > Hymenochaetaceae > Phellopilus > Phellopilus nigrolimitatus. Next base: position 191,238 of record JAJOHG010000011.1, read on the forward strand.
CGGGCCGCCGCCGTTGTTAGTGGACGCGGCGGCGGCGGGGACCACTGCTGTGGAGACTGTGGGCGACTTTGGGGAGGGCGAGGGCGCGGGGGACGGCGGGTAGATCATGTTCGGGCGGACGACGGTCGGGCGCCAGTAGCCGTCGCCCGCGGCCTTGCCGTGCTCGCTCGCGGGGGCCATCTGGTGCGCGTTCGCGATGCTGTGTGCCGAGGCGCGCATGCTCGCGCTGACGACGAGCGGGGCGGCGACGATCTCGACGAGGACGTCCTGGAGGGCCTCGCGGCCGACGACGAGGCGGCGGAGGTCGTCCGGCGCGAGCACGGTGTGCGCGCGGGCGCCGTCCGCGCCGGAGCGCCACTTTTGCACGGAGAGCGCGTAGAAGGCCGCGGGGAGGATGTCGGGCACGCCGCAGAGCCGCGCGACGGTGATCGCCTCTGCAGACAAGTAGAAGGGGTGCGTTAGTTAGTTTCCTTTTTATTTGGTGCGGGGATGTATATGAAGAGTGTAGAGAGACGCACCTGCGGCGTGTGGCAGCGCGACGGGGCCCATCTGGTCGATGTGCTTCGGCCAGGTCGTGCGCATCTGGGCAATGCTCCACTCGCGGAGGGCGCGTATCTCGTACTTTGTCGAGATGCGCAGCACGCCCGCGAGGGTGTCGAAGATGACGGGGCGCGTCTGGAAAGACCTGCCAAAGCGGGAGGTTTTAACATTGAAGAAAAAAAGAAAAAAAGAAAAAAGAACGGGCGTCAAAGGGAGACGCGACGCACTGGGGGTCGTATATGGCCTCGAGGGTGGCCTGCCAGTCGCGCGGCTCGTCGCCGAGGAGGCGGACAAAGGGGCATCCGTCCATGCTCTCCGCGTCGGCAGGCTCGACGTCCATGGCCTCCTTGCGGAGGCTGGCGGCGATCTCGCGTGCGGCGCGTGCGCTGAGCTCGCGCGAGGTGGGGAGGGCGAGGGGCACGGAGACGAGCGCGGCGAAGGCTGCGGAGGCGGCGGCGAGGCGGGCGGCGTGGATGCGGAAGAAGCCGTCGCGGACTGCGAGGACGAGGTCGCCGTCCGCGAGCCAGAAGGCGTGCGGCGGCGGTGCGGGGGCGAGGGCGAAGGGCCCCTGCCCCTGGGGCGGGGCTGCGGTGAGCGGGGCGGAGAGGGCGGCGACCTTGCTCGCGAAGAGCTGGAGCATGTTGATGGTGGACTGGGTCTGGGAGTGGACCTGTGTCTGGATCTGGGCGGAGAGGGCGGCGTCGGCCTGTTGTTGCTGTTGTTGCTGCTGCTGCTGGTGTTGGGAGGAGTGCTCGAGGGCGAGCATGGAGGCGTCTGCGAGCTTTGGGCGCTTGTAGGGCCTGTCTCTGTCCCTGTCTCTGTCTCTGTCTCTGGCGCTGTCTCTGGCGGCGGGGTCTGCGAGCGGGTCGTGGTCGGTGTCTGGATCGCGGGGGCGGCGGGTAGCGAGGGTGGCGACGAGGGCGGAGGCAGTTTTGTTGTTGTTGTGGGGAGGACCCCTTTTCGCGCGGGCGGGAGGGGGCGGGCCTAGGCCGGTGGGATCAGATGGAGGCGATGGCGCTGGAGATGCGGAGGCAGAGGCTGAGGCTGAGGCTGAGGCTGAGGCGGAGGACATGGAGGCAGAGGCAGAGGCAGACATGTCGATGTCAATGGAGTCTTGGAGGAGATCCACGTCACCGTCGGCATCTACTTGGGAGTGGGAGTGGGCGCGGGCCATGCTGCTGCGAACGAGCCCAGGTCGAGATCGAGGTCGAGGTCGAGGGCGAGGGCGAGGTGTTGCGAGGTTAGAGGGAGACGCCGCCCGGCGCCCGCGCCCCCTTTGCTCTGCGTGCCTGGGCCGCATGACGTTCGAGGGCGCTCTACGCCTGCCGAGGCCCGATTACGAATCACATAACTCTCTACTATACACCTACGTACGTACGTACTCTCTCTATACGCCCCCCCCTTATTTCTTCTTCTTCCCCTTCTTCTTCTTCACCCCTCCCCCCTGCACCCCTCCACCCGACACCGGCGCAGGGCCCGGCCCCGGCGTCCCCGCACGCGACCCGCCCTCCCCTCCACCGCCGCTGCCCTCCCCAGGCACGGACACGGGCACGGGCGACCCCGCCTGCCTCTCCCCCCGCCCCCGCCCCGCCCGGTTCTGCATCTTCGCCAGCAGCGCCGCGTTCAGCGCCTCGAACCGGTTCAAAAACACCGACGAGTGCGTCTTGTACTTCAGACACTATATGCCCCCCAGCCCCCGTCCGTCAGTTTCTTTTTTCCACGACACACACAGACGACGCCGGAAACGCACCGTCGTGTCGTCCGTGATCTTGAGCACCAACTTGCCCTCCCCCGCCTTCCACTTGACGCAGTAGCGCGCCTGCCGAGCACATGAATGAGCTCATCGATCGCGCGCATCACGCCCAACGCACGCACGCACCTTGCCCGGCGCCCCCGCGTACAGCGCCTCCGCCGCCGCCTGGTACTCCGTCCACGAGTGCACGTACACCATCTCGTTCTCCGCTCTTTCCTTCTTTCGGTTTTTTTCCTTCTTTCGGTTTTTTCGTTATTGTCGTTCTGTCGTCCTCGATCTCGTTTTTTTTCTCCTCCTTTGTGTACGATCGCGTCCCTGCGATGTTCGCGAGATGGGTGTACGGACGGACGCAGATCACGCGTGTGAAAAGGCGAGTTAAGTACGGTCTGTATGCGCGCGTGATGCTGCTGCTTGGCCCTATTTGCATCGGCGCGATCTGCGGCCTCGGATTTGTTTTAAAAACCTGCAAGTACTACAATAGTGTACATGTACATACAATGGTCGAGGATAGCGAATCCTAAAAGACAAAACCAAACCGATCGATGGCGCGACTCAGATATAAAACCCCATGTCCGAAGACTCAGAGGCGCGCCCCCAATCTTCAAAAAAAAAAAAAAAAAAAATACACACATACAAAATTCAAAGGGGAAGAAAGAAAGCAGCCCCAGCTCCAGCCCCAGCCCCGGACACAGACACAGACACAACAGCCGAGCCGCACCGCGCACGCGACACGGCCGCCTTCCCCCCTACGGTAGAATTCTTATTATTGCGCGCCCGGCCCACACAGTAGAGCATGCATGTATACACATCCGCGCGCCCGAACGCCCGAGCAGCATCGCCGCGCCAGCCTGCTGCCCACATTCACATTCACAATCCACACCCGCCGGAAGAGAGAGCGGCGCGGACACACCGTATGGTACGACGACACGGCGCGCGGCGCGCGGCGCCTGGGCGGCCTCTAGTTGCGTCACGCGCGCGTGCGGGGAGCCGAGTCCTGCCCGGCCGAGTGCGAGAGGCGAGAGACGAGAGGCGACGAGAGGCGAGGCGAGGCGGGTCGAGTCGAGTGGTTCCTGGATACCTTCTACATACTGTACATACTAGGGACGTTCAACATAGGAATGGAACGTCGTTCCGTTCCTGTCGGCTACCCAGAAAGGTAAGGGTTACTTCAGCTTACATCCCTGAGTCACAATCTGTCACACACTTACTATTTTGGTACAGCACAATATCGTGCTGAACGTTGAGCGACAATCGACAAGATACTCTCTTCAACTACCAGTATGCCTCGTGAAAAATATCGCAATCAGATCACTCGGGCATACATGGTGCATATGATGCTCCGAGACACTCTCCTCCATCCATCTGAACTTGATATCATAGAGCTTTGCCAGCAGCTCAATACAGATCTAGAGGCTTTCAACCTTATCAAGAATTCACGATACTTGAAACCACGTGACCCTGTACCAAAGTCGGGAAATCTATATCTTGCTTGGGAGTATGCTCATACCGATCACGAACGCTTCCAACGAATGCTCCGAGTCTCACCATATGTTTTCCAAGTCATCGTCGAGCTCATACAGAATCACCCCATCTTTCAAAACAACTCGAATAACCCCCAGTCTCCTGTTGATTATCAGCTTGCAGTCACACTTTATCGTATGGGACGGTATGGAAATGGTGCTTCGATCCAGGATATTGCACGCGAAGCCGGAATATCGGAAGGTTCAGTCGAGTTGTTCACGGAGCGCTGCTTTGATGCCATTGAGTCATTGCATGACATGTTTGTCCGCCCGCTGACCCCTGCTGAAAAAGAGGCCGAGAAAGTATGGATGGAGGAACGGGTCGGATTCAACGGTCTATGGCGCGAAGGCTGGGTCATGTACGATGGGACCATTGTCGTACTGTACTCTGAGCCTGGGATGCATGGAGATGCATACTACACAAGGAAGGGGAACTATGGTTTAAATCTACAAGTAATGTCCTTATTCATATTCTGATGCCTGAAAATAATTGAACTTGATTCAGATAGGAAACATTCCATCCAATCTTCGTATTGTGGATTATTCGCATGGATTCACAGGCTCTGCTCATGATGCTACTGCATTTGAGTACACATGTGCCTTCAAACATCCAGATTGGTTTTTTGAGGGGGAAGAATTCTGCTGGGTCGACTCTGCGTACACGCTTACTGCACAATGCATTCCGGTTCACAAGAAACCTGCAAATCTTGTCCGCGAAAATATGACATTCGACAGACTGGTCTCCCACATCCGTGTCCGTTCCGAGCACTGTATGGGAGCATTAAAGGGTCGCTTCCAATGCTTGCGGGGTCTGCGTGTGGATATTAATAATGCCCAGGACCATGTCAAACATCAGGAAACTGCATTTTCAGAATAGTTGATGTAGTGTCAAACACTTACGTAGGAAGGTAGTTGATAGCGTGTTTAGCGTGTTTAGCATGTTTAGCGTGTTTAGCTATTAGGTGGATAGTGTGGTAGCGTGATTAGCTTCTATACAGGGGGATGTAGAAAGTCGTGGTGATCGACACGGACATCCAAAAAAGGAAATATCCCCAGACCCGTCTATTTCTTTCGTTTTCTTTGAGGCAGCCCGGGATCAAGGCAGGAAAGACTATATGCTGTCAACGGGACTTTTTTTTGTGTGAATCAGGTCAAATTCCGGGCATTGAAGGTAGGATGTGGAGGGTTTGAATGGTGATGTGAATCTACTTCCTAATTTGGAAGTAAATGTCGATCACCACGACTTTCTACAACCCCCTGTAGTTTCTATAGTTGTTTAGTGTGGTAGCGTGATTAGCCTTCTATAGTTTCTATAGTTGTTATTAGGATGTACTCATATTTAAACTCATTGTCTAATTGTGCCCTGGACAAACCATGCATAAATTCAGTATTGGTCCATAATCCAGCAACTCAAAGTATGATATCAATGCTCATATCAAACTTAAGTAATGAGCCTGTCTAATATACATCTTTATAGGTTGTTTTGTCGGTAAAACTGTTGACAAAAAACTGCTTTGCCAGCTCCACTAGGGCTCATCATGAGTCCTTGTTACCCGTGGAAACCTGTGACTAGGGCTCACCACAAGTCCACCCACGGGTTGACCCGGACCCATTGGCAGGTCACCCGCAACGAAAAATTATAAACCCGGACCCGCCTCGACCCGGACCCATACAGACATGGATTCCCAGGTCCTCAGAAACCCGTGGGTGTGGGTCAAGCAGGTCGCACTGCGGGCGTCCACTTAGAATCCCCCCATGGTGAGTTGATTAGTTGTTTTGTTTAATTGTGGCTTTCTCCACACATTATAGTTTAACACTCTTGGACACTTCAATCCAAATTGCTTTAAAACTTTCTTATGCCTTTCTCCAAATGATATACTTTAACTTTCTTTTTGCCTTTGTCCATACAAGAAAGGCTTAACAAAGGGGTGCTTTGACAAAAACATGCCTTTGTTAAGCCTTTCTTGTGCAGACAAAGGCGAAATGGAAGTTAAAGTATACCGTTTGGAGAAAGGCATAAGAAAGTTAAGAAGTGATTTGGATAAAAGTGTCCAAAAGTGTTAAACTATAATGTGTGGAGAAAGCCACAATTAAATGAATTAATTAATCAACTCACCATGGGGGGATTCTAAGTGGATGCCTGCAGTGTCGACGGTTAGTTTACAGTTTTTATAGCATTATTCAGCACTTGTTAGAAATAAATAGTAAATGACACGAAAACACTCTACAAGCTAATCCCCAGCCTCTATGTCTTGATTCCTATCCTTCTCCTTAACTTGATGCGGTGCTCCGAGCTTGGGCTGCCCTGTGCACAAAATGAAGCTTGCAGAATGAAGCACACAAAACGAAGCACACAAAACGAAGCACACAAAACGAAGTGCAAAGAACAAAGTGCGAAAAAACAAATCGTGGGAGTTTAGGGGATGCGTGGGAAAGTGCGGACAAGAAAACACTTTCTCTGTCCGTCGCTTCTGTTGGCTTAGTCATAAATCAGAAATATGACCTTTTGACCCCTGCAAAATCCAAAATTCATATGAACCAGAGTTCTAAACAATTTGAACTTCACTTCATATGACCCTATTGAATGTTCTGTATCATCACTGGCTGCCTTGAAAACCTATGAACTACCTGCGGGTATTGGAAAATCACAAATTCTCGACCCAGACCCGTGACAATCCATTTCCCACAGATCACCCTTTGACGGGTGATCCATGAATACGGATCTGTAGTCCGGGTTTGGTCATGGGTTTCCACAGGTTTTAAGGTCTCGTGGTGAGCTCTATCTGACACGCCCGGAGCGCCACCAGCTCCAGGGAAGCTGCCTGGAGCCCCCGGGCCACCAAGGAATCTGCCCGCACCCGGGAAGCTGCCTGCGCCAGGCACTCCACCTGCACCTGCAGATTGGTAGAACTTCTGCATGATTGGGCCCGCAATGCCTTTGAGCTCCTTCTGCTTCTTCTTGTACTCCTCCTTCAACACTTCCTGCAAGTTGTCGAGCCACAAAATCACCTCATTCACTGCGGTCTCGAGGCACATCTTGTTGTCCGCTCTGTCTGCATTGAACTTGTCCTTCACCTTCTCATCCGCGATCGAATTGTGCAGGTGGTACGCATAGGACTCGAGACCGTTCTTGGTAGTGATGCGCGAAGCGGCTCCCTCGTCCTCAGCTATAAAGAAAATATAATCAGAGTTTAATATGGATGATAGAACTGAGTATTTGCTTACCCTTGAACTTCTCAGTGTTGCTGACCATACACTCAATCTCCTCCTTCATAAGATGACCCTTGTCGTTAGTGATCATGATGCGGTTCGACTTTCTGGTCATCTTATCCAAGGCAGACAGGTTAAGGATACTGTTAGCATCGATGTTGAAGGTAACCTCAACCTGAGGAACACTGCACAGGTGGGTCACCAGAAAGCTTGATCTTGCCGAGGAGGTTGTTGTCCTTTGTGCGCACATGCTCGCCCTCGAAAGCCTGGATAAGGACACCGGACTGGCTGTCAGAGTATGTCGAGAAGATTTTGGACTTCATCGGGACAGTCGTGTTGCACTTAATTAGCGCGGTCATGACACCACTGGCGGTCTCGATACTGAGCGAGAGCAGTGCGACATTGAGGAGGAGATTCTGAGTCTTCTCGGAAGTGTCACCGGTGAGGATGGTAGCCTGAACAGCGGCACCGTGCAAAGTCATGTTGCGAACAAACAAATTGATGATACACTGATGATGCACATTAAATTTTAGCTAAGTTCAATTTCCCACGCTCCGTCTGAGCGTTCTGACGGAAGCACCCAAAGTGTGGGAAAACACGTGACAAGTGATGACTCGCATGGAAATATGTGACAAGTGGCACATGATGTGACTCATGATGATTTTCATTGCCACGTCACTTTGTCTTTTTCGCCACCATCATCCCCTCCCACTCTTACATTTGTTTTTCTCTTTTCTTTTGCTTTATTCTTTCTAGCCCTATCTCTGCGCGGCTAAGGGTGCCCAATTAGGAGCCGCTGCGCGAGTGGGGTAGTGCATGTTGAGCTATTATGCTTCCTTGTGTTTATAGTAAAGGTTTTTTTTATGATGCAATTTTTCCCTTTGCTTCGACTCACTGCCACGAGCCTGGGCAGAAAGATGGCTTTGAAGTTGCTTCATGCCTTAGCACTGAGGTTCGCTTCATGTGCCTGCTCGGGTGGTGATGGGTTTTCCCCCATGCTCCAACCACCGGCCTGGGCAGAAAGATGGCTTTGAAGTTGCTTCATGCCTTAGCACCGAGGTTAGCTTCGTGTGTCTGCTCGCACGGTGATGGTCCCTCCGATTCATTGAATTTGTGTACTGTGTTCTGACACTCTGAGCAGCTCGAAAACAGGGTGTATGGCAATGTCGTTCTCACTTTCTCCGCCGCCGCCCGCCGCCCTACACACACTATGTCAAGCTCTCCCTCGTCTTCGGCGTTGGCGGCGCGGACGTGCCCTCCGTGAACACCGCCCTCCCTGGTGTGTCTGGGCTGCCCCTCCAGTCCGCAGGATGCGAAGCCGGCGCCCGCATCCTCGTCCATCTCACCCCCGCGCGCACACCAGCTACCGACACCCACCGACGCCGGCCCCGCCGCAGTGCCCTTCGCCGCGCTCGCCGCGTCCAAACCGATCCTCATGCCCATCAGCACCAGGCCCTCAACAACAACGACCACCTCATCATCGAGCGGCCACGACGGCAACGAGTCGATGATCTCGGGCTCGAACGTCCCCATGGACCTCCACACGCTGCCGCCCTATCCCGATTCGCCGCTGCGGCACACGCGCTCGCCGGAGGTGGGTCCCAACGACTCGGCGTCCGTCATGGACGACGACAACAGGTCGGGCATCGACTTCCCGTCACTGCGCCGCGCGGGCACGGGCGGCGTGTCGAGCCTCGCACCGCCCGTGCCGATCGACAACGGCACGTACGTCTTCAAGTTCAGCACGCCCAGCAAGCGCATGCTCCGCTTCCAGGCGCACCACGACAACATCGAGCACCTGCGCGAGGTCATCGAGGGCAAGCTCGTGGCGGACCGTTCTTCGCGCCGCCGAAGCCCGACCCAGGCGCAGATGCGGACGCGGACGTGCCCCTCCCCGAGGGCCCGCGCGCGGACGACTTCCAGATGTACTACAAGGACGTGTCGGACGCGGTCAAGAGCGCGCCCCGCGCGGGTGTCGACTGCGTCGTGCTCTTCCTGCACGGCTGCGAGTTGTGGGTGGTGCACAGCAAGGAGGACGCGGGCGCGAAGGCGGCGCCGAAGGCCAGTGCGCCGAAGCAGGCGCGCCATACCCGTCCCCGCCGACCTCGCCGCCGTCGACCGCCGCATCCGCATCCGCGGGGACAGACGACGCCGCAGAGAGCCCCAGCCCCGCGTCGAGCGAGGACAGCGCGCTCCCGACGTCGCCAAACAGCGCAGGCGCCGCGGCAGGCGGCAGCCCCCGCCGTACCCACACGAGCCCGCACACACGCCGTGCGCGGGCGCGGGCGCGGGTGCGTCGACCGCCGGGCAGTGGCTCATCGAGGACGACGAGGAGGACAGCGAGCGCGGGAGCGACGGCCTGAGCGACGCGCCGTCCGAGGACGTCGAGCTCGACCCGACCTTCGCGCGCATGGGCCGCTTCCCCGGCACGGTCAAGATCGTGGTCGAGGGCACGACGTTCTGGTGAGCAGAGCAGGCGGCGGGGGCAGGGACGAGGACGCGATGGCGATGATGGTCGTGCTGGACGACGAGAAGCGCGCGGGCACGGCGTACTACGAGACCGTGCACCGCCCAACGGGCCGCGCACCGCACGCGCGAGACGGGCGCGTCGAGGCAAGTTCAGGGCGAGATCCGGCGGGAAGAAAACGCAAACGCACCTTGGTCTTGTCCTTTTCGGCTCCTTGTCCTTCTTCTCTGCCTTCGCCCTGGGGCGAAGGCAGCCTGGCACATCTTGGTGCGATCGATCTCGGTCTGGTTGCGGTGCGCGGTCGACGATGCCGTGCTGGTGCTTTACGGTGCGGCACGCGCGCTTCTTTGAGGCCTCGTGCGCTAGGCCTAGCTCTTGCTTTTTTGGCTGAAGGCTTTTATTTGCTCGTCTTCTTGCGTTCGATCAACCCCCATATGCAAACCCTCCAACATATGATGGCCCATCGGGGCGCTTGCGCGACCCGCTCAAACACTTGATGGCACCCATATACCCCGCCGCGCCAGATTGGCGCGGCGGGCACGTCGGCTGCGAGCACACCCAATTATGCTGCTCTTCTCCTGTCTTCTCATCATCACTTTGCCGACAACAATCATTTAATCACCCCTGCTTCGTCTGTGTACACTATCTCTCCTGCATCCTCTTCATTTTCACAATCCTCACACCCCTCATCCTCTGACTCGCAACTTGTGTTGCCTCAGGCTCCGAAACCGCAACCTGCTCCAAAGGTACCTCCGGCAAAAGCAAATTACGTGGAGTCACTCGTCGGTGAGTCTAAGCATTTACGACACGGCTTCTTTCGCGATGTGTGTCTGATTATTCCTGTATTAGATCAAGTCGTGCTTCTCCTTCTTCGACACCTTCATTCCCCGGAAAAGCGCCTCGTCGTCCGCAATCTCCTTCCGTAGGAGCTCAATTTGCTGGAGTTCTCGCTTCGAAAGATAGTCTTGCCGAGAGCGCTCACGGAGGGTCGGCATGGCGGCTACTCGCGCAGCGGCATCGTCTGCGAGTTGTCGACGCTGGGCAGCTTCTGCGGCTACGCCCTTCGTAGACCGGTCCTCAACTACTTTCTTCGTGCGGTCCTTGTCGCGCTCGTGCATCCGATCCGCAAACGCGTCCCGCTCGTCTAAATCTCTCCGTCTTTCGTGCTCTCTCCTCTCGTCCTCATCTTCAAGCAGCTCTGTATCATCCTCTCCCACGTCCGGCTCTCTTCCCCTTGGCTCTTCCTCGTCACCCTTCCATCGCTTCCGCGCAACCTCTTCGTCGCTTTCCCACCCCCTTCCGTTCGTCTCACGTTTCCTTGCATGACGCTCCTTCTTGCTTTTGTCCTTTCCTTTCTCCTTAGATCTTCCTTTGTCCTTCTTGGGTACGGTGATGCTGCCGTCCGTGCCATCCTCATCCTCAACGAACGAGTACTTCTGCGCCTGAAGCGCTTTCGCTTCCTTCTCGGCTTGCTTGCGTGCTACATCGGCCGCGTTCTTGTGTTTACTCTTCCGGGGCACACGAACGAAGACTGGCGACCCGAATGCATTCCGGTGGTCTTTGCAACATCCACGCAAATCTTGGTGGCAAAACAACAGCCACCCTCTCTACCCTGCCAACCACAGGCTATACAAAGACGTTCGGTTCCTCTCCCGTCACCCTGCTCACCATCAACGCAGCACTCCCCTCTGCCGCCTGACCCGCCACGCGTCGCATCCAGCTTTTTGAACGAGCACTTTGCGAACGCCACGATTGTCGCCGAAAAGGACCTCGTGCCAATCAAAACGTTCGTACGCGAAGTACTCCGACGTTCGCGCATGACATGCAGCGTCTTGCAGTCTGCGCTGTGCTACATCGAAGGGGTACGAAAGAAGGTGTCAGAGATGGCAGAGAAGGAGAAGCAAGGTTTTGGTATCAGGGCCGAACCGGAGTTGGGTGATAGGATCGTGAGGGATGACAAGGAAGCGAATGCCTCGTCGTATGTGAATAACCTCTTGGATATTTCCGCGCTCGGCGGCCTCCCGACGGAGCTCATGCCTACGGAACTGTACGACTTGAGTAACATGCCGGTGGTCCTCCAGGTCGGCGCTTCGCAGCTGTCATGCGACACGCTTCTGCAAGCGGAAGCACCGAAAGACGCCCGAGCCTCGAAGTTCTTGCAAGACCGATGCTACTCGAACCGCGCGTGGGCCAAACTCTCCGGGCTTCCCCTGCGGGAAATCAGCAGCTGCGAACGCGCTCTCGGAGACGCGCTTGAGTGGCGTCTGTGGGTCGGTAAAGCTGCTTTTGGATTTGCGACTAACACCGGACTTTCTCCGATTTTAGAATGGCAGAACCGCCCCGCATCCGTGAACTCCCTCTCACCACCGAAACGTAAGTGTTTCTCCTCCGTCGGCGCTGTCCATCAGACTCTCCAACTTTGTCTCTATGTTTTATAATTGACCTGTGTCTGTACACTTACTGACGCACCATTTCCCATTCTCTGATCGACAGGGTCAACAACCCAATGGCGCTCTGGGCATCTCGGTGACCCTGAGGAAGGCTCGCGTTCGATCATGCGCACGTCGGCGTCGCCTGCTGTGCGTGCGTCGTCAAATATGCCAAGCATGCCAAGCCCGCCGCTGTCGGATTCTGGCGCAAGTCCAGAGGTTGAGCGCGTGCTGCCTCTGCTGCAGCGTGCGCGGGTGTCGAATAGGACGCTCAGGTGTGCGGTCACGTTGCTAGAAGAGTCGGCGTTCAGGAGCGTGCTCCCGTGGTATTGCTCCCCCGGATCGCTGCCGTTTTCCTTCGCAGGCCCTCCTCTTGCGGTCAATGCTGTGCGTCAGAGCGCCGCTCAAAGCGGCCAACTGACGATGCTGTCAATCCCGCTCGCTTCGCAGATGCCAAGCACGTTGAACTCGTTTTCGTCCGATATGAACTTCATTGCACTAGACGAGCCGACACCGCGCTTCTCTTACTCGCCCATGTCCCTCGTCGAGCCAACCTTGACACCCCGAGCACGGTCTTCAGCGCCTCGTGGTCGCCTGCGCACAGCACTAGCTCGTCGGACGAGTCCGAGTCCGGCTCGAGCGGTGGGTCCATCGCAATGCCCCCAGACGTGCTTCGCGCGTTTGCGCCGGGATCCGCAGCCAGCTTCAGTGTCCAGCGCGCCGCCGTGTTGCGCATGAGCGCTCTCTGAAACGAGTACGCGAAGACCGCCGGTGGCGACGCGGGGCTCAGGTGCTTCCCGCCCGCGGGTGGGCTGGTGCGTCCCTTCTCCGACCCGTCGGGTCGACCCTGCATCATTGATCACACAGAACACCAAATATGGTGACCGTGCTCTTGTCCTCAGAGTGCCCCGAATGAGCGTCCATTCGCCGCTCTCAAGTAGCATGTAACCTATGCTCAGTCCTGGATGATGACGACTTGCCCCTCCCCTGCAGCCTCCCGCTCCCTCATATATGTAGTAGCTGAATGTACCTATGTAGCTTGCAGCTGCAATATAGTATATTCCTCACAATAGCACCACCTGAAGTTTCTGAATGGGCAAAAAAGAAAAGCAAAATAACTGCCTGACCACCTGCAGCAATATTTCCCCTACTCATATATCTACTGTCCGACCATGCTACATAATTATAAGAGTACTAACTTCACTATGGAACCCTAACACACTACCTCGCTACAAACCCTAAGACAACTAAACTACACTATGACAACTACGCAACTATGCACTACCTTGCTAAGGTGAGTTCTGTAGCGCTAGGAAGTTGATAGCAAACTATTCACCGCTATGTTGCTATGGTAACTTGGTAGTGCTACCAAGTGTCGGCTAGTTTTTTAAGGTTTCCTGATGAAGCATGCCGCTGGATCACGATTGCGATTATTTTACACAATCTCGTCATAGACGTTGAGGGGACGAATGCAGCAGAATACTTTGCTGCTGAACATGAAGAGGTCCGGGAGACACAGAGAGGTGACAGGGGTGATGGGCAAGGTGATGTGCCAGCAGATTTGAACGAGAGGGAAGGTGAAGAAAAGAGGCAGAGACTTATCGCAGAACTTCTGGTATTCCGCAGAATGCAGCAGTAATGATTTATATACCATGACATTGGATATACAGGATATAGCAATAGGCTGATGATAAGATATAGTAGTGGCTAAGGGGTATGCGGAAGCAAGAAGATAGGAAAATAAATCTTGTCGAAGTCTCGAAGGTAATAAGTAGTGTTCGGTTTGTTCGTCAAAGGCAAAGAGCACATCTAAATGGTTTCGGAGACACGGTGGTCAAGTACGGAGAGTGCTTGAATGATTTCCTTGTCACGGTTGTTCACCTGAAGCAATGTCTGGCGGTATTCCTCCTTTGAAAAGATTTGGTCATCGTAGTCACGACGAGCTGAGGAACGTCTGCGTTCGTTTAGTTCCTGCTGGCGAATTAGCGACTCACGCTCACGCACAACCACATCACGATCGGACTGCTTAAGCTTTTGCTTCTTGTATGCGCTCTCCTCGACCATGCGTTCTTTCACCATTTCCATGCTCCTCCTATTATTATTCATATTTATTTGCTTGAATTTACAATGAAAATAATCACGTACTCGTGCACATCAACAAAGCGATCATCAAACGAGTGTTTCTGTGGAAGTCGGGTGACTGTCTTCTCTGCATTCTCCATTGCGGATGCAAGAGCAGAGTTCCGAGCGGGAGTTGAGCTCTGAGTCGGAAGCTGCTGCGAAGACGGAGGCTCCTGATTTTCATTATTGGCGGAGGCAGGAGTATGTAGCAGATCAATGCGACGGTGTGGAGGTACTTCCGGGAGTGCAACGTTGGACGAGCGCTCACCAAGGATAGAACGGGGCAGAGTGAAACTAAAATTCAAAAACGGACTGTTAGGAACGTTATCAGCTTCACAGAAATGTGGAACTGACTGTGACTCCAAGGATTCAGGTGGCTCGAGAGCAGGATCAATGAGATGGTCATTATGAATGTCTGCAGCTTCATTCGGATGATAATTTGCGGGCGGCTGAAAGTATGTGATTTTTCGACCTCCTGGACCAACACCCATAGCAACTGCTGGAGGACAGGAGTTCGGGCGTGTCGATAGAAGGCGATGTAGCGAAGGGAAGAACGGAAAAGACTTCGTAATTTGTTCTATTGTTATTCAATGAAGACGAGTCCAGTAAAAAAGTATTTATTCAGCTCACCCCATATGTTGCGTGCCTCACGCGTCGTCGTAATGTCTGGTCCATCCTTTCCAACGTAGCAGCTTGACACCTGGTCAACACCACTGTCCTGACCTTCGGCACCAACACCTTGCCCGGTCTGCTGCAAAAGCATATCGTGCTCTCTGTACATCTTAAACAGTCTATACATTATGTCAGTCAATTCACGGACACCATAAATGCTCACAGGCAAGACCATCACACTCGGTCGACCCTTCACCTCGTCCTTCGTCTGCGTGGTGGTATGCAGATTTTTGCGAAGACGTTTGCCGGCAAGATGATTTTGCTCGAGGTCGAATCGTCCGACACTATTGATAACGTGAAGGCAAAGATTATAAGAGTACTTACGAGTCAATTTTTTTCTTGATTTTGTCTCCTGTCGCGGCCACGTTCGTTTGAGCAAGCTGTGGCAGCAGTTTCTCGCCGATGCGCCTGCATGCCGCAACCTTGCGTTCACCATTTGATTTCTATTAAAAAAGGTTAGAATATGATAAAAGCACATTAATTTAGTCTACATACCTCTCCTACTTCCTTACCGCAAAGAATCTTGCGGTTTTCAGTTGACTCGAGCTCCGCGATAAGCTGCCACGTCAAAAAATGGCTGGCATGGCTCCAGTGGATGGGCGGCAGGCCGGTCTTAGCTGAGACCTTGTTCGTGTTCAGCATTGTGAGAAAGGAAGAAAAAAAAAGCAGTAGAACTAGAATAAAAGCCGACAAGTAGACTAGAAAGAGCGACACAGCGAGTGCGAGGAGGACACGGTCAGAGTACAGGCGATGTGCGTCTGTAACGCCGCTGTAACGTCTGCTTGCCGCGCTGAATAATCCTTACCTTTCTGGGTAGCCGACAGGAACGGAACGACGTTCCATTCCTATGTTGAACGTCCCTACTGTATATCGGGGCCGGGGGCCAAGACCGTTTTGCCAATCACGAAAAAGGAAAAAAAAAAAAAAAAAAAAAAAAGACAGACAGACAAAAACCAAATATGTATGAATCTCAGATGGCGCGCAGCATCTCGGTATCGGCGAGATAAGAGTTAGGCAGGAGTCGAGCCAGCCCCTCACCACATACACATACAATACATACATACAGTACACATAACGCGAGCGATCACCGCAAGCCACCTTGCAAAAACCTTATCAGTGTCAGCAGCAGCCCAGGCACGCGCACGCACACGCAAGCTCGCGCGCCCGAGAATCCTTCTTTCTTCGAGGGTTCCTGATGCGGGCAGCACACATCCATATGTATGTTTGAATGCACAGCTAGCAACAGATTTTCGCGACAGGAAGCTGGAAGCAGCGCCCTGGCTACGCCCGCCGCCAGAAGGCACGACACATACATATCTGCATATTTGAATATTGCGTATTGCATGTGCATGTGTGCATATTGCAAATTCTGGGCTGCAACGGGCTGCATGTGGACGCGCGCACGGCCAGCCCCTTCTGTGATGCGTGCTCGCGGGGGGTGGGCGGCGAGCGAGCGCTGTTCTGCTCTTCCGTAACATTCATTCATTCATTCATACATACATACAGAAAAGAGTGTTTTGCATACATACAAGTCCGCGCGGCAGATAGGACTCAGAGGAGGCACTAGGCATCGGCGGCGGACCTGCGTCCGGGGGAGGGGATGATCGACGCGCTGCAGAGCCCCCCGCTGCGAAGCGAGGCTCCGGCGCCGGAGGGACCCCGGCACCGCAGACGGGCTGCGACGGGCTTCAACAGAGCCCGCGCACCCATTTCGGAGAAGCCTTCGAGCACTACACATGTCGTGTGCAGCGTTGCGACGCGCGTTTGAAAGCGGCTAGGCGCATCAGGGGGGGAGCGATGGAGCATGTGCAGCGCAGCGGTGGCCAGCCGGGTGCGTGATTTTGTATGTACGAGGTACCTATGCGTGTACAACGTACTTGAGCGTTTACAGCTTCGCCGTGTATATATGTATGTACATAGTCAGTAAAATGTCGTAGGCATATTCGAGTAGTTACCCGGGCGCCAATAATTCATGGCACTTTGTACTCGACGGAAGCTGATTAGCCGAGGCGCTCTGGCCAACTGCAGCCGGGCGATACGCGCTTACCTCAGTGGGGGCAGACCCCGCGGACCCAGACGCGGTTCCCGGCACCGGCGATTTTGGGCAAACAGCTAGCGCTATCCGGGCACCCGTCCATGTGCTGCACGCGATGGCACCTTCATCATCACCAGCAGCATGTCATCTACCGTATACCGTATCGCTATAAGACCTTATCGCCCCTGCCACCCCGCATCACCTCCAACTTTCCTGCCCGCGCGTCCCCGCCAGCTGCTCGTCCCCCCGCCGCCGCCGCCGCCGCCGCGCCGTGCACCCCTCGCCCCGCACGCCCCCCATGGCCGGTCTCCACGCCGACGACGCCGCGCTCGCCGCGCTCGCCGACATCAAGCACGCACACGACTCGTACCCCTACCCCTACCCCTACCCGCTCGACGAGAAGCAGCGCGGCACGCCGGGCGGCGGCGCCGACTCCTACGCACAGCCGTCGCTGCTCGACGCGGGCGCCGAGGCGCCCTCCGAGGAGGACCGGTACTACCTGCGCCGCGTCGCGGACACCTTCCCCTGGAGCGCGTACCTCATCGCCTTCGTCGAGCTCGCAGAGCGCTTCTCGTACTACGGCACCACCGTCGTCTTCACCAACTTCATCCAGCAGCCCCTCCCGCCCGGCTCGCGCACCGGCGCCGGCGGCGCGGACGGTCAGAGTGCGTGCCCTCCCCCTCCTCCCTCGTCTTCCCCCTGATAGACGGCAGCGCCCCTAACTCTCCCCTCTTTTTTCTTTCCGCAGGCGGCGCGCTGAACATGGGCCAGCGCGGCTCGACGGGGCTCACGACGTTCAACAACTTCTGGGTGTACGTCACGCCGCTCTTCGGCGCGTACATCGCGGACGCGTACTGGGGGCGCTACAAGACCATCTGCTACGCCGTCGGCGTCGCGATCGTCGGCCACGTCCTGCTCGTCGTCTCCGCGGTGCCCGCCGTGATCGGCCACAGCCAGGGCAGCCTCGCCGTCTTCGTCGTCGCGATCGTCATCATGGGCGCCGGCACCGGCGGCTTCAAGAGCAACATCTCCCCGCTCGTCGCGGAGCAGTACCGCGGCAGCCTGCGCGTCATCACCCTCAAGAGCGGTGAGCGCGTCATCGTCGACCCGACCGTCACCGCCTCGCGCATCTACATGGCAAGCACGCCTCATTCGAAACTCTACCTATCATCTTTGCTCATCGTGCTCTTTGAAACAGTACTTCTACCTGTTTATCAACATCGGCGCCCTGGTCGGCCAAGTCAGCATGACCTACTCCGAAAAGGCAAGTGTAGCCCTTCCATCCCGCTCAACCACAAAAAAAAAAAAAAAACGCAATCCTCACATTATATCATACACACCCGCAGTACGTCGGTTTCTGGCTCGCCTTCCTGCTCCCGACGGTCGTCTTCCTCTCCGCGCCGCTCGTGCTCTTCCTCGGGCGCAACCGCTACGTGCGCTCGCCGCCCGCGGGCTCCGTGCTCTCGAGCGCGCTGCGCATCTGGCGCTTCGCCGCGCGCAAGCGCTGGTCGCTGAACCCCGTGCGCACCGTGCGCAACCTCAAGGCCGCCGCGTTCTGGGAGGACGCGAAGCCGAGCCGCGTCGACCGCGAGCTCGCGCTCGCGGGCGGCCGCCCGGCGTGGATGACCTGGGACGACCAGTGGGTCGACGAGGTCCGCAGGGGCTTCAAGGCCTGCGCCGTGTTCGTGTGGTTCCCGCTCTACTGTCAGTCCCCCCCCAGTCTCATTTCTGTAAAATCGGCGAGACTGACGCGCGCGCGCGCACACACAGGGCTCGCGTACAACCAGCTGAACAACAACCTGACGTCGCAGGCCGCGACGATGTCGACGCACGGGCTGCCGAACGACATCCTCTCGAACCTGGACCCCTTCGCGCTCATCATCCTCATCCCCGTGTGCGACATCCTCATCTACCCGCTGCTCGCGCGCGCGGGCATCCGCTTCACGCCGCTCAAGAAGATCACGATGGGCTTCTTCACGGGCGCGGGCGCGATGGTCTGGGCCGCCGTCGTGCAGCACTACGTGTACAAGACGAACCCGTGCGGGTACGCCGCCGCGACGTGCGTCGACGCCGCGGGCGACGCGCTCGTGTCCCCGCTGAACGTCTGGATCCAGACGGGCAGCTATATCCTGATCGCGCTGTCCGAGATCCTCGCGAGCATCACCGGCCTCGAGTACGCGTTCACGAAGGCGCCGCGCAACATGCGCTCCCTCGTCATGGCCGTGTACCTCTTCACGAGTGCGATCGCGAGCGCGATCGGCGAGGCGTTCGTCTGTGAGCATACATACCATCCCCCTCTCTCTTTCTTTTTCCTCGACCGTAATTATGTATAACCAACTAACTTGGCGTTTTTTTTTTTTTTTTCTCGCGCCAGCGCTCTCGACGGACCCGCTCCTCGTGTGGAACTACGGCGTGATGGGCGTGATCGCGGGCGTCGCGGGCGTGCTCTTCTGGCTGTCCTTCCGGCACCTCGACGCGGAGGAGGACGCGCTCAACGAGCTCGCGCGCGGGCGCGTCGACGACGACGAGCCCGTGCCGCTCTAGGCGCCCCCCGGCCTCTAGAAAACACCAACCTGCGAACCTGTGTTTATGCGTCTGTCTGATTTTTGGGTGCTGCTTTTCTCTTTTCTCCTCTCTCTTCCTCACACTCTCTCGCTCTCTTTCGCTTCCTTGTTGCTTTCTTTCTCTCTTTTCTTTCTTGCCTTGTTGACGCCGCTCGTTTGGACCCCCCGCTCTAACCCTCTTCCCCTGACTTATATTTCCGCGTACGCAGCTCCGATCCCTGGCGCCGTTGTGGCGCCGGTGTATTCCCTCCTCACCCTCCCCCTTGTTCGCGCGCAGCCGCTGTAAATATTTTTCTTGGATGTAACGAGTAGCGCGGCACGGACGCGCTGTGGACTAGACATTTATATACACTCACTCACATGCACGCGCGCGTTCTGCAAGACGGATAGATGCTCATGATGCACGACAGACTGAGAAAGCTCAATTTTTCCCCCTTTCCCTCCTGGGGGATAGGCGGGCAGTTCATTCAAATACAGCTACAATTGAAACATCTGCGAGACGAAGCAGTACGCATACACCGGAATACAAAAAAGGGGAATATCGAAGCAAAAACAAAACAAAACAGAACAGAACAAAACTATACAGCGTCCGCCGTCCGACGCGGTCAACGTGTCAGAGAAAAAGAGGGAGAAAAGAAAGTCCGTGAAGTAGCGTGTATAGAAAGACAACAACAAAGCGCCGGCGCTCGACGGGGGGGGGGGGGGGGGGGGGGGGGGGGACGCGGCGGGAGGGGAGGAACCTCAGAAGCGCGACCCGAACTCGTCCTCCCGCGCCTTCTCCGCCTTCTCCCACGGATCGTTCTTCCCAAGCGTCGGGAGCGAAGGCAGCACGACCGAAAAGCGCTGCGCGCGCGCCACGGCCGGCGGCGGCAGCGTGACGCGCGCGAGCAGCGCACTCCCCCTCGGCCCGTCGCCCGCCGCGTCGTGCGCGTCGTACGCGGGCGGCGACGCGGGCGGCGCGGGCTGGTTGCGCGCCAAAGTCGAGCGTGCGCGACAGGCGCTCCCACACGCGCTGCTTCTCGAGATCGACATCTCCATCGCCATCCCGCGCCGCGGCGGCCGGCGGCGCGCCGACGCGCTCGAACACGCCCGGCGCAAAGTCCGCGTCCTCGAGCGCGCGCGCGACGCGCAGGTACTCCTTCAGGCCGCGGCCGAAGCGCGCGCGGCACGCGGCGCCGAGCGCGACGCTCGCGAGGAGCACGAGCTGCGCGGCGGCCGCGAGCGCCGCGAAGAAGGGCCACTGGAGCCACGTCCAGCGCCACACGCGCGAGTCGTACATCGCGGCCCAGCCGCCTCGAGGAGCGCGCCGCCGGCGAGGAAGAGCAGCAGCGCGCGCGGCTGCTCGAGGCGCACGGCGCGCCAGCCGGCCGCGAGCCACGGCAGGAGCAGCGCGAGCGTGCCGACGAAGAGCGCGAGGTAGACGGTCGTGTGCGAGGAGATGGACGCGATTGCGCCCGTGAGGAGCTGGTCGATCCAGAGAGCGGCGGACGTGATGAGGAGGTACACGAGGAGCTGGAGGCAAGTAAAGAGACCGAGCGCGAGCTGCGTGGCGGAAAAACGAAAACAGGTTAGTCGGAATTGTGTCGATGAGCGCAGCATGATTCAGAAGAGACCTACGCGATAGATCTTGACTACGTGGTCGGGACCACCGACGCATTGGAACGTGAATGTCGAGTACGTGCGGACAAGCCGCGTGACAAGATAGGCCAGAAGAACCAGTGCGAGGACATTCAACGCAAGGTCCGGTATCTATAGAAGAAATAGAACACAACCCGTCGAGACGGCAGGAAATGATGGAAGGCGCAAAGTCAGACTAGAGACGAGAGAAGAGAGATAGATCAAACCTGGACTATTGTGCGAGTTCTGAAATATCCAGGGAAGAGCTCGATACCGCATGCACCCTCGGTGAGGAGCACGCGGAAGCGCCAATTAATGTCCTGGGTGCGCCATAACGAATATGCGGACCAGCCTGTAGAGAGTACGCGAAATGCCAAAGCAGCACAGCTTTTAAATGGACGTTGTAGACGTCATATCAACGACAAATCGTTAATATGATGGGATGATGGCGATAGAGGTGATTTTGAAAGTCGATCGTCGAGCATTGTGAGGCGGTGCAGTCGGTGCGAGGGAGCAAGTCAGAGGGAATGTTGAGATTGGATCGAGTTGAATGGAACAGACAGAAAGAGATAAGGTTTGGGCCACAATCAGCTTGAGCATAAAATATTCCAGAAGGACACGTACAGATGCGGAATAGAGCCGTACATAATCTGCGATCAGTGACCAGCAAAATTCAGCTCCGCGTGTAAATCAAAAAGAAAAATGAAGTTGTTCCGACTAACCGCAAACACAGAAATGCACAGCAGCCAGAACTCTGACCCAACAAGAGCTAGTTCTTCCCTCTTTGAGTTCTCAAGGACCTGATTTGCGTATATGAGCACTCTCGTGCATTGCGTATCCAAGAACGTTGTCTCCCCATCGTTCACGTTATTCAACGTGAGCTCTACACCCGATATGTTGCCAGAAGAGTTGTCGAGGACGGGTTGAATGAAAGCACCTATGCCGGGCACAAGATAGCCCGTTGAGTTTGAGCTGGACAAGCCACTGGGGAGTTGAGTGGAATTCGAGCTGGCTGAAGTGTTCTGCGCGGTAGAAGACACATCCAAGTCCCATGCAAAGCCAGCTCTGCATGTTAGATTAACAATAAATGATAGCATGTGTGTGACGGACCTCTCTTTTCCAAAGCCCATTTGATATACCAGCAGAGCTGGTAGAGCTCGTTTCGTTACTCTGGAAGACGACCACACACGGGTCGTCCTCCCTCTCAAACGGAATTGCGTCGCAGAGCATGAGAGTAAACACTTCAACATGGGTAGTCCCATTTCTCTGTCTTGTTAACCATCCGAATTCGTTTTGAGGAGCTCCCGCGGTGGATACTATGGCGGATGCAAGGGTATTCGCATCTGCATCGAGGGAGAAAAGAAATGATTGCACAAGCGCGTGCACGAAACAAAACACGACGCTGAACATAAAGAAAGCTATAGTGGTCTTGGTGAGGGTTATGCGAAGGTACTGTCGTATGATACAGTATATTTGAGGATAGCTTAAAAGTATGGATTTGCGAATCTTGACTAACCATTGACTTGACCCATCTTGACAGCCTATTAGCCATTTTTTATTAGCTCTCCTGCTCTCGTGTGCTGCTCGAGTCACTCCGGAGAGGCAGTGTTTTAGCGGCGTGGATGTCAGGAAAGCAGAAAAAATAGCTCTAGCTGGGCCAGAAGTAAAAGATGATCCAGCAAAAGCAAAGGCAATCGAGCCAAAGAAAGAGTGTTGAAAAGCAGACAAATGAGCGTCAAGCCGTCGGTGAGTCTCAGACGTAGGAAGAGAGAAGAAATACGAAGGAGAGGCCACGTTCAGTGGCCGCTCAATTGATTCGACCTTGAGCATGCCTTGTCTGTGAGATCGCGCTGACACGCATTGGACCCCGGAGACGCAAGCTACGAATTTTCTACTCCCTGAGGCAATTGTGCGTAAAAGTCGTACACGTACGTATATACATACATTTGGGAGTAGTTTCTGTTTCCTTTGTAGTCAAATGCTCTCGTACGAATCAAAGACATGAGCTGCGTAATTTTCAAGCACTCACAACCCATATTTGCGGGTTGTGGTTGATTATTTATTCGAGCAAAGTAAAGTTTACGGGGTCCTCTCCCCTATCTGAAGAACCTCTCGTCATTGTCAAGACAACTTTGTCGTCGTCCGACGAACCTTCTCTGAAGGTAAATAGGTATAATGTAAATATGAGCATCCTATCGGATGTGGACTCTCGAGTTGCTGGTCGTCCGTCGTCAGGATGGCCCTTCTAGCGGCTAGAATTTCATTCCGAACAGGAGTCACTGATTCACCGGCATGATAATTGAAAGTTAGCAGGGTTAAGCAGTGCGAGCGTTCGAAGAGTCTATCACGCTCAGATCCAGATAGCTCTGACTACCTGTCCTCGATAGACGCAGGCGCTCTGAAGATATGTTGTCGTCCGAGTCCACAGACCGAGAGCAAAATCCCAATTTGCGGAATGGAGATGCGACGATATCACACACCCGTCCGAGGGGAGAAACAGCTTTATTTGCAGGAAGAGGAGATAACTCAGTTACTGAGTCGCGGTGCCCTTCAGGGAGCACGAACCTGACCCGCTGTCGGAGTCTGCGTGACTTTGCGAGCTCAGCTTGCGTCCGTTTCGAGCTGGTGTCGCTTTGCGGTTTTTTCATAATTGAGCGCATAGGAGGGTTTGGACGCGTAGGAGCGTGATGCCGCCTCGAGCGGGGAGAGGCGCGAGAAAGGGGGTAAGGTTCGGGCGAGCGATTGGGAGAATGGGACATGTTATTTTTTGCCAGCCGTTGTCCTCTACGTAGAGAAGACGAGCTATCCGTCTGTTGCGTAGGAGAACTTGGGGTAGATCCATGGTCAACACAGGAAGCTATGCTATTGCTCGTTGAAGGGGTAATGGTTTGAGGAACAGAGCCCGGTCCCCTGTCTGTGTGCACGCCAGTTGAGGAGGACGAGATAGACCCGCCAGAGTCTGATTTGCGGATTTTACGTGCCTTACGTTTTGGGCGAGAGACCAGTTTCGCGGCATTTGGTGTCTGCGAAACGACTTCAGAAGGATCTTCGATGTTTTCAATAAATCTCGAAGGGCCTGCACTGTTGTTACAAGCGATTCATCGGAGCCTGCACAGTATAGGATGTAGAAATGAAAAGTACGCACGGATCTTTAGCTCTAGGCATATGTTACAGTGGGTTTCCCAGAGACAATATCCTGCCTGAAACGTAGTGATGTCTGGTTAAATTTAAATTACATTCTGTCTTCTCAAATGCAACTTTGAATGTGCAAAGACAGCTTGCCAGCATTGATTAGTAGTGGTAGTCGACATATTTGCGTGTTCAACTTTGCACATATTTGACCTGAAGGTACTTGCATGTCATTGACATCAATGCATGCAGGTGCATACCGTGCCTGTCTGGTTGATGCTGCAAATGACTCGTTTAGGCTTGGATGGAATCTCAGTGATGATACAGAACGATCAAAGTGGTTAAAAGGTCACGTGAAAATCAACTGAAAGCCAGTCGAACAACCTAGTTGTGAGCAACTAGGAAATGAGATTGAGAAACCTGCAACTTCGATTGCGGCTGCAACACTGTTGCCTGACAATATATTAACTAGCCGTACTGAGACGACAAACAAGCCAGATGCGACGTATTTACCAGCAGCGCAGGAATTTCAAGACGGATTATGCCTTCGCCGAAAGGTCCACGGTCGAGTTCTCGGTCCTGTCATATGCAGGTAAGTATCGCAGACTTATCCTCCTGTACGACATTGCCCGACATGCCACCCCGCGAGCCGTTTCAAAACAAGCTGAGTAGGGCTCGACGGGCGACCGATTTACGCTCGGAGACCACGAACGTACTAGGATCTGAGTGTCCGGTTACACCGCATCCATATCTCCTGCTCGCTCTTTCATGAAATCGCATCGCTGAGATCAAGCACGAATCCCGGTCGGTGCATTGAGAGGTGGCGAGTATGCACGTCGCGTTGTATCTTCCTCGTTCTCCCCCATTCCTTCGCTTTCTCTATCTCCACCTTTATCCCTGTCATGATTCTGATCCTCTTCTCTCTCTTTCCGTTTCTCCTCCTCATACCACGCCAGCGCCTCCAGTACCTCGCCGAGCCCCATGTTCTCCTTTCTTGTCATGCGCATTGCTCTTCCAAGGCCCTGGTCCTCCATTCCCTTCTCCATTCCTTCCGCTTCCCACACGGCAAGCCCATAGCGCAGGAGTGCTGCGCTGCGCGGATCTGTCGCATCTAGCAAGGCGCGGGTCTGTGCATCGATCTCGGCGTGGAGGCGACCCCATGCTCCGAGTGTTATTTCGTGCACATAGGGATGCGATGTGTAGGCGGAAAGGAGGAAGCACGACAGCGAGCCTTCGAAGTAGATGTAAGCGAGTGAGAGGCAAATTGATGTTGATTATTAGTTTTCCTTGGAGGAAAAGAAGGAAAGACGACTTGGCCACATACATATCCCACTAAGCTGCTGCTCCCTGAGCACCTGAGGTGGAGTCTGCGGATCGCGCACGTCGACAGGTGCGCCACTGACCGGGTCAACGAGGGAGTCGCCGAGGCGGTAAAGTCGTTGGCATGCTGGACAGATGCGTCCGTACTTGCGTGTCTTGTTGTACCACACGATCTGGGAGCGAGAGTCAGCTTCGGCGAACAATAACGTTCAAGATAGAAGTGTATATTAGCATGAAGGCTACGTACAAGGCAGACCTCCCGCGGCAGCACAGCTTCCAGTACGGTCAGCACCTCTTCTCTTGCAAAAGCAGCGCAGGCCGCGTCGTCAAGCGCCGGCGGCGGGCAAAAGAACGAGGAAAGGAAGGCGGCGGTGTCCTTCACGCGGGGACCGTTCCCTGGATCTGTGATGAAGGGGTTCTGGAGTAAAGAAGGTGCTGATGGCACTATGCTTTGTACAGGCTGTGAGGTAGAAGTAACATGTTGCGGCTGCTGATGTTGTGGCTCCTGGTGTTCAGCATGTTGAGCGTGTTCACGCGAGTTAATGGTCGATAGACGCGTTTTTCCCTCCCATTCCACATGGACATCATCAAACGAGTCCTTAGACGCGTCATTACGCGTCTCTGAGTCGGTGTCTTTGAGCTGCGGCTCCTCCGCAGGTACAAGCGTATCACGGTCCGTCGGCACGTTCCGCTCGACCTCTTTCAGCACCGTCCTCTTCGCGCGTCCCTTCTCTTTCCCATTCTGCTGTTTCTTCTTCTTCTTCGAATTGCAAGGGCCGGGCATGTTCGTCGATTGAGCGTGGGTGGAGATGTAAACAAGGGACGGTGATGGCGCTGAACGTTGAACGGGCAAGACAGCATGAGTAAACAACCGTAATTTCATAAAGCGGGCCACCTTCCTGATGCGGATGAATGTGATCGACGTCAAAACCTCCGGATAGCTGAAGCATTTGAACGCGTCCAAATAGCTTCTAAAGCTATTGAGTACACGCCTAAAGCATTTAAAAATTAGCGGCTTTTCGCTCTGGTTGATAAGGTCAGCAATACTAAGGGTTTTATGCAGTACTTAGTGATACCACTCCATTGATATGTGCTATTTCCGATATAAAAGCTGTCGATTCGGATCCTCTGGCTCACCAGAGTCATGTCTACCAAGCAGACCATTTTCCTCACCGGGGCCACCGGCACTTAATGTAGATAATCCAAACTTCTCTTCTCCTCTCCTAAACTAAAACCATGAAATAGGTTATATCGGCAGCTCCGTGCTATGGCATCTCCTCCAGCACAAGGATGCTTCCAGGTTTAATTTCAAGACAGTGACGCCAGAAAAGCAAGGAAATTTACACAGTTTAGAGCCGAGGCGGTAGTTAGAAGTCTTATAGACATAGACCAGCGCGAGAGTATTGCTGCTGAAGCGGACTTCGTCTTCACGGTAGTATGTACTTCAGCATTTTAATTATTGATGTTAACCAGCTTGAAGAGCTCTTGTTCCTCGTATAGGCGAAGGTTGACGAGTTTTCCACCGCCGAGGATATACTGACAGGTATGAAAAGGCGTAAGGAGGAAACGGAGAGACGCCCTTCCTCGTCCATACTGTGAATTTCAAATTCTCTCAATGCATCAAATCACTACTCACATTTATTTGTGCCCCCATAGTCTGGAACTGGCGTCCTCAGAGACGATGCATTGGGAATGCACATAAACGAAAAATCTTACGACGACATGAAACTCGACGACATCGAGACCCTCGCGCTTTCGCGACCGCTCCGACTTGTCGGTGTCATCGTCACAAATGCGAACGAGGAGTGTGAGTTCCTTCAATTCTGCCCATCCAGCCTGATCTTACCTTTGATCCTGTTTGCATATTCCGACATGTGCATCCTTCAGGTTACGTGCAGATGTACGTCGTCCCCCCATCGGCGACCATCAGCATCGCGCAGAATGGTCTCACAGCTACAAAGATCCGGGATGAACTTTCGATCCAAACACCCCGTCTCATTCTCGCTAGCCTGGAGTGTGGACAAGGCGGCATAGTTGGCCAAGGCAAAAGTCAATGACCGAACATTCACGTTGATGAATTCAACCCCATTGATATACACTTCATTGTCTGAAACGCTATCTTCTGGCATTCAGTGGCAAACCTATGCATCACTCTGTTCAACGCTATCCGTGCAGATCCAATGGGAACATCGCATGGGCGCGCGGAATGTTATTTCAGCAGATGGACACACGGTATGCGATAGCTGCGACGAGATTACCCGCGTTTTGCCCGAGCTCAGGCGTGGAAACCCCACCGAACCGACGCCCTTTACTCAGAACGAGTACGAGGCGCATTTTGGGTCTCTTGAGGTGAGATGTGACTTCGACATTTGGTGCCTTTCCCAATAGGTCAACATCGGAGATGCTGGATTGCTTTGCCCTCTTCGAATACATACGATTATGTTGGGTACAGGGCACGCTCGATAGGATAGAAGCCAGGAAAGACAACTGCAGACTTCCTAGCGAGCATTCGCCTTGAGGTTGAGGCAATCATTGCCGAGGATGCGCTGGCGAAGTAGACATCCCCACACAAGGAAGGAAAGGTATAACGCTAAAATAGATTTGAATATGTACTTGCAGTAGTGCAGCTGGGATCATCTGTGAGATTCTATTCTTCATTGTTACAGAAAGCAAAACAGGCTTAAATTTGCTTAGCCCAAGTAGATTGTAAACCTTTCTATACCGCTATGCCTCGACATTGCGGAATTCGAATGCCGGGCTGCCCGGCTCCGCGCTCTCGATGATGAACTTCGTGTACCCGGGCTCGTCCTTCGCGAGCGCATCATCGGCCATCAACACCTCAGCATCAACAAGGTTGAGCGATTTCTTCAGATATGGGAGTAGCACCGACAGAAGAGTCGACTCGGAAAATGGCAGGGTGCGCTGGAACGCCATCCTCGCGCCGAACTCAGCGATGCGTTTCTGTATGAAGAGAAAATATGAGCAGGTCGATGCACCGAATCCTTAATTGGAACAGACCTTGAACTGCTGAGCAAACGGCATCACGCGCTTGTCCTTGATCAGACCCTGCGCCTGCAAGAGCTCGCGGAGCTTCTGATCGTCGACCTTCTCCCTCTCTGCGTCGTATGCCTCTTGCACTACACCAACGACCTTGTTCTGCCACTCCGGGAACTGGGTCGCAACGTATATACGCACACTTTTCGGCTTCTTCGGGTCGTACGCAGCATTTTTGCTCTTGCTGAGCTTCTTGAGCATAGCGAGCTCCGAATCACGCATCGTCTTGAGCGTGCCGCGCATGTACTGCCCGGCTTCGAGAACGGATCGGTCGATTGGCTGGGACGGGACGGGATAGAGCGCATGCTGCACAGTGGTAGGCTCGCCGAGGACCGAGGACCATATGTGGTCGGCGAAGTGCGGTGCGATGGGTGTGATAAGCAGGCATGAAACACGGATCCAGTACTTAACGAGCTCCGCGTTCATGCCAACGTCGGAGGTGACTTCACGGTACCAGTCGCGCGCCATTTGCATTTCGAAGAAGCCGTACTTCAGTGCATCCTTGTAATTCGTACTGAAGAAAGGATTCATTAGATCGTTTCATTCGATGGATTCGAAGGACTCACGCCTCATAGTGGCCCTTCGTCACAGCTATCAACTCGTTGATCTCGTTCTCGAAGACAACGTCGTGGTAGATTTTTGTGGTGCGAAGGTTTGGCTGCTCCTTGATCATTTCCTGCCGTACGAATCGGGTCAGCCCAAGTTCCGCTTAATTGTCATACTGCCTATTCACCTCGCACCAGTCAATGAGTGTATGCAACCGCAAGATATTTGCGTTCGCGTTCTTCTCGTCGAAATTCGCGTCCTCGATACCATCACCTGCATCAGCCAAAGCAGTGCGTGTCGCGTCCGCGCCGAACTTCTCAACCGCCTCGCGCATCGTGAGCGAGTTTCCCGTGCTTTTGGACATCTTTTTTCCATTCAACATCAGATGGCCATTCGTGCGCATGCTGAGCGGCCATTTGTTTTCCGGGAAAATCGCCGCGTGCACGTAGATCGCGAAGGTGAGATGGTTCGGAATGAGGTCCTTCCCTGAGGAGCGTATATCCAGCGGGTAAAAGTAATTGAATTCGCGCTTCATAATATCAGCTTTTTCTCTGGGTAAAGGCGCATCGGAGGGCCATGGACCGTCACACAAGATGTACTCGAAAACCTCGTCAGTCATTTGATCAGGCGTAACACCTAGGGGACCCGTTTTGCTTCCGTCCCAGACACCACCTATAAGAAGAATAAGAAGCGATTTCGGAACAAGTGATTCCTAGCTTACCTTGCAGGAGATGTGCGATCGTATAGTAACTCATGTAGATAGTTGAATCACTCAAACTCTCAACCATGAAATTCTGATCCCACGGCAATTTTGTACCGAGGCCATAAGTTCGAGCACACGCCCACTGGTTGAGCCACCCGAGCGATCCCTCAAAACCGTTCCGTGTTTCACTGCCGTAGGTATTCATGCGAGCAAGGAGCCTTACGTCGTTCGAATCAGCATTCGTGTGCCATGCCATAGTGAGGGAGGACTTACTTCTCTGCTTGAGCCTTCCAAGTCGCCTCGCCATAGTCAAGGTACCATTGGTCCATGAGCGCAATCACACACTCGTCTCCACTGCGTGAAAGGATGAAGCCTTCCGGCTCCGCATACGCAAACGCAAGATTAGCCGCGATCATGGCGCTGCGCACCTTTGGCTTTGCGTCCTGCACGCTCAAGCCCTTGAACTCGCCAACGAGCATCGTACCGCTGTAAAAGCCCTCCTTGTACGCAATCTCCTTCGCCTCAGCGAGTTGCTTCGCATCCTTCTGAGAATTAATCTTGAGCTTCTTCACAAGTGCAGGTGCGGTGAGATCGCCGTACGCCGGTGTCGTAAGCACAGGCACCGGGTCAATTGCACACCATGAAGGTTGGATTTTGTAGAAATCGGGCTTCTTCTTGAGATCAGCGAGTGTCGCAAAGTCATCTGGAGAGTCAGAAGGGACGGAGGTAACAACACCAGTGCCCTTAAGCAAACAAATCAGACAACTAAGAGATTGACGCGAACGAACGAGCATGCCTTGGTTGGAAGCACATTCTCCATCGGCAAAACATACACTTCTGGGTTCAGTGCGAACGGAGCCTTGATTTTTGTGCCGACGAGCTTCGCGCCATCAATCTCTACCAGTTGGGTCACTTCATTCGGAGTCTCGGTGGTGCCCTGGAATGCCATGTTGCGTGCCGCACGGTACGTGCACACGAAAGCCTCGTTGTTTTTGGTTGCAAAAACGCCATACTTGATCGCAGTGCCCACAAAACAATTGGTTTGACCGTACATTGTCTCTGGTCGCAAAGTCGCTGCCACCAAATACACCTTCCTTCCACCAACGTTCGGTTCAATCAACTCCTTGACACCCTCGGGCCATCCAATGACTTCCATCTTTACGCCAGTATACTCCTGCGGGCCAAGGGCCTCGCCTTCGGAGCGATCATGGTCCATACACGGCTGTCCATCTTTGGGCGAATAGACAGTGTAACGCTCGCCAAACTTGATCTTATTCATCTTGTAGAGTTTGATGGTCTGCCATCTGACGAAAGCATCGTAGTAGGGATTTGCGTCGGTCGTGACAAAAGACCGGCGCCAGTCGATACGCGTTCCAAGGGCTTTCTGGTCTGCCTTGGATAACGAGATCAATTAAGTATCCTCAGAAGATATCATTTGTGTAGAATTTTACCACTGTAATCGGGGGGAAGTATTTTAACCAGTATTGCGGATCCGCAAACTTTTTAATGTCGGCGCGAGGCACGCCGATAGACTCCATGATCTGAAACTGGTACTTATGACCTGTAGCTTTTGCTGCGACCTTCCCTTTCTTCCCCTTGCTGGGTGCCGAGGTTGAAGGGGTAGCAGACGCGTCTTTTGCAGGGACAAGATCATCCTCTTCCTCCGGAACTTCATACCGTTCAAAGTCCGGCCCGAATAGCTCCATCTCGCGAATTATCTTGTCTGACGCAGCCTGAACATACGATTTTTGAGTAAATAAAGACAGCTAGGAAGCTGCGCTACCTACCTTGATCGGCATGCCCGTGCAATGAAACCCATGGGGAAATAACGCTCGCTTTCCCAGCATACGCTCGAAACCTGTCCCGAACTCGATCTTCGAGATAGTGAAAGCATGGCCAAGGTGAAGCGAGCCATTCATGTATGGGTAGGGAAAGCTCCCAAACCACTTGGGGTATTTCTCCCAGATCTCGGCAGGGGAAAGCTGGGCTGTCTGCTCAGGCGTGGGCGCATCGACCTCGAATACACGTTCATCGGCCCAGCGCTGCTGGTACTTACGCTCAATGGCTTTGAGAGCATCGCGCTTTCCTGTCTGTTTACATTATAAGACACCGATCAACTGTGTACTTCAGAAACACGTTACCTGCTGGAGCGCGATGGGACCATCTCCCGTGGTGTTCGCCATCGTCTTCGAGTACAATAGTCTACAGTAGTGTACAGAGTACCGCAAAGAACGCGTAGCGCGCTTTAAGGAGAGAATCGTGACCGGTTCAGCAGATTATCAAGCCCAGAGTTTCTAGTTCTTTGTAGTGGTCAAGCTGCAGCATACTGACTCGATCGCATTTTTTGGCGGCTTCAAGAAAATGGAAATTATCCCAAATATGGCAGTCGGTAGATTTAATATGTTATCATTTTTTAGACTTTTTTTTCGTACCTCCTTAATCTACCTTTGTTCTCTGTCTTGTCCTCTATTACGAGATCTGGCCGTCTGCTTTGAATGAGACTTGGAATAGAATTGGTGAATGCGAATCGCGAGAATAGCGAGTCGAGCCATCATGTCACCGTCATATGAGTCCTGGTCTCGAGAAGATCTCATCGCACGTCTGAACCTGCTCGACTCAATTCTCCCAGCGTCCCGAGCGCACTCCTCTCCACGTCCTAGACCAAGACGCAAAATAACGAAGTCCTTTGATATCTCATCCTACCCTCGCCGAAAGATCGCGCTCAAATTCTGCTATGCGGGATGGGAGTACAATGGCCTCGCGTTTCAGACCGACAAGACACCACTCCCGACGGTCGAAGAGACACTCTACAACGCTCTGGCATCGTGTCGACTTATTGATGGCGCTGCAGGACCGCAGGCTTGTGGTTGGGAGCGATGTGGGCGGACAGATCGTGGCGTCAGTTCCGCTGGGCAGGTCGTGTCGCTTTGGGTAAGAAGCAACTTAGGACAAGCGGATTCTGTGCCGGGAACCTCTTTGGCGCCCTCGACTTCTGCTCTGGTAGGAACAGCACCGGAGATCACAGACTCTGATTTTCTGCTTGACGCTGAAAGCGAACTCCCTCTACTCGAATTATCTGATACGGAAGAACCACATTCGACTCTCTCAGCTCCGCCTTCCGTAGAGCGAGAGCAAGAACTACGCTACGTCTCCATCCTAAACCGCATCTTACCACCGACCATCCGTATACTCGCATGGTCACCCATCGACCCTTCCTTTTCCTCACGATTTAATTGCAAAAACCGGCACTATAAGTACTTCTTCAGCCCGGACGGTCTCGACCTCGAGGCGATGCGCGATGCGGCGCAGCGCCTCATCGGCGAGCACGACTTCCGCAACCTCTGCAAAATTGACCCGAGCAAGCAGATCGCGAGCTATAAGCGCAGGATCCTACGCGCTGAGATTAACATGACGTCGGTCTTCGCGGACGATGACCCCGCGCCGCCCAGCGCGCGCATGTGCGTGTTCGACCTCGCTGGCAACGCGTTCCTCTACAACCAGGTGCGGCACATTATGGCCGTGCTCCTGCTCGTCGGCGCGGGGTTAGAGTCGTCAACCGTTGTGAGTGCCCTGCTTAACGCGAACCCGACGGACCCCGAACCACCCTTCCGCGAGGGCGAGCCCGCGCCAGAGTTTGTCACGTGCAAGCCCGAGTACCAGATGGCCGACCCGCTCCCGCTGGTGCTGTGGGAGTGCACGTATGGTGCAGATGATGTAGCTTGGCAGACAGACGACCAGGAAAGAGAAGACGGTGGCGAAGCAATGAGCGTTGGTGCGAAAAGTTTGTACCGACAGATGAATGCGATCCACGTGCGCTCGCTCATACATAGCGTACTCGATGCACACTTTCTACGCGCCGTCTCTGCCTTCCATCCTTCGCCGTCCACTTCCTTTTCACTAAATGCATCTACAACATCGGATTTTTCGCGGAGCAATCCTTCGACTGTCTTAAATATCCCTCTCGGCGGTGGCATGACGCGACGGACCGCAGCGCGGTACTACATACCTCTTTTACTTCGCAAACGCTTGGAACATGTCGATGTAGTGAACAACCGGTGGCGGCAAAAGGGGAAAATTGAACGGAGAGCAGAAAAGAACGCTGACACGTTAGTTTTAGTTAATGCGAACGAGTGAATGGCAGCTATCACTCTAGGCTGGCTTCCCGCGGTATGCAACAATGAGAAACGGGAGGATATATGTGAGTATCTGTTTTATTGATAATGCTACATTCTTTGTGAACTAGATCACCTTCTCTCTCGTACACCTCGATGACCCCGGGTATTACGCATTCATTTGTGATACATTACTTCAAGTCGCGTTTCTCCAAAATATCGTAATGTCCAGGTCTGCAGGGAGATTAGAGCCTATATAAAGTCTGGAAAGAGAATGCTCGAACAGGTGTGCGTACCTGTAAAGTAGCACTGGCGGATTATCAAAAGCATCAGGAGGCACGTTCTGAAACTGAACGAAGCTGACAGAGCCATCATCGCTGTGTCCATCCAGATACGCGACTTCGGTGTTAAGCTTCAGAACACGCGTCAAGGCGGTGATCTGTACATGATCTTAGAAAAGCCGGAATAATTATCTTCACAATAGTCAAGGCCAGTGAGCTCAGTGAAGACATACCTGCCTCCTTCCCGCATGCCTCTACAAAGCGCTCACAGAATTCCTGCGGGGCTATCTCGTCACCGGTTTCAGGATGGAAGAGGAATGGAGCATATGTCTCTGGGTCAGTTCGGATGACCGCAGAAGTGAGGAACCGGAGGAAGACGACAATACAGTTGCTAACTATCGAATTCAATCGGAATTCATTCAAGATGTTAAAGCTGGTTCAAAAAAAAAAAAACTCCTCGTTGAGAGAAGAAAGAATCTACCTTCAGCATCTTGAAATGCTTCAAGCAGGATGGGAGCGGTCAATGTCGAACCATCCGGCTCGGGAACTACAATCTGGCGTATGAGCGAGATGAGGACGTCGTAGAAATCTTCAAAGGCGAGTTCCTGGAATCCTGCAGCCTTCAGAATCAAAAGCGACGAGTCCAGCATAGAAAGGGACTTCGCGACATCGATTGTCTGGTTCCGCGAGGTGAGCATACGCTCGACCCATGCAAAAGCAATAGCTGAGGATGCCGACAAAGACAAAGAGGATCGGTGCAAGAAAAAAAAAAGGAGGAAAACGTTAGACGCACATCGGTAAAAGCAGTCTCCATCTCCCCGTGTTCTTCGTATATCCGTAAAGCCTTGACTTCGCAAATAATCGATCTGTTGGACAAACGAGCCCGACCCGTTCTCATATTCTTCGCGCAAAGCCGAAAGGGGGATGCGATCCGTTATGAGTGGTCTCACGGGAGTAGTCTCGTCCAGCATGTTCTGGAGTAATCACATTAAATTGCGCGCAGTCTAAAACACAAAGGAACTACTGACCTGGGTAAGCTGCGACAGTTCATATGGGCTGAATGAAGACATATCTTCGTTTCATTTCATTGTCAGTGCGAAAGAGAACCGCGATATTTTTCGCATGTATGCGCTTACCAGGAGCATTGGCGGTAGATCCGGAGGCATTTGGTTCTACTATTGTCGGTACATTACTGTCAGCCACTGGAGCTGGACTTCTATTAAACACTTAAGATATGCATCATCCCATAGATTGCACTGACGAGAATCCTTTGGGGGCGGCGCTGGTGCTGAAGACATGGTGGTGGACGAAGCTTGAAAGACGAATAAGTAACGCGCTTGTCGCGTTGCGGCGGCCTCCGAGCATACCTTGAACCTTACTTTCTGGGGTTTTTACATCCCTCCTTTGTCTCGGACTGTATGCATCCGATTGAAGAACAATCCGGATGGCGAGTGGGCTCGATAAACGATACCCACGTGCTTTCTACAGACCGCTTGGTATCGATCCTGCTCTGTTTAACATGTATTGCTCGAATCTCAAATACTAAAACATCTCTGGGTCAATTGTACCAGGGTTTGAGAAACAAGCACTTCATTTTCTCAAATTTCTGTGCACCCAGGGCATATACGACTGCTGTTCTCCAGCCTTGTTTAACGATCACGAAGCCCGAAAACTGGCCGACGTCTGGCTTCACATTTTCAGATGGCTACAATCCATTCATATCTCTCCCTGACTCTTTCTTTTCCATGCATCCCTCGATATTCTCCTTTCTATCTACGCTCTCTATTTGCTCCTAATGCTGTTAAGCCACCCACCCACAGTTCGTCCTTCTGCATATCTTCAACCTACTGGCCTGTTTTCGCTCGCAACATATCTCAGAATGCGAGCTACGGAGACGGAGGTGAGCCTGATTGATATACAACAAGAAGGAAGGAGATGTCCAGTGCCGCGTGCGTTTGCCTGTTTTTCAGAAGGGCGTCACGAGCTCAGGAGGTGTGCGAGTCCTTGGAGATTTCGACTTCGACTGCAGCGATACAGATGCGATCATCCGCTGAGTCCAGCTAGAGGCCAAAGCACTATTGTACCCAAGCTTCGATGGGGACTTGATTGACAGAATACTACACGAATACGTCGAAGAATGCGGTCAAAGAGACATTAGGAGTGAAGAAGGTGAAAATGTGTTCGCCGTCTCCAGTCTATCAGGAGAATTTAAGATAACAGAGTAAATCATTGGAAATGTGAATGAGATCATAGCAGACGTCAGGCTATCAGCTCATGTATTCTTTCCAACTTCTCTTAAGGGTATCATGTTGTACATCGTCACCCTCCGAATCGCAAGTAGAAGGTTTAATTTTTTGTATCTTCCTCTTAATTCCTTGTTTATTCTTGGGAATTTCAAGCTGACAAACTGTTTCGCTTATATTTAATCTAATACATACGGTTTGTATCTGTCCTTCCTGCCCAAGAATGATTTACGAGATGAAGCAATGCTTAAGCTACAACAAATGTGATGCTATCAATAATACACAGAACGGACGGAGATGCATGCATAAGTGAAAAAAATGATAGCGACTCCTGGAGAACCTCGTGCGTCACCGTTCGACGTCATGGTCATGACGCGTCGTCTAGGATGAGGCGAGGGACGACGTTCATCGCCATCAGCTGTATGCGAGAACCGAATGTCAATATGCATTCCACATGTTGAGCGGACACAAATTCACCTCTTGGAACAGCAGCTTCGCAGCGTACGGGATCGTCAGTTGTGCCATCTTCTTCGAGCTTTTGCAAAATGGACACCAGCCATTGTAGCCCATTAGCCCGCACTCCTGGCAGGCGTTAACTTCGAACTTGTCCGACGAAATCATCAGACGTTCTAGGAGAAGCTGCGTCGCGCCGTAACCGATGAGGCAGTCGCGCTCCATTTCTCCCAGACGAAGGCCGCCTTCTCGAGAACGACCTTCTGTTGGTTGACGAGTCAAGGTTGCTCGAGGACCA
The DNA here is from genome assembly GCA_021029095.1 of Phellopilus nigrolimitatus. Taxonomy (NCBI): domain Eukaryota; kingdom Fungi; phylum Basidiomycota; class Agaricomycetes; order Hymenochaetales; family Hymenochaetaceae; genus Phellopilus; species Phellopilus nigrolimitatus. The sequence continues at coordinate 228,305 of JAJOHG010000011.1, forward strand.
CTGGAATTAAGTGATCGTCAAAGACAGGCGCGACTCTTGACTTCGAAAAAAAGCGTACCGAGCGCGGGCATGCATCTTATCCATGACCATGTGCTTCAATTTCTAGAGGAACAATTAGCAACAGGTAACGTAAACATGAAAGTAAGTCACACATACCTGATAGTAGATAGGACCAAAGTAGACATACGCCTCTAACTGTTCGCCAGTGATACCACTCGTCAGCATGTCCTTTCCGGCATAGTTGAAGCCTTTATCGATGAGGATTTTCGACATGTCTTCAACCTATGTGAATGTGCGTGTTCAATGTATGCCAATTGTTATGGTATCGTATGACATACTTTTGATCCGCCAAAGGCTGTTCCATATTGAAGACTACCATCGAGAACACCCGCCTAAAAGAAACTTTAGTCGCGCTCATCAAGATCAAGGAAGTCTAACAAGCATACCTTGCCGGAGAGAAGTTCAATCATTTTTCCAACAGTCATACGAGATGGGAAACCGTGAGGATTCATGATCGAATCTTTCAGTTAATGAGGACGAGCCTTCGAAGGCAAGTAAAGTTATGCGACTTACCAGGGTTGATACCTTGATCGTTAAAAGGCATATCTTCCTGGTTCACGATCAGGCCACAGACACCCTTCTGTCCATGTCTTGACGAGAATTTATCCCCGAGCTCCGGTCTCCGAGTCTGACGAATGAGGACCTTCACAAGCGTCTGGTCATTCTCCGTATCCGTAAGCATGATCTTGTCGATGTTTCCGGCGACAGGTGATTTATAGGACATTGGCGCATTTTTATACGCAACGGAGGCAGCCTGGCCAGTGAATGAGTTATCATTCGCATTCGTTGGCGTCTGCTTATTGACATATACATCGCCTGGGTCGACGCGCTCGCCAACCCCAGCAAGGCCGTCCAATTGGATAATATCGTACTTTTTCTGAATCTGACCATTCTCGTCCAGTGGTGCATCAGCCAGGCGGTCAAACCTATAGAGAACATTAGACACATGCTAAAGATAAAGCGAATGTTACTTACGTGCCATTCGGATACTTGCGAATAAGAGTAGCGTTCTTACGCATGACCTGGCAGCGACCATATCCACGATCCAAGCTTGCCTGACGGAAGACGTCAACAATGTTGTCATCTCAGTCTTCGGAAGTTTCTCAGACCTTATTAAGAATCAAGGCGTCTTCGATATCGTAACCCGAATAACTCATAACAGCAACAGTAGCATTCTGCCCGGCCGGCAACTTGTCGTATCCGACCAACTCAATCGATTTCGTCTTCACCATTGGCTGCTGGGGGTATACCAATAGATACAGCAGCGTGTCGATACGGTTGAGCTGGTTGTAGGCTATCGCGCCAATAGCCTGCTTGCCCATAGCACACTGATAGGTGTTACGCGGAGACTGATTATGGTGAGGGTAGGGAATGAGGCCAGCGACAGCGCCGAGAATTGTGAAGGGCTCAATCTCGAGATGCGTCGTTGTAGGCTCGATAAAGCTCTCGTAAAGCGCAATGTGAGAGTCGTTTTCCTCATTGACATCAAGGTATTCAACGAGACCTCGCCGAAGAAAGTCGTCGAAAGTGACCAGACCCTTCTTCAATTCCTAAACTTACGATCAAATCTAATTAGAGAAGCGAAGAAACAGATAAGCGCACCAAAATGTGATCGCTCGTCACTTTTGGCCGCCGATTCTCAACGATAATCATCGGCCTGCAGATACGCCCACCGTCGCTTGCTATGTGCACAGCGCGATGGTGGTGGTTGATATACACGCTGACGAACTCGCTGAAGCGACCTGCTCGGCGCAGACGCCGGAAGTTCTGCACAAATCGTGTCGGGTAGCGCGTGAGACCGATGATTGTACCATTGACATTGACAACGAACGAGTTCGGACCGTAGATTTCAGCTCCAGTGGCAAGACATATGTCTGGGAAAAACATATCAATTTGTTTTTTGCCACAGCCTACTAAGATATCTTCACACCTTCAACCCCCAAGAAGTGCACTAGACGGACCAAAGGCTCTTCCTCTACATCAGTAGTAATGTGAGTCATCAAAGCCAGGTTCTTTACCAGGCCGCAGGCCTCTCCTTCTGGCGTATCACTTGTGCACAACATACCCCACTGGCTGGGCTGGAGAGCACGCGGACCGCTCACCTTACGCGTCTTCTCGAACTGCGATGAGATACGAGTCATCATCCCGAGTGCGCTGATGAAGCTCAAACGGCTGAGGACGTGTGTGACGCCGGCGCGCTCCATCTTGAATCGTTTGAGCGACCAATTACCCGTGGAAATTGCACGCACGAAGCCTGCGGTAATGTGGTCGCCCTGGAACTGCATCGTGTTGAATGCATCGAACTCAGATGTTCGAGATGGCTTCTTGAGCACCTTATCAATAGCGGACTTGAGGTTTGTGTTGAAGGTCTTGAAGAGGTCCTCGAAAAGCAATGCGAGGAGCTGACCAGCCAGCTCGAGGCGCTTGTTACCGACATAATCGCGGTCATCGACCATTTTCTCGTCGTCCATGCACATCAGGACACGCCGAGTCATAGTTGCGACGAAAATCGCCTTGGGGCGAAAGTCCATGTTGAGGACCGGAACGTGTGCGAGAACGATTGTCGCAAGCGCTTCAAGCGCTTCCTCCCATACAGGCCTGCGCGGACCAATCATCCGCCTGTTCACCTTCACGCGGCTCCCGATGTACTCAAGCGCCTGGTGCCGGGTGAACACATTCAGCTTTGCAGCCTCCTCAAGGTTCGGAGAGAATGAAGATTTATAGGCCTCGGAGGTACCTGCTGTAAGAAGCAGGATCTCCTTGTCGGACTGCAGGCCGAGGGCCTTGAGGGCAATGCCGATAGGAATGTCTTCATGGAAACAGTTGTGCCGCAAGTAAAGTCGCCCTTTCTTCGTCGCAACGTACGTCTTCGACTTGAGGCCTCCATGAGTAGACCTTCAAGAGACATTCAGAAGAATAAAATCAGACCGTGTAAATGGACATACGATGTACAGGATGCTTGCACGACACCCTTAACCGGATCGTTCTCTACGATGATGCGATTCTTACTCAGCTGCTCCTGCACGAGAATAACCTTCTCCGTTCCCTTGACCACAAAGTAACCACCCGGGTCCAACGGGCACTCTTGCATGCGTGCCAGTTGAGCATCTGTCCTCCCGGTTAGTACGCATTTATTGCTTCTCAACATTATAGGTAGTCGACCGATGTTGACATTTTTGCGGAGCACAACTTGCTTTCCGCGCGTGTACTGAATCGTTACTAGAACTGGGGCGCCATAGGTGGTATCGCGTAGACGACATTCGTGCGGGGTAACGCTCTTGTCGATAGCATCGGCGTCGGTGCGGTCAGGAAACCCGACCTGTATGTCGGTGTACTTCAGCCAAAAGCGAGGGTCAACGTCAGAGGTAACTTTGTTGTTCGCCTTGACGATATTCTTGATGTCCACGTCGACAAAATAATTGAAGGAGTCGAGGTGCTGCTTCACGAGCCCCTTGACCTTCAAAAAAGCTGGCAATAACAACCATTTATCCTGGAAAATCAGCATCATATAAGCAACCATTGATTTGAATAAAATAAACATTTCGTACCTCGACACTTTTAATGGGATCTGTGAGACCGAGTCCGCGCCAGTTCGTGCCATGGTCCCAGTCCTCATCGCCATGCTCATGGTGCTCTGGAGTAATACCCATTTTCCCGTCACAAGCTTCTCAGCCCCTCGCCTAAATCGTCCAACGGCCTAGAGGACTCCGAAGGATAGCATGTAGTAATGCAGACAAGCGCGAAGAGATCTAGATTTCTGACGACGGGAGAGGACTTCGTCAAATTTCGGATGTCATGTCTGTGACGCATCACACGTGACTTGCGCGATACATATGTCACTAGCTCAGTGGCTGTAAGCTCTTACCTTCAACCACAACGTCCTCTCGTGTCAACTGTACTATACACCACCGAAAGCAAGGCGGCATGTATTAAAGTGTATAACGTGGCAAGCTTTCGACTGTCAAATCCGTCATTTTCCTTCAAGTACAATGGGTAAGACAAAGACAGCCTCAGGGTCGAAGTCACTTGAAGGTCCCGCGCGTCCTGCGCATAAGGTACCTGCAGAATCAGAAGAATCAGATCCAGATTTTGTAAATAATGCGCCGTATGAGTACGAGCGAAAGGGTATGTCGAAAGGAAGGAAGGTGGATACTGGTGTTCGAGCTCGAGGCAGGCCGCCCCGACCACCTGTGAAACATTTGCCAGGCAAGCAACAGCAACGATATAATCCGCTAAAGGGGTACGCTTATTCCTTACTTGTCACAGGGACAGAAACTACAACACATTCTCAAAATCTCCTTGTCGAACTGTTCGGTCACCGTAAAGTGTTTCAAACAAGTACACGGCACTCCTCTACTAATTTAGTTGTTTGAAAGTGCTTCAGAACACGATCGAAACCTCTGACTCCGATGCAGAGGAAGATGAGAAAGAACGCGATCTGGACATTGATGAGGACGAATACTCAGACGGTGGTAATTCTAGTAAAGAAAAGTATTCTCCTTCGCAGAAACGCATTCCACAACGGCCTCCTCAACTTGGTGTGTCAAAGACTGAAGATTCAGAAACTGGTAACTATCACATCCCGATTACCTTCGTGTTCAGTACCTGAAAGCAAGTTTGCTTCTTTTTTGTTCTCCCCCCCCCCCCACCCCCACCCCCACAAGAACCTGACACAGATACGCCTATTGAGTTTCCTTCACATATTGCACCGCGGAAATCCCCTGAAACAGCATCCTCGAACGTCAAGCAATGTAATGATAGTAAGCAGATTCCCACTTCTTATTCAAAAACCGTGGAGTTTGACGCGAGAATGTCCGTACTTTAGATGAGGAATCGGTCACAGAGTCGGACACCGAAGTGGAAGACATGTTCGCGCCCCCTAGCTTAACCCATGGAAGCCATAAGCCCTCAACCAAAAGGGGACCACTGCGATTTAATGACAAGGATAAGAAAATACAGCTTAAAAATGAGAGATCGACGACGTATGAAAGCTCCGTAACGGAGTCGGATGATGATCTTGATGAAACGGATAACTTTGTAAATTCCCTTTTTATTACTGTTCCCGTTTTCTTCTTTAACTCAAAGACATTGTGTAGACCTTGAACCCTCGACCGTCCTTTCCTAGGGATGTGGCCCACCCTCTTGTTCCTCTGATACTTGATATAGGAACAAACACGAAAGTTCCGGCACATATCAACACCTTCCTACGCGAATACCAGCGCGATGGGATAAAATTTCTATACGAACGTTACAAAAGAGGTCAAGGTGGTATCCTCGGAGACGACATGGGCCTCGTAAGGAACTTATCCCTGCGACGCAATCGAACTCACACTAACATACTTACTTTCTTCTTTCCCAGGGGAAAACGGTCCAAGTCATATCCTTTTTGTCTGCGATCATGACAAAGTTCAACGACAGGCGAGATGTCGATCGACGGCGCAAGCACGTTTCGCGCTTGCAAGACAGTCGGCAATGGAGACAACATAAACGACTTCCGCCAGCTAATGCCACATGGCATACGTGCTTGATAATCGCTCCGAGCACAGTTGTGCACAACTGGGAGCGCGAATTTGAAACTGTGCGGACTGTTCAAGTACTTTCAGATTACTTGAATACCAGATAGCTGATCTACTGTCGCAGTGGGGTTATTTTGAAGTGGGGATGTATACCGGACCCCCGGAGCAGCGATGTCGAACTCTAAAGGATTTTAAATTGGGAAGACTTGACGTTGGTAAGTCTTCTTCCTATTTATTTTGATTTGACGGTCTCAAAAAAGAATTCCGCGTATTAGTCCTTACCTCTTTTGACACCGCTCGGGGAGATATCAATCTTCTTTTTGACCTGCCATGGTCGGTTATCTTTGTGGATGAAGCTCACAAGCTCAAAAATCCGACGTCAAAGATAACGTTGGCATTCAACGAGTTTAAATGCAAAGTGCGATTTGGACTTACGGGTACGGCAATCCAGAACAAATATGATGAGCTTTGGACGCTCCTCGATTGGTCTAGTCCGGGACGACTGGGCACGTTAAAGATGTTTAAAACCTGTGTGTCTAAGCCCCTTGCGGTAGGGCAGAGCGCAAATGCATCGGAACAAGAAAGAGCAATTGCGAAGGTGCGTATAACTACAAATGCTCCAGTAGTAGACTTATACAACAATCAAATTATTATAGGCCGTAGCGAAGATCTTTGTCGCCAAACTTCTGCCTAGTTTCTTCTTACGCAGGTTTGTTGCGCTTTTTAATATATTTTCAATTCGAGTACTGATTAAATACCCGCTTGTTACTCAGGACGAAAGATCTTATCCGCCACCAGGTGAGCACTTTATCCACCGATGGAAAGTAATATGTATATTCAAAGTTGAAACCAGCTTCCTAAAAAAATCGACGAAGTCGTCTTCTGTCCTTTGACATCCCAGCAAATATTGGTTTACAAGCGCATATTGGCTCATAGAGAACGGCGAATTAAAGTAAATGGACCTGGTCCGTTCGTTGACGCCGTACCGTGCGACTGTGGCTCGGGTTTGACGTACGTGCATATAATATCGTCTCGTGATACCGGCAACACTGATGATGTTCACTTGTATAATCTCAACATATAGGCGGACGAATTGTTGTCATGCAATGGATGCAGCGCATTTCTTCACTTACTTGACCGTCTTACTTAAGATCTCGAACCACCTTGCTCTTATTCTTCCCTGTAAGTGGATTCACATATCGTTTTTGCTTATGCCAGCCTCATTCGCCTTACTTCGAAGCCCCCAACGATACTGAAGAACAGGTACATTCTAAAATTTGATTTTTCTTGTCATTAAAGTTGACTTAATTTGCCTTTCTCATTGAGACAAAACGAAATCGCGAAGTCTCTAAAATCGCCTTTAAAGGGGAGACGATCCCAAAATATGGGCCTGCAATTCTTTTGCCACAGTTCTGCGGCAAATGGGATGTACGTATAACTCTTAAACATTTGATAAATTGCACTGGCATTGAAACCGAGAATCGTTTCGCAATTCTTACAGGTCCTGAATCTGCTTCTGAAGGAGTGGCAGAAGGACCGAGCAAATAAGGTTCTTATCTTTACCAAGTCGGTGAAGCTACTGGACATGCTGGACTACCATCTCAACCGCAATAGTACGTCCGACCACTTCTGTACTTACTTCTGTGCTGTAATGGCGAATTTAGGTTATAGCTTCTGCAGACTGGACGGGTCGACGAAGCAGAACGAAAGTAATAAAGAAATTGACCTTTTTTATCTTCGTATCACTAATGACATTTCTTACATGTTTACCGCCACAGGGATGCCTTTGATTGACAAATTCAACAACGATCCCGAGATATTTGCATTTTTGATCTCCACATTAGCGGGAGGTACAGGGCTGAATTTGACCGGCGCAAACAAAGTAGTGATTTTCGGTATGTTCTCAACTTGCCGCGTACTTACCTTTACTAAAAGTGCTATAAACTAGATCCAAACTGGAGTAAGTCCGACATCATGGCTATAGAAAACTTTGTGTTTACTTATTTCTTGTGCAAAGACCCTGCTCACGACCTTCAGGCCATGGACCGCGCCTACCGCTTCGGTCAGACGCGCGATGTCCACGTCTATCGCCTTCTTGGTGCAGGATCGATAGAAGAACTTATCTACGCTCGTCAAGTTTATAAGCAACAGATGATGAAGATTGGTTACGAAGCTAGCCACCAAACAAGGTTTTTTTTTCGAATTTGAAAAGACTATATTCGATCTGACTCTGCGTGTTATTTTGCATAATAGGTATTTTGAAGGAGTGCAAGGTGACGTTAAGCGGAAGGGAGAACTCTTCGGCGCCGAAAATCTCTTCAAGTTGCACGAAGAGAAACTCGCAACGCAGATGGCCGTACGAGCGATATTTTGCCCTTCTTAATTTTAAACGTTGTACTCAACCGACTGATCTGTTCAGATTGAAAAGGCACACTTGGCTGAGCTAGATTGGGCGTTCACGAACATGGCAAGTAGGCCGAAAGGGAAGGGAAAGAGTCTTACTGCTGAAAATGGGGATTTGAGAGTAGGGGTGAAATCTCGAAACCATGAAGAGGTAAATTTCTTTCCTGATTTGATATTCAGATCGGTGAAGTATCTTTCGCTTTACAGAGCGACTTGCGAGGGTTGGAAACCCTATTGCTTGACGACGGTAGGCATATTCCGCTGTCTTCAATCCTCACCAACCTCTGAATAATATACCCACAATAGATCTGCCCTCGACTCAAAGGAGCAACGCTGTCGACGAAATCCATCAGATCCTTGGTGCTGGATACGTCAAATATTCACACCAGAATGATGATCTGCTGAGACCAAGTCGGGTCGAAGAAGAGTCCTTGCAGACTACATTGAAGGTCAGAACTATTGGGATTTTTCTTTCGATAACTCTGACGGTCGCATCAGAAACTGAAGAAACGCAAAGCTGAAGAAGACGTGTCTCAAGAGCGGGGACAGGGCCGTCCGCGTCGTTCACCTGGGTACGAATGGCCCCCTCGACGTGCACATCATCAAGCGCCGCTGTCTCCCGGATCCAAGTGCGATCCAAGTGCCTTCGTCTACGAGTACAATGTCTAATGCAATTACTTCAACAGGCTCCGCGCGAGACATCAGGCGTTACTTGAAACTGGGATTGTCGACAGCGAAGGTGACCTGCCTTCTTTCGCCGCGCGCTTGTGAGTGTTCTGCAACTAGTTGAATGACCTCGGCTCTTATACCATTTCAATTTCAGTGCTAGCATGTCTCCCGAAGAGCAGCAACATATCCTCGAGACACTGGACAAACACGGGAGAAAATGATGTGCCATTTTTTTAAATTTCTTTCCAGTGCCTTTTTGTCGTTCAGCATCCAATATAGCCCATTTTTGATCTAACTTATTCTCTTGTTCTTGTATTACTTTCATCTTGGTTTCGTGTTTTTCGTTAGTGTACATATATCGTAATCAACTCTAGCAAGCATTCGGAGCGGTATTTCGATTCCTGCTGAAGCCCTCGGACAAATGGCTCTTGTGATCTTGATGTCTCGCTTTATGTATCGCCGGGTGGGAACATGTGAATCAATGAGACTGCTATTTTCTCTTATTATCTACTCATCCCCCTCTGTACTTGAATATTGGAAAAAGCCTTGCTTACATAAGTAGGAACTCGACGCGTGGCTGTGATCGGCATGCCAAACTCCGGAAACGTGTGGCAGGCTTGTTTTTTTCGCTATCTGTCCTTTCTACCAACGCCCTCTGTTTCACCGTGTTTGCGGCCTCCGGATCAGCGTGTTCGACTGTACGCACATGGACAATACCCCGCCTCTTATGGAGTCATATGTGAATTGAGAAGGCTGCACAATGTGGCTCGAGAGCAAAAATGGTTGCTTCGTCTTCGAAGGATCGCCGTTTCAGCTAATTACCTGGGCTTTGGGGGAATGAGACCACCTTGCTTCCATTGGCAACCGCGCTGAAAATTTGACAAGATGGTCTAGCTTGGTTATTCTTCTCTAGCAGTAACATGCGTTCGTTGACAGCGGAAATCGTTTCTGACTGTTACCGGTTGATCTTTGGGGGGGAGCATCATGCTCGAATAAAGCCCTCAGGCTATATAATGAGCATAGTATTAGTCTCTTCGAATCTCAGTCCTCAAGATTATCTCGCAGGGGCATTTTTGCTATGAAGAGCCTCACACTTTACTTCCTTGCTTTTCTTGGGCGTGTCGCTCTAGCCTCTCCTGTTTCTCAGGTCGAAGCATCGGAGACCGTTTCTAAGTCGCGTATGGATAAACTTACCAGCATGTATGCTTTTGAAGGTTTTGTCTACGCACTCGATGTACGTTTAATTCGCAGATAACCCAGCATACACATCGTAACGCTGACCGCTGTTAGAACTGTCCCTCGTCCTCAGAGTTGACGCAGGACTTCAAGCAAATGCATTCAAAAGGCGCACGGACCGTTATCACCTTCGACTTGTGCGGAAACGGCGATGATGCATCGTATTATGAACGTGCGTACTCCGTATACTGTTCGAAAGCTGGCTTCATGGTGAATAACATTCCTTGTACCCCGCCAACAATGCAGAGGTCATAGGGGCGGCCGGTACCGCCGGTCTTAACATAATACCCCTCGTCTGGACTCTTTTTGATAACGGCCAATCCCTCACCAAGAATGTCGTGCCAAGAATTAATGCGGTGACGAAGGTGTGTGTGCAATATTTCTCGGCTGATTAAAAAAGCGTATAAACTCTTTTCTTCTTACTTCAGGCCGTCATCAGTAATCCTGGCCCTGTATTGGCAGTTGCGCTAGGTATGCACAAATGTTGATGAAATAAATTGACTACCTAAAACTTTATTTCATGGCATAGGTGACGAGGTATGTTCTCGACATGGAGATGCTGTTCGTTGTTCTCATATCGATTTGCGTCCTGCAGCCGCTCTACGACAACGATTTCGGCTCTCCGGGCAACCTCGCTACTTACATTTATCAGATGAAGTCCAATTTTGCTAAAGCGGGGCTCTCCGACATCCCCATTTCCATCTCCGACATGGCGTACGGCTGGCAGAGCGCGGGCGACATCTCCGCTGCAATCGACGCCGTCGATTTCTTCATGATCAACAACTTCCCGTACTTCTCGTGGGACGCCCAGGGCGGCGGAAGCACGACGGCGTGGAGCGATTTCACGAAGGACATATCCTACTTCCAGAAGATTGCGAAGGGGAAGCCACTCTTGGTTACGCAGGTACACTCCATATTAGCTTTATAGACGTACGTCTATACATGCTTATTAACATGCACTGCACAGACCGGCTGGCCGAGCAACGAGGACGAATTCAAGCCGAACAGCAAGAACATTGTCGTTTCCCTGGCAGCTGAGGAGGCGTACTGGAATCTGCTTAACAGTCATTGTGGGGATTTCTTCAAGGCGAATAACATTGGGTGGATGTGGCGCAGCTGGGACGAGTCCATCCAGGGCTGGGGCGTCACCTCAAACGGAAAGCCGAAATGGGACTTCGGTGCACGCCAGACTTGCTGAAAGGCACGCATTCGGCTGCGTTTAGTTAAGATGACACCGGCGGTTCATCTATTGTTATCGAGTATCTGTATTGCTGTATATCTTGGATGGTTTAAAGCGACTGTGCTGCTGAATCTGAGTACTCATTGTGGCTAACACAGCGATGTTTAGTTGAAACTGACGCGCGATTTGGAAATAGTGCAACTTGACTAGCAAATAAATTCAAGATGCTACTGACACGGTATTACTTCTTTTTATTTATTTATTCTGAACCACACATACATAAGTATAAGTACGACAACTCTATCCGAAGTAATACACAACGGCAGTCGGAAAACAAAACCCCCAGAACAATATAGAGAATGTGGAGAGACCGGAAGGAGGCAAGACGGCCCGTTCAGGTATGAACCTCCAGATCCACCTGCCAGATACCGTTGCAAATGTTGAGGATTCCAGCGAGATAAACATTGTTGATAGACAAAGAACCAGGTCCGACTCGGAACTTCGAGAAACTTCTCGAGATGGGAAGTGAGGCGCATTTCTATAAGTAAGACAAGGTCAATGACTGTTACACTAAAGCAGATACACACTAAAACTTGCACTCATGACAAGCGCAACTTGCTTTGCTATTGATGTGGATAGCATGGCCAGGTTTATAGAACCCTGTCGTGTAAGAACGGGGATCTGGACGAGAGATGACACGCCAGGGTATCCGGGCCACTGAAGTGAAAATAAGCAGTAGTTATCTATGTTAAGAAAAGAAAAACATACATTGATGTAGATAGAAATGGAAGTAAGCCCGACTTTTGGAAACACGGGTTCGTTTGCACACATAATGTAGTCCGCCGCCTTGTCGGGAACCATGGCATCGCGGATTCTGATTCCAGCGCCGTTCGGGAGCCTCAACGGGATCATAGCGAAGAGACGGTCCCTCGGGAGTTCTTCGAGATCCTTGTGGATTATCTGAGGAACAAGAGAGCTACAGGCACGATGTGAACCGGCTGGAAAGAAATAAGTTAATTAATTTGGGTAAGACTCACCGGGAAATTGCCATAGCTTTGAGATTTGGCTTGAAGGATACGGGAGCTTTTCTTTCGACAGGCTGCGATGTGCGGAACCATTTCGACGTTCACCGGAGGTATTTTAACAACTATAGCAGAGCATCTAAGCCAACGAGCGACGCAGAGTCAGAGCGAATCCGGTATTGCATTGACATTTGCTTAGAGCTTGATCCAGTATTCCAGCGCTTACAGCCTGAAAAATCAGGATGAAGTCAAAGATGCGGCCCATGCACAATAGACCATTGCTTTGTCTGTAGATATTATCCTAGCGCAGCAAATTTATCAAATATCGAAGCGCAGACCGAGACGCATCCTGCTTGCTTTGATGCCAGGCTAGTACCAAGGGCAGCAGAAGTCCGGACTCCCTCCAAGTAAGCACTCGACTGATGCAGTCCTGTCATCAGGATTGTTGATACAGTAAGCTGAGCTTGAAGACGAGCTGATGGTCAATTTGCAAGCATGAAACAAGGTTGTCGAAAGACGGTAACCATATTATGTAAGAATATCGCACTCTGTATGAACACTTCGCTTTCTCTGCTCTCTTTAAAACTCTTACGCTAAATTTCTGGGGCGATTTGAGTAGTGTTTCTCTGTTTAATTGCCAACTTGAAGTCGAGAATGCGCACCAGCCACTGAATATCTCAATCAGGAGGTCCGAGGCAATGCCAATTACATAAGCCGACAGATGGTTCGTCCAGTTAGAGCGTCGATCTTGAGATCGATCGACGCGGGTTATTCAACATTGCTTTCGGATTACATACACTCAGCCTATTCTCTTGCTCTTCTCCATCTCGGCCATCAACTAGTCCCACTATACTCCTTTGGATGCTGCAGACTCATTGGCTTCGTCATTGCAAAATTGTCGTAACCTTGACTGACCGGTATACATGATCTAACTTCTAGCATGACCTCTAGGTACTGGTACGTATCCGTGCTATACGGTACCGTATTTCGGCTTCAAGACATGAGTATGATGCTGACACGTATTCGTACCGTACCGTAAAATAGCTCGTATATAGCACGTTGGCGAGCCCTAACAATCTGTACCACCCCGAAACAATTTATTGATTGCAATAGTGACAACGAGATTCCATTGCCTGTAACACGCAAAAAATATCCTCAAATAAGGACCTGTAAGTAAATGGTCGCGATATGAGTGCATTATTGGCCTGCTACTGGGGACAGATTTCATGATATTTCTTTGCGATGCATGAGAGGCAAGAAAGTTTCTGTGTTATCAGATCCGTAATGGTCGCGTTATTGATTGTTATTGACGTGATTTAGCCGTGACTAAGCATCAAATTTATAATGCCGGGCCGGTGACACAAACTTCGGCTCACCTGCAGCACAATTGGGCATGCCGTGATAAAGGCAGCCTCGCAAGGCTTTTTCTCAAGATGCAGATCTGGATGGCTTTCTATACGACGTACGGCCCACTCGGCCTCACTCGCTGCTTGCTCAGCAGGCCCGACGGTGGGCGCGCGTTGATGCGCCGATGGATGTGGCCGTCGACACTCACTCATCACGGACACCATTCTCTGTGGCTTCATTCTTTTTCGCAGATTCCAGTCCCTTAAACGTCTTTGTTGACAGTTGACAACGACCATGACAAGAAAAGAAGAAAACACATAGGTTTACCAAAGTGGCTGAAAACAATAGCGCACAATCAAAGCTGGTGGACACTTTCAGCTGCGTTCTAAGGTATACATTGTCGACTGCAGCCCTAAACAGGCCCGAATTAATTTGAGGGCTCGGAGACGCGTGGCCGTTATTGGGCCTTGTGTTGCTTTAAACTTACTCCTTGGTGCTGTGTAAGAGATGTTGCTACGGCTAAATGACGGCTGAGACCTAGACGTCAAAGCCACACTACGTTTCATATTTAATCCCTCCCAGTAACCCTGAAGTATATCCCATCTCAGTTTCGTACCTCTCGCCTACTCCTGACGCGAATCTCTCTTGTGTCCACATCGTCACATTATCCTTACCACACACAAGCCTAACCCCACAAATCGAGCAAATCATGGTCCGCAACGCCCCTACATCCTTTTCCGCCTTACAACATGTCTTTCCAGCTGCTCGTACGACTCAACTCCCGCACGACATTCTCCAGGACCCTTGCAAATTGGGCGTAAGTCCCACAAATTTAGAAAGAAAGCTCGAACCAATCCTCATCAAAATGCGCGGCAGCACCGAGGATGGAATGAGCGTGCCCGACGCTTGTCTCTACGAGAAATTGGTTAAGATCGTGAATTTCCGTCAGCCTATCCGTCCACTCGTAGGACGAGATGAAATCAGAGTCTGTGTCAATGTGCGTACATATGGCTTATTTGGTTTCGCGCATCTGGTTTACTGATTCTCTCTCAAGTGGCCGGGATATTCCCACGTTACAACTAAGCACCAGACGTTACGGATTCCAATTTTCGATTCCACCACCCTCGCGGGGCTCGTCGGAATAGTTGGAGCCCAAGTGATGAAATACATGGAGGTCTGTCTCGACTCTCCACATGCACCTCCTTTTTTCAGTCGCGGAGGCTGACCATTAAGCACGACTTGATAACAGGAATGCTCGCGCAAGGAAATCTCGACTGACGCCCAGGCGTATCAAATCTATCGGCTTTCAAATAAGTCTACCAAGCGCGACACCTACATTATTGGATTTAGAAATACTTTTGATGGTATTTGGCAGGTTGATCTGAATATTCGCCTCTGAATTATCGTTAGCAAATCGTATCTTCGTCTCTTCCCTTCCTTTTTTTCCACTCTACGATTTTCAGAGGCTGATAATTTAAATATGTATCTGTAAAGCGGAATATAGTTGCATGACTATAGCCTTTCATCCTGATTTCTGGTCCTTGTCGATATAAAGATATGCACTTATGCACACATAATTTGATTCTTATCTTTTACAAGTTGAAGATAGCTCAGTTTTTTTCCCGCTTTTCCCGCTTCTGCTGCTTGATGTCGACAGAAACGCTGAGAGCGCTCTTTCACGAGTGCGGCTGAAGAAATTTGACTTTGGCCTGTCGGTTTGCCCGTTTCCTGATGCAAGTCGCATTCTTTGTTACTATTGATGTGACTAAGCACCGGGAATAGAATGCCGGAACACCAGCCACAAGAGCCTCCATATGCAGAAATAGTCATATGACAATTTAAATAACGGCAGCAGCAATTAGACTCTTTCCAAGGCATAGACAGTTGGTTTTTTGTACGACGTACCGTCCACGCGGCCTTGGCATGCTGCTTGTTCAGCAGGCGCAATACGCGTCGATGCGTGGATGGATGTGGCCACCGACACTCGAACCAGATTATTCAAGACCAGATCCATTTTCTGCGGCCCCAATATTTGTGCAGAGTCCATTCTTTATTTTCGGTTGCCGATGATCATTACCAAGAAAATGAAACGCATACATTTGTCCAAGTGGATGGAAACAAAAGCGCACAGTCAAAGCCATGGACTATATCCGACGCTTTCAGCTGCGCTCTAAGCGGATATATTGTAGACCACGCCTCCAAGCAGGGAGGACTCGGAAACAGGTTGCCTCAATCCGTCCCCCTTACTAAAGCTTGTGGACTGTCTAATATCAAAGCGATACCTGTTACCATTCCGCCCTTAGATGTCCAAGCCACATCGTATTTCGTATTTAATCCCTCCCAGCAACCCCGACGTTTCCCATCCCAGTCCCCTCACTTTACTAGTAAAAAGTCCCGCCTACCCTCTAACGCTATCCTTCGTGTCTACGCAGTCACATATTCCTTGCCACGCAGACTAAAGCCTCAGAAAAATCGTAAAAAATGGCCCGCACTATGTACGTTTCCTACAACACGTCTTTTCAGCTGATATTGACTGCTCTCATAGCATTGAACTCCCGCAGAGCACTCTAGAAGACCACACCAAACTGATGTGTCGTCATTTGAATCTAGGAGAAACGCTAGCTGCCATCACCGTCCAACTGAGCGACAGTGTCGTACCCGGAATAAGCGTATTCGACGCTAACCGTCCTGAAAAATTGATTAATATTGAGAATGTCCGTCAGCTAATCCGGACGCTCGTATGACTAGACGAAATTCGAGTCTGCGTGAATGTACGTGCATGCGACTTTTCTGCTTTTGCGTATCCGGTTCGCTGATTTTCTTTTTCAAGTGGCCGGGATACTCGCATGTTGAATCTAGGAACCAGACATTACGGATCCCAGTTTTTGATTATTCCACCCTCGCAGGGCTTGTCGGACAGGTTGCAAAGCAATTGGAAAAATATATGGAGGTGTGTTTCCACATACGCCTCCTTTTCTCCCTCACGGAGACTGAGCATTAAGCACGACTTGTTGACAGGATTGCTCGCGCAAGGAAATTTCGGCTGACGCTCAGGCGTACAAACTACGCCGGCTTCCAAATGGAAAAACCAACTCTGGAGACGTCTTTATTGTTGGATTTACTAACACCTTTGTTGGCATATGGCAGGTTGATCTGAATATCCGTATCTGAATTACCGTTAGGAAATCATGTCTGCCCCCCTTTTCCCACACACTCTCCTGATCTCCTAAGTCTGGTCATTTAAATATGTATCTGTACAGCGGACTATAGCTGCGTGGCTTAGCCCAACCATTTATACACATGCACACGCGTAATTTGATCGTTTCATTTTACAATTTGAAGATAGTTCAGCTTTCACCAGTTTTTATGCTCTTATTTTCGAAGATATCGACATAGATACTACATTTTCTCTTCTCACGAAAGCAGCTGAAGAAATTAGACTCTGCGCCCTCAATGCAGTTCACCAGTGGCAAATTTCCCGATGCGAGTCGCGTTCTTTGTTGCTGTTGACGTGACTTAAATGTGACTCAGCAACAATATTAGAATGCCGGGACGCCGGTCTGCCAACTTCGGTTCCAGGGCGTCTCCGAGCAGCAGCAGCGGTCCCTCCCTCCCCAGCAGAACGGCGGCTTCTCGCTCCCGCCACTAAGCTTCGACAGCGCGTCCCAGTCTGTGTCGGGCTCGCTCTCGCCTATCACGGGCTCGGTCCAGCGGGAAGAAAATGCACCTTGGTCTTGTCCTTTTTCGACTCCTTGTCCTTCTTTGCCTTCGCCCTGGCGATGGCAGCCTGGCGCGCCTTGGTGCGGTCGATCTCGGTCTGGTTGCGGCGCGTGACGATGGTGGCGAGGCCCGCGTCGACGATGTCGTGCTGGTGCTTTACGGTGCGGCGCATGCGCTTCGAGGCCTCGGAGAGCCCCTTCTTGTGCATGCACCGGTAGATCTGCGTCCACGCGGTCTTGCGCGGGTTTTGTGCTGTAGGAAGAGCGACTCGTTCTTGCCATTTGCAAGGCGGAAGACCTGGAGAGACGGGGTTCAGCAGTCGTTTGCGGGCGAAGCGCATGGTCGGATAAACGCACTTTGCTGTCGCCGCGGACGAATAGGCGCCCCTTGCTGGGTGAGCTGCAATGGGCATGCGACGATAGCGGCAGCGTTTTAACGTTTTTTTCAGGATATGGATATGGCTGGCTTTCCGTTCGACGTACGGTCTACTCAGCAAGCGCAATGCGCGTCGATGCGTCGATGAATGTGGTCAGAACCAGACTATCCAAGACCAGTTCTATTATCTGTGGCCCCATTCTTCGTGCAGGGTCCATTCCCATCCTTTTTTTTATCGCGATGATCAATGTCAAGAGAAGAAAATGCATCCATCTGGCAAAGTGGCTGGAAACAGAAGCCACAGTCAAAGCCACGGACCATATCCGGCGCTTTCAGCTGCGCTCTAAGCGGATACATCAAAGCGATAGTTGTTACTATTCCACCCTCAGATGTCCAAGCCACATCTTATTTTCGTATATAATCCCTCCCAGCAATGAAAAGTTTCCCATCTCAGTCCCCTCACTTCACTAGTAAACGTCCCGCAATCACACACCCCCTTGCAACCAGATTAATGCCCCAGCAAAATCGTGAAAACATGACTGGTTCCATGTCCCGCGCTCATCATTAGTACGTTACCGACTCCCTACAACACGTCTTTTCCTGCTAATATCGGTTACTCGCATAGCTTTAATATCCCGCAGAACATTCTAAACGACCATGTCAAACTGGGGTGGTGTCCTTTGGATTTCGGAGTAAAGCTAGCTTACATCGCTGTCCAAATGAGCGACAGGACCGTGCCCGGAATCAGCGTCTATGACGCCAAGCATCTTCACCAATTAGTTAAGATCGTAAACAACCGTCAGCCACTCTATCCGCTCGTAGTACGAGATGAAATTCGAGTCTGCGTGAATGTACGCGACTTTTCTGCCTTTGCGTATCCGGTTCGCTGATTTTCTTTTTCAAGTGGCCGGGATACTCCCACGTCACAACTACGTATCAGACATTACAAATCCCGGTTCTTGTTTCTTCCACCCTTGCGGAGCTCGTTAGTCAAGTCGCGAACCAAGTGGGAAAATATATAGAGGTGTGTTTCCACATACAATTCCTCTTTTTTATTCACGGAGGATGACCATTAAGCACAACTTGGTAACAGGATTGCTCGCGCTGCGAAATCTCAGCTGACGCTCAAAGGTACAAAATAGACCGGTGTTATAACTTGGCCTACCTCTATATCATTGGATTTACCAACACCTTTGATGGTGTCTGGCAAGTCGATTTGAATGCCCGCGTCTGAATTACAATTAACAAATCATGACTTCATTTCTTCCCTTCCTTTTTCCCCCCATACTCTTCTATTTTCCTGTGTCTGGTCATCTAAATATGCATCTGTACAGCGGACTATAGCTGCGTGGCTTAAGCCATTCGTCCCGACCTCTGCGTCTCTATATAATTATATACACATGCGTTCACGTTTCCTTTTACAATTTGAAGAAAGTTCACCTTTCGCCAGCTTTTCTGCTCCTAGTCCTGACGATATCGACATAGATATTGCGAGTCTCTTCTCACGAATGCGGCTGAAAATATGAGCCCTCAATGCAGTTCACCAGTGGTTAATTTCCTGGTGCGAATTGTGTTCTTTGCTGTGACTGAACGTGACTAAGCACCAGCATTAGAATACGACTACAAGAACTTCGGCTGAGCTCATATGTCGATATGGGCACTTTCCAAAGGACGTATAGGTTGGATTTCCGTACGGTCTACTCGGCCTCGCGCGTTGCTTGTTCAGAGTGGGCGCACGTCGATGCGTCGATGAATATGTTATTGGGTTTTTGTCTTCGCGGCGGTGGGGAAGACAATGAAAGAATTCCCAAGAAGTAAACGCACAATACATAGGCACTCAAGCACGCAATGACAGACATACATGTACTTGTTGTATAACACATGAAGGCTCCGAGTCCAAATACAGTCAAATAAAGTTCGCCACATTAAGCTCACATAACAGTGTTGTGCCTGCCACTGGCTCTGATGAGAGCCGCCGCCACGGCATTGGCAATGCCATCGGCTTCCCGCGTCACCGAACGAATGCCATGGCTTTGTGCGGTTACGCGAAGACAAGCGAGAGTCCATCTGGACTCCACTTTTAGTAGTTACCGCTTGAATAAGAAGGCTCGGTGGCGCGAACTGATGGAAGCCTCGGTAATCCCCGTCTCAACGAACACTCGCGACTCGTATAGAAATTGATGTCAGCAATCTCCTTAAAAGGCAAAGCCCCCGATCACCTATCAATGACACGGCTTTGGCGACTGCCACGACGATCAAATTGGACCTAAGCGAAAGCCGCTGACATTCCAGTGGCAGGCACAACACTGTCACATAAGCCATATAATCTCAGCATGTGGCCGCCGACACTCGATTCAGACCTCTAAATCTATCCTCCGTGACCAAGTTCGTTTTGCAGATTCAGATAACCCAAATCGCAGCATTTCCGCTTGTCTAAAATCATTGTCTGGCGAAGAAGGAAACACATACATTTGGCAAAGTGGCTGCAAACAAATGCGCACAGTCAAAAGCTGTGGACTAGGCGCGGTCTTTTCGACTGCATTCTAAGCGTATCCATTGTCGGGGGCTAAAAAAAATTGCTCTGAAAACAAGGATGAATGTGGTCTCGGCTCACAGCTTACTGGAGCTTGTGGCTTCGTATTCGCTTAGTGACATTGTCCAAAAAATGTGGGTTCATCAAAGCGATTGCTGTGACCATTGCCGCCCTTAGATGTCCAAGCCACACTGCGTTTCGTATATAATCCCTCCCAGCAACGGTTTCCCATCTCAGTCCCTCACTTCACTATTAAACGTCCCGCCCAACTTCTGGCGCTATCCTCTGTGTCTACGCAGTCACATACCCCTTGCCACGCAAACTAAAGCCCCACCAAAATCGTGAAAACCATGGCCCGCATTGGTCCCATGTGCGTTCGCGACTCCTTACAACACGTCTTTTCAGCTGATATCTATTACCCTCATAGCACTAACCTCCCGCAGAGCATTCTCCGGGACGCAGGAAAACTAAGAATCTTTGCCACAAGTTTCGAAACCGTCCGGCCCCCCTTCAGCGTCCAGAAACGCGGCAGTCTCATGTCCGGAATAAGTGTGTCCGAAGCTTGTCTTCCCGAAGCATTAAATAAGATCGTGGGTGCCGGTCAGCCTGTTGCTCCGCTCGTAGGACGACCTGAAATTTTGGTTTGCGTCAACGTACGTGCATGTGGCTTTTCTGCTTTCGCGTGTCGGGTTCTCTAATTTCCTTTCAAGTGGCCTGGATACTCCCATGTTATAACTAGGCACCAAGTGAAGCAGTACTTGATCATGCATTACACCACCCTGGCGGGGTTCGTCGGAGCGGTTGGAGAACAATTGGCGGACTACATCGAGGTGGCTCCGCATACACCTCTTTTTCTCCCTCGCGATGACTAACCATAAAACACGGCTTGTTAACAGGTGTGCTCCAACAGTGTAGTCTCGGCTGACGCCCAAGTGTATGAAATTTGCCGCGGCCCAAATGGTTTAACCAAGAACAACGTCTATATCCGTGGATTCAATAACACTTTTGACGGGGTCTGGCAGATTGATCTAGATGTTCGGCTTTGATTCACCAGTACAATTCATATCTTCCCTTCCACACTCCAGTTTTCCTGAGTCTGGCCAATTTTTGAAATTACTAATTACTCTGCATGTGTCAATTGAAGCAACCAACGTAAGATTCAGGTGTAGTATACCAATTGCACTCGTATTGAAGACGTATTGAAAGCATCTCAGGTATTCGAAGATCGTTTTAATTTGGTGCTGCAAAAGCACTGGCTATACGATGAGGCATAAGTAGCACCTGCAGTTATATTGCTTAGCATAATTACATTGCGCAATTAAAAACAAGTTGCTTAGATAACGAAAACCATCGCGTCCCGAAAAGGGGGTAGGGGGGGCCTCCTGTTAGAAGCAACATTTGCCATGATCGTATCCCCCTTGGCCCAGGAAGCAAGCCCGCCAGATGCCACTCTCGCCGCGGCCGCGCTCGCAATGGGTGCCAAGTCCGCCGACCCGCCGAGCCCGCTCGCGATGCACTCGAAGGCACGCTGCGCCTCCGTCCACCGAACATGTTCGGTGCCGCGCGCGGTGTGTATGTGCCCAAACACATGCAGGCGCGGGCGCACGCGCCACACGGTGTGCAGGAGGCCCGCGCAGCCGTACCCCTCGTCGAGATGGTGCGCGGGCGGACCGTGCGTCACGAGCACGTCCACGTCTTGCGGGACGTTATTCCACACACGCGCGGCGCCCGCAGGCGCGTCCGCCGGCGCGATGCGCGGGAATGCGAACGCGTCCGTACCGTGCTTTGGCGTCTGCGCGTTGCCGTAGATGCGCAGTGTGCGCTCGCGCACCGTCACCGAAGCGGTGGAGTCCTGGAGGTACGTCAGCCCAGGGTACGTCGCGACGAAGCGCGCCTGCACTTCGGGGTCAGTCAGGCACAGGTCATGATTTCCGCCGATGAAGATTTTGTGTGGGTGGCTTTGCGCTTGGAGCCAGGCCAGAGCGGCGTCGACCTCTTCTTCTGTCCCATGGCCGGACAGGTCGCCCGCGTGAATCAGAATGTCGCCCTCGGGGACAGGCGGTATCTCATCCTGATGACTGTGTGTATCAGAGATGCACACGACGCGAATGCCATTGGGCTGAACTGGGACTTTTGAGGAGTCTCCAACTGACAGTGCATAGAGCCACCGGGCTGCTTTGTAGACGAGCGAAGGAGACGTAGAGGGCTGTTTCATGGGTTCTGTGGTGTCGTGAAGTGTCCAAATTTAAATTGTTTGAAAGGAATTGTTAGATGAAAAGGCCAGTGGATAAAACGTCCACTTCTTAAATACACCAATCATAATCCTGGTCATCTAGTTTGCTCTGCGCTATATATAGCCATTGGTGTGTTGCAGTGAGAAAACAAGCATGCACCCAAGCAAAGCTAATCTGGGTTCCAAATTGTAAATGAGTCTAATTGAATCAATATAGCCAAAAACAGAAATTACATCGTAGCCTTCGATGCGGGACGCAATGTATTTGAAGGCGTAGCAGATTCTGGATTCATGAGCAAAATAGCTTTGGACCGCTGGCGGAGCCTCTTGTACACGACTTCGGTGCTAAAGATTGAGTCCATTTCTCCGAGGATGTCCCGTTTGAGTGCAGGGAGGCGAGGGCGAAGTGGCCAAACATTCAAAGAGCAGGATTTACAGATCATGTTGCAAGGCTAAGTAATACAAAACTTCTTTCAAATCTGTTCAAAGTCAATCTCAACAAACCAACAGATAAATTTGGCATGCCAGCTTACAGAATTACACCATACACCTCTTTTGCTTCCACCACGACTCACTTCCTATTTCTTCTTCTCCGTCAAGTCGGCCGTCTCGACCCACTTCTTCGGGACGCCGCGCGCGAGGAGCAGCTCCGCGACGGCCTTGATCTGGCGGCCCTGCACCATGACCTCGAGCCCGGCGTTCTTGCCGGGAAGCGGCGCGACGGCCGTCGCCGACGCGCACGCACGGCGCAGCGCTTCGGCCAGCGCGTCCGCCGCGAGGCCGTACGGCTCGAAGCCCGTGATGAGCGTGCACGCCTTGCGCCCCTGGCGCAGCTTCACGGCGACGGAGATGGGCTCGAGTTTGCCCTTCCTGTTGTGGACGGGGTAGTTTAAGCGAAAGAGAAGATTGAGCGCGCGTGACAGAACGCACTTGAGCACGGGGTCCTGGCCGTCCGCCTCGATGCGGTACCACGGCTGCATCTTCTCGAGCAGGCGGCGCGTGAGCTCGTCGCGCTTCGTGAACTCCGGCACGTCGTTGCCCTTGGTAACGAGCACGCCGCGCAGGAGGTCGTCGATGTTGATGAACTGCTGTTGGTGCGGGTTCACGAGCGACTTTGCAGTGATGTACGCGTTCAGGATCGCCTTTACTTCCGGGAGCGCGTACAGTGCCGTCGAGCTAAGAACAGATCCACGTTCAGCATGAGCGTGTAAGAGATAGAAGATAAAACGCGTACTCCTTCTCGCCCTCTTCGAACAGGCGTATGCTCTGCTGATGTGGCTTCCACAGCTCAATTACTGCCATCTCGTGGGGCTTGCTCGCCTCTGCAGCCTCGCGTTCCTCGCGCTTCTCGCGCTTCGCCTCGGCCTCGCCGAGAGTGCGGTACACGCGGTGCGCCGCGGCATCGGGGTGGGCGGCGGACACGGAGAGGACGTGCACATCGCCGCCGCCCTTGCCCTTCGACTCCTTCAGGCGCAGGAGGCCCTCCTTTTCGGCGGACTTGAGGAAGGCCGTGAGATTCTTATGGGAGGAGTGCTTGATGTCGATGGGCGTAGGCCCCGGGGCGTGGGCTGGACGCGCAGGGAGGATGTGCGCGGTGTAGAAGAGTGTGGAGGGGATGGGGAAGGAGGCGGGCGGGAGGGCGGCGATGGATGTGCGAATCGCTTGCAGGAGTGCGGAGCGCAAAATCGAAGATACATCTGGGGAGACGTAAGGACCTCAGAGGACATAACTTACTGAGGACTTGCCGTGAGGACCCAGAGGTGGCAATTCATCTTCAAGCCCCCCTTCAACCGGCTCATCAGCATCCAAAGGCGGAGGCGGCGGCGTCTCATCTGCAGGCGCGATGGCCGCTGCCCCTCGTTCCTCCCCGGGCTCTTGCTCGCCCTCAGCGCCCTCGGACGGAACCTTGTACGGCATCGGGTCGGGCGGGTCGCCGCGGCTGCCCATCTCCCAGAGCTTGTCCTTGATGACGTGCAGGATGTTCACCGCCTTGCCCTTCGCGCCGTCCGCGCGCAGCTGGACGTCGGACACGGCCATGCGCCCGACGGCGAGCGGCGCGCCGATGGCGCCGGGCGTGTAGCACGTCACGGCGACGAGCTGCCCCGTGCGGAGGCCGCCGGTGTGCTCGACGACTTGCTGACCGGCGCGGGTCAGCGGGTCACGCAGATGGGGGACGCGCACTCACCTCCGGCGACCATGAGGTCGGCGCCGCCTATGAGAATGGGGATGACGATGGAGGGCGTGGAGAGGAAGGGGACGAGGCGCTGGTGTTTCCAGAGCGTATAGACTGAGTAGAGAGTTAGTTGGAATTATATGTGGAATAGATCATGAGAAACGTACTTGTCGGAATGAGGTCGGTGTTCCCTTTACCGAGCGTAAACCAAAGGGGCTCTCCATCTGAAGAGAGGTATGCGACCTGAGCTACAGTCATCAGACTTTATTCACATCTCAAGCACATAGAGAGTCGGAACATACACCTGGCTCCCCGGTGTGCGTGGTGAACTTGACGGACTGCAGGCCGTCGGGAACGAGGAGGTCGCCAGCCTCGGGTTGTGCGTCAGTGAGAGCAAAGTCTTGGAGCACGCGCAACTTGAGCTTTCTCCGATCCGAGTTCCTTAGCGGCGCTACACGGCGACGTTAACTGAGTAAAACTGAAAGCATGGCGCGCGCTGCGGACCTGAGGTTTTGAGGTCGTCGAGCGGTTTCTTGAACATCGTGTGCGATGAGCAAGCTGTATGCACAAGCGGTGGCGTGAGACCAATTCTGTCTAGAAGCAGAAGTCCGCTTGAAGTCCGACGGGGGATTGCCGGTGGGGATAGGGCAAAGCCAGGACGCCCGCAGAGCAAGCCAGCAAACGCCTCCCACTGTGCGAGTCGTATAGGCCTTGCAGCCATTTCCCATTTGGCCCTTATTTGCGCCTTGCTCCCCTACAGTCGCATCCCGTCCCGTCCTCCCTCGTCCACCGACGCTTTTGCTCTTTGTCAACTCTTCACAGTACGTCTCTCCTCTCCTCTCCACGTCGTCTGTGCCCCCCGCATCGATAAGCGGCGGGCGCAGCGGGCGCGCGCACTTGTGGGCCGTGTGTGCATATAGGCGCGTCACGCCCAGACGCGTGCCCGAGACGCGCGTGCCCACCTCGTGACGCGTCGTACCGCTTCCTCCGCTGCGCGACACCGCTCGCCTGCGCGGCGACGCCGTCGTCTGTTGCAACGACACGTCTTATCGTCGCGAGAACACGAGATTGTGCTGACTGTTTCCTGTTTTCGTGCGCTCGCGCTGCCTGCAGATGCCGAAGGAAGCCACCGCTAAGAAGGTCCGTGCGGTTTGTTGTTTCGCTATGCTGTTGCTCGTTCGCTTGCCGCGTCTGACGCCGTCTGCCGCCAGACTCGCAAGGCCCCTGCTGAGAAGCCCGCCGCCCGCGGCAAGGCCAAGAAGGACCCCAATGCGCCGAAACGCGCCCTCTCCGCGTACATGTTCTTCAGCCAGGACTGGCGCGAGAGGATCAAGGCGGAGAATCCCGATGCGGGCTTCGGTCAGTCTCAGCTTTCGCTATCTGGGTTTGTGTTGACGTGACTTCTGACACATGTCTTTCGTGTTCTCGTAGGCGAAGTTGGTAAGCTGCTCGGAGCAAAGTGGAAAGAGCTCGACGACTCGGAGAAGAAGGTGCGTGTTGCGCTGCTTCGTGTTTCAGAAACGTCAGGTCTGACAGCCAATCATAGCCGTACATCGAGCAGGCTGCCCGCGATAAGACCCGCGCCGAGGAGGAGAAAGCCAGCTACGACGTGCGTTCGCTTTGCCTTTCCCTCTCTCGCCTACTTCGCACGCTAACACACTCTAACAACAGGGGAAGAACAGCGGAGCCGGCGACGAGGACGACGACGAGTAGTCGACTCCTCTGTAGCTTTCTAGCTTGTCATTATGCGCATACTCAATATCCGACCTCAGAACCTTCGATTTCTCTGCTGCTGCTCGTTCTCTCTGTTTGCTAGTGCACCTCTTGCCTGTCTTTGCTGCCAGACGCACCAGCCGCCCCTAATTTATTAAACGGTTCTCCCGATTCAGTGGACCTGTCTGCTCGCTCCGTTTGCCTTCTGCCTTCCGTATTTTATGATCTCGCCCTGTGTATGTAGATGTACGTAGAGTAAAGTTATATAAAAAAGGATTGGTGTAAAAATGGCGCTGAGCATGTGCCGCGGTGGGGAGCGGAGCGGTGCACTAGTGACTGCGGCACCAAGCGAGGCAGGCGCTAGTGATGTCACGAGCAGGCAGGTGTTCTGTCGCGACGTCGACGCCTCTCCTTCTCCATCAACGACGACGGCGTCAACGGGCCAACGGCGACGACGAAGCACACGTGCGGCCCCACTACGTACTTACTCTAAACCAGCAACCCTATTAGCGTGTCCTGATCCGCACTTTCATCTCCACCACCACCCAACTACGCACATACACCACCTCAACACCGCAGAGCTCAGATATGGCAAGCACCGTAGAGGTGCGCTTCCCCTTCATCACATGTCGGTCGAGCTGAGCGACGTCCGATGAGCAGCCCGACGCCGTGCCCGCAGCACAGCGCGGCAGCTGGACATCCTTCCTCAAATCGTGAGTGCCGCCCTTCGTGCCTCACGCCGCGGTGGGCGCTGGACAGGAATACTGAACGAATCGATGCGCGCCCTGCCTCTTCTCTCGTCTGTAGCATCGCGACCTTCACCGGCGACCTCTCGTCCCTCACCGCCCCGCCGTTCATCCTTTCTCCGATCTCCCTCACCGAGTTTCCTGGTATGTCGCTCGTCCGTTCATGAAAGGAGCATAACGCTTATTTCTCCGGATTGCATTGCTGCCACTTACTTTGATCGACTGCCGTACACTTGGACTAATTCTGCTTGGGTACTTGCTGCTGATCACAGCGTACTGGTGCGAGCGTCCTGAGCTGTTCGCGGCTATCGCAGACGGGCCGACAGCTGAGGACAGGGCGCTCAGAGTGCTCAAGTGGTTCATCGTGAGTAGCAAGCAATTCTCCGAGGATCGTCCGGTGACGCTTTTGCTACTGCACGGCAGAGCACACTCAAGGGCCAATACACAACGCGCAACGAGTCGATGGGCTCGGAGAAGAAACCCCTGAACCCGGTGCTTGGCGAGTACGTCCCCGTTCTCTCGCTCGGCCTCTCACGGCTCCTGCGCTCGTGCTGAATGACGCTGCCATACTTGCACAGGCTCTTCTATGGCCGCTGGCCGGACAAGAACGGGCGCGGGCTCACGGAGCTCGTCGTCGAGCAGGTCTCGCACCACCCGCCGATCACCGCGTATTATATCTCGAACGAGTCGAAGGGGCTCGCGCTGCAGGGCCACAACGCGCAGAAAACGTCGTTCAGCGGCGCGAGCATCATCGGTGCGCTCTGACTTTGACAAGGATTCGCGAAGGCCGACATGCTCATTCTTTGTTTCGCGTATTCTTCTTCAGTGAAGCAGATCGGGCACGCCATCCTGACGCTCGACCTCCCATCTGGCGAGAAGGAGACATACCTAATCACGCTCCCGCGGCTCGTCATCGCTGGTCTTCTTGTAGGCAGCCCATACATCGAGCTCTCGGAATCATCCTACATCGCTTCTTCGACGGGCTACCTGTCTACTGTACGTTTCCCTCAATTATTGATCGCACATCCTCCTGATTACAGACATTCGAATAGATTGATTATTCCGGCAAGGGCTACTTCTCGGGCAAGGCACACACCCTCAAGGCGATCGTGACGAACCCGACGCTGACGGCCGCGCACCCGCTGTACGTGGTCGAGGGCCAGTGGGACGCGATCTCGCACGACAAGAAGACGGGCGCGGAGTTCACGAACGTGACGTCGCCGAAGGAGGAGGTGAACGTCGCGCCCATCGACGCGCAGGCAGACTCGTTCGAGAGCCGGCGGCTGTGGAAGAAGGTCGCGGACGGCATCCGCACGGGCGACTTCGACACGGCGAGCAGGGAGAAGGGCAAGATCGAGAACGAGCAGCGCCAGCGGCGGCGCGACGAGCAGGCACGCGGCGAGAAGTGGCAGCTGAAGCACTTTGTGCGCATCGAGAGCGATCCGGAGTGTGAGTTCTTGCCTTTATTTATTCTATTCTATATCACTAACTATTTGATGCAATGAATGCTGCAGACGAGAAGCTCGGCCACCTCTTCAAGGCGAACCCGCCGATAGAGGACTGCTACGTCTTCCAGCACAACGCACCTCCCCACGCCCAATGAACTGTCTAGCCGGCGCTACGTGCACGGCAGCCCCTTACCTCCTGCCATGATGTACTGGCCTCTACCCCGCAATTGTAATACTCTACACGATGTTATAGAACGCTTTAGTTATACCACCTTTGTTTTTGTTCCATTGGTCGTCCGCGGACGGCGATTGTTGGTCCATCTGGCCAAATTGGGATGTGATGCATGGCAATCGGCGTCGACCTTCGTTGACGGCGGTGCAGGAGCCTATGTGATTGCTACTGTTTTTCAGCGCGAACGATGTTCAGGAACCCGCTCGCCAACCTCAAAACGCCAGGTGGGCATCGTACGCGGTGCCTTTCAATTTATGCTGATTAGTGTCTAAGCCATTGTCAAGTCCCTCTGAGGCAATCAGATCGTAAAAGGCTCAAGCAGCGCGTGCTGAAGGATTTCGGACTCGCCGACGCACCTCCCGAGACTGGCAAGTTCCTGGTGCCCGATCGCTCGCAGTCTGTCAAGTTCAAGACGCATACGAGCGAGCTTGGGGTATGCGTTCGTCGCCAAAGAATGAACAGGATCTGATGACTGCAGCACAGGTCGCGTACCTCTCCTCGGACGAAGAGCCCTTCTGGTTCGCATTAGAATCGGGAAAAGGGACGAGCGAACTCGTTTAGACAGTACGACCTGCCATCTACCAGGATGAAGGCGGACCTGATTGTCCCGCTGTGGAATTACCGGCGTCTCCTCACCGCCCTGCGCTCCCCTGCCATCGTCCCTTACCTTGTCGGTAGCGCCGACCTCCTGCTCTTCTAAGGTGTGTGTGCGCGCGTCCCTTGTGCGGCTGACCCGCCTTTGCTGATGTGGCTCTGGAGTCGGACTCCTTAACAGACACGTGACATAATCGTTTGGGATGAATCACCTGATGAGTAACCTTACTTACGCAGTCTCGCGATCTCGTTTCCCATCCTTTGAATCCTTTCGATCTAAAATTCGCATCGCAGTTTGTCGAACGGGAATAAACCATTTTCTACAGACCAAATCTCCAAGCTATGACAATATCCTGGTTAGTTTTACCCGAATTTCTTTCCGGCGGGCGTACATCGTGCTCATTCCTCAGAAGATATACAACACCCACGATGGACTCACGAAAGACCAACTCTCCGCTATGATCCCGTTGAGATTCCAGAGCAGCGCTGGAACTAGTGTTCGCGACACCGTGATCCCCGACAAGGCAGCCTACACCACAGGTACAAACTAACCTGTGTTTCCAAAGGATGCACTTTCATTTCTTTCTATGTCAATGTATATTTTCCGTTTGCTAATACAAACAACTCGTGGTTTTTCCCCGATTTAATGGCTAGTGTGTCATCTATCGTCTAGATCTCGGCCCTGACACAGTGCGAGTTTATCAACCTAGCTATGCTAGTCACGATATTAGCAAAGCAGATTGCGCTTGTCATTAATGTAAGTTTCCGTTTAATTTCTTCTGCATAAAAGGCACTAACCTTGTTTGACCTATATGAATGCAGCTTACTTCCCATCTCGCGAAGTGTCGAGCTGGATTCCGTTCTCCATCTGTCAAGCCTATCTCGCTGAGACCTAAGTACACCCGTCTTCCCTGCGTCTCCTGGAGAAGCTGTATTTGTTATCTTCATCAACCAAATATTCGCATCCAGAGAAGCCTCAAACCATGACTAGGAACGGACGGCCTCTAAGCTGCTTGTGTAACTTGCTGCCTCTCCTACTACGTCATCTTGGCCCTTCCTCTCTTTCTTCGAATTACTCGGGCTTAATCCCGGGCAAAGATGACCGAGGACGAAGGATACTTTATAAGGCTGTGCAAGATACACTGATTGGCTTGCTTTCTTGAATTCTTTATCAGTCATCCCATTGATTATACGGAGAAACACGGTAGAATCTGTGCTCCTTCCAGGCCGATGCGGTCTACATGGATTCTTTTTAAAATTTTGGTTCTGCAATAAAAGGGCTCGACGTCTAAGAATACTAGTCGGGCTTATCCCATCCTTCGAATCTTCTGAATCATGCTGCTTTTCGCTGTTTTCGCATTTTTCTTAGCCTCTATAGCTGTCTGGCGACGTAGAGCACCTTATGGCCATATGCCTCCAAGTCCACCTACGGACTTTCTGATTGGCCATGCGAGGAAGATCCCACGTCGTGAATCGTGGAAGACGTATTCTGAGTGGATGAAGACCTGCGGTATGCCCAAATCATGGTTTTTTGTGCGACTGTTGATTTGTTTCCTTCACTATAGGCGACGTGATATTCGCCCATGCACTTGGACACTCGATGGTTATCCTTAATTCTGTCGAGGCAGCACGAGATCTTCTCGAGAAGAGGAGCATGTTTTTCTCCGATAGGCCATATGTTCCTATCATTTACTTGTGAGGCGCATTGACTGAGGAATAAATTATCAAAAAACGAAACCAATAATCATAAATCGAATCGCAGGGTGGGCTGGTCGCTTTCTCTTCCGATCCTTCGTTATGGTTCCAGATTCCGCAAGCACCGCCGTATGATGCAGCAGCACTTCGGCGCCCAGGCCATTTCTTCTTTTAGGCTAACGCAAGAAATCGAAGTCCGGAAGTTTCTTCTTCAACTACTCGAGAGGCCAGAGGGCTTCTTAGGCCATATCAAAAGGCACGCATTCAATATAAATCCCCTTGAAATAAGGTACACTATCTCAAATGATGATCAGGCTCGTTGCTGGCACGCTAGTTATGATTACCTATGGCCATGAAATCATATCGGATGATGATGCGTATGTCGATCTTGTCGAGAGGGCTATGACTATGACGAGTAGCCTAGGGAGTGTGGGTACAACGGTGATAGACCTGTTCCCATTCTGTGAGTAATTCCGTCACATCGTCGCATAGTGGACCCATTTCCGCTCGTACCGATCGGACTGTCTTCAAGTGCGTCACGTTCCAGCATGGCTCCCTGGGATGAGCCTGAAGCGGCGCGCGCTTGAGACCCGTAAGGCTGTCGACGAAGTGACGAACAAACCGTTCAACGAAGTGAGAACAAAGAAGGTGCGCTGATCTGTCAATTCATGAGAACAATCATATCAGAAATGCGACCTTTCGTTATCCGCTGCAGGACGCTGGAACCGCTCTACCAAGTATCTCGTTAAGCCTTTTAGACGAGTATGAAGGGACGAACGTAGTCGACCTTGAACATGAAGAGGACATGAAGATATTCTCCACGACTATCTATAATGGTAAATATACCTTTTAAGATGATGGATGGAATTCTGTCTCATAGAAGGACATGGTTCCAGCTGGGTCTGATACGGTGCACTGGATTCTGATTTCGTTTCATGTTTTCTTTTCTCTGATATTTGAATTTACAGACAAAATCCTCGCTCACAGCATTTTTCATGTTGATGACACTTCATCCTAAAGTTGCACAACGAGCGCAAGAAGAGATTGATACTATCATCGGGATGGAACGTTTGCCTACTCTCGATGATCGCTCAAATTTGCCTTACATCGATTGCATTTTAAAAGAGCTATTTCGGTGAATACGTTTCTCGACTCGTTTTGTTTAACAAATCTGCATCTATTTATATGCAGAGTCCATCCGCCGCTCCCTTTGGGTGAGATTATTCAGTTGCGTTGAGAATTGGAGCTTCTCATTGTAAAATGAATGCTAGGTGTTCCTCACCAGTGTACTCAAACTGACGATTATCGCGGGTGGACGATAGAAGCTGGGACAATGGTTATACCAAACATATGGTATGAGTTTCCTTATATTCACAATCAGAGTAATGGCACCTTTAATTTGGCCTTCGCTTCAGGCAGATGATGAGAGACGAAACGTTTTTCCCTAATCCAGACGTATTTTCTCCAGAAAGACACGCGGGTAAGACTTCCGGGAATGATGACGCCACCCACAGCAACGAGGTACAGGATATGCCCGCAACATCTGTGACAGAGGACGATCCCAGCTCCATTGTTTTCGGGTTTGGAAGAAGGTGAAATGCTATGTTTTATTCTCTTTTAATTAAATTAAAAAGTTCGTAAATTTCAAAGGGTGTGCCCAGGGAAGCTCTTCGCCGAGTCGATGCTCTGGATGACCATGGCGAACGTGTTGGCGTGTTTTGCCATTCGACCGTGCTCAGATCCACTCACCGGAGTGGAAGAACTGCCAAAGTGGGAATTCGAGAACGAGACACCCGTGTAAGCCGTATCTTGTTATGCATCTGGCTTGTTATAGATAGCTTTCTGACGATACGCTGCAGATCTCCCAAGCCCTTCAGGTGCACTATCCTCCCTCGGAGCGAAGAGCATGCCCTTATGATTCGAGACGAAGCTCACAAATGAGTATGTTTACAATCAAGGCAAGCCGCGTCCTTGGCTCAGACATGAAGCAAGCATTTACTTACACACTAGCATGGTGATCGCTATTTACAACTTTGTCTGGATCTCATTCTGAATGATTTTTGCTCGTGGATTGGATGTGAGTTACAGCGCTTTTACAAAACCTTGTCAGTGCGCGCAAAAAAAAAAAAAAGTTGCGGCCCCTCAGGGTGTGCCAAATAAGGCATTATTGCCTATTTGAGCGAAGTCGCGTCGTGATTGCCTCGTCCATTGTGCAGTTTGTTGTGTCGTGCAGCACACTGCCCGTGTCGAGACGCTCGTAGATGCAGAACTGGAGTCAGTGGAATTATGCAGAGGCACCCGCACAATGTACAGCCAAAATTTGACATCAACTTCGCCGGTTTGCGAGCTACACCGCCGTCGTCTCTGGGAGACTTTCGTCTGCAGGAGCTCATGCAGGTACGATATTACTATCTTAGTTACATCGAGAAGCCAAAAATGCCAGCAAGTGCATCAGGGTAGTAGTGGCTTGTCTTGTATAGCCAAAGAGCACGGATATTCAATTCCTCACTGATCTTTCGATAGGGCATGCATTGTACAACAACGACGAGAAAAAAAAAAACACGACGCGACTTCGCTCAAATAGGCAATAATGCCTTATTTGGCACACCTTGAGGGGCCGCAATTTTTTTTTTTTTTTTGCGCGCACTGACAAGGTTTTGTAAAAGCGCTGTAACTCCATCGTATTGAAATATAATAGGGGTACGGGATGTAGTACAAATAAATTATATGTGTAAAGCAGATAAGTGCGTATCACATTTCAGCAAGCCTTTCGCGCTTTGAAGTTCCACTTTGCCTTCTCGTGAGAGGAAGTGACGCCCCAGCCTGCGATAGTATCATCCCAGCTGCGCCACATCCATCCGATATTATTCACCTTGAAGAAGTCTTCGCAATGGCTATCGAGCAGATTCCAGTATGCTTTCTCGGATGGCACGGAGGCGACTACGTCTGGGCTATTAGGCGCATATTGATCCTCATTGCTCGGCCAACCAGTCTATTCAGCGAAATTCAGCAGGAGCTGGTGGCATTTCCACATATCAGTATTACTTACTTGCGTAACCAAGAGCGGCTTCCCTTGTGCGATGCTCTTGTAGTACGTGGTGTCATTCGTGAAGTCGTTCCACGACGTCGCACTCCCGCCGCTCTGGGCGTTGAATGCGAAATACGGGAAATTGTTGATCATGAAGAAGTCGACGGCATCGACGGCAGCCGTGATGTTGTCAGAGATCTGCCAGCCGTACGCGAGCTCCGAGATTGAGACAGGGATATCCGAGAGCCCCGCAGCTGCGAACGTGGATTTCATCTGGCGCACGTACTTAGCGAGGTTGTTCGCAGAACCGAAATCATTATCGTAGAGTGGCTGTAAAACGGAGATGGTGAGAAGTGTTATCTATGCATGTACATAGATCAGTTGCACACCTCATCACCTATGCGATGTCATTTCAAATAAGATGTAACTCGCTGGAGACACCGAAGACCCATGCGTACCGAGTGCAACAGCCAGAACAGGGTCTGGCTTGTTGATGACTGCCTAAAACATCAATGAGAGGGAAATTATGCATCATAGGTATTGATTAGCCAAAGGTGAACACACCTGCGTGAGTGCATTTATCCTCGGTATGTCAACTGTAGTAAAATTGTCTCCTGGGTTGAGCAGTGTCCAGACAAGAGGGATTATATTGATTCCAACATTCCCTGCCGCATCGATAACCTCTACGTGTCAAGAACGGAATGCAAATACACGTTGAGTCCTCAGCGTATAGCCAGCGTAACGGTGAACTTACGCTCATAATATGAAGCATCAGAGCCATCTCCACAGATGTCAAAGGTAATGACATTCCTAGCCCCTTTCGCTACCATTGCCTGGAAGTCGCGTACAAGAGTCGAGAACGATGGACTAATTCTACCGGTGTTTTCATCTATGAGCAAGCATGGGAAGAGTTACAGGTCTTGACACGCACATCTAGTGCATAGACGAAGCCTTCAAATGCATACATACTGGTGATCTTGTCCATGCGCGTCGCAGCTTTCAAGTTCGCGTCTTCGAGTTTAGTCGGCAAGGCCTCAGCAAGCATCAGATATTTAAAGAACGCGAGCATGAAGATGAAGTCATGGAAGGTTAGAATTTTCATCGCGCAGCAGGATAATCCGAAGATAAACAAAATAAGGAGCCGATTTTTCAGTGGGCTGCGACCAACGCCCACTCTTTAAGAGGTCTGAAGTCCCTTGACTGGCAACACTGATCCGGCATGGTATTACCGACCAATGAGAATTATCCAGTGCTGCTTGACGAGCACGATGTAGTTTTTGACAGCACATCGTTCGTGAGCCTGAAGAAAGCAATAATAGACTCCTCCTCCTTTTCTCCGGTAGATCTCGACCTCCTGAGCGCCGGAGAAGCGTGATTCAAGTCCTTTTTGAGGCCACGACCACATTCTCCGGCTTGCGCACATGACTCGCCTTGTATTGAGCAAAGTGATTCGCACTGTGAGTGTCCGATATCATGACATATGAAAGTAAGGGAGAAGCTATCATTGTGGTCGAACTAGAATGATAGAAAGGAGTTACTGCCGATGCGATAAATCGAAATCAAACTAGGGGCCATACTTCTAAGCAATTCGGAGAAAATCATAGTCCGCGGGCGAGCGTAACTTAAGGACGAGTTCGAAGGTCTGTCAACTCGCGAGAACGCGCTTCGTTATGAGATCGCGCCGAGATCTGAAGTTCTGCCTCTTTGCCAGAGTCCGTTGGATGAGGATCTGTTATTATGAGTTCTTGAAGTCGAGAAATTGCTTCTGATACAAGCCCGCATGAAACCCCTATTATTCTTTTCTGTCGTGAGATGAAGCCAAGATAGGTTTGAACAGTGGATATGGAACATTGGGCAGTCGAGATGTATTATGTAAACTGTCACATGTTGTCACAGTCAGCCACAGACGCGTTTTTAACACAACGCCGCTTTTCCGGAAACTGCTTTCATTCACAACGTATGTCAGCCCAGCTCAAAATCTACCGGCTTGTCCTTTCTTTTCAACTGTGACGCTCTTTCTAATCTCTGCAACTTCTGGACTTCTTTCTTTTGTTGCAATCTACTACATCCACTCTTGGTCTCCTCATTTTTGACGGTCATGTCTCCTGGACCCACCCGTCTCTTTAACGGCTCAAGTAGAGTGGCAAATACCATTCCTTACAAGAAATCAACGCCAGAATCTCCTTCAGAACTTCAAACTACTGGCTCAAAATCCATGCATAAACTCGTTCTCAATCACGGTTCTTCCGAAGATGCCCCTCGAGACTTTGCCACCCCAACTATGATGGCGCTGGATCTCGGATTGCCTCCCTTCACGTCTGAATTCACTTCTGATTATAACCACGATGTAAAAGTTTCTACAGACGATCTCAGCTTCAATGCACCAATCGACGAAGGAGAGCTGGAAGACGAACAGGGCATGCCTACGCGCGCACAGTGGGAGGTTATCGTGGACAACTATCTGACGTGCCTGCATCCACGCAAGCGTGATAAGGCACTCATCACGCAAAACATGCATGAAATGATCTTCCGCACCCTTGTCGACCCCGACGCAACGCGCCTCGGCACTCCACAGTTCCGCTTCTGGGCACGCAAGATGTTCGAGCTCGTCGAGGCCGCCGGCGCACTCGTTATCACCAACGGCGGTCGCCCTGTCGCTGTCAAGGAACACATATACGATATCCTCTGCATGTGCCACGCTGAATCAGGCCACGCGGGTCGCGACAAGACTTGTAAAATCCTCCGCGAATATTACACGTGGATCCCGAAGGAGCTCACTGCGAACTTCGTCAAGGCTTGTCCGACATGTATGCTGAAAAGGGCTGGGGAGATGGACGTGATATCTCGTGTTCCTATCAAACGAGGTAGTGAAGTTATCGACGATGTTCCTTTGGCACAACAGCTTCCTTTCCGCAAGAGTGAATCTCCGGCTAGTCCTTCCCATTTCTCTGTCTCTGTTGAAACTCTTGAGGACTTTGGACGGAATGCAGACTTTAAGCCCCTCATGCCGCCGAAACCAGAGATCTTTGGTCTTGGCCCTCCGCAACTTTCTCGCCGTGACAAATTCCCTTTGCGGAGCAGTACTGCCCTTGGAAGCCCGCTGAGCCCTAGTCTTTCCTTCGCTTGCCTTCCTCCCCCGGATGAATCTTACCCACTGCCTTCCTGGTCGAGCAACTCCAACATTACTCTGCCGCCTCTGAATAGCAACTCGCTCAAGGACAAAGATAGCAATGCCAAGCTAGACTACAGCGCGGAGAATGGGCGTATGATTCTCCCACCACTCATGCAGTACCTGTCACAAGATATCGATGAGGAGCTCCAGATCCCGAGGGACTTCGCCGCTCAGCGTTCACGCACGCACTCGCCCGCGGCTAATATCCCTATCGACCCTGTGCTTCTCGCACAAGAGACATGCGCCTCGCGTACGGAGTACTCTGAAGACTATCACACCAGTTGTGAACTCACTTCCTCCGTGCCTGATGTGTCGCCGCCGTCCGCCATCGAACTGCTGATGCACCCTCCTACCCCACAGTGGGCCGACCAGCGTTCTGCCCTGCCGCTGGAGCCACTCGATCTTTCGCTCGTGGACACAGATGGTGTTTACTCGGGCGCTTGGGAATACCAGAGTGCGGAGGACTGTCAACACCACGGCGGCCGCAGCTTGCTTCTTTCCGCGTCGTCCGCCGAGTCCGCAGGTGTGCGTACACCATCGAGCGGCCAGGTCTCGCCCACAGGATATGGAGCTTTCCCCCAAGACTTTCAGCCGCAGCCGCATGAGGGCAGCTTTTGCGCCGAGGAAAGCAAGGTGACACCGCCACCTCTGTACTCTCCCGTTCCCGTCAAGTTTGAGGACACAAACGCCATGCTGGAACTTGCGACAACGGCATCGTTAGGCTTGGTGACCGACTGACGGTCAGGAAGTTGTGGATTACACGTACCAGTTTGGGTAAGCGCATTCTTTTTGTAAAAACGAGAAGGGCACTGATGACGTCCCAAGCAGGTAGTAGGTCCCCCCTCGGTTTCATTTTCAGACGATACCCCCTCTTTCATTCATGGATCATAAATCACGACTGTCCATCGACGTCTGTATCACATTAAAGTTGTTGTACCACCATGTACCGTACTAGTAAACCCCCTGTAGCCCTGCAAACCCCGGATGTACTACCCGAACTCCCAACCATAGATCGATAAAAGCATATGTACCTTTCTCGTTCCCGGCCTCTGACCGCCAATAACGAAACGCTCCGATCAGCGACTCCAGTGGTTCAAGTAAAAACAGCAAATAGGGAGTAATATTCAACAGGAAGATGACAAGAGAATGCATTAGGATATGGCGGAAGGACTAACACATTAGACATGAGGAGGGGGGTGGTGGGCAAAAGTCGAGAGTAGAAGAGTGAGAACGAGAGGAAGAAAAAAGAGTGGAAATAGAAGAAAAAGAGGAATGGAATGAAATATATATGTACGTGGAAGGACAACGGAGAAATGACAGGAAAGGGAGAAAAATAAGAGACGTCAAACCCAGAGAAAGACTTGGACATGCGTAGCGCAATGGCTATTATGACAGAATGGAGGAAGAAAGATGATGGAGAATGGCTAGATAGCGAGAATGAAACAAAGAAACAGAGAAAGTCTTCATCAGTCAGAAAGTCTTGTTTATTCATCGGGAGAGATTGCAACGCCTTCAACAATGATACAGCTTATTAGTGCACTGACACAAGCAAACAAAGGAGAACCAGGAACACT
Source organism: Phellopilus nigrolimitatus (assembly GCA_021029095.1). Lineage (NCBI taxonomy): Eukaryota > Fungi > Basidiomycota > Agaricomycetes > Hymenochaetales > Hymenochaetaceae > Phellopilus > Phellopilus nigrolimitatus. The sequence goes on from JAJOHG010000011.1 coordinate 266,974, forward strand.
CACTCTCTAAGCGTATCATACAAGAACTTATAGCTCCTCAGGTGTCCCTTCAAGCGGCGAATATCCAAACTGAATGTATCGTCCAGACCGTCGATCCGCGTGAGCTCGACGGAGAAACGAACTTCGTCCCCTTGATCAACCGTCCGTTCGCCGTAGACGGGCTCGTGCGCAGACGGCACAGGCATGGTCGAGAGCTTCTCGTGCGACGTCATGCGCGAGGTGCTAGGCGCGTCGCTGCTCCCTTCACCTTCGAACGAGGGGTGCGCAGACACTTGCGACGACTGGCGCCTCATGAGGAGTCCCTTGAGCATCCCACCCGTCGACGTAAAGGGCGACTGTGAAGGTATGGGGAGGCCTCGCTTATCGACCTAAGACATCGTCCCGTTAGCACTTTAAAAAAACTACTTCGAAAGAAAGAAAGAAAAGGTACCCCGTTCGATGCCGCAGCACCAGTCATGGTGAATGCGGTCAGTCCACCTGCCGTGGACCCAGTGCCGACTTTCTTTTTCTTCGTACGGATGCAGCGGTACTTGTACTCGCTCTCCTGCTGGACCTCCAGACCCATATCCAGGAGGACCTTTGTCACATGTGCCATCACGTCCGGCGGGGAGCCCGTCGTCACCGTCGTCTGGTCCACCGCACCATGGTGAAGGCGGATTGCCTGCTTGTTGTATCCTACGCGAGTCTGCTGTGGTGACGCAACCATGTTGGACAGTCTGTTCATAGTGCGCGGGAGGAACGGCACGTGGTGCGACGGCGTAGCCGGGATTGACGTCTCCGACACGTGCGACGGAGCGGCACGGCCCATGGCGGGCGACCGCATCGCCTTCGGCGGCGGAAGCGGCGTCGCAGGAGTATGCACAACGACATGAGGAGCCTGTCCAATCGTATCGGTCGACGCCGCGGGACCAGCACCCTTCTGGCTGTCCGCAGTCGGCGTTGGCGTCGGCGCACGGTCGGCATCCTCGTACTCGCCCGACGGCGACGTTGCACGGCTCTTGCTCTTGTTTCTGAACCACTGCATGACCTTCGACGCCTTGCTGGTCGAGGCGGGGATGTCCGTGCCGTCGACGGGCGGGAAGTGCCGGGCGGCGACGTCCTCCTGCCTTCCGTTGGTGTCTCTTCCTCTGCCATTGCTCTTCGGTGGGACAACGGTGGGCGAAACAACTGGCTTCTCTTTCATGCGGCCATTCCCAGTCGTCGAGTCGCCAGTCGCCGTTCTGCCCTTCGAACGTTGGCTGATTCTCTTACTTAGTGGCTCGACCATCACCGTCAACGTGTTGCGCCTCGACTTCTTGCCCTCATTGTTCTTCGTCGCGCTGACATTGGAGTGGACTGACGACTTCGAGTCCGGAGACGCGGACATCGCCGACACTTCCAACGTCGAGGGCCTCTTGCCCCCATAAGGCGCGGCACTCGCATCTGACGGCCTTCTAGCCTTGACACCATTCGCAAAGGCGCCGCCTTCAGTCTCAGACCCTGCACCCCAGAACTTGCCAACAAACTTGTCGACAGATATGCCTTTGCGATGTCTGCTCTTGTTCGAGCCTGAGCCTGTCGAGTTGACGGACCCAGCACCGTTTGTCGCTGTTTCGTAAAATTCGTTCCGCGGTGGGCTGGTCGGCGTGACAGAAAGGATGGGTGGCTGCATGTCCTGACTCTCCGATGTCACCAATGACGAGGAATCCTGCTGAGAGGCGGAAATTGGAACGGCCGACGACTTCTTGGATGCCGCAAAGCCATTCATGGAAGGCGGCGACGGAAGAGGTTTCGTTGTCGAAGCCTTAGAGATCGAGCCTGAGCCGCCATCTTTGGTCGATTTCTTTGGACTTACCTCCTGCTGCACGATAGAGCTGGCAGGAACCTCGCCTGGGATAACCGCGTCGCTGACAGTGACCAAAGGGCTCTCTTCCTCTGGATCCACTTCCATCTCGACGGCTGCTCGCGGCTCCACGTGAAGCCGTTCTCTCGATTGTTCCTTTGCCTTCTGCTTCTTCTGCGCAGGCGGCTGGGCAGGACGTATATCCTCCTGCACATCTCCGCCGTACTCGAGCTGGATGGTATGGCGCTGCCTGTCCTTCTTGCGACGCTCTGGACTCATCTTAACCGGCGCAACGGCCACCGGAGGAGGCTGCTTCCTCGACGACTGGCCCGCAGAGCCACTACGCGCACGTGTACGCGATTCGCCGCGTGCCTCGTCCTGCGCAGCAGGCTCTTCCACAGCTGGTGCCGCGGCGACCGGAGGACCAAACGGATCGTCGTCGTATGCCGAAGACGTGGTACCGACGGCGACAGATGCAGGGTGACGCCGCGACGCATGAGTGACGGACGGCAGAGTGGGCGATGCGAAGAGGGACTCGTCGGGATTGGCCTCGTATAAAAACTCCTGGTTCGCGGCCGCCTGGCGCGCGCGCTGACCAGATGAAGGGATGGGCGGGATGTCCATGCGCGCGCTCTGGCTGCGCTGAATCTTCTGCTGCTCGGCCGCGGCCGCGGCTGCCTGCTGCTTCATCTGGCGCTGGTACGCGAGGCGTTTCATCTGGTGCTGCTCCATTGCGAGGCGCTCGAGATCTTGCACACTGCGGTCGAACAGGTGTGCATACGGCTTCAGCCAGTGGTGCGTCATGATCTTCATGAGGTCGGCGCGCTGCGTCGGGTCTGGGACCAGCATAAGGGAAAGCAGATCGCGCGCATCCTCAGATACATAGTCCGGAAACGTGAGAGGTGTGTTGACGATGTACCTATAGAGCAGGTTGATATTGTCGCCGTCTGGGTTCGCAGGGTCGTCGTCAAAGGGAAGGTATCCAGCAAGCATGGCGTATAGGATAACACCGCAGGACCAAATGTCGACTGCAGACCCGACATAGAGACCCTCCGAGATGACTAATTCAGGAGCAGCAGTAGCATGGACTACCGCAACTTGTCTGCATAAGATCGTCTTGACGATGCTCGAAGCGATTGGCGAATCCAAAATCGGTGATGATGACATTGCGATGGCGATCCAAAAGCAGGTTCTCGAGTTTGAGATCGCGGTGGACGATTTTCTTCTGATGAATATACCAGACTCCTGAGACGAGTTGCGCAAAAAGCTTGCATGCATCCTTTTCCTTGAGATAGCGATGTGCCAGGATATGGTCGAACAACTCTCCTCCAGACGCATATTCCAGAATGATCCCAATATACTTGTCTGTCTCAATAACGTCGTAGAGTCGGACGATGTTTGGGTGTTTGATTGTCTAAACGCCCCAAATATATCAGATTTACAGTAAGGCAGATAGCACTTGCAAAGGGGACTTACCCGAAGGACCTCGATTTCGCGCTCAACTTTCGACATCCTTACGGCAGTGTCGATGTTGCCGCGCCGTATAAGCTTCACCGCGACCTCTTCGCCCCACTGCGAGTGTAACCCTAGTTTAACCTTTCCAAATTCACCTTCTCCGAGCGTCTGTAGAAGCAAGTACGGTCCGAATCTGGGTATCGTCCGTCTTGGGTGGGCGGCAGCGTATGCGACCGCCGCAGGGTGGGAGTAGACATCGCGATAGCTTATCTGCTCCTCGCGTTCCGGCTGCGACGTCGTGACCTGGTGCGATGCACGCTTGCGCGACGCCTGCGAGCCGTGGTGCGCGGGCGCGGATTGAGGAACAGCGCCCGATGAATAGACCTGCGCGGAGGCGGGTCGAGCGGGGCTCGAGCCCGCGCCCGCTCGTGAAGCCTGGGATGGTCCTGCGGCCAACGCGTCGGGAATCTGCAGCCGTGCAGATGTGTCTGCCATGGCTGATCAATTTGCAAGTGTGAGCTGGACGAGAGAGCACAGTCAGCAAAATTCAAGTGCTAGTTGAAGTGTTGGGGTTGCGCTGTGCTGCCGTGCCCCTCCGCCCGTGGTGAGGCGATGTACGCTGCCACGCCACACTCAATTAACAAAAACACGGTACTTACTGGACGCTGGTGGCAGCAATACAAGGCTGCTCGTCGTGAGCAACGACGAGCAGATGTGATAGAAAATGTAGGAGAAGGAGGGTCAAGAATGAAGCGCGTCCAGCAAGTGACAAAGAGCAGCAACGTGGGTAAGAAAGTAAGCTTTGCCCGAATAAGCACAAGTCTCACCGTTCATCCGTCTATCTTGTCTTCCTCGTCGTCGGCGTTCTCGGAGCACTCTGGCACGCTGTTCGACGTCTAGACGGCTTTTGTTGACTCCAATGATCAAGAGGAAGGGCGATTCAGAGGTCGATAATTAAGACGACGGCTATCTGTCCTCAGTTGCTAGTTGCTACCCGACTACGTTGATGTCGACCGCAATCAACTCTTTACGCTTCAGCCGTACAATTTGTATCGATTCTGTATTTTATCTTTTGATTGGACCCCCCTCCCCCTCTCTCTTTCCCCTGCAATTTGTTCCCCAGCTGTTCAAAGGGTAGGAATACGCAGCATCCTATGTCGAATGAAAGCTCCCGGACTTCAATTCGTTTCGCTTTTTTTGACCCTTCTCCTGAGAAGTCACCGCTCCCACCCGCTTTAAGTTCGCATTCAAGATTTGCATGGGGCGGCCGGGCCTCAGATATGTTCAGCATCATCCCGGTATTATGTGCCCGTTTGCTCTCACCTATACATTCAACTCTGCCTTCGACGCGCCCTGGATGTCCTTCTTGAATTCCTCCAGGTCCAGTGCCGGTTCAACCCACTCCTTCAAGAACTGGTCGACCTGCTCCGGCGCGCGGCCGACGAAGCTCCGCGGTTCGAGTAGCGAGTCTAGCTGCGCCTTGATCCCATCGAAGTATGGGTCATTCTTAACCCGTTCAATCAAATCATTCTCCCCGCCCTCCTCCTTCACCACGCGTGCGGCCTGATGTGAGAGGACCTGCGCAAATCAGAAAAGTGGGGCCGAGATGATGACAAGTCAGCGAACAGTCCGGAGCGTGGATCACGCCATCAGCAGACTGCGCTCTTACCCGGATCTTCTCGTGTGCCTCCTGGCGATCGCCGCCGCTCTTTACCACCGCCATAATGATGTTCTCGGTCGCCATGAACGGTAGCTCCTGGCCAATCCGGCGCGCAATGACTTTCGGATATACGACAAGTCCCTCCGACACATTCTGCAGTGTCGTGAGTACGATGTCTGCTGTCAGAAATGCCTCGGGGAGCGTTACTCGGCGGTTTGCGCTGCATGCCAATTCAGAAACAATCAAAGTCAGAATGGAGCCATTTCCAGCATTTATCACACGATGAGAGAAGCGAAATAAAGCGAAAGCATACCTGTCGTCCAGCGTCCGCTCAAACCACTGCACGCTCGAGGTCATCAACGCGTTTTGATGGAGCACCATCAAGTGTCGCGAGAGCGAACATATACGTTCGCTGCGCATGGGGTTACGCTTGTATGCCATCGCAGAGCTGCCAATCTGTTCGGCTTCGAACGGTTCCTCGACTTCCTACAACACAATACCGCGAATCAGCGCAAATCTCACAATATATGCGGAGATGATAATTTAAGGCATATCACACAGTAAGATCACGAACCTTGAGATTTGCCAACAGCCTGATGTCCGTGGCAATTTTGTGTGCCGTAGCGCCGAAGGACGCGAGGGGTGCGAGGACATCGACGTCAATTTTCCGCGAATAAGTCTGCGATGTCACCGGGTACGCGTACGAGAAGCCCAAAAGCTCTGTAACACGTTTATCAAGGGCTACAACCTACAAACGTCACTATATAAGCCGTCCGCAAGACAATGATAGGAAGTTGCGTCTACTTTGTCGTGATCTCCGTCAAACAATGCTAAGAAGCTGGCTTGTGTGCCCGTCGTGCCCTTGACGCCTCTGAATCCAAGGTCGTCGCGGGCGCGCCTGATGTTGCGTAAATCCCAAAGCAGCTCCTAAGGGAATGGTTTGGAAAGACGCAAACCAATGTTACTTTATGAGCATCACACTTACCTGGATCCACAACGTGCAGCGTTTTCCGACAGTCGTGAGCTGCGCGGGCTGGAAATGCGTAAAGCCAAGCGTGGGCAGATCGCGATACTGCTGCGCGAACTTGGCTAGACGGTCAATCACGACGACGAGCTTCGCGAGGACAATGGTGAGCGCTTCGCGCAGGAAAATGAGGTCGGCGTTACTATTTCAAACAATTGTTATTTAGAAACGCAAATGAAGTAGGGGAAACTGAGCCGATAAATGAGCCATAGATGCCGACTCACTCCGTCACGTAGCACGATGTCGCACCCAAGCTGTTCATATATGAATTTGCAGCTCAGGTAGAAAGAAATCCTGGAAGACGAACTGGATGATACCAGCGGCAGCAGGCGCTACAGTCCCAAACGTGTGTACATGCGCCATCACGTCATGCCTCCTTTTCTTCTCCTCCCTCGCTGCGACGTCGAATTGCGCCGTGTCGAGGTACTTTCATTTCAGATTCACATTAGAAGAAATGCGCTTAACATAAGAAAAAAGGTGTCGCATACAAGGTTCTCCTTCATCTCCGCAATAGCCTCATCGGAGATCGGGAGGCCCAGCTCCTTCTCCGCAATCGCGAGGTTCAGCCACAGCTTCCGCCAAGTGTGAAATCGCATCTAAAAGAAAGCATCGTCATAAACCGCCGTGTGCCAGATGAAAGTCTCGAACGAACAGCAGGAGAGAAGAGGTGCGCCATCTCCTTGCTGGCATATCGACTGTGTGCGTCTCATTAACGACTCTTCCGGCTTTTCATTTGCCTCAAGGATACGCACCTGGAGAGCGGTGTCTGGTATGTATCAAACGCCTCCATTGTTATACTTTGCACGACCGTAACGGATGGGAGCGAATGTAAAGTAACTGACATTCAAACTTTTCCGAAGGTGTCCGAAGATCTAATCTTATCAGTGCATGCCGGTCCCGTGTTAGTCAGATTTCAGTGCGTGCCACTATACCAACCATCTCCGTCCTACCTTCAAACATATCACAGATTCAGTTGTCTACTGAGATACGAGAATGGGCTATCTGATGAAGGCCCTCAGTTTGAGGCAAATGTTCACCAGATTTCGTATCGAGTCCGACCACGATGTGCTTAGTCTCTGCGTGAACATGCCTGACTCGACATTCATACACCTGACATAGGTACTGGGTATGCTCTCCAGAATTCTCGATTCGAGCTCAATGTCGAATATCATATCTCTTTACTTCTTCATAGGTATAGTCCAGGATCAAGCCCCTTGCACCAGAAGCTGTGGATTCAGACTCCACGGGATAGCAAATGGCCATCCAACATAGCTGTACGACCATTTCCAGAAAGAGCGTTACCCATGCTTCCAGACGAAATTGTTATCTATATCCTTTCCTTAGGGCCTCGGTCAACAACAAGCGCTCAAAAATCTATTTATTTCATCAACCCCAGACAATGTCAACTTAATGGATCTACATGTGAAGACCGCGACGGCCGTAGTCTGCTCGCGGATCCATACCCGGTATACTTATTACTTACTTTCCCTGTGAACTCTTACAACAAAAATGCTAGGCTCCTTGCTGTGTTCTTTTAACTCACAGATCGCTGGGGACATGCAAGGCTTGGAGTCAGACTGTCATCATTGAGCGGTTCCTGACCCCATTTGATCCTGCTTTTCACAGCTCCGCGAGCTCGACTTCATGGGAAATGATTTTGAACACTGCCATTGCCTGGACGCTTTAGAGCAACACGTAGATCCACAGAACCCCCAAGAGGGCAAAACCCGAAGCTTCCTGGGCCAGTATCTCCGTCCTATATTTCTAACTTCATTTCCTTGGGGTTCTCCTTCAGTACTGTGCACATTTCTCTTCATCTGGGAATGTGCAACTATTCACAATTCCTGTCCGGTATCTCGGTTCTGTCAATATTGACGAGAATGAGCTTGACGACGTTGTCCATTGACGGCTGCGAGCGTTTCACCTAGAACTATATATTTAAGTCCGACTCTGAATTGGGCATTCTTACTTTGAAGGCGATCCTTTTTTTTCGGATTTTCAGCCCTTTTTAATGACAGACTTCCTGAGCTCTCTCGTAGGTTCACATTTGGAAAGATTTCGGTATTAAATTTCGAGGATTATTCGCCAAGTCGTGATTTTTTAACTAGGCGAAGTAGCGCAAAAATCGCGGCATTCTTGAACCAGCTGCATGACTGTTTCCCCGATTTGATAAGCTTCAATATGATACGGCGAGAAATTGACTTATTTAGATTCACTGAATTTTTGTCGACATCCTCAACCCGGATGATGCAGTGTCTGGACGTCATCCTCTACGTTTTATCCGCACCGCGTCAACAGCACCGAAACGAATGCGAGGCATATCTACCCGATTCCGGAAGCCAAGGCGGCCTTGAATGTGTACATCACCGCAAAGTCGCTTGTGAACTCGCACCGACAGCAGTTCATCATCATCATCGCGGCGTGCTCGCCACCCTTGGCGGTGAGTTCACAAGCATGACGAGCTCACGCGCCGTCTGCTCGAAAAGATGCAGCCGTCGTACCGCATCGAGGCGGACGGCCAGGGGTCCCGTGCTCAAGTGCGTTTTGTCACGCACGCTTAGTCTCCACTTTCGCTTAAAATCCCGTCCACATGCAAGCTCGAGCCCATCTCGTCGCCATGACGCTGCACCAAGGGCACAAGGCGTGTACACTTGTCACGGACTTCGAGCCATACGGCCGTCGCGCCGCTCCCCAGCAAGAACGCCGGGCTCGAGGTCATGGTGCAGGGTCGCCAGATCAGGGCCGTTGCGGAGCTGCTTCCCGCGCGTGCGGCATTCCGAAGTGGGTCGAGAGCACTTGACAGAGAAGGAGAAATAGGAAATGGGTCGTGGTAAATCTGGAGAAGCAAAAGAGGTGTATGATGTAACTCTGTAAGCCGGCATGCCATTTTTGTCTGTTGGTTTGTTGGACACTCCGTTGAAATTAACTTTGAACATGTTTGAAAGAAATTTTGCATTATTTAGCCCTTCAACATAAACCCAAATTTCAGCTCTTTGGGCATTGAGCCAATTCTTCCTTGCTTCTCGGTACTCCAACGGAACATCCTCGGAAAACAAAACTCGAATTTTAGCACCGACGTTGCGTATGAGAAGCTCTAAAGCTGTTCTGCTCATCAATTCAGAAACTGCTACGCCTTCAATTGCATTGCGTCTCGGCATCGAAGGCTAGTGCTTTGTACACTGCAATTTTTGTTTTTGGCCATATTGATTTGATTAAACTCATCTTCAATTCAGAATCAAATTAGCTTTGCTTGGGCGCACGCTTGTTGTCTTACTGAAACACGCCAATGGCTATATATAGCGCAGAGCAAACTAGATGACCAGGATTATAATTGGAGTATTGAAAAAGTGGACGTTTTATCCACTGGATCTTGCATATAACAATTTGGTCTCTTCTCGACACAAGCTAGAAAACTCACAGGAACCACCATCAACTCCCATGCACCCATCATATTCGTCTCCTTTGGTTGTCGAAGCCCTCCGGCTCTATGCACTGTCAGTCGGAGACTCCTCAAATGTCCCAGTTCAGCCCAATGGCACTCGCGTCGTGTGCAACTCTGATACACACAGTCATCAAGATGAGATACCGCCTCTCCCCGAGGGCGACATTCTGATTCACGCGGGCGACCTGTCCGGCCATGGGACAGAAGAAGAGGTCGACGCCGCCCTGGCCTGGCTCCAAGCGCAAAGCCACCCACACAAAATCTTCATCGGCGGAAATCATGACCTGTGTCTGACTGACCCCAAAGTGCAGGCGCGCTTCGTCGCGAAGTACCCTGGGCTGACGTACCTCCAGGACTCCACCGCTTCGGTGACGGTGCGTGGGCGCACACTGCGCATCTACGGCAACGCGCAGACGCCAGAGCACGCCGGCGGTGCGAGCGCGTTCGCGGTCCCATACATCGCGCCAAAAAACGCAGCTGCGGGCGCCGAGCGTGTGTGGAAAAACGTCCCGCAGGACGTAGACGTGCTCGTGACGCACGGTCCGCCCGCGCACCATCTCGACGAAGGGTACGGCTGCGCGGGCCTCCTGCACACCGTGTGGCGCGTGCGCCCGCGCCTGCACGTGTTTGGGCACATACACACCTCGCGCGGCACCGAGCATGTTCGGTGGACGGAGGCGCAGCGTGCCTTCGAGCGCATCGCGAGCGGGCTCGGCGGATCGGCGGACTTGGCACCTATTGCGAGCGCGGCCGCGGCGAGAGTGGCATCTGGCGGGCTTAGCTTGCCTGGGCCAAGGGGGATACGATCATGGCAAATGTTGCTTCTCGTAATAGGTTCCGCGATAACTTGGTTCGGGGCGCGGTTGCTTTCGATATCTAAGTAACTTTTAATTGCACAACGTAGAAAACTGTTCTTGACGATTTCTTAAGCAATATAACTGCATGTGCTACTGATGTATAGCCAGCACCACGTTACATAGATCTTCGATTCCCTGTGGTGCTCTTAATGCGCCTTCAATATCAATGCAATTTATATACTGCACACCTACGTAGATACAGCAGTGCTTCGATTATTACATGCGACGTAAATAAGTGACAAGAATTATAAAAACTGGTGAGTGGAAAAAGGAAGGGAAGAGACGAAGACATTGATTTGCTACTGGTAGGTCAGAGGCGAATATCTAGATCAACTTGCCAGACCCCGTCAAAGGTGTTATTGAATCCACGGATATAAACGTCGTTGTTGGTCAAACCATCTGGGCCGCAGCGAATTTCATACATCTGGGCGTCGGCCGAAACTACACTGTTGGAGCATACCTGTTAACAAGTCATGTTTTATGGTTAGTCACCGAGAGGGAGAAAAGCAGGCGCATGTGCAGAGTCGCGACACACATCCATGTACTTCGCCAATTGGGCTCCAACCAGTCCGACGAGACTTGCGAGAGTGGTTGAATCGAAAATTGGGAACTGTAACGTCTGGTGCGTAGTTGTAACATGGGAGTATCCCGGCCACTTGAAAGAAAATCAGTAAACTGGATGCGCGAAAATAGAGAAGTATAATGCACACACGTTGACACAGACTCTGATTTCATCTCGTCCTACGAGCGGAAGGACTCGCCGACGGGAATTAACGATCTTGATCAATTTGTCACGATAAAAAGCGTCGCGCACGCTTATTCCGGGCACGGTGCTGTCGCGCAATTGGATAGAGATGGCAGCGAACTGGTCTCCGAGACTCAAAGGACAATACTTCAGTCTGGTATGGTCGTCGAGAATGCTCTGCGGGAGATGTATGCTATGAGGACAATTGATATCAGCCCGAACGACGTGTTGAAAGGAGTCGGTATCGTACGTGGGACCAGTGCGAACCATGGTTTTCACTATTTTTCTGGGACTTTAATTTGCGTGGTAAAGGGCATGTGACTGCGTAGACACAGAGGATAGCGCCAGAAGCTGGGGGGACGTTCACTAGTACAGTGAGGGGACCTGGGAGGGATTAAATACGAAACGCAGCGTGGCTTGGACATCTACGGGCGGTAATGGTCACAGCTATCGCTTTGACGAGTCCACACTTTTTAAACAATGAAGAGAATACGAAGCCACAAATTCCAGTAAGCTGTAAGCCGAGACCACATTCATCCTTGCTTTCAGAGTAAATTTTTTTGAGCCTTCGACAATGGATACGCTTTGAATGCAGTTGAAAAAACCGCGCCTAGTCCACTGGCTTTGACTATGAGCTTTTGTTTGCAGCCACTTTACCAAATGTATGTGTTTTCTTCTTCGCCTGACAATGACTTTCTAAGCGGCAACGTTGCGATTTGGTGAACCTAAATCTGCGAGAAAAAACTGGGTTTTGAAGGGTAAATTTAGTCTTGTATGGCCTGAATCGAGTGTCGGTGCCACATATTGAGTCTCTTGCGCGTTTACTACCTGGAAATTCTTTCGTAGACAAAAATCCAATACCGCAGTCATAGACGCATCGACGTGTGCCCGCTTGCTGCACAGGAAACGCACGAGGCCGAGTTGATCGTACGGAAAATCCAACCTATACGTCCTTTGGAAAGTGCCCATATCGACATATGAGCTCAGCCGAAGTTCCTGTAGTTGTATTCTAATACTGGTGCTTAGTCACATTCACTCACGTCAACAACAGCAAACGATTCGCATCAGGAAATTAACCACTGGTGAACTGCACTGAAGGCTCAAATTTTAAGCCGCACTCGTGAGAAGAGAGCGCGCAGTATCTATGTCGATATCGTCAAGACCAGGGGCAAAAAAGCTGGCGAAGGCTGAACTCTCTTCAAATCGCAAAAGGAAACGTGAATACATGTGTATATTACAATATAGAGACGCAGAGGTCGGGACGAACGGCTAAAGCCACGCAGCTATGGTCCGCTGTACAGATGCATATTTAGATGACCAAACACAGGAAAATAGGAGAGTATTGGGGGAAGGGAAGGGAAGAAATGAAGTCATGATTTGCTAATTGTAATTCAGACGCGGACATTTAAATCGACTTGCCAGACACCATCAAAGGTGTTGGTAAATCCAATGATATAGACGCCGGCCGAGTTATGAGACCGGTCTATTTTATACGCCTGAGCGTCAGCCGAGATTTCGCAGCATGAGCAATCCTGTTATCAAGTTGTGCTTAATGGTCATCCTCCGTGAGTAAGAAAGAGGAGTTGTATGTGGAAACACACCACCATATATTTTTCCAATTGGTTCGCGACTTGTTTAACGAGCCCCGCGAGGGTGGAAGAAACGAGAGCTGGGATTTTTAGTGTCTGATGCGTAGTTGTAACGTGGGAGTATCCCGGCCACTTGAAAAAGGAAATCAGCGAACCGGATACGCAAAGGCAGAGAAGCCGCATGCACGTACGTTCACGCAGACTACGATTATACCTAGTCCTACGAGCGGAAAGAGTGGCTGACGGCAGTTCACGATCTTAATCAATTTGTAAAGACTGTTGGCATCGTGAACGCTGATTCCGGGCACGGTACTGTCGCTCGTCTGAACAGGGATGTAAGCGAACTTTTCTCCCAGATTCAAAGGACACCACCCCAATTTGACATGGTCATCGAGAATGTCCTGCGGGAGATGAGCGCTATGAGAGTAATCGATATCAGCTGGAAAGACGTGTTGTAGGGAGTCGGTAACGTACAAGGAATCAGCGCGGGACATGGAGCCAGTCATGTTTTCACGATTTTGCTGGGGTTTTAATCTGCGTGGCAAGGGGTATGTGACTGCGGGACGTTTACTAGTGAAGTGAGGGGCCTGAGATGGGAAACTTTGGGTTGCTGGGAGGGATTATATACGAAATAAGATTTGGCTTGGACAACTAGGGGTGGAATAGTAACAACTATCGCTTTGATATTAGACAGCGTCACAAATCAAGTCGAAGCCACAAACTGTAGTAGTCCCTGCTTGAAGGCGCGGTTGACAATGGACACGCTTAGAGCACAGCTGAAAGCGTCGGACATGGACTACTGGCTTTGACTGTGCATTTTTGCTTCCAACCACTTTGTTGAATAAATGTGTTTTCTTTTCTTGACATTGATCACCGGCGACTGGCAACAAAGGATTTCATGGGAATGGATCCTGCATGAAGAATGGGGCCACAGATAATAGATCTGGTCTTGGATAGTCTGGTTCTGACCACATTCATCGACGCATCGACGCGCATTGCGCCTGCTGAATATACCGTACGTCGAACGGAAAGCCAGCCATATCTTTATTCTGAAAAAAGCCTTAGAACGCTGCCGCTATCGCATGCCCATTGCAGCATGCGCCGCACCGTAAAGCACCAGCACGTCATTGTCGACGCGGACTTCGCCGCCATCGCCACGCGCCGCAACCAGACCGAGATCGATCGCACCAAGGCGCATCAGGCTGCCATCGCCAGGGCGAAGGCAAAGAAGGACAAGGAGTCGAAAAAGGACAAGACCAAGGTGCATTTTCTTCCCGCTGGACCGAGCCCGTGATAGGCGAGAGCGAGCCCGACACAGACTGGGACGCGCTGTCGAAGCATAGTGGCGGGAGCGAGAAGCCGCCGTTCTGCTGGGGAGGGAGGGACCGCTGCTGCTGCTCGGAGACGCCCTGGAACCGAAGTTGGCAGACCGGCGTCCCGGCATTCTAATATTGTTGCTTAGTCACATTCAAGTCACGTCAACAGCAACAAAGAACGCGACTCGCATCGGGAAATTTGCCACTGGTGAACTGCATTGAGGGCGCAGAGTCTAATTTCTTCAGCTGCTTTCGTGAGAAGAGAAAATGCAGTATCTATGTCGATATCTTCGAAAATAAGAGCATAAAAACTGGTGAAAGCTGAACTATCTTCAAATTGTAAAATGAAACGATCAAATTACGTGTGTGCATGTATAGGCCGGGACGGACGGCTAAAGCCACGCAGCTATAGTCCGCTGTACAGATACATAGTTAAGTGACCAGACTTGGGAAAACAGGAGAGTGTGGGAGAAAAGGGGGAAGAGATGAAGACATGATTTCCTAACGGTAATTCAGATACGGATATTTAGATCAACCTGCCATATGCCATGAAAGGTGTTAGTAAATCCAACAATAAAGACGTCGCCCGAGTTGGTTTCTCCATCTGGAAATCGGTGTATCTTGTACGCCTGAGCGTCATCCGAAATTTCCCTGCGCGAGCAATCCTGTCATCAAGTCGTACTTAATGGTCAGTCTCCGTGAGGGAGAAAAGGAGGCGTATGTGGAAACACACCACCATATATTTTTCCAATTGCTTTGCAACCTGTCCGACAAGCCCTGCGAGGGTGGAATAATTGAAAATTGGGACCCGTAATGTCTGGTGCCTAGTTTTTACATGCGAGTATCCCGGCCACTTGAAAAAGAAAATCAGCGAACGCAAAAGCAGAAAAGTCGCATGCACGTACATTCACGCAGACTCGAATTTCATCTAGTCCTACGAGCGGCCGGATTAGCTGACGGAAATTCTCAATCTTAATCAAAATTTCAGGACAGTTAGCGTTGAATACGCTTATTCCGGGTACGACACTGTCGCTCAGTTGGACGGTGATGGCAGCTAGCGTTTCTCCTAGATTCAAATGACGACACATCAGTTTGGTGTGGTCTTCTAGAGTGCTCTGCGGGAGTTCAATGCTATGAGAGCAGTCAATATCAGCTGAAAAGACGTGTTGTAGGAAACGTACATAGTGTGGGCCATTTTTTCACGATTTTTCTGAGGCTTTAGTCTGCGTGGCAAGGAATATGTGACTGCGTAGACACGAAGGATAGCGTTGGAAGTTAGGCGGAACGTTTACTAGTAAAGTGAGGGGACTGGGATGTGAAACGTCGGGGTTGCTGGGAGGGATTAAATACGAAGTGCAGTGTGTGGCTTAGACAGAATGGTAACAGCTATCGCTTTGATATCAGACAGCGGTCACGAAGCAAGTGCGAGGCCACAAACTCCAGTAAGGGGCACGGATTGGGGCAACCAGTTTCCGAGTGCTCAAAGCAGCTCGGGCCTGCTTGGAGGCGCGGTAGACAATGGACACGCTTAGAGCGCAGTTGAAAGCGCCCGGACATGTGGTCCATGGCTTTGACTGTGCGCTTCTGTTTCCAGTCACATTGCCAAATGGATGTGTTTTCTTTTCTTGGTAATGATCGTCGGCAACTGGCAATGAAGAAATTTAGGGGAATGGACTCTGCACAAAGAATGGAGCCGCAGAAGATGGACCTGGTCTTGAATAGTCTGTTCGAGTGTCAGTGGCCACATTCATCCACGCATCGACACGCATTGCGCCTGCTGAACAGGCCGAGTGGACCATACATTGTACGGCGTTGTACGGAAAGCCAGCCAGATCCATATCCTGAAAAAGCTTTAGAATGCTGCCGCTACCGTCGCGTGCCCATTGCAGTTCAACCGACGCTCTTGTTATCGGCGTCCCGGCATTCTAATGTTGGTGCTTAGTCACATTCAAGTCACGTCAACAACAACAAAGAACGCGACTCGCATCGGGAAGTTAGCCACCGGTGAACTGCATCGAAGGGAGCGAAGCCGAAAGTTTTTCGACTGTGCTCGTGATACTCGTGATCAGAGCACTCGGCAGCATCTGCTGACATCGCCAGGCACCAGGGGAGAAAGGCAGGTACAAATCAATGTCTTTGACTTGTATAACGAACGAAACGATCAAACTACGTACATGTGTATATACTTATTGACAGGGTCGCAGAGGTTAGGACAAGATGGAAGGCTAAAGCTACGCAGTGATAGTCCGCTGTACATGTACGTATACGCGCCGCCTGCTATCTTCGTATTTAGAACGTCCAAATCGAGTCCGCAGTAGCTACATCAGTCCGTGTGGAGCAGATCAAGGAACGTGTGTCCGTGTGCATGGGCCTGGGGCCCGAACGAGGGGACGGGGAGTTGGCAGTGGAAAAAAAAAGAAGTGTGGTGGTTCGTGTCCTTTTTGTACATAGAAAAGCGAGAATGGATGTGCCGCTGCTCGGTGCGGGCCAAGCGGGGGATGCATGAACGCGTATTTCCGAGGCTGGCCGGAAAAGACAGAAGCAAGATAATGAAAAAAAATGAGCAATGTCCGGCCCAGCCACAGTTGACTATATGCAAGACCTCAAATGACATACCTCACTTGCGCGTTCGCAGCCAGAGCCAGCCAAGGTACCGTAGGAGCACGCTAGCGTCATTGAATCCCGGGTCCCTGCTCGCTTCCGCCGCGCACGCGCCACGTCCCTATCTGCACAGAACCGCGCTAAACTGCGGCAAGCACGGCAGGTACGCGAGGGAGAAGAGGGGCAGTGGAGCGGGCCCGAAGAAAACGGATAGAGGCGGAAGATGGGGGGCCCGCTTTCGCAAGTCAGGGTCGATTTCAGTCGGGCTAGGTAAAAGAGAGGCGAACGGCGGCTCGGAGTGCGCTATTTAAGGCATGCCAATGGCGGAGTAAGCTGCCATAGACCGAAACGGCGTGCGCAGTCACGCCGACACATTGCGCGAGCCGCAATGCAAGAGCCGAAGACAGGACCTCTCGACGGTCCAAAGAACGGAACGGCGGGAAACGGGACGAAAGGAATGTGGAAAAGAAGAGAAAGAATTGACGGTCCGAGCTCGCTGCGGGTGGCAACGTCGAGAGCAAAAGGCGTAGATAGATAGACAGACGAGCGGACGGGTGCAGGTAGATATGTACTATGGCTAATATTTATAACCGGGCGATATGTATGTCTATATGCGAGGTGCGAGGTGCGAGGTGCGGGAGACGAGAAAACAGATGCGGACAGATGACGGGAACTGGGCTGGGAACAGGGGGACGGGCGTCAAGACGTCCGTGTTTGTTGAGTCAGGGATTAGGGACGCGCAGGCGGGGTTGAGGCGGGGAGAAGAACGCCGTTAGAAGGAAAGAGAGTGACACACGCGCATCGCTAGAGATGTATTTTTTACAATAAAAAAAGAAAGATAGTTGGCGGGAAGGGAAGGGGGGCTAGAAAGATTTGGAAAAACAGCAGAAGAGGACGAAAACGAAAACAAAAGCGAAAGAGGTAATCAGTCAGGAGCATGGGACGACACATACACCCAGAGGTTTTCAGCAGGCCAGGGGCAGCAGAAAAGAATAAAACAAACGAACCGTCCTCCACTCCACATCTCTGTCCCCCCCCCCTCCCTCCACCACGAAGCGAGAAAAAAGGTATCACGAACCGACCTAGCACACGACGCAGCAGCCCCACTTCTTGCCGGCCTCGCCATCGTCGCGGCCGCCGCCCGCGCTCCCCCGGCGCGCGCGACCACCGCCGCGCCCTTCGACGCCCTCGCGCATGAGCATGCTCGCGCGCGTCGCGGCCTCGAACACGTCGTCAACGCCCTCCGAGCGCAGCGCGCTGCACTCCTTGTACGCCCGTGCGCCGATCTCGCGCGCCATCTCCTGCGCCGTGGCGGTTTGCACGTAGTTGTGCGCGAGCGGGGAGCCGGGCGGCTGCCGCAGGTCGGACTTGCACCCGACGAGGAGCACGGGGATCGAGGGCCCGCAGATGGAGCGGACTTCTTCTATCCACTGTTAGATCACATTGGTTTGTTTGAAATAAGTGAGGAAAAATGTAAAGAGCGATAAGAATGAGTAGAAATATACCTTGACTGCAACATTGTCTAACGAGTCGGGTGTATCGATCCCAAACGCAATAAGAATGACATGCGACTTTGAATACGAAAGTGGGCGTAATCGCTAAAACAAAAAAAGCCACAAATCATTGAATATCTCAACCAGAACGAGCCACAAAAACAGCGCACTTCATATTCTTCCTGACCACTATTGAACAGATCAAGGGTTAGACAACAATGACATTTATTGCGAAAGAGTGAAAAATCAGGAACCGGGAGGATAGGAGCAAGATTTGTGCGGAGAAATAAGGAACAAGAATAAAGCAAGACGTACGCGGTATCCCATAACGCAAGCTGCACAGACTTCCCGTCTAACCGAATCTCGGCCACATAGTTGTCAAAAATAGCTGCGAGTGATGGGATTCGTAAGCGTGGTTCGTTTCACGGTTTGTTGAATAGACTTGAGTGGAGTGAGAAACAGGAAGATGCGAGAAGCAGGCGGGCGTGGGCGCGTGAGCTCAGAAGAGGCCGAAAGATTGTGCAGAAGCATGGAAAAAGGGATGAATTATAGCGATAGAAGGGGAGAAGGGCTCACTTGGTTGCTGAGGTGTCCAGCAGTCGGTTTTAGAGCCAGCCACGTCAACGAACGATTGCACAGGAAAGCAAGCGAGATATTGTCCAGACAGAAAGGCAAAGACGGGCGCAAGTATCAAGTCCAAAGCATATTTAAAAGAGTCAGATAGATAATCAGCCACAGACAGACGGAGGTGTATCGCTGTGGAAAAGACATACGTATTCCTTCGGGAACTCGCCTAGGGCGAAGCAAGAGAGGAGGGAGGTCTTTCCGCACGCGCCTGCACATGCATACACCCCAGTATCCACGTCAGATTCCATAGAATGGCGATAGAAACCAATACGTCATTGTACCAGGCACACCAGGGCGATATGAGGAGCCCGGTCGGAGGCGGCCGGGGGACAGTAGGATGCGCAGTAAGAAAGAGAAAGCGCCAGACAGAGGTCGTGCAGATGCAGAATGTGATATCACGGCGCCGGCGGCGATGAGCGGATAAAAAACGAATTTTGAGAGAACACGGATCGGTATAGAAGTCAGCACACGGAGCGGCGACGAACGCGCTGAAGCAGAAGAGAGACGCACCGTCGCCGACGATGACAAGCTTTCTCCGGATCTGTGTGTGGAGGTGAAGTGTGAGTGTCAAATGCACGCGTGGGTGGAGGCAGTTGTGCTGCTGAAGCAGGGTGTGGCTTGCGCATTGCACGTCGACCACTGCCACCAAGCAGGCCTGTCACAGCCTGCAAAGACGACGTACCGGGTTCTGGGACATGGTTGAACCAAAAGAAACGACGTGTGGTGCGGTCGAAGGCGGAAACGGATCGTGAAGCTCGAGCGGCTTGGGCAGCGACTGCGGAGGGAGATGGGGTACTCTAGATGACGCTTGACGCGGTGGAGTGAGAAGTCGTAAAGAGGCAGAGGTAGAAGTGGTCGTGGTCGTAAGAGGGGCTCGCCGCTCGAAATTCGAGACTCGAGTAAAAGGATATGCCGGGCCTGGCTCTTGCTCTTGCTCTGCTGGTCGTGGATTGGTAGGAAGAGAGATGTCGCCGGAGGCGATGCGGATGTCGAGCGCACCTCTGATCCTACAACTTTCTCGTAATCCTGTCCCTAAGCCGCGTTGCCGACCTCATTCTTATTTCTTCCTCATTCTCTTCCTCCCGTCTTCACTTCATTCATCCTTTTCTTATCTCCATTGTATTATACGCTGCTTTCCCTCTGATTTCTCAGTAAAAAAAGAAAAAAAGGTCTGCGCAGCCCTGGCAGATGTTTCATAACAAACTGGCACCCACAGCTTCGCGGGCCTTCTGTCTTCTGTCTTCTGTCTTCTGGATCTGATCATCGCCGGCCGCTATGTATGCGCCCTCCATCTCCACCTGCTACACCGTCCCGGCCTCCCCCGTTTTTTCAAAAACGGCCACCGCTGCCCGACGCGTGCGCATTGCGCAGTCGACAGTCCAATTTCTCCCGCGCCCGCCGTCGTCCGGCTGAGATGCCCTTTGTCTCGATCTTACGATTCCCTATCGATATCAGCACAGCGTGGCTCTCGTCTCATCCGTGGGGCGCCCGCGTTCTGTCAGCGCCGCCGTTCGCATCTGCCACGTACTAGAACTCGACGCAAACGGTCCTTCGAGAGTTCCGGTTGTGGTTCGACTTTCGGCGTTCATTTGATGAAAGCCACTGGGCGGCGCCTGCTGTCGGTGACTTGTCAATGAATTTACGCGTTTCAAGCCTGAGCGAGGTGCCGAGGGTCACGCAGCGAGACCGAAACGCGTCGGCATGCGGAACTGTCGACACGTCTACGTCGGGGCAAGCATGTCTGAGAGGATCTGAGGATCTCTAAATACAACGTCTAGAACCAGACTTGGATCTCAGGAGTCAGCGCACTGCGCTCCTTCTGGAGATTCGAGAAGGCTGCCTATGTACATATAGTATAACTTCCTGGACATCGTGCGCGCGCGGCTCCTCTCTTCCATTCGTTGATCGACTGCGCTGTGTTTTTAATAGCCCGCCCAGCCACGAACGAGAATCTATTACTAAAATAGCTACTACGCAGCTCGTAGCCTCGCTCTCGCCCGGGATTTTCCCAGCTCCCAACGGCTAGCAGCTTATCTCGCCTGCTCCGAAACGCGAATCGGCGTGCGCCTCTCCTGGACTAGTCTGACAAGGACAACACGTCCAACAGCCTAACAGCCTACTCTATTTACATATGTCGTCTGCGTCAACGTCCGTCCGTCGGAGCCAACTCGGCCCCCTCTATCCTCCGATCACGAACCAACGGTCCATCCGCCATCCCAGCTTCTGCCGAATCATAACTCCCATGGTTCGCCCATAGCCGTCCATTCATCGGCGCAGCAGCGACATCTATATTCTGTACCCTATCCTATCGTGTCCTTTCTCTGGCGGCCCCGAAGAGGCACACCCCGGGTCGCCGGGCTGCCAAACATACATGTAATAATATCATCGAATTCCCGGTGTGTCGGAAATGCGCAAGAAGACGCGGCACATTGTGTGCAGCGTCGCGACGCCGAGCATCTCGAGCGCTCCAGCGCCCAACGCTCTCATCTCCGCGTTCTCGTCGACCAGGTGCGCGCCGACTTCTGTGCCTTGCATTGCTCCACCGTTCCGCTCTTCTCGCGGGAGTGCCTGTGTCTCCTTATCTTCCTGAGCGCCCTGTCCTCTTTTTGTCGTTTGTTCGTGTGCTATTAAAGCTTCTTGTTCCTAAGTCTTATGAGGCGAACGGCGGAAATTAGAAGAGAAACCCAATCACGAAAACGCGAACTTCTCCGGCGGGCCAGCTCTTTAGAAAAAAGTACAATCCGATTCGGAACGTTTCTGGACATACAAAAATCGCAATTGAATAATGGGTTATCGTTAGATATCATTTGTGTCAACTTTATCGTCTGGGAGTTCCTCGACGGACGACGGCGTATCTTGGCGGCTCTCGGCGTCGAGAAGCTGAGACCGGCATTTGTAGGCTGGGCAGGCATGGTCATCCATCATGAGGACCAGAAGATAGATACCGAAAGAAACGAAAACTCACATGAGAACTTGCGTGCAGGAACATGGTTATAAAACAGCCTGATATCACTTTTTAGACACAAGAAAGAGTCGAGGAACAAGGAACGCACTCATCAAGCTCCTCGAGCTTCCTTCCTTTCGTTTCAGGGAGGAAGAAGTCTGCGAATCGAGTGAGCGGCCCGCAACTACAACACAGAGTGACAGAGAATGAGCGTACAGATGAAGACGAAGGTTACGAGGTTGGATGGTGCCCAGATCCAAGCGACTGTACATATGTAGGTCTTAGCACACCACGAAAGAAAAAGAAAAAGAAAATACACACCTTTCGCCCCCAAGTTCAGCCCATCCACGTTTATGAAAAACGGCGTCGTAAACACAGTGAGCCACGCGAAGAAGAAGCCGACGGCCATGCCCGCGCCGAACGCGTAGCTCCGCAGGCGGTTCGCGGCCATCTCGCCCGCGGCCGCCCAGCCGAGCGGGCCGATCGTCGCGCCGTACGTGCCCAGGAAGACGCACAGCATCGCGACGAGCGCCTTGCCCGACGCCGCGGACGCGCCGGCCAGCGTGCCGAGCAGCGCGACAGCGAACATGGAGACGGTCGTCGCGCCGAACCCCCAGAGCAGCAGCGTGCGCCGCCCGAAGCGCCGCGCCAGAGGGAGCGCGCAGAGCGAGGTGCCGACGTTGACGCTCTGCAGGATGATCGTGTTCGTGAATGGTTTCGTCGTGCCCGCGATCTGGAAGAAGAACGTGCCGTCTGCCAGGAGTCGGCCTCAGGTCATTTATATGAGGAAATGGTGAGCAACTTACAGCCGACTAGGAAATTGACACCGGATGCAGCATGGAAAGTTGCACAAGCAATACAGAGAAGGGTGCGCCGCTAAGCATGCAGATTTCAGTGGGCTATGAAATTTCCGCCAATCTCAGCACATTGAAGCTCACTAAGTCCGGGCCTTTCCAAATATCCTTCCAGATGACGTCTGTCGCCACCTGCTTCTCGACAGATATCGCCTCCTGGATAGCTTTCAGCTCCTCTTCGATCTCTTCTCGACGAGTCCCTCCAGGTCGCAGTCGGATCAATGAGCGCTCAGCCTCCGCCTCTCTGCCTTTCACCGCAAGCCAGCGCGGTGATTCGGGGATCATCCAGACCACGAAAAAGAGCCACACCGGAACGACGTATAGAATAGCAAGCTGTATCTGGTACGAATGCTTTGTGAGGTTGCTCTGTAACGCATTCGAAACGATAGCACCGATGAAGCCCCCGAGGTTGACGAAAGGCTGGAACACGGAAACCATGAGTCCCCTCTGAGAGTGGATTCAGAAAACTCATCAGCGTGCTAGAGAATGAAAAACAAACTAGGTGTGCCGGTGCGACCTCGCTGATATACAAGACAGTCATGTTGACATAGATGCCATTTGAAATACCTTTCATAAATTAATCAAAACAAGCCTTTTTTGAGAAGGAGGGACATAGTGAATATGAAACGGGAGCTCACCAAGTAGCAGGCGTCCAATATACACAGGCCACTGAACGGTAACTAGAATTTGGATGGTAATGCCAATGCAACCTATGATGGACGCAACCGCGAATCCTGCTCGACGGCCGAGCCCAGTAGAGAAGGGGCCGATTACGCAGGATGCGATGATGAGACCGACTTGCAAAAGACTTGTAATAAGCTGTTGGAATTGTGTCTTATTTAGAAGAAAAAAATGAGTACAACGAAAAAAGAGTATGAAAGATTAAAATTTACTTGGATAACAAATGTTCCGTCTGTTGATGGGACGCCGAACACGCGCAAGAAGCCTTGCATGGCCTGGAAGCCGTTAATAATCTAAAGGGAGAACCGGTCAGTCTAACGTCTACCATTCGCAAAATTGGGCTGCACGGACACCAGTGTCAAATCCATACTGGAAATTCGACACCGCTACAATAAGACAAATGGAGAAGCACTGCTCATTATTCATTGTCAGATGTACCAAAATGCAGGATTAAGTAGAGCGCCACCTTGATGTTATGTTTCAACGTCGTATTGGACATCGCCGTAGCGCCTCCAGCGGGAATGTCGACTACTCCGACCATGCCTTGTGCGAATTCGCGCTAAAGTGGGTCGGACAACCGTGTCTCTCTTGAACGCCATTTGTCCTTCAAGTGCCAACCCATGGCTAATTAAAGAAGCGAGACTTCCATGCCGTCTCCTTAAGCTCGAGCGAGTATACTTTGCCGCCTACAACTCCGGATTGAATAGAAGGAAGGGCATGGGATCCACGAGCCGTGTTAGACATTGAATCTCTAAGCATTCTCGCCGAGAAGTAGTATCATCAGATGACCGGCAGTTGTGTCGTGGGGTGAACGGGAAAGACGAAAATGACCCATCCAGCGCCTTAAATCGAGGATATCTTGATCTCTGCGCGGAGAGAAAGGCTCATCTGACTGGTGCCTAATTTAAGGCGAATTGTATCCGAGTGATTATAATTTGCTACGATGAGAACCTGTTCACAAAGCTTTGCTATTATTGTCATCTCTTTGGATGTAATAAAGCGGAAAAAAAACTCATATTAGTCGCATACATTTAAAAAGAGCAGTAGCCTACTCTGTGAGGCGACAAAACCTGCTGGCGTCGTCGCCGAGGAAGGACGACAAGAGAGATTCAAAAGCAAAGGAGGCTTCTGAACAGAACAGCCTCAACATTTTTTCCAGAAATGGGAGTTATACAGTTTCTTCTCACAGCCGAGGTGGCGTCAACTTTCTTTTTTCTCCAGCATTTACCACGAAACTCATGATCTACAAGTACATTCCGGTGCGCAAAAGCACAACGTTTGCTTAGGAATCCGGTCATGTGGTGGCCTGAATCCGCGCAGATAAAGGACTCAGAATGACCGAGGCGCAGGGACGTCTTCGATCCTCCCAGAAGTTCACTGATTGAAGTCCGAGCAAGACTGAACCGCTGTAGCTATGTCTGCCACTGCTACTACGACTAATACTACTACATACGCCAATGGACACATTAAAGCAACTGCATTGGATCCCGTGAAGATTGGCTCTTTGACTTGCAAGCCACTCCATCAGACGTTTGGTGCCGAGTAAGCAGCAATAATGCGTTTTTTTTCTCTTTCACTCGCCTCAGTGCTGACTATCTGACATCTTGAAGAATTGAAGGTATAGAGTTCTCCAAGCCTGTTCCAGATGAGCAAATCAAAGATGTTGTCGAAGCACAGACTAGGTAAGCTGAGATTACCGTCTAACTCTCGAACTTACGATTTCGACATGTAAAAATTAAGATTTGGAGTCACCGTTTACCGAAACACGGGCTTGACGGACGAGGCGCATATTGCTTTCAGCCGTCAACTAGGCTTCCTTGAGAAAGTGCCCAAGTTCCGAGGTCCGAATGTGCCAGACCGCTTCGGCTACCCCGAGCTCTTCGACGCGGGTAACACGGACCTCGACGGATCCATTATTAAGAAAGACAGCCGGCGCTGGTGGTACAACAAAGGTCGGGCTCATCCGCGCTAATTAATCGCTGAAATTTCAGAAATCAAATATATCGTAACAGGAAACGCACTCTGGCATACAGACTCTTCATTTAACCAGCACCGCAGCAAGTACTCGCTTCTCCTCGCGCACAAAGTGCCAAAGGAAGGTGGAGATACAGGCTTCGCCGATGTGCGTCGAGCATTCCGAGACCTTCCAGAGGAGCGCAAAGCCAAGCTCCGTGGACTTGTTTGCAAGCATGAGTGAGCGTTCCGAATCTGTCCTATTAAACAAACCATTACTTCTTACACCGACAACTTTCGTCCTGGGATGCAGCCTCTGGCACTCCCGCAAGCTCGCCGCCCCAGAGGAATATGCGAGCGTTACCGAGCACGAACTGAACGCTAAGCCGCCTGCATACCACAAGCTTGTTCAGATCGCTCCGGACGGCGAAGAGGTTCGCCGCCTTTTCTATCCTCGGAAATTAAAGAAAGTTATTAAATAGCTATTAACGTCGATGGTGTCCAGTCGCTGTATATCGCTGCCCATGCCGCCGAGATCGTCGGGATGCCGAAGGATGAAGGACTAAGGATCATCACGGAACTCATGGACCACTGCACGCAGTCGAAGTACACGATGGCCGTGAAATGGTATCAGCCCGGTGATCTCGTACGTATGCTCAACAAAATAAACCTGACGCACGTGCACTAAAATAATTTTTTTCAATTATACATGTAGGTCTTTTGGGGTGAGCAAGCATCGTCATGTTATATTTATCGTTTGCTTATACTTTTCAATGCAGACAATCGCGCGTCTATGCATCGCGCGACGCCTTCAGCGACCAGATGGAGGTTCGCGACATGCGTCGCACCACGGTCTTTGATGATGGACCGGACAAGGATGGTGTCCCCGAAACTGGTAACAAATAGCCTACGATGATGATATAGCGAGCTCGTTACAGTAAATTTTAAAAAGCGAGGAAGGTGGCCGTATGCCTTTGTTTTGTTAATTTGTTGAATAATGATTCCTATGCGATATTCTTTCACAAATGATTATTGACTTCAGCATTCCTGACCCATAGCTACTAGCTAGCATTGAGTTCCAGAACTTCGCCCTGAGCGCTCTAAAATTCTTCAAAGTTATTTTCAGCAGCGGCGAAATCCGCCGACTTCCGCTTGAGTTGAAGCGACGTAAGATACCCATAGGATCGTGTCCGAGCAACACTTCATATCTTTCGAGACACTCGGTTGCGCATGTGCGCGCTCGAGCCTAGCGGTTTCTCCCGCCAAGATTTGTACTTTTTCGAGGGACGGAAGTGTTAAACACGAAGTAAGGCACATCAGGAAGCTTTCCGGTGCAGGACGGTATTGCCGTAGCCGGCCCAATTGGTTATTGACGGGAAGCGAAAGAGATCGTAAAGTACGACGACACGTACGTCCTACAGCCCGAAGCGCCTCGTAAAGACGATCGCCGCGGCCGCTTTCGGTGGCGGACGAACAGGCCAAGTGTTGAAGATGGCATTGCGTGGATATGAATCTCTGTGAACATCGGCGGTATCCCAGCCGTCCGGCGTGGTCGGCCAGTCCCGTCTCCAGACTACAAGCTCGCGCCGAATATCATTCATCGTATCTCGCGACCATAGCCACAAGCTCTGCCGTGAGTAAAACAAATTTTGAGTTGCGGAATTTCAAAACGGGACGACCTAGCGACGGGAGTGTGAGTTTATACATATTCGTGATGTATGTACCATATATTTGGGAAGAACAAAATGATAAAACATACCAGCAGAGATGCCTGACCGCTTGGCGAACACGGACTCATGAACATTTAAGTGAACTGTCCCCTGCTAACTTTCTATGTAAATATTTGAAACGGCAGATTTTCGTCCGAAAGTCAGAGATTCGGATACACTTACTTGAGCTTGTGAGATGGCACATACATATACATCGTATCAAGATGAATGAGTAGAAGCAAACGCGTGAGCGCCCGGAAAGAAATTTGTGGTCATTTGAGCTTAGTGTCCGTAGCGAATAATTCCGGGCACGGCTAGCACAGGCCATTAGTAGGAACTGAGGTGAGCCTATGAGGAGGCTAGAGACATGCGGACTGTCGTGGTTGCTCGCGACATAGATGGCAGATGCGATGGCTTTGCGTGACTGTTACTCTCGGCAGCCATTCGGCACTCCGGCATTAAGTCGGCATGCTCCAAAAAACCCAAATCAGGAGATAGACACGACTTTTATTTCAGGATCTTCGCTTTTTTCTGCGGCGAACAAAGCTTGACTCAATCCGCGGTCTATCTCTTCATCGTATGCATGGTCCTGCGAGCGCTGTTCGAGCTCTTTCGTCGTTATGTGAGTTCTTTCCGTGCATCGTCGGACTAATTACTGACGGTTACCGTGTGTCCCGCTTGGTTCCGTCCATCTACTCAATCCGATCCTTCACGGCCTCGCTTGTCTTTTTTGTTTCTCTGGCGATAATCTTTATTCCTTTTCCTAATAACCTTTAGCACGATAACCCCGCAGGGACCGCGGCAGCTCTCTCCAGCTATAAAAGCAGCTCATTGCAGGCTACTTTCAAACACATCACCCCCAGTTACATTTCGCGCTCCCAACGCAGTGAGCGCCACCAAAGACACAGTACTTCTACCTCCTCTACTCTCCTCTTCTTCCTCCTTTCCCACCGGGATCCTTTCCTCCACCCAACCCCCCGCAGAAGCACTCGATAATGACCGCTATCTCCCTCCCAGAGCTGAATCGTCTACTCTACTCCAACGCCCAATGGGCGGCCGATGTCGACAAGTACGAGCCCAGCTTCTTCAAAGAGAGTGCGAAGGGCCAGGCGCCGAAGGTGCGTTCAACTTGAAGCTCACTTCCTCCAATCCCAAATATTTCTCTACGTGTCGTTGGGACTTCTCGGAGTCTTTTCATACGGCCGCCGACGATGATCTATCTTTTGCTCCAGCCTGGAGGCAGAGCACGAGGATAAGAAGATATCACGAGACGCTAAAAATATACATTTTTAAAGCTACTCTATTTTTAGACTATTCTAATTCAATCAACTCGTTGCTAATTGATTTTTTTTTTTTTTTGATTCCGGTCCTTGTGCAGGTGCTCTGGATAGGCTGCGCAGATTCTCGTGTTCCGGAAAGCGTTATCATGGCCTGCAAACCAGGGGACATTTTCGTGCACAGAAATATCGCTAAGTGAGCTCGCTTACTTCTAAAAAATAAAGGAACTCAGGCCATTTGTCTGACTGTTCTTCTGTAGTCAATTCCATCTCAGTGACGACTCTGCTCAGGCTGTTCTTATGTATGCAGTCGAGCATGTAGGTGTCGAACATAGTATGTGCCACGGCAGCAATTAACGGGTCGATTTGATGCTCATTTTCTGTTGTCTTAAAGTTGTTGTCGTGGGACACACACAATGCGGCGGAATCGCAGGCGCATACAATGCAGCTTGCGCTCATGCTGCACACGGATCCAAGGAAGGTGAGTTAGAGATGCCATCTTCTCTCCCCCTCCCCTCCCTTTCTCTAAGAGAAAGAGCTTCGTATTGTATTTTCTAGTAACGCTCCTTATTTTCTTTCCTTCCTCGTTTTCTTTTTTTTTTTTCCTCGGGAGTCCATGTGCAACGCGAACTAACTCGGTCTATCCTACATCTTTTCCCGTTCTCCATGAACATCAAACCCACGATCTTTCCGGATATGCGAACGCGCACCGCGACGGCATACGCTGTACCCGACCTTCATAAATACATTAAACCAAGCTGGCGCGACGCCCCTCGGGCGCTGGCTCGCACCGCTCATCGATCTGGCGTCGCAGCCTGAGTTCGCAGCTGCCTCTGACCCCGAGACGCGCGATGCGACGCTCACAGCGCTCAGCGAGGCGAACGTCCGTGCGCAGGTTGAGAACATCATCGGCACCGGTGTGATCAAGGGCGCTTGGGCAGCCGCGAACGCGGGCGAGGCGGGCCGGAAAAAGGTGTACGTCCACGGGTGGATTTACGCACTTCAGAACGGGCGCTTGCGTGATCTTGGTGTAAGCAGCGGTCCTGATGGACCCGTTGGCGCGAAGTTCGTTGGCGGGCTCGGAACTAACGGGACTGCATGAACTTTGACTGCATGAACTTTGGCATTGCTCTTGCTTTTTTCGTTTCTTGATAATTTTGAATTTTACATGAATGTACACATATATTACTTTCGGTTTTAGACGAAAGATACGATAAATTCTTTGCTCGTACTTATGATTTTACCCGATGTTGCTATTCAAAGCAAAGAAGCTACTGCAACTGTGGCTCTAATCTAGATCGATCTGAGTATAGAGTGTTCGAGGTTGGCGCATTAGAGCCACAATGTCCATATACAAGGCGGCGCGCGTACCCTCTGATACTCTCCGATCAATGCAATTACAAATGCAATTCGTTTGCATATCGTGGATTCGTGTACTAAGTACGAGTCTTTGGCGCATACTTACGAGTCTAAGTTACAAAGCACCATCGAAGCCCGTATCTCGCTAGCGCAGGTGGGTTTATGTAATGGCTGCCAGATGTTTCAGTACAATGAATAATAATGATTGTGATTTATGTGCAAGCGAACTCCATATGCGTTAAGGCGCTCTAAATCTGCAGACGATAAGTGCCTGATCTGTGAACTATCGTAAGAAACCCAAGCTGTGCGAGAAGTGTTGGTTTTACCTTTTGTACGGCAAGGAATGATGATGACCTGAAGTTATGTGAGGATAATATGCAGAACATCGGTTTGAGGGGCGCTGTTTCAGTATGTAATGAGCAGTAAATGCATCCAGATTCGACTGCGGTAACATAGACAAGAGAAATGCCATAGTGGGGGAAGGGGACAACGTATCAGCGGGCATCAAAAATAGTTGTTGACCGAGATTCGGGGTTGACCGTCTGGTTTACGATAAGAGATGGATCGCGCCGTTTCTCCCTGAGCTTGCGCTACCGCATTCTGGATTTCGAACAAATATGCCCTGCTCAAGCCATTGACTGTGTTTGAGGCGAACCACGGGATTTGGTGTGCTGATACTTCTCTTGACATCTGGTATGGTGGCACCACCGTCTCAACGCCAGACTCTAGCTAGAATCAACGTTCCGGGAGAGATACGCAGCGCGACAGCCTGTGGAGTTGATCCTTACAGGATCGCTCCTTCAAGTTCTAAGCAATGTCACAACCAACATCCCAGTTCCTCCTCAATTTGTTTTTTTCTGCGTTCCGTTAGCCTCCCGAGTTAGACTGATCAGGAGAAGAACCGACCATCGAGTTCATGACCGTACATAAGCAGATTTGCACGGTTTCAAAGTGGTGACGAGGTCATTTTAGGCGCTGTTTTAGAACTTGAAAAAGCCTAAGCAGCGACGGGCGTCCGAGGAGATATCGAATCACCGACTGTTTGCCAGACGCTGGTTTGTTCGGGCGGGCTGCGATGGCAGTTTGGCAGTCTGTTCAAACAACCACGGTGATATGTAGCACAATAGAGCGAGTGTCCTTCTCGGACATGGTGCAATAAAGGCGCGGAGTAGAGCAAGTGCAAGCGCGACCGCTGCCGCAGCGACAGCGAAGTCAGAATTAGGATAGGCTCAAGGGATCGACGGCAGACAATCGGTGGCTGTATTGACGCTATCACTCGGCAACCGGACTGAGCCGGACCGATAGATAGCGCCAAGGCAGCTGTCCGAGTCCGTGTCGACGTCTCCTCATGTCTCTCAAGGTCAATTTTGGTCAACTTTCCGACTCCCGAGCCCCAGACATGCGACGTTTTCTCTTCCATCCGAGATTACCAAGTCCGCCAGGTTCGGGCACTTAGTCGGGAAATCTTGCTGGGAGAGATCAAGGAACACGATTCGGCAATAATTTACTCTATTGGTTTCAAACATGCCTATCTCAGCGTTCTCCCGGAAGAGCAGGCCTTGATCTTCCCAGACGTACAAAAGGTCTCTTGCCCCTGTTTCTTGAGTAGTTCTTTTCGAAGAAAATAGAAGTGACCAGTGAGGCTTTAGAGTTTTATCATAAAAACAATGCTGCACGATCGTAGTACATCGTCAGACACGCGACTTTGACAGATAACAAGCACCAACCAAATTCGGACGGCCGATATTCGATAATGAATTCGACGGCATTCAGCGACCAGTTCGACACACGTTCTTTATGATCGAAGTTGGCGTCCTTAGCGCTCTTCCCGGTTAAGGATCAAGGACACCACTAACTAGGGCTAGTACAAAATTACGAACAACGCGCTTCGTCCGTTGCACCGCTTCATCTAAAGCATTTATAAACTACTGTACGCAAGCATCTTGTAAGTCCTTAAGACATCTTTTCCCTTGCCCTATCCCTCCCTCATCACTCCTGTCGACCATGTTCGATTCTGCTGTAACAGTATCTCTCGTGGTCCTCGCCACCACCTTCTTCGTGAAGCAAGTCCTGCTCGCTCCCAAGGCAGTCAAACTCCCGCCGAGCCCGCCCTCCGATCCGATTATTGGCAATGCAAGGTCCATGCCCCTTGAATTTGCCTACAAGACATTTGGAGAGTGGACTAAAACATATGGTGAGCCAGAGCGCGTTTGCGCCGTGAAGACTTGTAGCTAAATCCTTCGTTATCTCGTAAGGCGACGTTATCTATGCCTCCGTCCTTGGCCGGCCCATGATTATCATCAATTCTGTAGCATCAGCACGCGACCTCATGGAGAAGAAGGGCGCCATCTACTCCAGCCGACCCAAGATGTGGATTCTCGGCGAACTGTAAGTACATGTCTCTTGTTGCAGGTAAACGCATGTCTAAAACGTCATTTGTCCGCAGTATGGGCTGGTCCAACACGCTGCCTTTCCTTCAGTACGGTGAACGCTTCCGCAAGCACAGGCGCATGATGCAGCAGCACTTCAACTCCCACGCTGTTGCGGCCTTCCGTCCGATTCAGAGCGGCCAGGTTAACGACTTCCTCCGCCGCGTCCTCGCTAAGCCCGAGAACTTCAGGAAGGATGTGCATAGGTAACTACCATAGTCACATTAAAAGGATTCGCTTCCCTAAATTGCTTTTTCGTCAGGCTCATCGCAAGCTCTATCCTCATGGCAACCTTCGGACATGAAGTCACGTCCGAGAACGATCCGTATATTGCTTTGGTAAACCGCACAACTAAAATGTCGACGGATGCCGGTAGCCCCGGAGGAACTATCATTGACTTCTTCCCTGCTTGTACGCTTCCCTGACTTCCTTCCTTTTTTTGCTATCTTCAGTGTGCTGACTCTTTGAACATTACAGTGCGCTTTCTCCCAGAATGGCTTCCGGGAATGGGTCTGAAGCGCCATGCGAGGCAGACGTCCGAGCTTGTCGCAGAGGTCATGGAGATGCCGCTTCGGGAGATCCAGGAAAAAAGAGTCAGTCTTGAACCGAACACTATTTTGAGTTTGTCGCTCATTACTTAAATCTATCTGCAGGCCGCAGGAGCGTCGCCCCCTTGCTACGTGTCGTATCTTCTCGACGAGTATGAGAGCAGCGGCAAGGTGGATAAGCAACACGAGGAAGACATCAGGTGCATCGGCGCTGTGATCTATTCCGGTAAGCTAACTATGAATAAATGATCGTCCGTCCGTTTGCTAATACGTTCTTCATGATAGCCGGCGTTGAAACCGTAAGTGACAGCTACGACTTCATTTCAGACATTCGACTGATGATCGAGATAGACGGAAGCAACTATTTCTGCGTTCTTCTTGATGATGACACTATACCCGGACATCGTCAAGTGTGCTCAGGAAGAGATTGACCGTGTCGTCGGTTCAGATCGTCTCCCCACGATTGAGGACAGGCCGAATCTTCCGTACATCGACTGTATCATGAAGGAGGTCTACCGGTTTAACCCCGCAGTCCCTATCGGTATGGATTCATTAGCGCCATTAAAAAATTATCTTTCGATTCTTACATATGTAATTTTTACCATAGGTATTCCCCACGAGTCGATGAAAACGGACACATACCGCGGTTGGACTATCCCGAGCGGCTCGATGATCATACCTAACATCTGGTACGCATTCTTCGTTTCTTCCCTTTACACAACCACTGACGAAAGCTCAAATCTCAGGAATATGATGCGTGATGAGAACTACTACCCGGAGCCGGAAACGTTCAACCCCAACCGCTTTGTGACAAAGGTCAACGACAACGGCTCAGACTCGGGTGACGAGGCCGAGGGCAAGTCGGCGAACATCCGTGAGGACGACCCGAACACCATCGTCTTCGGCTTTGGCAGACGGTCCGTGCTTTTTTTGTTCGACCTATCAATTAAGATTATGACGATCTGACATAAATGTCTAATAGGTTGTGCCCAGGACGCCACTTCGCCGATGTCACCGTGTGGCTGACTTACGCCTGCTTCCTCGCCACGTTCGACATCCGCCCGTATGTCAACCCTGTGACCGGAAAGGAGGAGCTCCCGGAGGCGAGCTTCGCTGGCGGAACGTCGAGGTGCGTGTTTCACACAAGAAGTCATCCCGGCCTGGACAGTGTGCTGATAACAACACGCTTGTAGTAACCCGAACCCTTTCAAGTGCTCCATCACCCCGCGGAGCGAGAAACACGTCCGACTGGTGCAGCAGGACGCATAGAGGAGTAGTTATCGAGGCGTAGATCGCTGAAGGGAATCGATATACCCATCCTGCCGCCATACTACGTTCGGAACACCGTATCCATCGAGGGGCTTTCACCATTTTCGTCACACCACTTACATCGCCAGGTTCCATTGGCAGGGAACCAATGGACCAGCAGGCAGGTAGAGGCAGTCTCCACACTCGACGCCATGTGCATATTGCTGCATATTTTTGTATCTTCTCTCTCGGAATTTAAAGGCTGTACACTACACGGACTCCGTAGTACTATAAATTAATCACTCTTTACTGCTCTCGTTGTCCCATCGCACATACTTTTTTTTCCTCTTACAAAAGATAAAATGTGTGGATTATTTGTATGTTGAAGCTCGCATGTTCGGGCTTGAGGCCATGAACCTTAAAACATTCTTTGTTTACGGCTGTCGTCATTCATGAAAATCAAAGCTCCCTGAGTTCTAATTAGCTTTTCCACCAATTCGATTTGATAGCCAGAGCACGCTACGAAGAAGTTGAACAGGACTGTGAAGACACTTGCACGCCGAAATTTGACATTATTGTCATTTAAAGCTAGATACACGAGATAATAGATGCTGCTCTTTCCGATGTTGTAAAGAGGGACGTCGGAGAGCCACATTTGCAGATCTGGACAAACGGTAATAGCAGCAGCACCTTGGAGCTCTTTCACAACACGGATCTCATCGATTCACGGTGATAGAAATGCTGTACTTCATCTTCAAATGCATATCATCAAAGAAATGGACTTAGACTATCGTGAACAAACTTGATTGTAAAAAGATCCAATTGCATAGGGAAAAGAGACATAGGGAAAAGCAAGAACACAGGCTTATCATACACAGGTTTATCGTTTGCTCCTGCCACCGCCAGCAAAAAAAAAGCCTTCATTGTATTTAATTTGTATTCAAATCATCAGTCTTGATTGATTAGTGATATGTGCTTTGCGCTGCGAGGGACAATCCTACACTTGAAGGGCTTCGGTTTACTAGAAACGCCGAGTGTAAGCATTTGCATCCTTAGCCCCTTCTGAAAAGGGACAACTCACCTAGTGAACCCGAATGAGTATTCGGCAGGTGGCATAGTCTCTTTCCCGGTGTCAGGATCAATAGGAGGCAGGATATCAAACACCGCAAGGATGTTGGCTATCGCCAGCCAGATGCTAGCATCCGCGAAAAACCTTCCGGGGCAAATTCTGAGAGCATCGTACAACATTATGTAAGTAGAGAAACACGACAGCGCGGGAACAGCGAGCAACTTGCCTGCGTCCAAACCCAAATGCCAAGGAGCTCGGGTCATCTGCTTCAGACCCGTTTAACGAGCGCGAGCTAAAATCAGCACCTCCATCGCGAATTTGAGCTTGAACTTTCTTTAGATGTCTTTCCGGCGAAAACATCTCAGGACTCGGGAAGTAGCGTTCATCTTTCATCATTTGCCTGGAAAGTTACGGACCGCTAAATCCCCTGGTGTTCAACATTAGAGTCTAGAGCTCACCATATATTCGGAACAATCATCGAACCAGCTGGGATGACCTTGTCCCGGTAAACATCTTCTTTCACTGATTGATGTGGCAGGGCTATCCAAAGGGTCAATGAAAATTATAAATATACTTCGAGTTATGACTTACAAAGAGGAACTATAGGATTGATTCTGTTGGCTAGACATTCATCTTAAGTTTACAATATCTCGAACTGCGGAAACGCACCTAAAGACCTCCTTTAAAATACAATCAATGTATGGCAGGTTGGTCCGGTCCTCCATCGTAGGCAGACGTTCGTCTCCAACCACTCTGTCAATATCCAAATGCGCCTGCTTGACAGCGTTTGGGTTGCGAGCCATCATGAGGATAAACGACATGAGCGTAACTTCAGTCTTTTTTTCGGGAAAAAAGCGTAAGGTGCGTTTATTTTATCGAATGTCAGCAAGCCATCCTTATCAGAAGAAATAAAATGCCCCTAACCGTATCAACGCCAGCTAAAAGCGACGAAAACATGAATTTCCTCCTTTCAGATGTACAAAGAAGCGACCATACCCGCATACATGACTGCCCCGAGATGTTTAATATTAAGCTCGTGGTCTTCGTCGATAACTTTCAAATTCTCGTAATCTTCAAGCAAATTGTTGACTAAAGACGTTTCGGCTGTTCCGGAAGCCTAGCAAATAGGTTAAAACACACCATGCTGTATACGCGAGGCTCGCTCTTACCCTTTCTTCCTTCACTTTGTTGAACGGGACTTCCGTCATCATGTCCGACAGCTTTCGCGTAATCAATGCTTCTCTTTTGAAGCCGGCTCCAGGAAACCAGATCGGTATATAACGCACTACAAAGAAAGATTCGTTTCCGTACAAAACAGAAGCTCAGCGCGCTCACGGATGGGGAAGATATCCACAGGAGTCATGCCTGGTATTCCAGCGGCCGACCCTCGGGATGTTGAATCTATTGCAAGATTGACGAACTTATCGTCACCAGATACGATATTGTGACCGTATGTCAATTTGACCAGGCCAGCTGAACTCATTCTCGAAAGGCGTGAGTTAACAGCCACAAATTGGAACATTTCAGCGACTAACTGGTTTATATGATGCCGAAACTCCTCTGGGATGTTCAGAAGGTTCTTGAGCAAAATACTGACTTGTTCTGCTTGGAGAGGGCGAAAAGAAACCACTGCATGTGAGTTAAGATATTGCTGTATGAACCGACGTTGAGTTCTGAATCGATCGCCATAAGGGACAAACTGGTATCTCCAGTTGATCCTGCAACGTAAGTTTCAACGAGATTGCTTATGGGGAACTTCTAATTGGACACACATATCTCCGTGGAGGATCGAAACCGGCCTGTCGGAGTAATTGGCACTTCTCTTATCCATGAGATCCCTAGCTGCCTCGACGGTGTTGAGAATGATGATAGGACGGCCGACAATGTTCGTGTAGATAACATCCCCTTGGTAATGATGTGAGGAGTTAAAAGTACATCGAATATAAAGATACGCACCAAATTTCTTTCCCCAGTCTGCAAACGTCAGCCATTGGAAGTCTGCAGGCATAATACGCAGGTGGCCAAGTATGTGGTCAACTGGCGGCCCAGGGAAGAAGTTAGCACGACGAGAAGTTTGAGACTTCTTGTTCAGAATCCAGGACAAAGTCAAGACACATATCGCCAATGCTAGCAGGGAAAAGCCAATATGGGAGGAGATCGCCAGCCTAACAGCAGGTATGGTGTTGAAGAGATTCAAGGACATACTGTCTCGTGGAAGCTCTACTGGGCTATCGAAACCTGCTCTTACAGTCCCGCGCCTTATAAAAGACATAGGAATTTACAAATGGGGTTTGGATGGAAGAGCGAGCGATCGAGCGTCAGTCAGCACATTTCTTGATGTCATTGCCATTTAAAATTATCAGGACGTACTAGAACCCTCGTTAGCTTTGAAAGCATTCGCGGCCCCGAATAGAGCATTGCGAAACGGAGGAAGCTTATAGCGAGGAGTCGAAAAGACAGAACCGGGAAGTGGTGTAGACGCTTGAGGGATATTTCGAAAACAACTCAGAGGATTGAATAGAAGAATGAGAGGCAATGGTGACATTTTGTTCAGTTCGACAACATTGCTTTTCCATGCGAGAGCCGCCATGACAGATGCAAGCCAAGACACTTCTAGATGCTAATTTGTACCAATAAACCGCCCGCAGAGCGGCTGATAGACGCGGATGTTGTGCCAGCTTTTGTTCTGTTTCGTTCGGCATGGTCAGGACGGTCGAACTCAACGCAATCAATATGCAATCTGGAGGAAATCTTTCAATGCGATGCGTACGCAATGAGGCGGGTAAAGCTTGAACGTACCTCTTTTTTAAACAGAAATCCTGACCCGTTTCCAGTATCAGAGTTCGAGAGATTGTGATGGCCAGGTCATTCTACTTCTGCAGCGTGGCTTGTCTGTCCTAACTGCGATAGTGTAGAACCCGGAACCTGCATACGCTACCAAGTTTCTGAAATACAGTTACAGAAGGACAGCTGTTCAGCTGTTGGACGGAAACTTGCAGACCGTAACTTGTGAGAATACGTCGAAGACGAACATGCGGCGGCGCTGAGACTAAAGGATTACACAGTTATTGCAGTTTTTTACTTCCACTGAACGATAAAATCCTTCGGGATCATCGCAAACCCGACGTCGCTGAAAGTGAACTGACCCTCGCACCATGACCATGACGCAGACTGAAACGCGGAATGACTGCAGACAGGCGGACCTCGCGGTACCGAGGACGGCACATGCGCGCGAGCCAATCAAAGTTGGGTCTTTGACATGCAAACCTCTCCACCCGTCGATTGGAGCCGAGTGAGATGCGTCGAATAGGTCGAGGATCAGGAAAGCTGATCATTTGAAAATTTATTAGCAGAATCGAAGGTGTTGACTTCAGGAAGCCCGTCTCGGACTTCAAAGGCCCGTCTCGGACCTCAGTAAGCCCGTATCGGATTTCAGTAAGCCCGTCTCGGACGAGCAAGTTGAAGATATCATCAACGCGGAGAGCAGGCAAGCGTAGCAGAGACAGCCTTTAAAGTCTCACCATAATCGACTTTAGGTTTGGCATAACGGTCTATCGCAAGACTGGCTTGACAGACGAGTCACAACATCGCTTTCAGTCGCCAACTCGGCAAACTCGAGAATGCATATCAATTCAACGGGCACAAGGTCGAGAAACCAGAGATATATAAAGCTGGAAACATAGACGAAAACGGAAATATTATCCCGAAAACTTCAAGGTATGACATTAAGCTAGCATTCAAAATAAGAATTCTGACTATGAACGTACCATCAAGGCACTGGTGGTTTACAAAAGGTTAGCTGCTTACAATCAAAGGAGGAGATCAATAAATTAACGGAATAACGGAGGAAGGAAATACGCTTTGGCACGCCGACTCCACATACAATCAATATCGCAGTAAATATAGTCTTCTCCTCGCGCATGTCGTACCCAAAGAGGGCGGAAACACCGGCTATGCGGACGAACGGCACGCATTCCGAGACCTTTCAGAGGAGACAGAGGCAAAGTTAAGGGAGCTTGTGGTCAAACATAAGCAAGTCGTTTTTATAACGTGTCGGCGAAGATGTCATTGATTGAGAAACCTCTGTAAAGTCTATGGCATTCACGCAAACTAGCAGCACCGGAACAGTACAATATGTTATCTGAACAAGAAGTCAAGGAGAAGCGATTCGCGTATCATAAACTTGTGCAGATCGCACCTGATGGAGGCGAGGTAGGCGTCAAGTCAGACAAAGATTCGTCTTTCGTATTTCCTGATCGCAAAATCAAGACCTTGTATATGGCGTCACACGCTTCGGAAATAGTTGGTATGTCAAGGGAAGAAGGCCTGAGAATTATCACAGGACTCCTTGAATACCTTACGCAACCGAAGTACACCATTTCAGTCAAAATGGTGCCAGTCCGGAGATCTTGTAAGTAGTGATTTTGAGTCATTTTGTGACAAAAGAGGTACTCACTGAGGTGCGCTTGAGATCTTTGGGGGTAACGCTTCAATGAATACCAGGAGAAATTGTGTTGACCGATTCCATATGTATAGACAATCGTCAAGTGATGCATCGTGCAACAGAATATCACAGGACGTGCGGGATGTCTGTCGGAAGACCGTATACGACGATGGGCCAAAGAGCTATGGAGTTCCTGGAGCAGCCTCATCCGCTTGAAGTCTGCGCCGCCTTCTTACTTGACGCGGGCGAGATTGGTCTTGATGTCGTAGTACAGATATAAAAACGTTTGCACTTGAAGGAAAACCTTAATCGTCAATTATGTAATATTTCACACGTTATGACAACCAAGATAAGTCATCCCGGCCTGGACATTGTGCTGATAACAGCACACTTGTAGTAACCCGAACCCTTTCAAGTGCACCCCATCACCCCGCGGAGCGAGAAACACGTCCGACTGGTGCAGCAGGACGCATAGAGGACCAGTTATCGAGGTGTAGATCGCTTAAGGGAATCGATATACCCGTCCTGCCGCCATACTACGTTCGGAACACCGTATCCATCGAGGGGCTTTCACCTTTTTCGTCACACCACCTACATCGCCAGGTTCCATTGGTAGGGAACCAATGGACCGACAGGCAGGTAGAGGTAGGTTAGTGCATATTGCTGCATATTGTTGTATCTTCACTCTCGGAATTTAAAGGCTGTACACTACACGGACTCCGTAGTACTATAAATTAATCACTCTTTACTGCTCTCGCTGTCCCATCGCACATACTTTTTTTCTCTTACAAAAGATAAAATTTGTGGATTAACTGTATGTCGAAGCTCGCATAGTGTTGCCGGGTTCGGGCTTGAGGTCGTGAACTTCAAAACATCCTTTCTTCACGGCCGTCGTTATTCATGAAAACCACAGTAAAGCCCCCCTAAGTTCTCATTCGCTCTTCCACCAACTCGATTTGAAAGTCTGAGCACGT
Organism: Phellopilus nigrolimitatus; assembly: GCA_021029095.1. Classification (NCBI taxonomy): domain Eukaryota; kingdom Fungi; phylum Basidiomycota; class Agaricomycetes; order Hymenochaetales; family Hymenochaetaceae; genus Phellopilus; species Phellopilus nigrolimitatus. The sequence continues at coordinate 307,094 of JAJOHG010000011.1, forward strand.
TGAGCAGGACAATGAAGACATTTGCTCGCCGAAATTTGGGATTATTGTCTATTGAAGCCAGATACATGAGAATCATATTGAGATGGCAGATGCTGCTCTTTCCGATGTGAGTCGTGTTCTTTAATTGTTGTTAACGCGACTTGAACATCGCTAAAGAATTAAAGAGGAACGTCGGTGAGCCACATTTGCAGAATTGGACAATAGCAGCAGCACCTTGGAGGCTCTTTCATAATACGGATCTCATCGATTCACCGTATGATGACAAGGACAGGTACGGTGATAGAAATGCTGTACTTCATCTTCAAATGCATATTATCAAAGAAACGGACTCGGACTATTGCGAACAAATTGGATTGTAAAAAGATCTAATTCGATATTAAAAAAAGAGGTATAAGGACAAAGCAAGAACATAGGTTTATCGTATATAGTCTATCGTCTGCTCCTGTCACCGCCAGCCCCCAAAAAACCTTCATTGTACTTAATTTGTATTCAAATTCTCAGTCTTGATTGATTAGTGATATGTGCTTTGCGCTGCGAGGGACGATCCTACATTTGAAGGGGTTCGGTTTACTAAAAATTCCGACTGTAAGTATCTGCATCACTAGTCCCTCCGAAAAGCAGTAGCTTACCTAGTGAGCCCGAGTGAGTACTCGGCAAGTGGCAGAGTCTCTTTGCCGGTGTCAGGATCGATGGGAGGCAAGATATCAAACACCGCAAGGATGCTCGCTAACGCCAACCAGATGCTAGCATCCGCGAAAAACCTTCCGGGGCAGATTCTGGCAGGATTGTGCCGCGTCAAATCGGAAAGGATAGGATATACGCACAAAACGCGGGAGCAAATAGCAGCTTACCTACGTCCAAACCCAAACGCTAAGGAGCTCGGGTCATCTGCATCAAATCCGTTCAACGAGCGCGTACTGAAATCAGCACCCCCAGCAAGAATTTGAGCTTCGACTTTCTTCAGATGTCTCTCGGGCGAGAACATCTCAGGATTAGGAAAGTAACGTTCATCTTTCATCATTTGCCTGGAATTTCACAGGCCGCAAATTTATCGTTTCCTGTTCTGAATATTAGATTTCATAGCTCACCATACGTTTGGAACAATCATCGACCCAGCCGGGATGAGCTTGTCCCGGTAAATATCTTCTTTCATTGATTGATGCGGTACCGCTATCATATAGGGTCAATGGTAGTTGCCAGCCTATTCAGCCAATGACTTACAGAGAGGAAGCGGGGGATTGATCCTGATGATTAAATATTCATTTTCTGGTCTGCAATATTGCAAAATAAAATTCATACCTGAAGACTTCTTTTAAAATACAATCAATGTAGGGCAGGCCGCTTCGATCCTCAATCGTAGGCAGGCGTTCGTCTCCAATCACTTTGTCGATATCCTCCTGCGCTCGCTTGACAGCGTTCGGGTGGCGAGCCATCATGAGGATAAACGACAATATGGTGACTTCGGTCTTCGATCGAAAAGAGAAATTTCACCAACAGTAGTAAGCAAACTCTCTTCATCAAGAGAGAAAACGGAAAAGTCTAACCGTTTCAACGCCAGCTAGACACCGACACCGGAATTGTATTATATCGTTTTCTTCGGATGAGAAGAGGGATAACCGAACCTGCATACAAGGCTCCTCCGACATACCTGATATTGACTTCATGATCCTCGTCGATAATTTTCGAGTTTTCGTAGTCTTCAAGCAAGTTGTTTACTAGAGACGTCTGGACTATCCCGGAGACCTGTCAGAGATGTCATTGTGGATCACCTTCTATGCATGAAATGCGCTCTTACCCTTTCTTCCTTCACTTTGTTAAAGGGGACGTCCAACATCGCGTCCGACATCTTACGTATAATCAGTGCTTCCCTTTTGAAGCCTGCTCCAGGGAACCAGGTCGGAATATGACGCACTGAAAAAAATATGAGTTCTGATACAAAATAGAAGCTCGACGCACTCACAGATGGGAAAGACATCCACAGGAGTCATGCCCGGGATTCCAGCGGCCACCGCTCGGGACATTGCATCTACTGCAAGACTAATGTACTTGTCCTCCCCAGATACGATATTGTGACCGTATGCGACTTTCACCAAGACGGCGGAGCTCATTCTCGAAAGGCGTGAGATGACGACCACAAATTAAAACATTTCTGCAACTAACTGGTTTATATGATGCCGAAACTCCTCTGGGCAGTTCAAAAGGTTCTTGAGCATAATACCGACTTGTTCAGCTTGGACAGGGCGAAGAGAAATCACAGCATGTGAGTTAAGATACTGCTGCATGAGTCGGCGCTGAGCTCTGAATCGATCTCCATAAGGGAGAAGGGTCAAAAAGTATTTCCAGTTAATCCTGTCAGCGTGATATGAGCTCAAGGTAGGACTATGGGAAATGTAGAAAATGAACAAACCAATCTCCGTGCAGGATCGAGTCTGGTCTGTCAGAATAATTGGCACTTCTCTTATCCATAAGATCCCTCGCCGCCTCAACGGTATTAAGAATGATGATAGGACGGCCGACGATGTTCGTGTAAATAACATCCCCTTGTAATGATGCGATTAGTAAAAGGTATGGCTAGTATACTAGGGGAAATATAGAAACTCGTACCAAATTTCTTCCCCCAGTCTGCAAATGTCAGCCACTGGAAGTCTGCAGGCATAATACGCAGGTGGCCTAGTATGGGTTCAGCTGGCGGTCCGGGGAAGAGGTCATGACGAGAACTTTGAGACTTCTTGCTCGAAATCCAGGACAGAGTCAGGACACATATCACCAATGCTAGTAGGGAAAAGCCAATATGGGAGGAGATCGTCAGCCTAACAGCCAGGATGGTGTTGGGGAGATTCAAGGTCATGCTGTCTCGTGGAAGCTCGCCTAGAAAATCAAGCCTGCTCCACAGTCCTGCGTCTTATGCGAAAACTAGGAGCCGCTCAATTCTCCTGGTTAAGTTCAAATGGAAGCAAACGGGCGGCCGAGTACCTAGATTCTATTATGCGGAATCCATTCCAATCCGTCAGAGTACACGAGACCTTCACTAGTTACAAAGTTACTCCCCGCCGTGAGAAGACGAATTTTAGACATGCAGCATACCTAATGGGAAGTTCAAAGGCAAGATCCGACAAGGAGTGTTGAGGAATCTCCGAGCCTCGAGCCATTTTCAGCAGATTGCCTGGAAGAGCTCGCTACGTTCTCAACAACGATGCTTTCCGAGACAGTGGCTATCTCCCGCAATCGATGCTCTCTTTTGTTCATAATAAATGTCGATGCTCACTGATAATCACCCAAGAGCAACCAATAGAGATGGATGTCGTGCTAACTTCCGTTCTCATTAATCTCGAAAGGTAAAGGCGCTCGGACCCTGGGACTTCACGTAGTCAATGTGTATACGGAAGAACCCCTTTCAATAAAATACGCATGTAGTTGCGGATAAAGATTGGGCGTACCTTTTTGACCATGAATACAGAACCGCTTTTAGCAGTAAAAATTCAGGAGAGAAAGGTAGTCATGCTATCCGAGGCGTTCTATTTCAACAGCATGACTGCGGAAATACCCATCTTTTGTTCCGGAAGTGCAAGATCCAGCGCTTTCATACGTTCTGAATTAAGTGTCAGAGAAACAGTCACAGAAAAGTAGATGTTCAATTGAGGGACAAGAGCTCGTAGTTCTTGATGGCGAGAATTTATCGAAGACGAACATCCGATAGCACCGTGAGCACACGGACTGATTCTTTACCACATAGTCCAGAGCTTATTGCGAGCATTGGAGCTTGTATTTTACTGGACGATAAACACTTCATCAAGAAAGAGATGCGTGTATCCCTCGCGTCATGACCATGGCACAGTCCGAAACAGGAGAGCATGAGAAGTTCTTGCTCGGCGCGCGAGAGGCCGCCGGCGATCTCTTCGGACTCTTCAGGCACTTTAGGGTTGTGAGAAGAGGGATATTGTGCTTTGTCATCATTAGCCGAGCAGTGACCCTTCACCATAGTGTCCAAGGCATACCTCTCATCCTTAACAGTTGAGTTATAAACTGTATAAGCAGCATAAATGAGATTAAGAAGTCCAAACATTCGTCGTGAAACCCCCCTCCCCCCCCCCCCCCCCCGATTGTGAAACGGCCGTTAGGATGTCATCAAAACAGCAATTGATGTTATAACCCTAAAATGCCTGAAGAGTCCGAAGAGATCCACCTCACGCGCTGACCAAGAGCTTGAAGCCGACATGCCGATAGCAAGCGTCATTCTCATGCTCAACTTTGAGCTCCCCTGTTATACGGACAGTTGCAAAAAACTCAGTATGATTCACTATTCCAGAGTAACAGCCTATGGCATCACGGCCTGACAGACGAGAGTTAGGTCACACCGGTCTCAGTAGCCAGCCCAGCAAACTCAAAATGTATGCGGATTTGACATGCATAAGGTCGAGAAATCATAATATACATAAAGCGGAAAAAACAAACAGATGTTACGCTTCAGTTACGCTTCAAGTTCTCCAAGTCCGTTGCTCATACAGTACTTCCGTGAAGGCTTAAGCATTCAGTCTTGATCAATCAACGTTTTATGCTTTGCGCTGCGAGGGACGATCCTACACTTGAAGGGTTTCGGTTTACTAGAAACGCCAACTGTAAGCATGTGCATTTTCAGCCCCTGCCAAAAAGTGACAGCTCACCTAGTGAACCCGAATGAGTATTCGGCAGGTGGCATAGTCTCTTTCCCGGTGTCAGGATCAATAGGAGGTAGGATATCAAACACCGCAAGGATGTTGGCTATCGCCAGCCAGATGCTAGCATCCGCGAAAAACCTTCCGGGGCAAATTCTGAGACGATCGTACATTATTATGCAAATCGAGAAAAGCGGATGCAGAGGAGCATCTAGAAACTTGCCTGCGTCCAAACCCAAACGCCAGAGAGCTCGGGTCATCTGCCTCAAATGAGCGCGTATTAAAATCATTTCCTCCATTGCGAGTTTGGGTTTCAATTTTCTGAAGATGTCTTTCCGGCGAAAACATCTCAGGACTCGGGAAATAGCGTTCATCTTTCATCATTTGCCTGGCAAGGAACGAGCCCCTATATTAAATGTCTTCGGTGTTGAATAAACGACTAGCTCACCATACGTTTGGAACAATCATCGAGCCAGCTGGGATGACTTTGTCCCGGTAAATATCTTCTTTTCTTGACCGATGGGGTAAAGCTGTTTAAAGGAGTGAGGAGTCAAGAGCAATTGTAAGCTCATGCCGACCAATGACTAACAGAGAGGAACGGCAGGGTTAATCCTGTTGGCTAGCCGTTCATCTCTAGTATGCAATATTCGAAAACGCGGAACGCACCTAAATACCTCCTTTAAAATGCAATCAATGTATGGCAGGCTAGTTCGGTCCTCCATCGTAGGCAGACGTTCGACTCCAACGACTTTGTCGATATCCACCTGCGCTCGCTTAAGAACGTTTGGATTGCGAGCCATCATGAGAATAAACGACATGAGGGTGACTTCCGTCTTTTTGTTTCGAGAGTGAAAAAAGCGCCAGGTGCGTTTATTTTAGAAAATCAGCAAGCCATCCTTATAAGAAGGGAAAAAAACCCGACCGTATCAACGCCAGCTAAAAGCGACGAAATATGAAATCGTTTTTTTCAAATGTACAAATGAGTGACCATACCCCCATACATGGCTGCCCCGACATGTTTAATATTGACCTCGTGGTCTTCGTTGATAACTTTCAAATTCTCATAAACTTCAAGCAAATTGTTGACTAAAGACGTTTGTGCTGTTCCGGAAGCCTAGCAAATAAGTTAGAGACACACCATGCTTTATACGCGAGACATATGATTACCCTTTCTTCCTTCACTTTGTTGAAGGGGATTTCCATCATCATGTCCGACAGCTTTCGCGTAATCAATGCTTCTCTTTTGAAGCCGGCTCCAGGAAACCAGGTCGGTATATAACGCACTACAAAAAGATTGATTTCCGTATAAAATAGAAGGTCGACGCGCTCACGGATGGGGAAGAGATCCACAGGAGTCATGCCTGGGACTCCAGCGGCCGAGCCTCGGGATGATTGATCTATTGCAAGATTGACGAACTTATCTTCACCCGATACAATATCGTGACCGTATGTGAATTTCACTAAGCTAGCTGAGCTCATTCTCGGGAGACGTGAGATTGAGGGCTTCAAGGTATAACAATTCTGCAACTAACTGGTTTATGTGATTCCGAAATTCTTCTGGGCAGTCCAAAAGGTTCTTGAGCAGAATACGGACTTGTTCTGCTTGAAGAGGGCGAAGAGAAATTACCGCTTGTGGACTAAGATATTGCTGCATGAACCGACGCTGAGTTCTGAATCGATCGCCATAAGGGAGATTCGACATCATATATTTCCAGTTAAACCTGCAGTGTAAGTTATATTGATATTGCTTATGCGAAAGATAAAAAGCTGGCGTACATATCTCCGTGGAGGATTGAGATCGGTCTGTCAGAGTAATTCGCACTTCTCTTGTCCATGAGATCCCTAGCCGCCTCGGCGCTGTTGAGAATGATGATAGGATGGCCGATAATATTTGTGTGAATAACATCCCCTGATAATGATGCGTTGAGTTGAAGTTGAACAAGAGCAGAGTATACGAGCTGCAATCTAAAAACACGCACCAAACGTCTCTCCCCAGTCTGCAAACGTTCGCCACTGGAATTCTGTAGGCATAATGCGTAAATGGCCTAGTATGGGGTCAGCCGGCGGCCCGGGAAATAGGCTACGACGAGGAGTTTGAGACTTCTTGCTCGAAAACCAGGACAGGGTCAGGACACATATCGCCAATGCTAGCAGGGAAAGGCCAATATGAGAGGAGATCGCCAGTTTAATGGCCGCGATATCGTCAAAAAGAGTCAACTTGAAGGTCATGCTTTCTTGTGGAGGTTTTCCTGAGAGATCAAAATCTACTCCCAATCCTGCCTTTATAAAAGAAATGGGAATCTACAAGTGGGATTTGAATAGAGAAGCAAGCAATTGAGAACCACATAGCCTATTCTTGATGCCATTTCAAACCATCAGAACGCACGAGACCCCCCAAAGTATTCGCGGCTTTATTCGCGGCTTCGAATCGAAAGTTTCCACACATAAAAAGCAAATAATGAGAGATCCAGAGGCAAGAAACGTCGGCATGTGGTGTAGGCGCTTAAGGGATCTCTCAAAACAATTTCAGTCGCTTGAATTGAAGAATGAGCGGCGGAGCTGTCATCAGGCAAAGCTACCGCGACGAATATGAGCCAGGGTCCTTCTGATTGTCGATTTCTACTAACAAATCATTTGCAAAGCAGCCGATGGACACGGATGTCGTGCCAGCCTTTGTTCTGTTGGGTCCGGTATGGTAAAGGTGGTGGAGCTCAACGCAATTAATATGCAAACTGGAGAAAGCCATTTGAATGCAATGCGCTTGCGATGGCGGGTAAAGAATGGGCGTACTTTCGTGAACAGAAATCTAGTTCCGCTTCCAGTACCAGAGTTCGAGAAATTGTGATAGGAAGGGCATTCTAATTCTGCAGCGAGGGATGTCTGTCCTGATTCCGGCAGCGCAGAACCCGGAACCTCCATACACTACCAAATTTCTGAAATACAGTTACAGAAGGACAGCCGTTCAACTGTTAGACGGATCCTCGGAGATCTTGTTTTGTGAGCATACGTCGAAGACGGGCATGCGGACGGCGCTGAGGCCACAGGACTACACAGTTCAAAGCTTATCAACTTCCACTGAACAATAAAAACCCTTCGGAGTCATCGCAAACCCGATATCGCTGGAGGTTAACTGTCCTTCGCACCATGATCATGACGCAGACTGAAATGCGGAATGATGTCTGCAGACAGACAGACTTCAGTAAGCCTGTCTCGGACGAGCAAATTGAAGATATCATCAATGCGGAGAACAGGCAACCAGAGACTGGAGAGCCATCCAGAAGCAGCGGAAAAAAGCTTCGTCCGAGGGATCACCCCGGCCGGCCAGTTTGATAGTCAAACAGTGGCACAACTACCTTCAGGACATTCCCAGGATCGATCAGCCCCCGAGTCCTTCTCAAGGAACTGCTAACGCAGTATGCAAGCTGCGAGTGTATAGAGAGAGGCTCTTCACCTTGTACAGCGGGACGAGCACCCGCGTAAGGAACGTCTTGTGCTCCTCCTTGAACGGGAGTGCGAAACTGTTGATGATCGAGCCGAGAATCTCGAGCAGCTCTGCGATCCCGTTGTCCCGCTCCATTTAGTAGATGAATTGAAAGAACATGTTGCTGGTCGAGAGCCGGATGAACGAGCGAAGGGTGCAGCGTCGTCTTAGGAAGTCGCGCTCTCGCGCGGGTCCTCCGAGTCGAACAACTCGAGCAGATTGTGCACGAATGTCTGGTCGATGTACCGCTTCACGACGCTTGTGTTGAAGTCTGGCGCCTCGATGAAACGCAGGAAGAACTCGTACACGATTTGAAGATGCGGCCGGGCAAGTTCCAACACAGGTTCATCCTCTTCGGGATCGAACGCGTCGCCAGTCGGATTGGTTGAGGGGGTATCAAGCGGAAGAGAATCATCACAAACTGAACGGCAGCTCAGCACTCAGCGACTCAAAAGAAAACACAAACACGCAACATGTCAACGACCTCGGGGTATATTTTTTTAAATAATGTTTGCCCCTTAATTGCTTGCCCTTGAGTTCCGAGCTGGCGTTGTCGAAGTCGAAGACGACTTAGCGTTTCCTACGGCGAGGTTTCTGCACAATTGCTTATTTAGAGGAGAGGCCAAATGTCGATGATTGTAATAGTGCTCACCGCTGAATGGTGGGGGCCGCTTGATCTCTGCTTTCTCAGACGGCACAAAGCGGCTGCTGCGCTGCTTGCGTGGCGGCTTGCCAATGATAGGGATCTTGTTTTAGGGCGTCGGGCGGAAGCGGTTAAGCGTCGAGCGCGACGGCATGCCCGTGTCTTGCGCGCCCAACGTACGTAAGTTGAGCTCGCTCTCGGCCTGTTCGCGCCGGCACTAAAAATGCTTCTGCCGAGGTGCCGTGACCAACTTGTCATCAATTAAACCCGTGAGGCATAATCCGGTATAACCTTACATCATAAGGAAGTGTCTTTGAGCATGAAGCATCATTCAGTCGCAGAGAAAACCAAAGCCGATCAAGTGTTTAACGCACGCTTCATTGATGATGATCAAGTATACCTACCCAATTTTGATCTTGCCGTACGCTTCACCGATCTCCAGTGATCATCGATTAAACCCAAAATCAAATCTGAACTACAGCAAAGATATACACTACCCACGTGACAAAGCATTGAAAGAGGAACGTCGGTGAGCCACATTTGCAGAATTGGACAAATGGCAGTAGCACCTTGGAGGTTCTTTCACAATACGGATCTTCACTGTATGATGACAAGGACAGGTACGGTGATAGAAATGCTGTACTTCATTCTCAAAATGCAATCGTGAACAAACTGGCTTGTAAAAAGATTCAATCCGGCATAGGAAAAACAAGCGTAGGAAAACGTGAGAGCACAGGTTTATCGTACACAGGTTTATCGTCTGCCCCTGCCACCGCCAGCCAAAACATCCTTCATCGTATTTACTTTGTATTGCAATTCTCAGTCTTGATTGATAAGTGATATGTGCTTTGCGTTGCGAGGGACGATCCTACACTTGAAGGGTTTCGGTTTACTAGAAACGCCGAGTGTAAGCATTTGCATCCTTAGCCCCTTCTGAAAAGGGACAACTCACCTAGTGAACCCGAATGAGTATTCGGCAGGTGGCATAGTCTCTTTCCCGGTGTCAGGATCAATAGGAGGCAAGATATCAAACACCGCAAGGATGTTGGCTATCGCCAGCCAGATGCTAGCATCCGCGAAAAACCTTCCGGGACAAATTCTGAGAGGATCGTACAACGTTATGTAAGTAGAGAAACGCGGGAGCGCGGGAAGATCTAGGAACTTGCCTGCGTCCAAACCCAAACGCCAAAGAGCTCGGGTCATCTGCCTCAAATCCGTTCAACGAGCGCGTGCTAAAATTAGCTCCTCCGTTGCGAATTTGGGTTTCAACTATCTTAAGATGTCTTTCGGGCGAAAACATCTCAGGACTCGGGAAAGTAGCGTTCATCTTTCATCATTTGCCTGGCAAGTTACGAGCCGCTATATTAATTGTCTTTGGTGTTGAGTGTAACGACTAGCTCACCATACGTTTGGAACAATCATCGAGCCAGCTGGGATGACTTTGTCCCGGTAAATATCTTCTTTTATTGATTGATGTGGTATGGCTTAAAAGTTTAAAGAAGTCAGTGACAACTGTACGCTCATGCCGGCCAATGACTAACAGAGAGGAACGGGAGGATTAATCCTGTTGGCTAAACGTTCATCTCTAGCTTACAGTACTCCAAAATGCGGACGCACCTAAAGACCTCCTTATAAATACAATCAATGTATGGCAGGCTAGTTCGGTCCTCCATCGTAGGCAGTCGTTCGTCTCCAACCACTCTGTCGATATCCAAGTGCGCACGCTTTACAACGTTTGGGTGGCGAGCCATCATGAGAATAAACGACGCGATGGTAACTTCAGTCTACAAGAAAATCGTTATTTCAGAGATCGTAAGCCAACCCTCATTTCTGAGAGAGAAAAAGGAAAAGCCAACCGTTTCAACGCCAGCTAGACACCGAAATTGCATTATATTGGTTACTTCGGACGAGAAGAAGGGCAACTGTACCTGCATATACGACTCCCCCGATATACTTAATATTCACTTCATGATCTTCGTCGATAACCTTCGAGTTCTCGTAATCTTCAAGTAAACTGTTGACTAGGGACGTCTGGGCTGTCCCGGAGAGCTAGCAGAGGAGTTATTAAAGAACCATATTCTATCCATAAATGCGCTCTTACCCTTTCTTCCTTCACTTTATTAAACGGGACGTCCAACATCGCATCCGACAGCTTACGTGTAATCAGTGCTTCCCTTTTGAAGCTCGCTCCAGGGAACCAGGTCGGAATAAAACGCACTACAAACAAGATTGGTTTTGGTACAAAACAGAAGCTCAACGCGCTCACGGATGGGGAAGATATCCACAGGAGTCATGCCTGGTATTCCAGCGGCCGTCCCTCGGGAAGTTGCATCCACTGCAAGATTGATGAACTTGTCCTCACCCGAAACGATATTGTGACCGTATGTAAATTTCACTAGCCCAGCTGTGCTCATTCTTGAAAGGCGTGAGTTGACAACTACAAATTAAAACATTTCTACGACTGACTGGTTTATATGATGCCGAAACTCCTCTGGGCAGTTCAGAAGGTTCTTGAGAAGAATACTGACTTGTTCGGCTTGGAGTGGGCGAAGAGAAATCACAGCATGTGAGTTAAGATACTGTTGCATGAGCCGGCGCTGGGTTCTGAAGCGATCGCCATAGCGGATAAAAGGCAACATGTATTTCCAGTTAATCCTGAAACATCATTCAAAGATATTGCTTATGAGAAGCTTTGAAGTAGACACACATATTTCCGTGGAGGATCGAGCCCGGTCTGTCAGAATAATTGTCACTTCTCTTATCCATAAGATCCCTAGCTGCCTCGACGGTGTTGAGAATGATGATAGGACGGCCGACAATGTTCGTGTAAATAACATCCCCTGGTAACGATGTGAGGAGTTAGAAGTATGTTGAATATAAAGGTACGCACCAAACTTCTTTCCCCAGTCTGCGAACGTCAGCCATTGGAATTCTGCAGGCATAATACGCAGGTGGCCTAGTATAGGTTCAGCTGGCGGTCCGGGGAAGAGGTCATGACGAGAACTTTGAGACTTCTTGCTCGAAATCCAGGACAGAGTCAGGACACATATCACAAATGCTAGCAGGGAAAAGCCAATATGGGAGGAGATCGTTAGCCTAGCAGCCAGGATGGTGTTGGGGAGATTCAAGGTCATGCCGTCTCGTGTAAGCTCGTCTGGGAAATCAAGTCTACTGTGTCTTATAAAAAACCAGGAGCCACCCGAGTCTCCTGGTTGAGTTCAAATAAAAGCAAAAGGGCGGCCGAGGACCAAGTATTCTATTTTCTCGAAGCCATTCAAATTCGTCAGAGTACACGAGACCCTTCACTAGTTCCAAAGTTACTCCCCGCCGTGAGAAGACGGATTTTAAACATGGAACATACCTAATGAGAAGTTCAAAGGCAAGATCCGTCAAGGAGTGTTGAGGAGTCTCCGAGCCTCGAGCCGTTTTCAGCAGATTGCCTGGAAGAGCTCGCTACGTTCTCAACGACGATGATTTCCGAGTCAGTGGCTACCTCCCACGATCGATGGTCTCCCTTGCTCATGATAAATGTCTATGCTCACTAATAATCACCCAAGAGCAACCTATAGAGATAGATGTCGTGTTTGCTTTCGTTCTCATTAATCTCGAAAGACGCTCGAACCCTGGAACTTCACGTAGTCAATGTGTGTCTGGACGAACCCCTTTCAATAAAATACGCATACAGTTGCGGATAAAGATTGGGCGTACCTTTTCGACCATGAATACAGACCCACTTTTAGCAGTAAAGTTTTGGAAAACAAAGGTAGTTATGCTATCCGAAGCGTTCTATTTCAACAGCGTGGCTGCGCGAGATACTCATCTTAGTTTTGTTCCGGAAGTACAAGATCCAGCACTTTCATATGCTCTGAACCGAGTGCCAGAGAAACAGCTACAGAAAAGCAGATGTTCAATTGAGCGACGAGAGCTCGTAGCTCTGGATGGCGAGAATTAGTCGAAGACGAACATCCGATAGCACCGTGAGCACACGGATTGATTCTTTAGTCCAGAGCTTATTGCGAGTCTTGGAGCTTATATATTTACTGGACGATAAACACTTCATTACATGTAAAAAAGAGATGCGCGTCATAACCATGCACAGTCCGAGACAGGAGCTCAAAGTTGAGAATGAGAACTTCAGCTTCAAGTTCAAAATCTTGGTCAGCGCGCGAGAGGTTGGACTCTTCAGGCACATGTGACACGGAATTTTTTGCTTTGTCATCATTAACCGAACAGTGACCCTTCACCATAGTGTCCAAGGCATACCTCTCACAGCTAAATTACATACAGTATAAGCAGCATAACTGAGATTAAGAAGTCCAAAAAATTTGTCGTGAAAAAAGACAGATTGTGAAACGAACGTTAGGATGTCATCAAAGCAGTATTGATGTTATAACCCTAAAATGCCTGAAGAGTCCGAAGAGATCGCCGGCGGTCGCCTCTCGCGCGCTGACCAAGAACTTGAAGCCGACATGCCGATAGCAAGCGTCATGAAAATGAGATCAACTTTGAGCTCCCCCATTATTGCAGAAATCTCACTATAATTCAGTATTCTAGAGTGACAGTCTATGGCATCACATGCCTGACAGACGAGAGTTAGTCTCAATAGCCAGCACAGCAAACTCGAAATGTATGCCGATTCAACATGCATAAGGTCGAGAAATCATAATATACATAAAACGGAAAAAGCAGATGCTATGCTTCAATTCTCCGTGCGTACATGTGCGTACAGCACTTCCGTGCAGGCTCGAGTACTCAGTCTTGATCAATCAACATTTTATGCTTTGCGCTGCGAGGGACGATCCTACACTTGAAGGGTTTCGGTTTACTAAAAAAACACCAACTGTAAGCATGTGCATTTTTAGTCCCTTCCGAAAAACGACAGCTCACCTTGTGAATCCGAATGAGTATTCTGCAGGTGGCATAGTCTCTTTCCCGGTGCCAGGATCAATAGGAGGCAAGATATCAAACACCGCAAGGATGTTGGCTATCGCCAGCCAGATGCTCGCGTCCACAAAGAACCTTCCGGGGCAAATTCTGAGAAGCTCATAGCATTTTATGTAAGTAGAGAAACGCGGGAGCGTGGGGACGGCGAGGAACTTGCCTGCGTCCAAACCCAAATGCCAAAGAGCTCGGGTCATCTGCATCAAGTCCGTTCAATGAGCGCGTACTAAAATCAGCACCCCCAGCAAGAATTTGAGCTTCGACTTTCTTCAGATGTCTCTCGGGCGAGAACATCTCATGATTAGGAAAGTAACGTTCATCTTTCATCATTTGCCTGAAATTTTACAGGCCGCAAATTTGACGTTTCCGGGTCTGAATATTAGGTTTCGTAGCTCACCATACGTTTGGAACAATCATCGACCCAGCCGGGATGAGCTTGTCCCGGTAAATATCTTCTTTCATTGATTGATGCGGTACCGCTATCATATAGGGTCAATGGTAGTTGCCAGCCTATTCAGCCAATGACTTACAGAGAGGAAGTGGGGGATTGATCCTGATGATTAAATATTCATTTTCTGGTTTGCAATATTGCAAAATAAAATTCATACCTGAAGACCTTCTTTAAAATACAATCAATGTAGGGCAGGCTAGCTTCGATCCTCAATCGTAGGCAGGCGTTCAGTCTCCAATCGACTTTGTCGATATCCTCCTGCGCTCGCTTAAGAACGTTTGGATTGCGAGCCATCATGAGAATAAACGACATGAGCGTGACTTCTGTCTTTTTGTTTCGAAAGAAAAGGCGTAAGGTGCGTTTATTTTGTCGAATGTCAGCAAACCATCCTTATCAGAAGAAAAAAAAAAACTGACCGTGTCAACGCCAGCTAAAAGCGACGAAAATATGAGATCGTTCCTTTCAGATGTACAAAGGACCGCCGTACCCGCATACATGACTGCCCCGACTATGTTTAATATTAAGCTCGTGGTCTTCGTCGATAACTTTCGAATTCTCATAATCTTCAAGCAAATTGTTGACTAAAGACGCTTGGGCTGTTCCGGAAGCCTATCAAATAAGTTAGAAATAAGTCATGCTTTATACGCGAGACACATGCCTACCCTTTCTTCCTTCACTTTGTTGAACGGGACTTCCGTCATCATGTAGGACAGCTTTCGCGTAATCAATGCTTCTCTTTTGAAGCCGGCTCCAGGAAACCAGGTCGGTATATGACGCACTACAAAAAAGATTGGTTTCCGTATAAAATTGAAGGTCGACGCGCTCACGGATGGGGAAGATATCCACAGGAGTCATCCCTGGGATACCAGCGGCTATCGCTCGGGTTGTAGTATCTATTGCAAGATTGACGAACTTATCATCGCCAGATACGATATCGTGTACCGTATGTCAATTTCACCAGGCCGGCTGAGCTCATTCTCGAAAGGCGTAAGATGACAGCCACGATTAAAACATTTCTGCAACTAACTGGTTTATATGATTCCGAAACTCCTCTGGGAAGTTCAAAAGGTTCTTGAGCAGAATCCTGACTTGTTCTGCTTGGAGAGGGCGAAGAGAAACCACTGCATGTGAGCTAAGATATTGCTGCGTGAATCGACGTTGAGTTCTGAATCGATCGCCATAAGGGAGAAATGTCAACTGGTATCCCCAGTTAATCCTGCAACGTAAGTTCCAACGAAACTGCTTATGAGAAGCTTTAAAGTAGACACACATATCTCCGTGGAGGATCGAAACCGGTCTGTCGGAGTAATTGGCACTTCTCTTATCCATGAGATCCCTAGCTGCCTCGACGGTGTTGAGAATGATGATAGGACGGCCGACAATGTTCGTGTAAATAACATCCCCTGGTAATGATGCGATTAGTTTGAGGCATGTCAAATAAGAAGACACACACCAAACTTCTTTCCCCAGTCTGCAAACGTCAGCCATTGGAAGTCTGCAGGCATAATACGCAGGTGGCCTAGGAAGGGGTCAGCTGGGGGTCCAGGGAAGAGGTTACCACGAGAAGCTCGAGACTTCTTGCTTGAAATCCAGAACAGAGTGAGGACACATATCGCTAATGCTAGCAGGGAAAAGCCAATATGAGAGGAAATCGCCAGCCTAACGGCAGGTATGGTGTCGAGGACTGTCAGGGTCATGCTGTCTCGTGAAAGTTCCCTGTACCAGATTTTGCTCCCAATCCTGCGTCTTATAAGACATAGGAATTTACAAATGGGGTTTGGATGGAAGAGAGAGTGATCGGATGCCGTTTAAAATTAGCAGGACGTATTAGAACCCTCGTTAGCTTTAAAAGCATTCGCGGCCTCAAATAGAGCATTGCCAAATGTAGGAAACATGTAGTGAGGTATCCAAAAGACAAACCTGGGAAGTGGTGTAGACGCTTGAGGGATCTACCGAAAACAATTCGGGGATTGAATTGAAGAATGAGAGGTACTGATCAAATATGTTCAGTTCGACATCATTGCTTTTCCAGGCGACAGCTACCATGACAGATGCACGCCAAGACACTTCTAGATGCTGATTTGTACCACAAACCACCCGCAAAGCGGCCGGTGGACGCGGACGTTGTGCCAGCTTTTGTTCTGTTTCGTTTGGCATGGTCAGGACGGCCGAACTCATCGCAATCAATATGCAATCTGGAGGAAATATTTCAATGCGATGCGCACGCAATGGAGGGTTAGTTTGCACGTACCTTTTTTTAAACAGAAATCCTGACCCGCTTCCAGTATCAGAGTTCGAAAAATTGTGATAGCCAGGTCATTCTGTTTATGAAGCGTGGGATGTCTGTCCTAATTTCGGTAATGCAGAACCCGGAACCTCCATGCACTACCAAGTTTTTGAAAAACAGTTACAGCAGAACAGCTGTTCAACTGTTTTAAGGAAACTCGTAGATCTTGACTTATGAGGATACGTCGAAGACGAACATGCGGCGGCGCTGAGGACAGATCAAAGCTTGTTGCAATTTTCAACTTCATTGAACGATAAAACCCTTCGGAACCATCGCAAATCCGATGTCACTGGAAGTTGACTGTCCCTCGAGGCTCGCACCATGATAACGTAGACGAAGGCGGAATTACTCTACCGAAAACTTCAAGGAAAGACATCAAGTTAGCATATTTTAAAATAAGAATTCTGACTATAAACGTACCATCAAGGCACTGGTGGTTTACAAGAGGTTGGCAGCATACATGTACAATCAAAGGAGGAGATCAATAAAATGACAGAATAACGAAGAAGGAAATACGCTTTGGCACGTCCAAAACCTAGAAAATGGAGTCACGTGACTGGACGTGGACTGTTTCAGTACAGTGTACTACGCCTCCTTTAGACACCCAGTCGTAATTTGCTTTTTTTTGCCGCACATGGTTATTTTTTCTTGAATACAAATTATACAATTAATGGTAGGTAAACTAAGAGTACTCTGTGAAATTATCTAAGGATTTTATGGAGAGGATAAAATAAAACAAATGATTCACGAAAACAAGGCTTTTCGTCACAAACACCCGTCCTTTAGACACCTGTGACACCATCACAAACGCGCCACTTAGTTTGTATCGTCGTCGATCTCACTAGGGACGTTCAACATAGGAATGGAACGTCGTTCCGTTCCTGTCGGCTACCCAGAAAGGAAGGGATTATTCAGTGGCGTTACATCTCGCTTGCCATTCCAAAATTGCCCTCAACCACTTTACTCCAGCTTTTGAAAATTAAGGACATTACTCCGAGATGTAGTATATACACATATAATGAGTTTCTGAGTTTGAAAAAAAAAAAGTATAGCATTGCCGAATCTAATAGTGGTGGTTGAACCTTCTTAAGCAAACTGGTGCCATTTCCTGGCTCTCCAATGCATGGACATGCTGAATGTAATATGTGCAGTACTTTATAGACATAGAAGCTAAGTATTAAAGAAGTAATAATTATGAATATGGCAAGTATTCTTTAAAGAAAATGTTATGTTATGTGCAAAGGGAGAAAATATGTTTGCAAAAGGTGTCAGTTTACAAACTGATGTACATCTAGGAGCATCTGGAACACTCGGTAAAGTCAAAAGCCTCTTAATATATGATATATGCTGAGATATCTTTGCCAAGTTATAGTGAGTTTGGATGGCAAAGAGTGCTGAGAAGACGCATATATGCACCATTGTCGCCGCCGCAGCGGGTGTGTGACCATCTGTGACTCAGGGACATAAGCTGAATAATCTTTACCTTTCTGGGTAGCCGGCAGGAACGGAACGACGTTCCATTCCTATGTTGAACATCCCTACTGCCCTCGCCGTCGGTCTCGCTGCCCTCGCCATCCAATTGACCTCTGTCAGCCATGCTCGGTGTCGCTATCACCTCAAACTCTTTGAGATGAGGCTTTTTTGTTCGTTTTGGTCTCGTTTCCCAGTCTTTCTTCGGCAACCCCTTGGCTTCCCACTGCGCACAATCAGTCTCCCATCGTCGGACATCTGCTGCATGATCTGTCTTGATCTCCTCCCATCGCTCTGCCTGTGTCTCCTTCGCGGTCTGCTTTCTCTTCCTGTCCTTTGCCCGCTGTGCTGTTTCATCTCCTTCTCGAGTCTTGGCTGCTTCTCTATCCGAGATGAACTGGACAACTTCATCAGAGGTGAATACCTTTCCATGCCCGTCCTCAAACATTTTTGTCTTATCCGTGGACTTCTTCTTCTCCTTTTCATGCAGTGCAGTCTTCAACTTTGAGGCATATAAGTCCTGGACAACAAGCTGTGCGTTCGCTCCTTCATTGATTCCGTGAATAGCCTGGATGTGATTGCGTGCAAGTTCAAGGTTTGCGGTGAGTGATTGTACCCTTCCTTCAAGCTCTCCCCGTGACAGAAAAGTAGCAGACTTGACATGTGTCCCGACAAGGGACCAATCCGGCTCTGGAAGAACTGGTGGCTGTTCAAGAACAGGTGCCGCGATGGTGTCTGATGATGAGCACTTTGCACGCGAGACTAAGAAACTGCCAGAAGATGACATCGCCATTGTGCTTGTCATCAAACGCATGCGTTTTGAAGGAGTATATAGCTCAGGGTCGATGTTTGCATCACCTGCACGCTTATGAGCACTGTTAGAGCACACCACAAACCAAAAGGCTGAGGCGCAAACTCCAAAGCACAAGACGACAAGAGAGAAAGAATGCTGAGCTGACTTAGTAGGGATCACACTTTATGGTGGATATTCTAAGAGAACTCGATTGAGTCTCCCAGTCATGTATTGCCTCCTTATATACCTAAGTCTAGTGCGCACAGACCAAGCAGTACACTACCTAATATAGTTACACTAGTGGAGCGAGTGGAGCTAATGATGTCATAAGTGATGTCATCGTCAATGATGTCACTATGATGTCATGGTCTAGACTACGATGTCATAATGACGTCAGTGTAGAATGTTCTAGGCAGTCACGTGACTGAGAGGTCGCAAGTTCAAGACAAGGTAAAGGTAAAATAAAATACGTGTCATAACATCACCCCCTCTTTAAGGATCGACTTCCAGACGATTAACAAAATCAGATGGGGTAGCGGTGAAGTTTTCATAGGGTCGGAATTTCAAGGCTTGGAAGTCAATTATGCTGATGGCTCGGGGTGCAGCTGGGTGCTTTTTGTAGAAGTCGTTTATCAAACCCCTCGAACGCTTGCAATTTTCCTGTGGTTCCCAAGTATTGTTCTCATCTGTGTAGCCTTTCCACTTGACTAGAAACTCCAACTTTCCACGCCTCTGTCTTGCGTCCAAAATTTCTTCCACCTCATAGTCCTTCTCTTCTCCAACCTCAATCGCTGGTGGTGGCAGAGCCCTTTGTCCAGGGATGCTTGCGGCGGTGTGTAGACGTATGCGCGAAACATTGACAACTGGATGAATCTTTATGGTGGATGGGAGTCGCAATTGCACAGCATTAGGGGAGATGATACGCGTGATAGGGTATGGGCCAATCCTCTTTTCTGCAAGTTTCCGCGAGGGTCGATTTATTTTAAGATTTGTTGTGTCCAGCCAAACCTTGTCCCCTACTTTGTATTTTGGAGCTTCTCCTCGCCTCTGGTCCGCATACTTCTGCATCTCACCTTTTGCTTTTTCTAAGGCAGACTTCGCTTCCTCATGTATCCCCTTCATCCGATTCGCAAAATCCTCTGCCGCCTCCACCTTTGAATCCCTTCGCACCTCAAAACCCATCCGTGGATTTCGTCCATATACAGAATAGAATGGAGAAACCTTTGTGGCTGTTTGTACTTTATTATTGTACGCAAATTCCGCCATAGCAGTCCAGGATGGCCAGTTTTCTTGGCGATGATCAATAAACATCCTTAAATACTGCTCGATTTCTTGATTCATTCGTTCTGTTTGTCCGTCTGTTTGTGGGTGATATGCTGTAGACAGTTTTGTTTTGATCCCCAAAATGCCATTTAGCTCTTTCATGAATGCAGACGCAAATTGTGGACCTCGATCTGAAATCACCGTCAATGGTAAGCCATGGATTTTCCACACATGGTCTCGGTACAACGCAGCTAAGCCTAGAGCCGATGTCTCCTCTCTTGTGTTGATCACGTGGATTTGTTTTGAAAAGCGATCGCAAACTACTAAGAGCGCATTAAAGCCCTGTGCTTCTGGTAATCCGGTCACAAAATCCACTGATATGTCCTCCCAAGGTGCAGTAGGAGTTTGATTAGGCATCAATTTTCCGGCAGGTTTTTCTGGAAATATTTTGTAGCGTGCGCATGTGTCACAGCCTTTGACATAAGTTTGAACAAACTTAGTCATTCCTGGCCACCAATAGTTTTGCGCAATTAATTCCAATGTCTTCCAGTTTCCTGGGTGTCCTGCCACTGTTGAGTCATGATGTAGTTTGACAATTTCTCTCCTAATCTGACCATCTTTGGGGACATACACCTTTCCTCGATAGAGAATCAGGCCCTGTTCTTCCTCCCATTCCTCGCCTCTCAACCGCCTCGTTCCCGACTTTCGCAGTTCATCCGCCGCTTTCACCACTGCTTCATCCCAATCCTTAGCCCCTCTGATCTGCGTCAATAATTCTTTTTCTGCCCCTTCTAACAGCACATGACCTTGCTGAGTCGCTTTAATTCTGAAAAATTCTGGTTTCAACAGGACTACGTCTTTGTTGTCATTCTCCACCCCCTCTTTAAGGTCCACTCGTCTCGAGAGGGCATCAGTTTTACGCATTGTTGCACCAGGTTTATGAATGATTTCAAAATCAAATCGAGAAAGGAATAAGGACCAGCGCGCTTGTCGACGGTTAAGTTTTTTGGCTTTCATGAAATACTCCAGGTTTTTATGATCGGTCCAGATTTCAAATTTATGGGTGGAGCCTTCTAGGTGATGACGCCATGCTTCTAGCGCTCGCATGATTCCCAATAATTCTTTGTCATGCACGTCATAATTTCTCTCGACATCATTCAAGGATTTAGACAAGTATGCACAAGGCCTCCATAGACCGTCATCGCATTTCATCGAAAGTACGGCTCCTGTGGCAAAGTCCAATGCGTCTGATTCAACTCGCATTTCTTTCCTTGAATCTGGAATAACTACAACTGGTCTAGCGCAGAATCGTGCTTTTAGTTCGTCAAATGCCTGTTGTTCCTTCTCTCCCCACTTCCAAGTCTTGTCTTTCTTTTTCAAGTCATTTAAGGGTCTGGTGATCTTTGCAAAATCTTTTATGAAGCGACGATAGAAGTTTGCAAAACCCAAAAATGACTCGACGTCTTTGACTTTCTTTGGAGCAGGCCAATTCTTCACTCCCTCCACTTTGTCCTCCATCATACTAACTTCACCATTCCGAATTATCATTCCCAAAAACTCCACCTCTTCTACGCCAAAGACACATTTTTCAGGTTTTAGGAATAGATCGTTTTCGCGAAGCCTTTTCAGGATCTCTTTTACGATGCGATCATTTTCTTCCATAGTTTCAGTAAAAACCAAAATATCATCAATGTAGATCACAACGACTCCTTCAATCATTAGGTCATTGAATATGTCGTTCATCATGTTTTGAAAGGTGCTTGGTGCATTACACAATCCAAAGGTCATGACTAATGGTTCATACGCCCCCCTACTTGTCGCAAAGGCCGCCTTCCACTCGTCACCCTCCTTAATTCGAACATTGTGATATCCCCAGCGCAAATCCATTTTTGAGAAATACTTAGCGCCTTTGAGTTTATCAATGATGTCCGATATCAAAGGAAGTGGGTACGCATTTTTGACAGTACCGGAGTTTAGATACCGATGGTCTGTAATCATCCGACGCTTTCCATCTTTTTTGTTGATAAAGAAGATGGGTGACGTCATTGGCGACTTTGATGGCCGAATATATCCTTTTGCCTCCTGTTCCTGAATGAAGCGTCCAACTTCGTCATCCTCATCCTGAGACAATGGATAAACTTTTGACTTTTTAGGTACGAAGTCAGGTTTTAGGCTTATTTCATGATCCCATGGTTTTTTTGTTGGGAGCCGTTCCGACGTTTTCTGATCAAATACGTCCAGGAATTCATGAAACCTTTCTGGCACCTTGCTTTTCCAGTTTGGCGGTTCTGCCACCTTCCAATTGAGGGGCTCAGGAGTAGGTCCATCTTTCTCGTCAATGTAGCGTAACCAGAACATTTCCTCCACAATCCTCCTATCCAATTCATCCTCCTCATCATCATCCTCATCGGCTATCAACCCCGGCATAGGTTTTATCGTTCGTATCCTAGCCTCCTCCTCTCTCTTTTCTCGCTTCTGCAGTGACTGGCATGTTTTTGGGCATCGAGTCAGCTTTACTTCGCCTGAGCTCCAATCGATTTCTGGATTATGTCTTTTTAACCATGGGTGCCCTAAGATGACAGTGGTTTTACCCAGGTTACAGATTTCGAAAGTTGCCTTTTCTCGATGTTCCCCATACTGCACAATCAAGTCTACTTCCTCATCTATTGACCCTCCTTGGTTCTTTGTCCCATCTACATTGTAGACTGGTATGCTTCGCGCAAGCTTACGTGTCTTTAGACGGTTTGATTTTACAAATTCGGTGTCAATGAAGAGGCCAGTAGCACCACTATCCAGTAGCGCTTCTACATCCAGTCTTTCGTTGGTGTCGCTAGTCTGTAATGTGATTCGCATTGTGACATGTCGACTGTTGACCGATCGAATGAATTTCTTCTCTCCTTTTCCTTCCTTTTCCGATGATGAATTGGGACAAGAACATGTATTCGAATGGGGAATTAAGCACGCCCTTTTGGCGCCGAGCTCTGAACCAGTCAGAGACCCCCCTGAACCTTTACAGTCTAATATTACATCATCATTCAAAGAAGAAAATCGATTCTGAGTCACAAGCGGGAGATTGTTCACTTGGACTCGGTTTGAAAACCCTGCTCCTTAGCCTTCGCTTCCAGAGCATCCTTGTCCTTCTGCGCAGCAGCTTCCTGCTCGAAATAGTCGCGCATCTGGTCGTACGTCATCGCCCTGACATCGAGGCCCACTTTACAATCCCTCACATAATGTCCAAGACGACCGCATTTGAAACACTTCACCGGCGGCCTACGGCCTGTCCGGTCCACATCCATCGCATTAGGGTCCCTAGGTGCTCCCGTGGTCGACGTCCCTGACGCACCCGGCTGAGCCCTTCCTTGTCCATAACTTTGTTGTACCGGCACCTGTGGTTGTTGGTACGTCCTTGTCTGAGTCTGAGTCTGTGGCGCCTTCCCTGCATTCCCTGACTGTCCTGGAGTCACTCGCTTTTGCTCCACCGCACTGCGACGATAGGCTTCGCTTTCTCGCCACTGTCGATCAAGTCGCTGGGCCCACTCGTACCATCCATCAATGAACGCTCCTGACCCTGGTGGGTGCTCGAATCGCTGGAGGGTGGTAGGCATTGCCGGTAATGCGTACAGACGCGTAAGTAGTTGACCATTAATTTTCTTTTTGAACGCTTCAATTAATGCAGCGTCATTATAACCAGTTCGCGCAGCAAGGTCTTGAAACTTTACTATGAACGCATCTGCCGACTCTGTTCCTTGGCGTATGTTTTCTAGTTTGGAGACAGCCGTGGCTCTGGGATTGGGGTCTGCAAAACGCATCTTGAAAACCTCCGCGAAACTCGGCCATGTAGGGAAGGTTTCAGGAGGGGGTGCTTGGGGTGGTGTCGCATTTACCGCCGCACTGCGGTCCCGAGCATTTGCTTCCATCCTATCCAGATACATTTGCTTCCAATCATTCACCACCTCCCCTTGTATGTATGAAAGTGCAAACACCACCTCCTCAAATACGGTTGGGAATGATGCAGCGTGTGTCGAAATGTAGAGTCGTGTCGCAAGCAGCCATCCTTCTGCCTCTTCCCTTTTCCCATCGTAGATTGGGGGTAGAGCAGTTTTAGGCATAGGAGGTCGTGCCGCAACGGGAGCTGGTGCAGGTGCTGCCGCTGCTGCAGGAGGGGGAATTGCGGCGAGGTTGGCAACATTGGTGGTGAGTGCCACCAACTGTGTACCCAAGTGTACCACCTCCTGCGATAGAATCCCAATGAGGTTCAGCAACTGCTGCTCCGTAAAGTTGCCCGCCATGTCTGGAAACTAACTAGCAACGAGATATGTTTCGGTATATAATCCTACTAACTACGGCGCCGCCAGGCACACACGCTTCAGCAATTGCACGAGAGGGCTACGACGTGGTGTTCGCCTGTCCCTTACTACTCGTGGGGTATCGTTCCCAATAGCTCGGCTTAAGCCTACGCTACCAAAAGTTCACCAAGCGCGTGGGGTGCGATTTAATAAAGCAAGGAGTAGAAGGTGAACACGCGGCGAGTCGGTAGTGGAACCTGACACTCTGATTTCCGCGTGTGTGGGAGTATGGGGTTTCCTATCAAAAAGCCGCGCGTCGATCAAGGGATCAACGGCGGTAAGGACGAGGTCGCGGGAACCGAAGGTGAGGGAGTTCTTGATAGTGTTGGCGCTGAAGGTAGAAGATGGAGAGTCGATGTGTGTGTCGGAAGTGCTGTTCAGGTCGAAGGTGGTGTCCTCGAGGTCGAAGGTCGTACCGCTCTGAGCGCACGCGTCGGGTGTGAGGTGAAATGGTGAAGTAATGAAAACAGGCCGCCGCAACGTGTCGCGACGACAAGGCAAGAGTTTATAGAGATGAGGGCGAGGTAGAGATGAGAGAGACGTTTGGAGAATGCGCAATGAAAAGGAATCGAGTTCTACTGTTAGAGCACACCACAAACCAAAAGGCTGAGGCGCAAACTCCAAAGCACAAGACGACAAGAGAGAAAGAATGCTGAGCTGACTTAGTAGGGATCACACTTTATGGTGGATATTCTAAGAGAACTCGATTGAGTCTCCCAGTCATGTATTGCCTCCTTATATACCTAAGTCTAGTGCGCACAGACCAAGCAGTACACTACCTAATATAGTTACACTAGTGGAGCGAGTGGAGCTAATGATGTCATAAGTGATGTCATCGTCAATGATGTCACTATGATGTCATGGTCTAGACTACGATGTCATAATGACGTCAGTGTAGAATGTTCTAGGCAGTCACGTGACTGAGAGGTCGCAAGTTCAAGACAAGGTAAAGGTAAAATAAAATACGTGTCATAACAAGCACGTTGCGGTGTGCATGGTGGGGTTTTTTCTGCCATCTCGACGGAGCTAACTTCCGTCAATGTAGTCAAAGCCCCTGAATCGAAGTGTTCCAGCCCACAGTCTCCAAAGTCAACACTGGCAAGCTTGCCGACCTCTGGCAGTCACGCTTGGCTTGCTTCTGCTTCTCTACTTGTCCACTGGATTCTGTGTCTGCATGAGCGCAAGCGAGGTGAGTGTCAGGATCCACATCAAAGCTCGTGCGTGGCTGATGATGAAACACAGAAATGACGCGACGGACAGGGCTTGGGAGAGGCAAGGGATATGTGTTTGTGGTCGATGAGACCTCGCTAGGTTTCATCTGCTGCTCGGAGATTATGTTGCGGTTGAAAGGATGTACACCCGTGACTCGAAAGGCTGCAAGAATAGTTTCCAGAACAAATGCACGCAAGAAAGCAGCTCCAAACACTGCAGCAAAGTCCTCTTTGTTAACAGCACGCATGGTACGTTCCTCAAAAGCATCAATGGCATTATGCCACTCCTTTTTCATCTTTGCGAAGCAGACAACATCAAGACCTTGGAGAGCGTGGGTACAGTGAGGTGGGTAACCCATGACAACAATATTATGCTTCATAGCATGCTCTAGGAACGCAAGAGAATAATGCGAAGAATGCCCATCAAGAATGAGAACACGAGTGAGCCCCGCAGCCTTTTCACTCGTGAGTGGCTCAAATTCTTTCTTGAGCCAATCAAGGGCAATGTCACTGTCCGTCCAACCATTCGGAGATCTTGCAAAGCTAATTCACTGGTAAGCAAGCCATTAGGATTAAAGTTAAGCTAGTAATTACCTTGAGTTTGCTACGTTATCTCGAGTCCATTTCAGCATCAGATTCTCTGCTTTGAATACAGTTAAAGGGCGCAATGCAGATCCATCTGCACATATTGTCACCAGGACAGTGACGTTTTCACGGTTTGCGCTGCCTTGCTTGTGTTGCAGCTTGTTGCCTGCACGCCCGACAACACGTTTGACACCTTGATTTGAAGGCGGAAAACCACTCTCATCCATGCTGTAGATATTCCCTGGTAGTATCCCCTTCTGAACGACCTCTTTATCTATAAGATTAAACCATTTCTTTACAGCAGAAGGATTCATATTCTTTGCACGCTGTGTGTCAAGTGGTTTACTCCAGTAAGTCTGAAGTCTGTCACGGTGTCGTTCAAGGAACTTCAGGACCCAGTTTTTGCCGATGCGCTCAAAGGCAGGCCCAAGACGCGCTTCAAGCAGCTTGTTTGCATGTCTTCTGATGTCAATATGGGTAAATGGGCAGCTCCGGTCGGAAGAAAGAGTAATGAGCTCTGCCAGCACATCTTCTTCAGCAACTGTGATCTTTTGTTTTGTAGTGTTAAATTCTGTCATAGACTGCTTTCCCATGACTCTGTTAGCAAGGGTCTGGTGATTGACATTAAATACTTCTGCAACCTTGCGAAATCCATTCCGCAGCCTGGGTGGCTTTGTCTGTTCATCATTGTACGCTTGGACTGCCTCGGCCAAGTTTGTGCCCTGCAACTTGAGCTCCTTCCTTTGCTTCCTGGTTTGAGACATAGCATGGTAAGTCATTGATTCAAGCTTTTGCAAATAGGAAGCGAAGCAACAGAGAGTTGACAAATGAGCTGTGAATTGTGCAGAAAAACCACTGTCAGGCACGCGTTGAGTCGAGGAGTGCGTGCGTACCGGCAAGATTTGCAGTTGTCACGCTCAGAAACCCGACGAACAAAGTTTTCCTTACTGCGAACCATTTAGACCACCAATCACCAAGATTGAAAAGCGGAAATGAAGAGTGGATTGTGCTCCCCATATTCAGTGGTTAATTTAGGGAAAAGAAGTGCCAGAAAAATTAGAAACTGCAAATCTCAACTGCAAAAATGTCAAATTTGGTACATTTTTGACTCTCAAAAATGGGCAAATTGAATTTTGTTCTCAAGAATTGGCATACAGGCAAAGTACTCATGCCCGAATGTATATTAAAAATTTAAAGTCAAACTATTAAGAAATGGAGGAGAAAAGCGAAGTGTATAAAGGACGGGTGGTGTCTAAAGGAGGCGTAGTACACTGTATGCCTCAACGGACCACAGAATTTAATTAAGTCCTATTATTTACAACGTACTTTCTGGTTCATAGTCTGTAGATGACAAGACGTGCTGCTCAGAAGTAGGTGGCGGTACTACGGAATGCTCGCCAGATCAACCTTCGCGTCCGAACATCGATGCAACGTTGATTCTCAAAACAAAAACACTCACATAGTATGTAAAGCTAATATGTACGCTCAGATTCAACAAACCGCACAACGCTGCAAGCTCGAGGGTGATGCTTACGCAAACTCGCCTCGGAGGAGACATCATCAGCACAGAAAATAGGCAGACATCACAAAAGTTGCAGAAATCTCAGTATCCTAGGTGGTTTAGCGGTATACCGTAGCACTTTCTCGACAGACTAGAGTTAACTCACACAGACCGCAGTTGCTAGCTCAGCAAATTCGAAATGTATGCCGATTTAACGTGCATAAGGTCGAGAAATCATAATATATATAAAGCGAAAAAAGAAGCAGATGTTACGCTTCAAATTCTCCGAGTCCAATGCTCATACAGTAGTAACAGTACATCCGTGCAGACTTGAGTATTCAGTCTTGATCAATAAGCGTTATATGCTTTGCGCTACGAGGGATGATCCTACACTTGAAGGGTTTCGGTTTACTAGAAACGCCGAGTGTAAGCATTGCCATCCTTAGCTCGATCCGAAAAGTGACGACTTGCCTAGTGAATCCGAATGAGTACTCGGCAAGCGGCATAGTCTCTTTCCCGGTGTCAGGATCAATAGGAGGCAGGATATCAAACACTGTAAGGATATTGGCTATCGCTAGCCAGATGCTAGTATCCGCGAAAAACCTTCCGGGGCAAATTCTGAGAGGATCATAACATGTTATGTAAGTAGAGAAAAGCGGGTGCACAAGAACATCTAGGAACTTGCCTGCGTCCAAACCCAAACGCCAAAGAGCTCGGGTCATCTGCCTCAAATCCGTTCAACGAGCGCGTGCTAAAATCAGCTCCTCCGTTGCGAATTTGGGTTTCAACTTTCTTAAGATGTCTTTCGGGCGAAAACATCTCAGGACTCGGGAAGTAGCGTTCATCTTTCATCATTTGCCTAGCAAGTAACGGGCCGGTAAATTTAATGTTTTCGGTGTTGAGTATGAGACGAGCTCACCATACGTTTGGAACAATCATAGAGCCAGCTGGGATGACTTTGTCCCGGTAAATATCTTCCTTTCTTGATCGATGGGGTAAAGCTATTTAGAGGAGTAAGGAGTCAATGGCAATTGTAAGCTCATGCCGACCAATGACCAACAGAGAGGAACGGCAGGGTTAATCCTGTTGGCTAGCCGTTCATCTCTAGCTCGCAATATTCCAAAACGCGGAACGCACCTAAATACCTCCTTTAAAATGCAATCAATGTATGGCAGGCTAGTACGGTCTTCCATCGTAGGCAGACGGTCGACTCCAACGACTTTGTCGATATCCACCTGCGCTCGCTTAAGAACGTTTGGATTACGAGCCATCATGAGAATAAACGACATGAGGGTGACTTCTGTCTTTTTGTTTCGAGAAAAAAAGGAGGGTTTAATTTATCGGATGTCAGCAAGGCATTCTTATCAGAAGAAGAAAATAAAAATCCGACCGTGTCTACGCCAGCTAAAAGCAACGAAAACATGAAATCGCTCCTTTCAGATGTACAAATGAGCGACCATACCGGCATACACGACTGACCCGACACGTTTAATATTGATCTCGTGGTCTTCGTCGATAACTTTCAAATTCTCGTAATCTTCAAGCAAATTGTTGACTAAAGACGTTTGGGCTGTTCCGGAAGCCTAGCAAATAAGTTAAAAACAGGCCATGCTTTATACGCGAGACACATGCCTACCCTTTCTTCCTTCACTTTGTTAAACGGGACTTCCGTCACCATATCTGACAGCTTTCGCGTAATCAATGCTTCTCTCTTGAAGCCGGCTCCAGGAAACCAGGTCGGTATATGACGCACTACAAAGAAAGATTGGTTTCCGTACAAGAGAGAAGCTCAGCGCGCTCACGGATGGGGAAGAGATCCACAGGAGTCATGCCTGGTATTCCAGCGGCCGTCCCTCGGGATGTTGCATCTATTGCAAGATTGACGAACTTGTCTTCGCCCGATACGATATCGTGACCGTATGTGAATTTCACTAAGCTAGCTGAGCTCATTCTCGGGAGACGTGAGATTGACGCCTTCAAAGTATAACATTTCTGCAACTAACTGGTTTATATGATGCCGAAATTCTTCTGGGAAGTCCAAAAGATTCTTGAGCAGAATACGGACTTGTTCTGCTTGAAGAGGGCGAAGAGAGTTTACCGCTTGTGGACTAAGATATTGCTGCATGAGCCGGCGCTGAGTTCTGGATCGATCGCCATAAGGGAGATTCGGCAACATATATTTCAAGTTAAGCCTGCAATGTAAGCTATAGTGATATTACTTGTGCGAAAGATAACAAATTGGCGTACATATCTCCGTGGAGGATCGAGATCGGTCTGTCAGAGTAATTGGCACTTCTCTTTTCCATGAGATCCCTAGCCCCCTCGGCGCTGTTGAGAATGATAATAGGATGGCCGATAATATTTGTGTAGATAACATCCCCTGATAATGATGTAAGGAGTTAAAAGTATGTCGAATATAAAGATACGCACCAAACGTTTTTCCCCAGTCTGCAAACGTCCGCCACTGGAATTCTGTAGGCATAATGCGTAAGTGGCCTAGTATAGGTTCAGCTGGCGGTCCGGGGAAGAAGTTATGACGAGAATTTTGAGACTTCTTGCTCGAAATCCAGGACAGAGTCAGGACACATATCGCCAATGCTAGCAGGGAAAAGCCAATATGAGAGGAGATCGCCAGTTTAATGGCCGCGATATCGTCAAAAAGAGTCAAGGTCATGCTCTCTTGTGAAGGCTTTTCTGCGCCTTATAAAAGAAATGGGAATATACAAGTGGGGTCTGGATGAAGAAGCAAGCAATTGAGAACCAAAAGCCTATTCTTATGCCATTTCAAACCATCAGGACGCACGAGACCCCTCGTTAGGCCCCAAGGTTTTGCGACTGCAAATAGAGAATTTCCACACATGAAACAATTAATAAGAGATCCAGAGGTAAAAAACGGCATGTCGTGTAGGAGCTTAAGGATCTCTCAAAATAATTCAGAGGCTTGAATTGAAGAATGAGCGGCGGCGCTGTCATCAGGCAAAGCTACCGCGACAAATACAAGCCAAGGTCCTTCTGATTGTCGATTTCTACTAACAAATCATTTGCAAAGCAGCCGATAGACACACGGATGTCGTGCCAGCCTTTGTTCTGTTGAGTCCGGTATGGTAGAAGTGGTGGAACTCAACGCAATCAATATGCAAACTGGAGAAAGGCTCTTGAATACAATGCGCATGCGATAGCGGGTAAAGAATGGACGTACTTTCGTGAATAGAAATCTAGTTCCACTTCCAGTATCAGAGTTCGATTGTTCGATTGTGATAGCAAGGTCATTCTAATTCTGCAGCGTGGGATGTCTGTCCTAACCCCGATAGTGCAGAACCCGGAACCCATACGCTACCAAGTTTCTGAAATACAGTTACAGAAGGACAACCGTTCAACTGTTGGACGGAAACCTCGGAGATCTTGTTTTGTGAGCATACGTCGAAGACGGACATGCGACGGCACTGAGGCCACAGGACCTCACAATTCAAAGCTTATCGCAGTTTTCAACTTCCACTGAACGATAAAACCCTTCGGGGTCATCGCAAACCCGACGTCGCTGAAAGTGAACTGACCTCACACCATGATCATGACACAGACTGAAACACGAAATGATGTCTACAAACAGGTGGACCTCGCGGTACCAATGACGGAACCTGCGCTTGAGCCAATCAGGATTGGGTCTCTGATATGCAAGCCTCTCCACCCGTTGTTTGGAGCCGAGTGAGAAATTTGCTAGACGCGTCGAATAGGTCGAGGATTTGGAAAGCTGATCAATTAAATTTTTATTTGCAGAATCGAGGGTGTTGACTTCACCAAGCCTGTCTTGGACGAGCAAATTGAAGATATCATCAACGCAGAGAACAGGCAAGCGTAGCAGAGACAGATTTAAAATCTCACCATAATCGACTTCAGGTTCGGCATAACGGTCTATCGCAAGACTGGCTTGACAGACGAGTCACACATCGCTTTCAGTCGCCAGCTCGGCAAACTCGAGAACGCATATCAATTCAACGGGCACAAGGTCGAGAAACCAGAGATATATAAAGCTGGAAACATAGACGAAAACGGAAATATTATCCCGAAAACTTCAAGGTATGACATTAAGCTAGCATATTTCAAAATAAAATTCTGACTATGAACGTACCATCAAGGCACTGGTGGTTTACGAAAGGTTAGCAGCTTACAATCAAAGGAGCGGATCAACAAATTAACAGAATAACGGAGGAAGGAAATACGCTTTGGCACGCCGACTCCACATACAATCAGTACCGCAGCAAATATAGTCTTCTCCTTGCGCATGTCGTACCCAAAGAGGGCGGAAACACCGACTATGCGGACGAACGGCACGCATTCCGAGATCTTCCAGAGGAGACGAAGGCAAAATTGAGGGGGCTTGTGGTCAAACACAAGTAAGCCGTTTTTAAACGTGTCGGCGAAGATGTCATTGATTGAGAAACCTCTGTAAAGTCTATGGCATTCACGCAAACTAGCAGCACCGGAACAGTACAATATGTTATCCGAGCAAGAAGTCAATGAGAAGCGATTCGCGTATCATAAACTTGTGCAGATCGCACCTGATGGAGGCGAGGTAGGCGTCACGTCAGACAAAGATTACTCTTTCGGATTTCCTGATCGCAAAATCAAGACCTTGTATATAGCATCACACGCTTCGGAAATAGTTGGTATGCCAAGGGAGGAAGGCTTGAGAATTATCACAGGACTCCTGGAATACTGTACGCAACCAAAATACACCATTTCAGTAAAATGGTGCCAGTCCGGAGATCTCGTAAGTAATCTTTTTAAATCATTGTGACAAAAGAGGTACGCACTGACGTACGCTCGAGATCTTTTGGGGTAATGTGCCAACGACAACCAAGAGAAATCGTGTTAACCAATTCCATATGTATAGACAATCGCCAGGTGATGCATCGTGCAACAGCATATCACGATCAGACGGAAGTGCGGGATGTCCGTCGGACGACCGTATACGACGATGGGCCAGAAAGGTATGGAGTTCCTGGAGCAGCCTCGTCCGCTTAAGATATGCGCCGCCTTCTTACTTGACGCGGGCGAGATTGGACTACAAAGCTCTAGATGTCGTAGTACAGATATGAGAACGTTTGAACTCGAAGAAAAACAGATCTCAGCAGGTTACTTAATCGTCAATTATGTAACATTTCACACGTTATGACCGAAAGGAACAAATACTCTGGGATTACCCTCTCAAGCAGTGATATACAACACCCACGCCAACAGGAGTGCGTCCCACACTCATCCCGCACAGCCTCGATGCGCGCGAAATCGATCACTGAATGGGCAAGAAAAACTTGATGAATCGCAGGTTATGAGTCAATCGAACAAATCTCATTGAACGTCTCCGTACTGGACCGCTTTTTCTTGGCTTCAGCCACGTCTTTGGGCTCCACGAACGATGCCCGCATCTCCCGCACCTTGTCGACTTGCACACACCGGACCGGCATGCATGGAGCACAGCACTCGCTGATTTTAGGCGCTGTATATGTCTGACAGCGCTAGTACCCACCTTCTCTCTGTCGCGTCCAGCTCTTGAACCCAGTAAACCGAGACCCGAAGCCATGGCAAGCGAGCACCCTTCGTCTCGAATGACTGAACAAGTCCCACAGCAGTTGCAGACTATCGTCTTGGACCCGCCTGCCTCCCCTACTTCATCTGTTGCAACGCACTCGGATAATTCTCATGAAGGCACCACGTCATTATACTCCTCTCCCATTGCACGCACCTCTTCCGTTGGCCGGCCGCTCTGGACGCACCGCGTTTCAGCCTCTTTCAACGCCATGGCGGAACAGATATCTGCGGCCAGTCAAGCGATCGCGCTAATTCCGCCGCTGCCAGATACGATGTACTCGCAGCTGCAAACGCGTATGGACGAAATCGCAGATACTCAGAAAAGGCTCGATGAGGAACTAGCAACGCTCAGGCAGAGACTAGAAGAGGTGACGGAGGGTCCGTCTAAGTTCCAGAAGCAACTTGAGGATCATATAGCAGAGTTCAAGCTCGAGTAAGTACGACTTAAGTTCAAATGTAAATATGGAACTAAACTCTTTCTTCAGGCAACAGCGCCTTCCCGCGCGGCTCCACAATTCGATGGTGACTGTCTCAAAGTTGGCTATCAAGCCCCTTGCTATGGCGAACGGCAAGTTACCGCCCCAATTCCCTGCGACTCGTGGAGAATTCGAGCATCTTACGAGTAAGTGTTCAAATCTATTCGAAGCAAAATATTTGGTTATCTCATATTACTCGCGTTCTCAGAGGAGCGCTACGAGATGTTGATGAAATCCTATGGGATACCCATTTCCGGTGATCTTGCTGCCAAGCGAGATGCGCTTCGCTCTTTCGTCGGCCTGCCTCAGTAATAGGACCCCCGTCATACTTTTGTTCGTTTATCTGCGATGATCGTATCTTGTCTTAGCTTGATGGCAATGAGCTTAGAGCCTGATTTCTAAAGAGCCTTCATTCCAAACAAACTTTTCACATCGTCCAGAACTGCAAACTATACTTGTTCATTCTCTTGCTCACGATGAGCATTCGTACCTCAATGTTCATAGTCTGTTGAGACGCGAGTTCGATTTGAGAATCCAATCTTATGGGGGCTATAATTATCCTAGGAGACATGTGGAAGTGCCTAGGCTACCCTAACGAGTCGAATAATCGCACACCTACTCTTCCGTTCTTCTGAAGTGCGGGCTGTTCCCAAATCTCTCAACGCAGATCCATTATCAACCAGTACCATTTACAGGTCCCTCGGTCTTCACACTCGTGCTTCGCTCACGGGGGTATTCGCTTTTTACGCATCTCCTTTAACCGATAGCATGATATCTCGAAGATTGAATTGCAAAGTTCAGCAACGACTCAGCCGCTCCTCGCTCACCGAGCGTCAGCGCCTCACGAAATTGGGGAAGTGCTTACTCACTTTTTTGGGTAGACAGACGCGGTCTCGTGCTTTCTCTGATTACTTCTGCCGACTGGAGCACTTCCTATCCTTGACTGAGATGGCTCGAATATACCTGCTGATTCGAGTACTAAGCCGGACTGACTGTGTTAGGAGTCGCTGCTTCTTTACTTATCTGGCTACGTTTTCACGTCTAGCTTTGCACTACGTACGAGACCATTGAAGGAAGAAAGTGGAAATGCTGTCTGCTTTTCAATGCCTTTTCATATTCCTATTATTTGATTGGAAATTCTACGCCGGGAGCTCATGATGTATTACCACTAAGTCTCCTTTGCTGATCTGCGAAAGGAAATTCACTTCGAAGTGCGGTTCGCTCATGTCACCCCTACTGGTATGGTTTTTACTTGAAGACGAGCGATGTCTACATCCCACCTTTACGTAGCCTGCTTCTTCATCTTTCTCAGGGAGTACTTAAAGAGGACCTCGCACGACTTCGTGCGCTGTCGTGTCTCAACTGGCAAGATTCTCGACTAGCAAGATGCTTATCCCTCCGCAATATGGCTCGCTCCTGCAGTATCCCTATTATTCTTACCTCGGCCTGGCGATCAGTCTTTGCGCTGTCGCGGTAGCTCTGGCCAGGAGCCAGAGACATGTTCGTCTCTCTCTTCCTCCTAGCCCGCCGTCTGATTTCGTCATTGGACACCTGCGTACTATGCCTATGGAGAATCAGTGGCTGACATTCACAGAATGGGGAAAAAAACTCGGTGAGTTCTCTCGAGCGACTGCTCAGCGAACGAGAAGATTCAAGTTTGCTCGAAGGCGATGTGATCTATATCTCAGTTTTCGGGCGTCCTACGATCATCCTCAACTCCGCTGAAGCGGCACGCGACCTTATGGACAGGAAGGGCGCCAATTACTCTGATAGGCCGCGTCAAATCCTTCATGGAGAGCTGTATGATGCTCATTCTCGTTGCCAAAGACATTTTTAATGCTTTAATTGCAGGTTCGGTCTGGGGAACACAATGCCCTTCATGAGATACGGCGAGCGGTTCCGGTTACAGAGACGCCTCATGCAACAACATTTTAACTCGCAGGCAATCCCGTCGTTTCGACCCCTGCAACATGAGCAAGTTAGCATATTCCTCAAGAATATGTTAACCTCACCTGAGAGGTTGGTTCATCACGTACATCGGTAAGTGTTTTGACCAAAAAAAAAGGAACATCTCAATCGTACTATGCTTATTTGTATCGCCTATTTAATTTCTAGTATGAGCACGGGCTCGCTGCTTATGGTTACATATGGTCACGAAGTCGTGTCTGACGACGACTATGTCACCAAGATTGCGGTGGATGCCCTTTCACGAACATCAGAATCTGGCACCGCTGGAGCAACGCCAGTCGACTTCTTTCCAATATGTAAGTCACCCAAAACTTGAGCCATTTACATGTAATTTCGAAATAAACGTTTACTTATACAGTGAGCTATGTACCGTCATGGTTTCCCGGAGCGGGATTCCAGAAAGGAGTGGCAGAAACGCGCAAACTTGTCGATGACATGATAGGGGTGCCATATAACGAAGTGAAGAAAAGCAGAGTATGTTGATATAAGTGTTCTCGCTCGATAATATTATCACTAATATATTGAATGCACTAGGCTTCTGGAATGGCTGTTTCTTCTCTGGTGACTCGCATGCTCGATATAAACGAGACTAAGCATGCCGGGAATGCAGACAATGAATTCGATATAAAAAACATCGCAGGAATTATCTATGGAGGTGCGCGGAGTAAGAATATTCGCAGATCCCTCCGACTAATGTCCTATGGTTTCTCAGCTGGCGTCGAGACGGTAAGCAGACATCTGTTTGCCTGATTTCAATGTCTGATGTTGGTCAACAGTCGGAGGACGTCATAATGACTTTCGTTCTCATGATGACCTGTCACCCGGAAATCGTAGAACGTGCTCAGAAAGAGATTGACAATTTCGTAGGTACCGATCGACTTCCGACTCTCGATGACAGGGAAAGTCTCCCGTATATCGATTGTATACTGAAAGAGGTCTTCAGGTGAGTCATGATTTCATCCCACCTTTGCTTCCGTTAATCATCGAGTTGGCTGTAGAATCAATCCACCTCTCCCGCTTGGTTTGTCTCTCCTATTATATTGTCTTGTCCTTCAACTGACGCGGAGTCTTGTCAACAAATTTCAAGGCGTTCCCCACCAATCTTTGAAAGAAGACGTGTACCGAGGGAGCAGGATTCCGGCGGGGTCGCTAATTATTCCAAATATATGGTCGGAATATTCTGAATTGATTGCTATTCAAGTTGGCTGATGTCTTACTATAAAGGCTGATGATGCGCGACGAGCGCTATTTCCCTGATCCCGATAAATTCGACCCGGAACGTTTTCTGACCAAGGGCGAGGCGAGCCAGAAAGAAGATAAAATACCTGGCGAAGCGCTGCGTGGGCTTAATGGCTTGAATCTTGGCGATCCTAGCTCTCTAGTGTTCGGATTTGGGAGAAGGTGAATAACGGCCGCACGTTTTACGTGAAATACGCCGACCATATTGATCATCAGAGCTTGTCCTGGGCGCTTCTTTGCGGACGCGAATGCTTGGCTGACCATGGCTAATATTCTTGCGGCCTTTAACATCCGTGCTCCCGTCGATCCAGTCACTGGTGTGGTGTTGAAGCCAGCCATCGAATTCGATCAGAAGGGCACTAGGTATAGAACGTTCCTCAATTCTGTGAAACGATGCATTTACTCACAGAGAACTCAACTTCATCAGTAAACCGAAACCGTTCAAGTGCGAGATTTTGCCGCGCAGCGCGAAATATGTTGCAATGATCAACCAAGACCCATCCAACTTGTAGGTTTGTTATGAACGCGATCGATGATGTTTCATAAATTGTACAATGCACTCGCGAATACCAAACGAACGCATATATTTCTTTCTTTTGTGAAGCAGTTACACATGTCAAGACTGTTCAGACTCTAAAACTCAAACAACTAAGGTAGTATGTGCAGAAAAGGCGTATCAGCAGAAAAAGAAACCCTTTCTGATATTGGTTGGAGTTGTATTCCAAGAAGGGCGATAGGAAATGGCAATCGCATTGGCAATAAAAGCCCTACAAAGTAGCTTCGCAGTGAGTACCCATCGGTGGGGTTGGATCAGCTGAAACGATAGTCCCCGCTGGTACGATTCCGTCACGCTTGTTCGCTACCGATTAGAACATCCAACATTTCGTGTATTTGTATGTTTCATGTTTTCTATATTCATTCAATATTTTCTCAGCTGTTTAAAAAGGACTGTACTTACTTCCATCGTGACAGAAATTTCAACGATGGATCATCCGAGCCCAATCGTCGAAAAGCATCCTCGTCTATATCTTCCCGACGGGAATTTCGTGTTATCGGCCAAGTCGTCATCTTCGAAAGCTGCTGGTGGTAGATCGGACAACGAGTCGTCGAACAAGTCTGCCCCTGCGAGTCAGGATGTACGGATTATCCTCTTCAGAGTGCACAAGTCCATATGTGCGCTTCACTCCGAGATCTTCGAGGGAATGCTGGCGCATGACACTTACATTGCCGAAACGTACGAGGAAGCGCCAGTCGTTGAGATGCCAGATACTGCGGAGCAAATTGAGGCAATGCTGGAAGCTATGTACGGCTTGTCGGAATGGTAAGCACGAGTCAATGACGCGTCCCTGTGATAATCGTACATACCTGACCTTTGTTGTTTTCCAGGAGGAAGTTTGCGAGCCAGGAACCCGATTTTCCCACCCTCGTGGAGAACCTCATGGCAATGGTCACGAAATACGAAATAAAACCCATTCGACAGGACATCATCGAGGTCACGAACCTCATCTGGCCGGCCACGCTGGAGAAATGGGACAAATTCCAGGAGAGCCTGAATCCTCACGAAAATAGTTGGGAAACTATCTCCGATCCAGCCGCCGCGGCTGTTTTCGCTCGTCGCTTCGATCTACCCGAACTGCGCGCAGTCGCTCTGCATTCACTATCGTGCTTAGATGCCAGAGCTCAATGGCAGGGACAAGGAGGTGATAGGAATTGGTGCAATGGACGACGTGTGCGATGGGACTTGCTCAGCAGGGACGACTTCCGCGATCTCAGCTGCGTTCAGGAGTACAAACGAGACTTGCGTCTGAAAGAAGTTGTGGAGCATGAAGATTATCGTTGTCACGCGCAGCCAAGCTGCGGGCAAAGCCACAAGAACGACGACCTGTTCGAGGCAGACAAGCTGACGTCTGTTCTTTGGAGAAGCAATGACATCCTGACTTCGCTTGGGTTGTACCAGATAGAGCTTGAAAATAGGTATGAAGGTAGCGGGCTATGTGAGTTTCATTGGAAGGCAGCAAAGTTTGTCGCTAGGAACAGGGAATCGTACTGGGAGTCGCTGCTCCGCATAGCTCGAGGGGAGATGGAGCCATTGCGTACTTTCTTGTGAACGTTTTATCTCATAATACATACACCTCGGTGTAGAAAGTAAATGTGATCGGCGCTCCTGCCAAATTTGGATGCGGCATGTATCGTAAAATATTATCTGAACGAGAGTTCAAATCCAACGCTTTTTTATTCTTCGAAAACTGTGCTGTGCAATATATTCATCTATATTCAAACAACAATTCGGTTTGCACGGTAATGAGCTACGAGAAGGCCTGTCGACGATGTGTCTGTTTACTTTGTCTCAATTTGGCAGGAGTGCCGATCACATTTACTTTCTACACCGAGGTGTACGCTCGTTCCAGGTTTTTATGCCAAAAGTGGGTTCCCCCAAAATGGAAGTTAATTCCCATCTCTGCGAGACGCAGTCTGAACACATCCACAAAAATGGTTGAGTGCCGTTACAAGCTGCGCTATGCATATAGCAAACAAAATGTCATATATTTAAATTACGAAAAGTACCCAGGATGTGGATGCGAATTGCTTTCCTTCTTACAGCGCTTTTCATAACGACGCGGAATCGCCACCTAACACTTGGTCCCACGACCGTGTTACAGGTGGGTGTAGAAAGTCTACGGCCCCCCTAAATAAGGAAGGTGGCTCCCGTCCGCGCCGTCCGAGCGTCCACATCGTTGCATTCACTTAAGAAAAGATCAAACAGGTTGTCTAACTCAAAAAGCCCTTTTTTAATAACTATATGATGAAAATACAATGTATACACAGTCGATTTGAGGTTAACCGTTTGCTTTTCACTGCTGTCACGTGATGCAACCTGTAGCCCTGACCACATTTTCAAGCTCGGTCACAAGTCCGATAACTGCCCCGCCGCAAAAACTACATGAGATACAATACATTTGGGAGGTGATTTGAGCTGGCAGTGTGCCGTGGGCAATCGTGAATGACAACGGAGGATGCGGATGAGTGTACGCGACGCGGACGGGAGCCACCTTCCTTATTTAGGGGGGCCGTAGACTTTCTACACCCACCTGTACAAAGATGAAGAGAGATGATCCGAGCTTCGGCATGCGTTCGTTTTCTTCGAAGAGGGCAAAGAGCTCGATGCAATCTGATCTAAATGATCGGCAACCAGATACGGCCTGATCCGGGAACTCGGCACTTTGGCGAAAGCTTAGATGATCGGATCGTGCGAGTATATTTGTCACGCAGTCCGTGGCGAGGCGGCGCGAGATTTTTTGCGATTCCGCATACAGTCAAACTTCCCATACTGCATAGGGTTCGGTGGAAGGGTCTGGCTATGCATTTTCAGAGGTTATGCAGTAAGAGAAACCCACAAACTAGTACGTAATTGAAACATTGGTTAAAAGTGATGTAAGATAGCAGAAGGCATAACAACGAAAAGTGAATATAAATTGATTTTAAGGATTTCCTAAGCCAAAAAGAATAGGCTGATACCTGGCTGCTTCAAATTGGCCACCTGATCCATCTGTAGCTTCCATCTGAGCTTGTGAAGACAGCTGCGAGCCTGTTAAATCTCGGGCTTGCAATAGTACACATCGAGCCTCGAGGTCTGTTATAGCTTGGCATGCAATAGGTGGCGACATTACCAGCAGCTCATCAACTAGCCCATCAACCATGTTGATACGGGCCTGCTCTATGATTTTTGGTCGGTCCATTACTCCATAATGTTCTCTGTGTCAATGTGCAAAATGTTGTTGACAGAGACGGAGACGGTTTGAGACCATACAGGAGTAAAACACAAAGCAAATCACAAGTGAAATGACCTCGCATACTGCATATTGTAAGTAAATTTTCCCATTTGCATATGCAATATGCATTATTATTTTTATGCATTATCTTATAGGTATTTTCTAACTACCAACTTGGTGGAGCCTTTGGTCTATGCATTTCGGGAGGTTATGCATTATGAGAAGGATTCATTATGGGAAGTTTGACTGTAGTTATGAAAACGGCTGTAAGGGTGCGCCAACACATTCTGGTTTGCTTCATGAACGCGCGCGCGAATACCAGCCAAGTTCATATATTTCTTTCTTTTGTGAAGCAGAAGACTGTCAAGGCTGTAAAATCCAAACATTCAAGATAGTATGCGCAGAAAGTGTGCATCAGCAGAAAACAAAACTTTCTGACATGCGATGGAGCTCGAGACGGGAAAATGGATCGTGCTTACGAATTATTCGTCAGTAGCCTACAAAGCGGCTGTGCAGAAAATACGACTTTGATCAGCTTGAGCGGCGGTCCGGTTACGATATTCCGTCGCACTTGTTCTTTACTGATAGAGCATCCCACATTGCATATATCTGTATGTTTCAAGCTTTTGTTATTTTCAATCTTCTCTCGGCTGATTGAGAAGGACTGTGCTAACTTCCATCGTAACAAAAATTTCAACGATGGATCATCCGAGCCCAATCGTCGAAAAGCATCCTGGTCTATATCTTCCTGACGGGAATTTCGTGTTATCGGCCAAGTCGTCAATCTCGAAAGCCGCTGGCTACAGATTGGACAACGAAGCGTCGAACAATCCTGCCTCTCTGAGCCAGGATGTACGGATTATCCTCTTCCGAGTGCACAAGTCCATATGTGCGCTTCACTCCGAAATCTTCGAGGAAATGCTGGCGCATGGCCCTCTCACCGCCGAAACATACGAGGAGACGCCCGTAGTGTTGAAATGCCAGATACAGCGGAGGAAATCGAGGCAATGCATCAGGAAACTGCATTTTCAGAATAGTTGATGTAGTGTCAAACACTTACGTAGGAAGGTAGTTGATAGCGTGTTTAGCGTGATTAGCATGTTTAGCGTGTTGAGCTATTAGGTGGATAGTGTGGTAGCATGATTAGCTTCTATAGTTTCTATAGTTGTTTAGTGTGGTAGCGTGATTAGCCTTCTATAGTTTCTATAGTTGTTATTAGGATGTACTCATATTTAAACTCATTGTCTAATTGTGCCCTGGACAAACCATGCATAAATTCAGTATTGGTCCATAATCCAGCAACTCAAAGTATGATATCAATGTTCATATCAAACTTAAGTAATGAGCCTGTCTAATATACATTTTTATAGGTTGTTTTGTCGGTAAAACTGTTGACAAAAAACTGCTTTGCCAGCTCCACTAGGGCTCATCATGAGTCCTTGTTACCCGTGGAAACCTGTGACTAGGGCTCACCACAAGTCCACCCACGGGTTGACCCGGACCCATTGGCAGGTCACCCGCGACGAAAAATTATAAACCCGGACCCGCCTCGACCCAGACCCATACAGACATGGATTCCCAGGTCCTCAGAAACCCGCGGGTGTGGGTCAAGCAGGTCGCACTGCGGGCATCCACTTAGAATCCCCCCATGGTGAGTTGATTAGTTGTTTTGTTTAATTGTGGCTTTCTTCACACATTATAGTTTAACACTCTTGGACACTTCAATCCAAATTGCTTTAAAACTTTCTTATGCCTTTCTCCAAATGATATACTTTAACTTTCTTTTTGCCTTTGTCCATACAAGAAAGGCTTAACAAAGGGGTGCTTTGACAAAAACATGCCTTTGTTAAGCCTTTCTTGTGCGGACAAAGGCGAAATGGAAGTTAAAGTATACCATTTGGAGAAAGGCATAAGAAAGTTAAGAAGTGATTTGGATAAAAGTGTCCAAAAGTGTTAAACTATAATGTGCGGAGAAAGCCACAATTAAATAAAACAATTAATCAACTTACCATGGGGGGATTCTAAGTGGATGCCCGCAGTGTCGATGGTTAGTTTACAGTTTTTATAGCATTATTCAGCACTTGTTAGAAATAAATAGTAAATGACACGAAAACACTCTACAAGCTAATCCCCAGCCTCTATGTCTTGATTCCTATCCTTCTCCTTAACTTGATGAGGTGCTCCGAGCTTGGGCTGCCCTGTGCACAAAATGAAGCTTGCAGAATGAAGCACACAAAACGAAGTGCAAAGAACAAAGTGCGAAAAAACAAATCGTGGGAGTTTAGGGGATGCGTGGGAAAGTGCGGACAAGAAAACACTTTCTCTGTCCATCACTTCTGTTGGCTTAGTCATAAATCAGAAATATGACCTTTTGACCCCTGCAAAATCCAAAATTCATATGAACCAGAGTTCTAAACAATTTGAACTTCACTTCATATGACCCTATTGAATGTTCTGTATCATCACTGGCTGCCTTGAAAACCTATGAACTACCTGCGAGTATTGGAAAATCACAAATTCTCGACCCAGACCCGTGACAATCCATTTCCCACAGATCACCCTTTGACGGGTGATCCATGAATACGGATCTGTAGTCCGGGTTTGGTCATGGGTTTCCACAGGTTTTAAGGTCTCGTGGTGAGCTCTATCTGACACGCCCGGAGCGCCACCAGCTCCAGGGAAGCTGCCTGGAGCCCCCGGGCCACCAAGGAATCTGCCCGCACCCGGGAAGCTGCCTGCGCCAGGCGCTCCACCTGCACCTGCAGATTGGTAGAACTTCTGCATGATTGGGCCCGCAATGCCTTTGAGCTCCTTCTGCTTCTTCTTGTACTCCTCCTTCAACACTTCCTGCAAGTTGTCGAGCCACAAAATCACCTCATTCACTGCGGTCTCGAGGCGCATCTTGTTGTCCGCTGTCTGCATTGAACTTGTCCTTCACCTTCTCATCCACGATCGAATTGTGCAGGTGGTACGCATAGGACTCGAGACCGTTCTTGGTAGTGATGCGCGAAGCGGCTCCCTCGTCCTCAGCTATAAAGAAAATATAATCAGAGTTTAATATGGATGATAGAACTGAGTATTTGCTTACCCTTGAACTTCTCAGTGTTGCTGACCATACACTCAATCTCCTCCTTCATAAGATGACCCTTGTCGTTAGTGATCATGATGCGGTTCGACTTTCTGGTCATCTTATCCAAGGCAGACAGGTTAAGGATACTGTTAGCATCGATGTCGAAGGTAACCTCAACCTGAGGAACACTGCACAGGTGGGTCACCAGAAAGCTTGATCTTGCCGAGGAGGTTGTTGTCCTTTGTGCGCACATGCTCGCCCTCGAAAGCCTGGATAAGGACACCGGACTGGCTGTCAGAGTATGTCGAGAAGATTTTGGACTTCATCGGGACGGTCATGTTGCACTTAATTAGCGCGGTCATGACACCACTGGTGGTCTCGATACTGAGCGAGAGCAGTGCGACATTGAGGAGGAGATTCTGAGTCTTCTAGGAAGTGTCACCGGTGAGGATGGTAGCCTGAACAGCGGCACCGTGCAAAGT
The DNA here is from genome assembly GCA_021029095.1 of Phellopilus nigrolimitatus. NCBI lineage: Eukaryota > Fungi > Basidiomycota > Agaricomycetes > Hymenochaetales > Hymenochaetaceae > Phellopilus > Phellopilus nigrolimitatus. The sequence continues at coordinate 351,309 of JAJOHG010000011.1, forward strand.
CATGTTGCGAACAAACAAATTGATGATACACTGATGATGCACATAAAATTTTAGCTAAGTTCAATTTCCCATGCTCCGTCTGAGCGTTCTGACGGAAGCACCCAAAGTGTGGGAAAACACGTGACAAGTGATGACTCGCATGGAAATATGTGACAAGTGGCACATGATGTGACTCATGATGATTTTCATTGCCACGTCACTTTGTCTTTTTCGCCACCATCATCCCCTCCCACTCTTACATTTGTTTTTCTCTTTTCTTTTGCTTTATTCTTTCTAGCCCTATCTCTGCGCGGCTAAGGGTGCCCAATTAGGAGCCGCTGCGCAAGTGGGGTAGTGCATGTTGAGCTATTATGCTTCCTTGTGTTTATAGTAAAGGTTTTTTTTATAATGCAATTTTTCCCTTTGCTTCGACTCACTGCCACCAGCCTGGGCAGAAAGATGGCTTTGAAGTTGCTTCATGCCTTAGCACTGAGGTTCGCTTCATGTGCCTGCTCGGGTGGTGATGGGTTTTCCCCCATGCTCCAACCACCGGCCTGGGCAGAAAGATGGCTTTGAAGTTGCTTCATGCCTTAGCACCGAGGTTAGCTTCGTGTGTCTGTTCGCACGGTGATGGTCCCTCCGATTCATTGAATTTGTGTACTGTGTTCTGACACTCTGAGCAGCTCGAAAACAGGGTGTATGGCAATGTCGTTCTCACTTTCTCCGCCGCCGCCCGCCGCCCTACACACACTATGTCAAGCTCTCCCTCGTCTTCGGCGTTGGCGGCGCGGACGTGCCCTCCGTGAACACTGCCCTCCCTGGTGTGTCTGGGCTGCCCCTCCAGTCCGCAGGATGCGAAGCCGGCGCCCGCATCCTCGTCCATCTCACCCCCGCGCGCACACCAGCTACCGACACCCACCGACGCCGGCCCCGCCGCAGTGCCCTTCGCCGCGCTCGCCGCGTCCAAACCGATCCTCATGCCCATCAGCACCAGGCCCTCAACAACAACAACCACCTCATCATCGAGCGGCCACGACGGCAACGAGTCGATGATCTCGGGCTCGAACGTCCCCATGGACCTCCACACGCTGCCGCCCTATCCCGATTCGCCGCTGCGGCACACGCGCTCGCCGGAGGTGGGTCCCAACGACTCGGCGTCCGTCATGGACAACAACAGGTCGGGCATCGACTTCCCGTCACTGCGCCGCGCGGGCACGGGCGGCGTGTCGAGCCTCGCACCGCCCGTGCTGATCGACAACGGCACGTACGTCTTCAAGTTCAGCACGCCCAGCAAGCGCATGCTCCGCTTCCAGGCGCACCACGACAACATCGAGCACCTGCGCGAGGTCATCGAGGGCAAGCTCGTGGCGGACCGTTCTTCGCGCCGCCGAAGCCCGACCCGGGCGCAGATGCGGACGCGGACGTGCCCCTCCCCGAGGGCCCGCGCGCGGACGACTTCCAGATGTACTACAAGGACGTGTCGGACGCGGTCAAGAGCGCGCCCCGCGCGGGTGTCGATTGCGTCGTGCTCTTCCTGCACGGCTGCGAGTTGTGGGTGGTGCACAGCAAGGAGGACGCGGGCGCGAAGGCGGCGCCGAAGGCCAGTGCGCCGAAGCAGGCGCGCCATACCCGTCCCCGCCGACCTCGCCGCCGTCGACCGCCGCATCCGCATCCGCGGGGACAGACGACGCCGCAGAGAGCCCCAGCCCCGCGTCGAGCGAGGACAGCGCGCTCCCGACGTCGCCAAACAGCGCAGGCGCCGCGGCAGGCGGCAGCCCCCGCCGTACCCACACAAGCCCGCACACACGCCGTGCGCGGGCGCGGGCGCGGGTGCGTCGACCGCCGGGCAGTGGCTCATCGAGGACGACGAGGAGGACAGCGAGCGCGGGAGCGACGGCCTGAGCGACGCGCCGTCCGAGGACGTCGAGCTCGACCCGACCTTCGCGCGCATGGGCCGCTTCCCCGGCACGGTCAAGATCGTGGTCGAGGGCACGACGTTCTGGTGAGCAGAGCAGAGCTGCCAGCGTTTTTGGTCCCGCGCTGACGCCGGGTTGTTTGGGGCGCTCCCCCGTGCAGGGCACATAGGGAGATTCTTGTGTTTGCCTCGCCGTTCTTCGAGGCGGCGCTCAGCGGGGACTGGTCCGAGACGCGCGTGGACGACGGCGGCGGCGCTCCATGTCTTCCATCATCACCATTCCGCAGCCGCCCTCAAACCCCCGCGACCGGGCTTCGAGGGATCTCCAGATGGGCGTGACGTGCGCCTCTGATCCCGATACGAGCCCCGAGGACGCCGACGCCGACGTCGACGATCTCAAGATCGAGCTGGCTTCTCTGAACTGCAAGGAGGGCGAGTCGAGCTCGAGCGACACCGAGCAAAAGCACACGGCCCGCAGGGAGAGCCTCGAACGCTTGCAAGGCAGGGGCAAGAGCAGGGCGAGCCTGGACAGAAACGTCCCTGTCAAGCCGAGGACCAGAAAGCCCTCGGGTGCGGAGGCGAAGATTGTCCTCAAGGAAGAGAGAGCGAACACTTTCCATGACTTTCTGAAGTTCGTCTATCCTCAGTAAGTACCCAATTTCAAACATGTATTCGTCTACGACCGGCGCATTAAATTGTGTTGGCGGATTAGTCTGGAATGCTCCATCACCTGGAATAATGTGGAAGGCCTCATGAACATCTCGTCTAAACTCTGTGTCCCGGCGCTTTCGAAGCAATGCCTTACATTTCTCCTTACACACGCCGCAGGCAAGCCTATCAAGGCTATGCGCATCGCGGAACTTTTTGAGGAAGAGCAGCTCTACCGCGAGTCCAGCCGGTTTGTGCAGGATAATCCCGGCGGATGGAGCGAAAGTGGTAAACTCGGCAAGGCGTTCTCGCTCCCCGGGTTCAGCGCGGGCTTCGGCGCGGTCGGCGTCGTCGCGCCGATGGCGCAGGCGCTGCAGGTGCACCGTGCGCCCACGCATGCCGCTGCTGGGAAGACGGGCGGCGAGCCGACGCTTGTGTCGAGCGTGTCCATGGGCCACGGCCATGGCTTCGGCGGCGGCGTGGTCGGATATGGAGGCGGCGGGGGCAGGGACGAGGACGCGATGGCGATGATGGTCGTGCTGGACGACGAGAAGCGCGCGGGCACGGCGTACTACGAGACCGTGCACCGCCCAACGGGCCGCGCACCGCACGCGCGAGACGGGCGCGTCGAGGCAAGTTCAGGGCGAGATCCGGCGGGAAGAAAACGCAAACACACCTTGGTCTTGTCCTTTTCGGCTCCTTGTCCTTCTTCTCTGCCTTCGCCCTGGGGCGAAGGCAGCCTGGCACATCTTGGTGCGATCGATCTCGGTCTGGTTGCGGTGCGCGGTCGACGATGCCGTGCTGGTGCTTTACGGTGCGGCACGCGCGCTTCTTTGAGGCCTCGTGCGCTAGGCCTAGCTCTTGCTTTTTTGGCTGAAGGCTTTTATTTGCTCGTCTTCTTGCGTTCGATCAACCCCCATATGCAAACCCTCCAACATATGATGGCCCATCGGGGCGCTTGCGCGACCCGCTCAAACACTTGATGGCACCCATATACCCCGCCGCGCCAGATTGGCGCGGCGGGCACGTCGGCTGCGAGCACACCCAATTATGCTGCTCTTCTCCTGTCTTCTCATCATCACTTTGCCGACAACAATCATTTAATCACCCCTGCTTCGTCTGTGTACACTATCTCTCCTGCATCCTCTTCATTTTCACAATCCCCACACCCCTCATCCTCTGACTCGCAACTTGTGTTGCCTCAGGCTCCGAAACCGCAACCTGCTCCAAAGGTACCTCTGGCAAAAGCAAATTATGTGGAGTCACTCGTCGGTGAGTCTAAGCATTTACGACACGGCTTCTTTCGCGATGTGTGTCTGATTATTCCTGTATTAGATCAAGTCGTGCTTCTCCTTCTTCGACACCTTCATTCCCCGGAAAAGCGCCTCGTCGTCCGCAATCTCCTTCCGTAGGAGCTCAATTTGCTGGAGTTCTCGCTTCGAAAGATAGTCTTGCCGAGAGCGCTCACGGAGGGACGGCATGGCGGCTACTCGCGCAGCGGCATCGTCTGCGAGTTGTCGACGCTGGGCAGCTTCTGCGGCTACGCCCTTCGTAGACCGGTCCTCAACTACTTTCTTCGTGCGGTCCTTGTCGCGCTCGCGCATCCGATCCGCAAACGCGTCCTGCTCGTCTAAATCTCTCCGTCTTTCGCGCTCTCTCCTCTCGTCCTCATCTTCAAGCAGCTCTGTATCATCCTCTCCCACGTCCGGCTCTCCTCCCCTTGGCTCTTCCTCGTCGCCCTTCCATCGCTTCCGCGCAACCTCTTCGTCGCTTTCCCACCCCCTTCCGTTCGTCTCACGTTTCCTTGCATGACGCTCCTTCTTGCTTTTGTCCTTTCCTTTCTCCTTAGATCTTCCTTTGTCCTTCTTGGGTACGGTGATGCTGCCGTCCGTGCCATCCTCATCCTCAACGAACGAGTACTTCTGCGCCTGAAGCGCTTTCGCTTCCTTCTCGGCTTGCTTGCGTGCTACATCGGCCGCGTTCTTGTGTTTACTCTTCCGGGGCACACGAACGAAGACTGGCGACCCGAATGCATTCCGGTGGTCTTTGCAACATCCATGCAAATCTTGGTGGCAAAACAACAGCCACCCTCTCTACCCTGCCAACCACAGGCTATACAAAGATGTTCGGTTCCTCTCCCGTCACCCTGCTCACCATCAACGCAGCACTCCCCTCTGCCGCCTGACCCGCCACGCGTCGCATCCAGCTTTTTGAACGAGCACTTTGCGAACACCACGATTGTCGCCGAAAAGGACCTCGTGCCAATCAAAACGTTCGTACGCGAAGTACTCCGACGTTCGCGCATGACATGCAGCGTCTTGCAGTCTGCGCTGTGCTACATCGAAGGGGTACGAAAGAAGGTGCCAGAGATGGCAGAGAAGGAGAAGCAAGGTTTTGGTATCAGGGGCGAACCGGAGTTGGGTGATAGGATCGTGAGGGATGACAAGGAAGCGAATGCCTCGTCGTATGTGAATAACCTCTTGGATATTTCCGCGCTCGGCGGCCTCCCGACAGAGCTCATGCCTACGGAACTGTACGACTTGAGTAACATGCCGGTGGTCCTCCAGGTCGGCGCTTCGCAGCTGTCATGCGACACGCTTCTGCAAGCGGAAGCACCGAAAGACGCCCGAGCCTCGAAGTTCTTGCAAGACCGATGCTACTCGAACCGCGCGTGGGCCAAACTCTCCGGGCTTCCCCTGCGGGAAATCAGCAGCTGCGAACGCGCTCTCGGAGACGCGCTTGAGTGGCGTCTGTGGGTCGGTAAAGCTGCTTTTGGATTTGCGACTAACACCGGACTTTCTCCGATTTTAGAATGGCAGAACCGCCCCGCATCCGTGAACTCCCTCTCACCACCGAAACGTAAGTGTTTCTCCTCCGTCGGCGCTGTCCATCAGACTCTCCAACTTTGTCTCTACGTTTTATAATTGACCTGTGTTTGTACACTTACTGACGCACCATTTCCCATTCTCTGATCGACAGGGTCAACAACCCAATGGCGCTCTGGGCATCTCGGTGACCCTGAGGAAGGCTCGCGTTCGATCATGCGCACGTCGGCGTCGCCTGCTGTGCGTGCGTCGTCAAATATGCCAAGCATGCCAAGCCCGCCGCTGTCGGATTCCGGCGCGAGTCCAGAGGTTGAGCGCGTGCTACCTCTGCTGCAGCATGCGCGGGTGTCGAATAGGACGCTCAGGTGTGCGGTCACGTTGCTAGAAGAGTCAGCGTTCAGGAGCGTGCTCCCGCGGTATTGCTCCCCCGGATTGCTGCCGGTTTCCTTCGCAGGCCCTCCGCTTGCGGTCAATGCTGCGCGTCAGAGCGCCGCTCAAAGCGGCCAACTGACGATGCTGTCAATCCCGCTCGCTTCACAGATGCCAAGCACGTTGAACTTGTTTTCGTCCGATATGAACTTCATTGCACTAGACGAGCCGACACCGCGCTTCTCTTACTCGCCCATGTCCCTCGTCGAGCCAACCTTGACACCCCGAGCACGGTCTTCAGCGCCTCGTGGTTGCCTGCGCACAGCACTAGCTCGTCGGACGAGTCCGAGTCCGGCTCGAGCAGCGGGTCCATCGCAATGCCCCCAGACGTGCTTCGCGCGTTTGCGCCGGGATCCGCGGCCAGCTTCAGTGTCCAGCGCGCCGCCGTGTCGCGCATGAGCGCTCTCTGAAACGAGTACGCGAAGACCGCTGCTGGCGACGCGGGGCTCAGGTGCTTCCCGCCCGCGGGTGGGCTGGTGCGTCCCTTCTCCGATCCGTCGGGTCGACCCTGCATCATTGATCACACAGAACACCAAATACGGTGACCGTGCTCTTGTCCTCAGAGTGCCCCGAATGAGCGTCCATTCGCCGCTCTCAAGTAGCATGTAACCTATGCTCAGTCCTGGATGATGACGACTTGCCCCTCCCCTGCAGCCTCCCGCTCCCTCATATATGTAGTAGCTGAATGTACCTATGTAGCTTGCAGCTGCAATATAGTGTATTCCTCACAATAGCACCACCTGAAGTTTCTGAATGGGCAAAAAAGAAAAGCAAAATAACTGCCTGACCACCTGCAGCAATATTTCCCCTACTCATATATCTACTGTCCGACCATGCTACATAATTATAAGAGTACTAACTTCACTATGGAACCCTAACACACTACCTCGCTACAAACCCTAAGACAACTAAACTACACTATGACAACTACGCAACTATGCACTACCTTGCTAAGGTGAGTTCTGTAGCGCTAGGAAGTTGATAGCAAACTATTCACCGCTATGTTGCTATGGTAACTTGGTAGCGCTACCAAGTGTCGGCTAGTTTTTTAAGGTTTCCTGATGTGCTGGAAGCTATGTACGGCTTGTCGGAATGGTAAGTGCGAATCCATGGGGCATCCCCATGATGATCGGACTAACCTGACCTTTCGCATTTCTAGGAGGAAGTTTGCGAGTCAGGAACCTGATTTCCCCATCCTTGTGGAAAACCTCATGGCAATGGCCACGAAATACGAGATGAAGCGTATTCGGCAGGACATCATCGAGGTCGTGCACCTCATCTGGCCGACCACGCTGGAAAAATGGGACGAATTTCAGGCGAATCTGGATTGCTACGAAGGTCACTGGGAGTCTATCCCCGAACCTGCGGCTGCGGCTGTTTTCGCTCGCCGCTTTGATCTGCCAGAGCTGCGCGCCGTCGCTCTGCATTCACTATCGTGCTTAAACGCAAGGATGCAATGGCAAGGACACGGAAACGAAGAGTGGTTTGGACTGCGTGCGCGATGGGAGTTGCTCAACAGGGACGATTTTCACGATCTTGCCCGTGTTCAGGACTATAAACGAGGTTTGTGTCTAAAAGGAGTTGTGGATCATAGAGACCATGGATGTGACGCGCTTCCAAGCTGCGGGAAAAGCCACAAGAGCAGCAAGCTGTTCGATGCAGACAAGCAGACATCTGTTCTTTGGGAGAGCAGCGACGTTCTGACTTCGCTTGGGTTGTACCGAATGGAGCTCGTTGGTAAAAACGAAGTTAGCGGACGTTGCAGATTTTTTGGAAAGGCGGCAAATTACATCGCTAGAAACAGAAAGTCGTATTGGGAATCGCTGCTCCGCGTAGCTCGAGGGGAGATGGATATAGCATACCAGTGATTTACGAATAGACACATGGATATACGCAGTCAGCGGGAACTTGGTGTCTGGCTTCATATTAAGCAGCATGTATTCATTGTGTGGTATGCAGATGCTGAGTATTATACCAGAATACGAGAAATAAATAAAATAAAATGCTTAAATGTACAGTCAGCCACAGGCCATTGGAAGCTGCCTAGAGCTTCCGTTTCCTGGCTACTGTTTCCCATTATTTTTGCCAGTGTGAGCTTGACTATATATCTCAAAAACTGCATACCAGCTTCGAGCCAGCCTAGCTCAATATCACTTGAGATATCCGAGTCTATCTATCAAATCAGACTTCTTGCAGACGGGTTGCTCAACGGACACATGTTGAATAGAGCTCAGATATTGCATATGACTCAGTTTTAGCATTTGAGTGCCGTATATTATTGTCAGTCTCAAGTGGGCAGACAGATATTAGCTATGGTGACGCTGAATATGTGGCTGTGTGACAGACAATTACTGAATGCTCTGGTCACGTGCCTCGTACCTGCATACATGCATTAGGGGCGTGGTGCGCATACTCTTTGTTGGAATAACGAGCTCGATCGTCACGTCATTGATGCACCATATTTGTTTATTTGTTTCTTATCAGACCGTTTAGTATAAGTACGTGCCGTGCATGTATGTCTTCTCTTATCCGTTTGCCTCAGAGCTCAGTAGGCCAAACACGAATACTACTTGTTTTTGTCTTCGTCTCTCTGCTTCAAGTTCACTAAGCTACGACAATTTACAACACAAACGGATCGCCTCGCTTGAGGGTCACATCAAGTAGCCTTGTGGGGCTCAGACCACAAAACCAGTCAACGGGACTGTAAACCGAACGACACGGTCACTGTGCGTCGCGGACGGCACACCGGAATCTGCAGGCTGCGGGCCTTACGGTCACTGCTGCGGCACACCGGTATCTTATCTACGGTCACTGCGCGCGCGTGCGGCACACCGGAATCTACGGGCCGCGTGCCATTTTTGGCCTCTGCCGTGGCACGCCATTTCTCTTATCTTGCGTTTGATATTGCGCAATCACCCTTTATCTTGCCCTTAAACCCGACAGACCGTTTCACGGCACGAACCGCCACTCCGCAGACACTCACTTTGCACACCATGGGTACCGACATCGAGAAGCTGACCGAAGGGAACTACGAGGACTGGGCACCGGTTATGGAGGCGCTATTGGTGGACAAGGATGTTTGGGGTGTGGTATCCGGAGACGATGTCGAGCCGCTCGGTGGACCGAACTCGAAGCCAGTCAAGGCATTCCGTCGCAAGAAGGACATTGCGAAGGCGAAGATTGTGCTCAGCGTGCACAAGACACAACTACCGCACACGCGCTTCGAAACGCCCAAGGAGATCTGGGACGAACTTGCACGTATCCATACGTCGCGCAGTTTCGGCAGCCTCCTCGCCATGCGCCGTCGCTTTTTCACCATGGCCAAAGCACCCGACCAGTCAATCCAGTCATGGGCCGCCGACGTTCGCCACTCCGCCTATCTTCTTGAGAAAGCCAATTTTGATGTCACGGAGATCGACAAGGTTCTTGCACTCACGCAGGGCCTCCCCGAGTCGTACACTTCACTCATCGTTTCGCTCGACTCTATCCCTCCCGACGAGCTCACTTTCGAAGGTGTCATCGGCCGCTTGCTCAACGAGGAGACACGCCAGACCCACTCCACTGTTGTCAAGACTAAACCCAAGGCCAAACCCGAGGACACCGCTATGGCTGTTGTCCCCGCTGGACGCCGCTTCGCCGGAGAATTGAAGAAGAAGGGAACTGGGCTTCAGGGGGTGCGCTGCCATAAGTGCCGGGGCACCGGGCACATGCGCAGTGCCTGCCCGTCGCGTGAAGACGACGTTGCAAATGCAGTCGACGAGGAACCCGACACCGCCGCATGCGCTGACGAAGTCGACTCGCTCTCCGACTCGGACCTCTGGTAGATATTTATTTTGTTTCTTTCACTTCTTTTCTTCATTTGTTTTTATTCTTACTTATTGCCGACGATGCTTCGCTCGAGGGGGTGTGTTGGAATAACGAGCTCGATCGTCACGTCATTGATGCACCATATTTGTTTATTTGTTTCTTATCAGACCGTTTAGTATAAGTACGTGCCGTGCATGTATGTCTTCTCTTATCCGTTTGCCTCAGAGCTCAGTAGGCCAAACGCGAATACTACTTGTTTTTGTCTTCGTCTCTCTGCTTCAAGTTCACTAAGCTACGACAATTTACAACACTCTTGCCCACTCGCAAGTGATGCGCACCAAAGGAAATACACATCCTTCCATACTTTCCAAAACAACCAATTGTGAGTAAACTTGTATGAGAAGCTATCTGCTTGATTTTCTCTATCAGACCGAGCTGGCTTTGAACGCGACTTCCGTTGTATAGTACCACTTGCAGCATACTGGCATGTCGTCTCAGCATGAAGAACCCTCGTCAATGAATTCCACTAAATCTATCGATGAAAAGCACCCCGTTCTGTACTTCGCCGACGGGAACATTGTTCTATCCGCTCAAACGACTGCACGGAAAACTACGGAGATCCTAAGTGACGAATCGCAAGCAGCTAGCGAGCCTCCGGCGAGCGTGCCCACGCCCGAAACTGCGCGGACCGTCCTCTTTCGAGTGCACAAGTCCATATGTGCGCTTCACTCTGAGGTCTTCGAGGGAATGTTCCAAGGTTCATCAGCTTTGGAGACTTTCGAGGGTGTTCCGATTGTGGAGATGGCAGATTCTGCCGAAGAGGTCGAGGCGATGGTAGAGGCTATGTATGGCTCGTCAAGATGGTGGGTCCCGAGAAAGAAGGCTCGCTGACTGCTAATAATATGTTCCAATGTCATTAGGGTAACCTTTACGGGACGGAGACACCCAGATCTTCCTCTTCTCATCGGAAATCTCATGAATATGGCCAGGAAATATGGGATCACCATATTGCAAAAAGACCTGACTGATGCCATAAATCGTGATTGGCCGTCATCTCCTACAGAGTGGAGCGAGACTCAATCATCACCGGAGGAACCCATCCCAGAACCCGCAGCCGCAGCCGTCTTCGCCCGTCGTTTCCATATACCACTCCTTCGAGCTATCACTCTATATGCACTGTCCTGTATCGATAGCAGGGTCAGGTGGGATGATAAACCGTCTTCAAAGCAGAAAAAAATAAAGCAGAAAGAGTTCAAGGAAAGAGGAGCACGATGGCATTTGCTCTCCAAAACTGATTTGTCCGAGGTTGATGAAGTCCGAGAGCTACAGAGGGACATGTTTCTTCCTGGTTCGAGCCATAACTATAACGGTCCTTCGTGTCTTTATTACGGACTAACAGATGAGCTCACACTTTTACTTGCTAGAGAGCGAGATGCTATACGTACCTCGTTTGTGTTTGATGCTGGTGAGGAGATTCTTTATAATTACGCAGCTTCAAACAGACAATACGTTGTAGAGAAAAGGGAACAACTGTGGAGTAGCCTCCTTAGGATCGGGCAGAGAGTGTCTTAACAACAACCATGTATAATTTTGTCGGTGTAATCAAAACTATGTAATTATCACGTACGGGTGAGCTATCTGCTCCGACTGTCCGACACTTGGTTCATAGTATGCTGTACTCAGTTACACATCAGGAGGTTTGGAAGTGTCTTGTGTGTGAAGCACATTTACAAAGTTGGATGGCATGCATGAATTCAGTGCGAGTTGCACATTCTTTGCGAAGGCGGCGAATGTTGTCGTAGGTGCCATATTTCTGATCACCCTACCCCAGACGCATGAAGCACAAGATGATGAATCACAACAGAAACTACCAGCATAACTATGTTTACAGCTGTAAGCATAAACAATCTAGAAGCATTATCGTCCTAGTGAAGAAAAAAAAAGTATCCATATTGACCTTTCGTCGAGCATAATCTCCTTTTACATAGGCATATAGACTGGGAGAGACAGGGTGAGGGGCCGAATAAATTATGTAATATGAGAATTACAACCAGCGCGATCATGTCCATGAAAGACGGCGCCGGTCACGCGACTGGAGTCGCGGAAGCAAGCGGGTCAAATGTCGAGCGATAGCGATCGACAGCAACCAGGCGGCTCAGTGGCGGTTCGAGACGGTGACTCCGACGACGACGGCGACGGCGACGAGGACGATGAACACGAAGAGCGCGAGGCCGCAGCGCCGCGCCCAGCGCATCTCAACGCTGCGCATGCTTGTGTCGTCCGCCTGCTGGTCCTCCTTAGACCGGTTGTCCTTTGTCGGGTCGTGGTGCGGCCGGACAAAGGGCGCGATGATCCCGGCGATCCAGAGCGGGAAAAATACTGGAGGAGATAAAGAAAATGAGTATGCGAGCCAAGAAAGGAAGACAAAGGGACGCACGGAAACCATATATGAAGAGCTTGCGATTCAGCGAGGCGTCGTATTCCTCTATCTTCGAGTATGATGGAAGCGACTCGGTGTCGCCCGACGGGTCATAAGGCGGTAGCGTGCGCGCTGCGCTGCTGCGACTGGTCCTCGCGCTTTGGCTCGACCGCTGCGACCCAAAAAACGCGCCGATCTGGTCGTACTGCATGCGCATCACATCCTGTGCGTGCGGCGGGGGCGAAGGCGGCTCGCTGACCACGTGCGGCAGGCGTGCGGAGGACGGGGGGCTCGGGGTTGCGGCGCGCTGGTGGCGCGCAGGCCGCTCGCCGTAGGACTCTGCGGGCTCTGGGACCGTGCCGAAGCTCGTGGACGCGTACGTGACCGACATGGCGAACAAAGAGGCAGGGTTTTTTCTTTTGAGTCAATCAACGGAAATGATAAATTGTGTGATAAATTTTGGGCGCGGGGGCTCGTCGGCTCAGCCGCAGTCCGTGTCTGTGTGTCCGGGAGAAAGAGGTGGGGGGCGTGTGCGCGAGGACATAGTGGGTCGAGCGCTTTATGGCGTGCGTTGCACAATTGCGGCGCGGCGTCGGTTTGGGAGAACAAAAGAAAGACGGTGATGTGTGCGGCTCGAGGGCACAGCCGTGTGACCGGAGTCAGTGACGGCCCATCGCAGTTCCATATGGAACAGAAGGCGTGCATTCCGCTCGGCTGGACAATTATCGAGAAGAGCAACGGGCTCGCGGATGGCCTTGTGCGGCTCTCAGGCCTTGCATTTTGCAGGCCAGAAGATGGAGAAGATAATTCAGTCCATTTCAGTTCATTGCAATTGTCAACTCTGCATCTGGAATTGGAAATACATTTTGTCTCTGTCACAGGCTGTCACGGATGTCAATCAAGCATCAATTTCGCACACGCAGATCATCGCGTGGATCGCCTGATTCGCTCAGTTCCAGATCAGGATATTGTGTCAATCAGTACAAAGTGCCTGAGCCACCCGCAAGTCAAACATACTCGGGTCGAAATCGAAACTCAAAGCTTCAGTTTCTTCTATGTACTTCTCAGAGCGGTCAGTCCGCAAGCATCTGGCCCTGCATACTAGAGCATACTTCTGACCGACGTTGCTAAATACCCCGACGATCTCATACTTTTATTGTGTCACACAAGAGCGGATGCAAACTTTGACTGACGTCCCTGACTGATTTACCCACTGCCAAACACCTTCCTTCTAAAGATCCTCGCTGATCAGTGCTGTATATTTCACATTCCGAGGAACGATCTGGCACTGAAACGCCTTTGGCTTGCTGTAAAGGTAAACGTGGTGTAAGCGCACGCACACCCACGGCAAACCGCGAGCTCGAAATTACCTCGTGACCCCCCAACAGAAGTCGGCATTTGGTATCTTTTCTTGGCCAGAGTCGGGATCGAGCGGAGGCTTGATGTCGAACGCGGCAAGTATGTTGACTATCGCCAGCCACACACTTGCGTCAGCGAAGAAGCGCCCGGGGCAAATCCTAGACATCCATATCAATACCCAAATAAATAAAGAAAATGCAAGAAATATGTCATATACCTCCGTCCAAAACCAAATACGAGGGAGCTAGGGTCGTCTAATTCTAGGCTGTTCAATCCGCTGGTCGCGTCTACCAGTTTATCACCGTCCCTCTTAGAAATCTTGTCCAAGAAACGCTTTGGAGAGAATTGTTCGGGGTTTGGGAAGAATTTCTCGTCTCGCATCATTTGCCTTGATGATTTATATTAATTAAAAATCCTATGTGAAGCGCGTGAAACGGAACAACTCGCCATATGTTCGGAACAATCATCGACCCTGCTGGGATGCACCAGCCTCGGTACACTTCCTCTTTCATAGACTGGTGTGGAATACCTTTCAGAGGCAAGTATGATATAAACATCTTCTATCGCTTTCAAAACCGAAGGCATGGGCTTACCAAGGGGAAGTGGGGGGTTGATTCTAAGGTGTACTCAGTTAGTGCTGATAGCCTTCGCAATGTATCAGAAACGCCTTACCGGAATGCCTCCTTCAGTATGCATTCGACATACGGAAGGTTCGGGCGGTCGTCATAGGTCGGAAGACGGTCTGCGCCGACTACTCTGTCAATCTCCGCTTGCGCTTTCTTGACGACTTCAGGATGGCGGACCATCATGAGCATGAAGGTGGTGACCGCTACTTCGGTCTGTCACAATCATGTCAGATGAGGTTAGGTACCCCGATCTAAAAAGCGAAGTAAGGCGTACCGTCTCAACTCCGGCTTAAACACAACGAAGGATATTCGTCACAAAAACGTCAGAAAACAATTTCTCGTCTGTTAAAATCACGTATATACCTCCGTAAATTATTCCGCCGACGTTCTTCATGTTGACCTCATGAGCGGGGTCCTCGACCTGCCTGCTCTCGTATTTGTCCAGCATGTCGCTTATCAAGGACGGCCAGAAGTTAGTTCCACGAGCCTAGGCATCGCGATCAATTAGAAATCATGGCGGTGCATGGATAGGAAGCCACACTCGCTCTGCGCTCCTTCAGGTTCTCATAAGGCATGTCCACCATGTCTGCGTTGGCCTGGCGTGTCCGGGCGACCCGCTTCTGGAACCCCGCGCCGGGGAACCACGACGGTGCATATCGCACTAAAGAGCGTTATTTCAGTCTGTTATAAAAGTAAGAAGTAGAAATTTAAGAAAAACATACGGATTGGGATAAAATCCACTAGCGACGCGCCCGGTGCACCGCCCTCGGTCGCCAGCGAGGACGCTTCCACCGCGATCATGGCGTACGCGTCGTTATCAGACTCGACTTTGTGGCCATACGTCGCCATCATGAGAGTCCCCGTGCTCATCCTGCGCAGCTGACGTGAGCAGAGGACGCTTGATTTCACTATTGACATATGGATTGTATGCTCACCGGTTCACGTGCTTGATAAACTCCCCCGGGCTGGCGAGTAGGTTCCTGAGGAGGATGCGGACTTGCTCGACCTGGAGCGCGCGGTACGACGCGACCGCCTGCGAGTTCAGGTGCTGCTGCATCAGGCGCCGCTGCGCCCGGAACTGGTCACCGTACGTCAGGAAGGGCATCATGTTCTTCAGCCCGTACCTGTAAAGAAGGCGACTTTGTTAGCGGATGGTAGCCACACGGGGGAGAGTGAGGAGAAGGGGTTCTTTTTTTTTTCTTTTTTCTGGATGGCAACGGAGTGGTTAAATTTTATCAGGACAAGGACGTACAGCTCTCCGTGCAGAACCGTGCGCGGCCTGTCTGAGAAGTTCGCGCTCTGCTTGTCCATGAGGTCGCGCGCGGCTTCGGCAGAGTTGAGGATGATCGCTGGGCGGCCGACGACGGAGGTATAGATGACGTCGCCTGGTAGTACGCGGAAGTCGAGCCCGGAAAGAAAGTGATGCATGAGAGGACCTTCTGCGTTATACTCCACACGGCAAAAAACAAAATTACGACGAACCGAGCTGCTTGCCCCACGCCGCGAACGTCTTGTGGTGGAATTCCGTCGGCATGATGCGCAAATGTCCTAAGATGGGGTCCGATGGCGGGCTGGGCGGAGGCCGGGGTCGAGCGGATTTCTGACGCCTGAGGACAGTGAACGCCAGGGTGCCCAAGGCGAGGGCTATGAAGCACAAGCCATAGGGCTGATCCAGATAGAACTCGAGGACAGGAAAGTGAGCCAGAGGGTAGTGCAGCATTTTCTCCTGTGCCTTCGAATTGAAGCTCGGTATTGAACGGATGTCTGTATGGTGTCCCTTTGTTCGACCCCATGTCAGCTCTTATAGCCCCTCGAGCAACCGGTACTCAATAGTCGCTTTTCACAATAATTTCCGCGCAGGAGGAGAGCATTGGAAATTCAAGCCGGTTATGTACGATAAGCACGGAATACTCCTCTGACTTGACGAGGTCGCACCTCGAGTATAAGACAAAAATTTGATAAGCACGAGATCTGAGACACTCAGCATCAGCGACGCA
Source organism: Phellopilus nigrolimitatus (assembly GCA_021029095.1). Taxonomy (NCBI): domain Eukaryota; kingdom Fungi; phylum Basidiomycota; class Agaricomycetes; order Hymenochaetales; family Hymenochaetaceae; genus Phellopilus; species Phellopilus nigrolimitatus. The sequence continues at coordinate 367,313 of JAJOHG010000011.1, forward strand.
CATTCAGCCACAGATAGCATTGCGCCACAATTTGAACCAAATTGTTCCATGTTTAGTATAGGAGCCCGTTTGAGACCTTGTCTTGAGACGCATCCAGGTATACCAAGTCTGAGTCAGGTTTGAATGGCACCTAATTTTGTAAGACGTGCCTGGAAGCTTTGCAACGAGGTGGCCGAGAAATTCAGAATTGATACGCCACGGCCACACGCAACAGTCAGTGGCAAACTTGCGAAACGAGATACGGCACCAAATATGAGATTAGGCTGTATGGCACAAAGTCTTGTAAGTCATGAAGAAGGTACTTCACAGCCTGAGGAGTTCCATCAATGAGATTTGAGACACGCGCGGGCTAAATTATCAAATTGCTGCCAACAGCAAGGATCAGGTTCGTACGCAAATCACACCCGAGTACCAGCTAGCTCCCACAAAGTTCCCCAGGTAGACTTTCGATAATGGCCAGGAAACCAGAGTGATACAGTGAGTAAACTTCAATGGAGAAATTTTTTTAAAGGCAGCCATTAGGACGAGTGGCACACAGTGATTTTCGTGGTTCGAGGGAAGTAAACCACAGCTGCTGCAATCTCAGCTGCACGCCTGCGGACAAGTCGACGCTTGTAGTCCAACTTGCAAAGTCGAATCAGTGGTTGCACAGGGGCGAACTAGCTGTAGGTACTTTGAGAAATGCCTCATGAACTGCGTCATCAATTTGGAGGCACATACACTGACTCGGTCAGCGCCAGCAACACCATAACTCGCATCATGCATCTCTAGATTCCAGCAGTGCACCTACTTTCCGGCAGACGTATCCCCAGAAGCCATCGAACAGAGCGCGCTCCCGCCCACGCCGCCATGTGCACTCGAGCGCCCAGCGCGGCGCCGCTCCGAGATCCCCCTTCTTCCCGTTACGCACAGAAGCGCCTGAGGAATGCTGGCGGACGGCGCGGATGTCGACCATCATGATTGTGGCTACGGGCAGGGGCGTCGCTGAAGCCTCAGGCCGGTGACCCGGGTTGGTAAGGCTGGTGGGATCAGAGTCGACAGCCATTGCATGCTCGCTCGGATCAGCGGTTGAGCTCGAACTCGCACTTGCGTCTGTATCCGGCCTGTCCCGTCGTCTGCGCGCCGCTCGCGACCAGGTGTTACTAGCCGCCGACACGCGAAGGCTTGATCCCTCGGAGTCACTGGCAGGCCTATCTAAGTTGTCCATATCTCGCGCGTCTATGTGTTCGACGATGACGCCTTCAAGCACCCCGATTACCTGAAGGACGAGCTGGTGGAGGGTATGGAGGTCTAAGGGCTGTGCGGAAGGGAGCGGCTGGCGGAGTGTGTTGGGTGGTGGGAAGAGAGCATGGTGCGTAGAAGGGAGAGCGCGCGAGAGGGACTGTACAGTATGGTGAGTAAGAGGAGTGAAAGCTGTAGGGGGAGAGATGGCCGTACATCTGGCACCCGCGTATCCGTGAAGGACCATGCGACGACCCAGCGGCGCGTCTGACCCTGGACGAGCTCCGCGAGAGCGTAGTTGTCGACTTTGTGTGCGCGTAGCGCAGCGACGATCGCGATCACGGAGGCTAGCTTGCCAAGCATCGAGGTGAACCACCTGCCCAGGTTTCGCGTCAGTATGTAGATACTTCACGCGGAATTGTGGGGAATGTTTGAGAGAGGAAGCGCACAAACAACGTTCCCCTATCGTGCCCTCGAGGCTCTCCGTAACCATGCGCTGCACAAAGGCCTCCTCGCCGCCAGGAGTGATCATTTCCACCTCGGCGCCCGTACACACTGCGCTAGGCTCGAGCGCCTTGCTTTCGGCGCTGCGCGCTACCTCCGTCGCACTTCCGTAGAACGGGGGGTTGCACATTGTGAACGCGAATCTATGTCAGAATTTCAGAATATTGTTTCTTGCTCGAGATATTGTTTATAGGAAAATGAAGATACCTTCTGTCCGGTTCGGAGAACAAGGGAGCCAGTAATGGATTAGAAGGCGCGGTTTTGAGGACGCGGATGCGCGTTCCTAAGTTGTTTGCTTCAACATTTTGGAAGGCAGAGGCATAGGATGCTGAATCAATTTCTTCGCGTATGTCAGAAACACCAGTAATCAGTAAAGAATAAATGGAAAATATTACCTGTTCCGAGGAAGTGCCATGACGCATCGAGGCGGCATCCAAGAAGTGGATATATTGCCGAAGCACCAGTTCCACTAAATAAGTTATGCATTGAAGATAAATTCTGCCTGTCGATGAAATATCTTACATGTCTAGTCCAATCACTTCCCTACTGCGAGGTAGGGAACGGAAGGTTTCTTCCAAAAGATCTTGGACCCATAAAAGATAATTGAGCCTAGTCTTTTATAAGTCTTGTTCTGAAGTAGTGATCGCCTAACAAACCTATTGGGTACCTAAAATGATTCAATTACTCGTAGGCTATTCGAGATAAAACTGAACGTACAGGTGGACATAGTCTTCCTTTCGGTAGATTCAGGGTAAGCCCAAAGTCTCGCGCGAGCAAAGCCTCAGTCAGACGTCTAAACTGAGCGAATTCTTGGTGAGTTGCGATGATAAACAAATATGACGTGCGTACTTCTGCGCGTCGGGTTCTTTAAAGTCGATGGTCACCGCCTCTTTGGCAGTTTTTTTGAGACTGGAAAGGCGAGTCAAAAAGCTTTCTTTTTCTGAGTTTAATGGGGAGGCGTACAAAGGTTTAAGAGGCGCGTACGACTCAGCGAGAGACTCGAAATCAATTTGCGTCTTGTATGGATTTCGCGCATGCATTGTTGACTCCGGGACCACGGACTCGGAGGCCGGAGGGAGTCGGAGTCGCGTAAGAAATCGCGTAAGTCGCGTTGGTCACATGACGAGCTGTGACGTCGAGCTCATCTCATCAGTGAGCGCATTGCGACTTGCAAGCCTTCAAAAGTCCCACCGTTCTCTCCATCCTTTTCTTCTCCATTTACCACCACCATATTCATATCCACCATGTTCGCCCGTCTCCCACTCGCTGTCGCCCGCTCGTCCTCCGCCCGCCTGTTCGCCGCAGGCGCCGGCGTCCAGATGTCGCGCAACGTGCACTCGCTCCCGTCGCTCCCGTACGCGTACGACGCGCTCGAGCCACATATCTCCCAGGAGATCATGACTCTCCACCACAAAAAGCACCACCAGACGTATGTCACTGGGCTCAACGCCGCCGAGGAGGCCTACGCCAAGTCCGACGACACGAAGGACAAGATCGCCCTCCAGAGTGCACTCAAGTTCAACGGCGGTGGTGAGTCCGACTCCGTTTGTCGAGAGCCATCCATCTGAGCGTCCTCCTATCACAGGCCACATCAACCATTCGCTCTTCTGGAAGAATCTCGCGCCTGCGTCCGAGGGCGGCGGACAACTCGCCGACGGCCCGCTCAAGCAGGCGCTCGAGCGTGATTTCGGCTCCGTCGAGAATTTCAAGAAGGAGTTGAATACCAAGACTGCCGCGGTCCAAGGAAGCGGCTGGGGCTGGCTCGGATACAACAAGGGGAACGGCAAGCTTGAAGTCGTCACGACGCAGAACCAGGACCCATTGTTGTGTGCGTGTTATCACTTTCTGTCTTGGCCTACTTAGATGGACTTATTTTATCTCAATATACATAGCCCATGTCCCTGTCATTGGTATTGACATTTGGGAGCACGTGCGTGCCCTTCAAACTTGTTGTTACTTTTCAAGCTAATAATGTTTCACTTTTCTAGGCCTTTTACCTCCAGTACAAGAACGTGAAACCCGACGTAAGTTACTATGTTTTCGCCTTTCTTCTAAGCTCCGGTCAATACCATCTTACGCGTCTTTTATAGTATCTCAATGCAATCTGGAACGTTGTCAACTTTAAAGAGGCGGAGCAGCGCTTCATCAAGGCGTCGAAGTAGGAAGTAGGCGGTTGATTCGGAAAGAGAAATTCGACTCCTGCAGAACTTACAAACATCACTGTTTCCCATGTACGCAATTAATCGGACTTGCATTTCCTTTTTCTTTCTATCCCAATAAAGTGTGCTCATGATATGGTGAAGAGTGGGTCAGCAATTACTTGTAAGATTTGGAGAATAAGACAGAACTTGGAGATAGTTCTTATCTTTTTTGTACTATTCATAGCTGATTCAAAGCTCAGGGAAAGGCGACATCTTTTGAGCAGACTGCAATAACAAGAGTTCGGAGAGATGATAAGGTCGCGAAGGAAAGCACGACAAGCGTAATTCGGAACTGACAGTCCACCACCGCACAAACAGACCGAAGAACTTGTATGTGGGAGCCATAACTGAAATCCCAATATGATTAATCTGCGATGCTCAGCTCATTCCGAAGACATCTTCAATAAGCTCAGCTGGTACTTTGAACTTGAATCAAGACGGCTCGGATAAACTTTATGCTCAGGAGTCCTGCCCAGCTTCAGTGATGCCTACTTCGAAGCTTGCTCTATCAATCTCCGAGAGCATCTCAGAGCTCCTTTTTATGGTGAGGCGGAACAAGACCGACGATTGATAGATGTCGTGTCCTCAAAGTTCGGGTCAGATCACGGTCGATGCGAATCAGTGCTAGGTTAGGTCGAGATTCAACTTCACGGACAGAATCCTGATCCCCTCCGCTCCAAACCAGGGTCGACTCAGACCTAGCCCCCAACAAAGAAAGCCACAGACAGAGCAGAGAGGTACCTACGATTTCTCCTTAGTCTTCTAAGCCAAGTCTCGAATAGCGAAGGACAGACATACTGTCGAGCTCTATGTCTATATACAAGTGCTAAGTCCTTTAATCAAAGACAGAGCCGATTTTTGTACAATGCAGATGTTATATAGGATGGGGAAGGATCAAATGCTTTTGGAGATAAATTATTAGAGGAAGACCCCGACCGGACCTTCTGGGCGTGCATCAGATCGAAGGTAGTCAAACCTGAGCCAGGTCGGCACCAGTCCGGGCGAAATATTATCTGTCCTGACCTTTGAGAGCACTAAATAGGTAACTAGTGTTTTGCATCCCGATCCGTGTTGTTGACGATTGTGGACGCGACTCAATTGATCGTTATCTGTTCGCCGAGATGCCGAAGACAATTGCTGAGAACAAGCACCGGTGTCGCGGCCGCTCTTGTTCGATTTTCGTCTCCGCGGCACTGGAAAAGACAACGGGAAAGCGTTTGATTTCATCATTCAACCCGTAGTAAGCGCGCGAGGGACTCCCGAGTGCGCATACATGCTGAATACACTACAAAGACTATTCGAACTCCGATTACCTCAAACACAGTCAAATGAAACTCGCCACATCAAGCTCACATAAGCCATATATTTCAACAGCTCTTGTCTCTTGTGAGTGTTGCTCAATATCCGCGATACACCGACTAGAAGTCAACTTCTCGACAGCTTTAAACAGCCGTAGGCGGGTTCAAGCAATCACTTGATGTTTGGCGTCTCCGAGTCGTCATCAGCGTCACGCGAACTTGAAGCTTTCAGTTTCATTTTGTCTGATACGACGCTTAGTTTCGGAGTACATTGTTCACCTTCTTTCTGCCCTGCTTTTGCTGCGGAAATGGCTTATTTCAGTACTAGTCGGCGACCTCAAAGGAAAAGTACGTCGGCCTGCGAAATTCGGACGTGGTTGCAAACAATAAGAAGCGTACTTCAAAGGGGTGGTCCGAGCAAAGCCCTTCTCTGTTTGTTCCTGGGTGCACTGACTTGCCAAATTCGGCGAAAAGTAGGCCTAAGGACACGTTTTGGTTCTGTGGCTGCAGGGCCCCCTTGGCGCGTGCACACGCTTCATTCTTGTGTGCAACATGTCAGCGGTGGTCCCGACCTCTTTGACTGCTGCGGCTTAGGCCAGGTGGTGAGGGTGGTGGTGGTGGTGGCTTAGATGCACCGCAGAACGTATATATACCTCCCAAAATCCCCAGACATGCTTTCACCACAGTTCAGCCCCGCATTGACCAACCGCTTTCTCTTTTGAAAGCAACATCACAGAATCTATATAAAAATGGCGGTGCCCTTGTACGTCGCTACCCATTGCTTACGATGTTTTGTGGCTAAGGACAAGGTTCACGTTTATAGCTTAAAAGTTCCTCAGACGTTCAGGCGCCCCGCCCAGCCTCCCCGCGGATTTACTCCCCTTCCCCCGATCTCGACGAGATTCGAAAACGGAGACGCTTTTAGGCTTCTGTTTGATAAGAGTAGTGACATTGCTAACCCAGACGACCCCGTCGTTGATATGGTCGGCGTTGGGCGTGAAACGATCGTGGGTTTGTTCTCGGTATGTTCCTCTCTGTCCGTTATACCGCTGGCAGCTCCTCACATTTTCCAAGTGGCCTGGATACGAGCTCGGGGGTACTTGCCAGCGCCGCGAGGTGTTTAAACTTTTCACTACAGATGGTACCCCCAAGACCCGGGCGGACCTCGCTAGGTGGCTAAGCAACATGATAGTAAGAGTCATAGACGTGAGTTTTTGCGCACTTACAACTACTTATGTAAGGAGGCTGAGCCTGCTTTTCTGTAAGAGGTGCAAAGATCAGCGCATGGTGGAGGAAAACAGAAAGGAGTGTCGCGTGTTTGAAATCCGAAACGACTTCAAAATGGTAAAAAATACGCGCGTAGGCAGCATAGTCAACACTGACGATGGTAAATGGCACGCCGAGGTAGAAATGGTTATTGGCTAAGCTTTTCTATGCTTTCATGACCACTTCGCGTCATAATCGCATTTGGATCTTACCCTCGCATGTGCTCTTGATTCTGGTATGCCGAGCATCAACTTTTATGCGCAGTTGTTAATCAAATATGTACACTTGTTGTGTTCATACTGTAAATAAACTACTTACATTAGTGAAATTATACATCCAACCGAGTGCGAAAAATACCTTTCTCGTTGTGACGAGCTTGATTTAAAGTTGCAATTGTGGTCCAGTTGAAACTCCGCAACCTGTATCAACGGCTTAAAAGAGATGCCGAGAGTCGGCAACGCGTCCCTTCAACTGTCCGGACTCCGGAGTCGCGTCGGCAACCGCTTGCTATCAGTCATTTAAATCATAGCCTGTGCAGATCTGGCTCCATTTAGTATTCGGCTGACTGCTCTTCGCGATCCTTGATCCACGCGGTCAGCCAGCAGAAGCGCGAGGAGACAATCCGTGACGTATAAAACCAGTTACGACGATGTCGCTGGGGATTGTGCTACTTCAATGGGACCGACTCTTGTATTCCTGTGGCTAGCCATCCACGTATTAGTTGTCGCGGGGCAGACATGGTGAGATTTATCTGTTCGTTCTTCTCCAAAGACTTGACGCGTGTCGTATGACAGGTGTGGAAAGCATTACATGGCGAACCAGTCAGTAGTTGAGCCTGGTGGTGAATTTCCTGTGGCGAAGACATCGAGCGAACCGCTCCTCGCGTTCCGCTGCGCCCCCGCCGTGAAGCCGTACCTTGCAGAAGATACTTCTGGCGCGTTTATCGTCGACACTCAAGTCACGTACACTGAGAAGGCTGGCACGGCTCCTATCGACACTTCCAAGTCTGGATCTGAGCTGCAAGTGTCTATCTCGATCAACGGGCAGACTCTCGCTACCGGTGCCGTCCCGTTCAATGCGAGCGGCCACGAGCTCCCTTTCTCATTGGCGCCCCTCAAGCCGCAGACGTCTGCATTTGATGTTGTGTGCACTGCGAAAACGCCTGACGGACAGACATTTAACGCAAATACGACTCTGCAGAAACTGCCCGACCCTCCCTCAGACATTGGAAGCGTGGCGAAGTTGGATTTACGGACAGGCGCGATGCTCGTTAGAAGCTCGGGATCGGAGGAATGGGAAACGGTGTTTCCGCTTGGGTTTTATACCACCTTCGATGGGTACTTGACAACAAACTTGAGTGTTCTGAATGATTTGAAGGATAGAGGGTAAGTTAATTTGGACTAAGTTCCAAAATGTATAGTCTAATTTCATTGTTATCTAGGTTTACTATCGTAAGTAGGAGATTTGTATTAGTTATGCAGTTAAGCAGAGTCGTTTTAGGTCCACCCTGTGCCAACATTCGACAACTTAACTGCTCTTGGAGAAGTCTTGGATCGCATGGAAGAAGTTGGGCTTTATCTGATGTATGACATGCGATTGTAGGTGCTCAAAATACTCATTTATTCATAACTACTACTCAAGACATAATTGTATTTTCAGTACGTATACGAACCTTTCCTCTGTGACTGAACAGGTCAACATGATCAAAAGCCGTAAGAACCTTCTCCTGTGGTACACCGGCGACGAGCCCGACGGGACGAGTGACCCGCTCAACGCGACGAAAATCACGTACGACCTTATTAACACGCTCGATGGGTATCACCCCGTCTCGCTCGTCCTGAACTGCGAGAACTACTTCTTCGAGGAGTATACGACAGGCGCCGACGTCGTCATGCAGGACGCGTACCCCGTCGCCATGAACGCGACGTTCTCGGTCGAGTGGCATACCCCGTGTACGCCCGACTTTGGCGACTGCGGGTGCGATAACTGCAAGGGCGACTTGGCGGACATCGCGGCGAGGCTGGACGAGTTCGCCTATCGATTGGATGTCTTGGGACAGACGCGCGCGAAGGCCGTATGGGGAGTGCCTCAGGCGTTCGGAGGCGAGGAGTAAGCCGTATTTTGCATTTGCTCTCATAAAGTCCTGACGGCGCTCCACTTGATAAGATACTGGTCCCGACCACCTACAGGGAAAGAATGGCTGGTGGAAGGCGTCCTATCCATCAACCACGGAGCAACAGGTATCCGCTTTCTCTCACCTGTCGCGTTATATGCAAGTCCTAACATCTTTGGAACGCAGGGATCGTCCCATGGATCGACCCTACTCCCGCAGATATCAAAGAAACTGCGACAAGTCTCGCGCAAGCCCTGCCAACCATCAAGCAGTTCATATTCAACTCCAGCACCTCGTTCTCTTCCTTAAGTCAAAGCGGCGTCGACGTCGGCCTCTGGACGCTCGGAGGGCAGACTCTCGTGCTCGCTACGAACCTGGGCAACGCGAGTGCTTCGTTATCGCTGGCTCTGCCCGGGGGCTCCAGCTCTAAAGCGACAGCAACGCAGATTTTGGACGGCGGTGGGTCGCTGCAACTGGGCGGGGCGGCTGGCGCCGGAGGGAACGCGACGCTGAACATGGATGCTCTGGGTTCTGCCGGTTTCGTTGTGCAGTAAAAAGATGCCCGATGTGTTTGGAAAGCAAATCTATATTGATAATGATATAATGAGTTGAATATTGGTTCTTGTGATCGCGCGTCTTGCGATTGTTCTACTGACAGAATGCAGCATTCAATTACAAAAGCGTAGTTTACACGCGAGTTCCCTGATCAGCGATAAGTGAAGAATCGTAACCTTCTCAAACACGGCATAGGTAGTGTGCACAACTGCAACATGACAACAATTCCGCCCCTGACCTCATCCGAGGCTATAAATCCAGCAAGAAGTAAAAACTATACAGCATACATAAATCGAAAAGAAACGGACGCCCAATTATACAGCGAAGTCGTATATATCCCTCTCATAGCACATAGCGGAAGTCGCGATTCTGGCGGTCGGTGAGGTCGAGGAAAGCCTTGTCGACCTTCCTCTCGACGACGTTCCCGCTCTCGTCGGACGCGCGCACCCACACGTCGTCGTACGCGTCGTCTGCCGGCTCCCGGTCGCGCCTTTTGTTCTCCTTGCTGAGGATGTGGCGCTGGAGCATCATCAGCATCGGGCAGATGAGGTAGCATATGCCGGTGACGATCCACGGGAGTGACGGGACGTGGTTTCTGCAGACGAGGACATATCGTTAGCTGTATAGCCCTTCAAGTCAAGGACAGCGCAAACCAGAATCCAGGAGTCCGACCAGTTTCAGTGATGTGTACTTCAAGGCTTGCTCTGTCAATCTCCGAAAGTATTTCTGAGTTCCTTGTGGTAAAGCGCGGAACAAAACCGACGACTGATACAAGTAGGTGTCGTGTCCTCAAAGTTCGAGTCAGGTCACGGCCAATGTAAATCAATAAGGCTCTGGTCGAGAGTCGACTTCACGGACAAAATTCTGATCCCCTTCACTCCCGACCAGGGTCGACTCCGACCTGACCCCCAACTCGAACAAAGAAAGCCGCAGGCAGAGCAGGCAGGTTGAATCTGCGATTTCTCCTTAATTTTCTAAGCGCATGCATACTGTCAAGCTCTATGGCATATACAAATGCCAATCTTTTTAACCAAAGACAAAGCCGCTTTTTTACAATGCAGATGTTAAGAAAGGGAAGGGTTAGAAATGCTTTGAGGAATAAATTATTTGTGGGTCGGGGTCTGCTTGGGTCAACCTGGGTCGGAAACAGTGCATTAGATCGAAGGTACTCAATCTCAGGAAATCTGAGCCAGGTCGGCACCAGTCCGGGCGAAATATTCTCTTGGTGACCCAAAGTAGGTAACCGATGTTTTGCATCCCGATCCGTGTTGTTGACGATTGTGGACGTGACTCAATTGATCGTCATCTGTTAGCCGAGATGCCGGAGACAATTGCTGAGGACAAGCACCACTGTCGCCGCCGCTCTTGTTGGTTTTTCGTCTCCGTGGCACAGACGAAGACAACGAAGAAACATCAAGTTTACTCCGTAGTAAACGTGCGAGGGACTCCGAGTGCGCATACACTACGAAGACTATTCGAACTCCAATTCCGCCAAACACAGTCAAATGAAACTTGCCACATCAAACTCACATAAGCCATATATTTCAACAGCTCTTGTCTCTTGTGAGTGTTGCTCAATATCCGCGATATACCGACTGGAAGTCAACTTCTCGACAGCTTTAAACAGCCGTAGGCTAGTTCAAGCAATCACTTGATGTCTGGCGTCTCCGAGTCGTCATCAGCGTCACGCGAACTTGAAGCTTTCAGTTTTCTTTTGTCTGCTACGACGCTTAGTTTCGGGGTACTTTGTTCACCTTCTTTCTGCCCTGCTTTTGCTGCGGAAATGGCTTATTTTAGTACTAGTCGGCGACCTCAAAAGAAAAAGTACGCCGGCCTGCGGAATTCAGATGTGGCTGCAAATAATAAGAAGCGTACGTCAAAGGGGTGGTCCAAGCAAAGGCCTTCTCTGTTTGTTCCTGGGTGCACGGACTTACCAAATTCGGCGAAAAGTAAACCTAAGGACATGTTTTGGTTCTGTGGCTGCAGGGCCCCCCTGGCGCGTGCACACGCTTCATTCTTGTGTGCAACATGTCAGCGGTGGTCCCGACCTCTTTGATTGCTGCGGCTTAGGCCAGGCGGTGGTGGTGGTGGTGGCTTAGATGCACCGCAGAACGTATATATACCTCCCAAAATCCCCAGACATGCTTTCACCACAGTTCAGCCCCGCATCGACCAACCACTTTCACTTGTGCAAGCAGCATCACATCACCTATATAAAAATGCCTGTTCGCGTGAGTATTCAGGTTTCGAAAATACGTACGTACCAGTATACGGTACGTTGCGGAGCCCTAGCCATGGCTCGTGCAGAGGTGGCAAAGTAAAAGCTGTTCACGCAGATGCAGAAGCCCGCCAATTCACCAAGTTAGCTAAATTGGACGTGCACAGAACAGACTTTTTTCGCCGAGTTAGCTAACTAGAGTTAGCTAACCGGAAAGTTAGCTAACTCGTGATTTTGGCGGGGAAAGGTTAGCTAACTTTTGCAGCCGAGCGGGGCCTAAGCTTTTCTCTGCTTTCATGACCACTTCTCTTCATATTCGCATTTGGATCTTATCCTCGTATGCGCATGTGCTCTTGATTCTGGTATGCTGAACATCAACTTTTATGCGCAGTTGTTAATCTAATATGTACACATATTGTGTTCATACTGTAAATAAATAACATTGAAATGAAGAGATAATCGGACTTAGCCAAAATTCGATGCGCGTCGACAACGCAACTTTGCTCGGCATACACTGACAAGGCATGTTATGCTACGGTCTTTTCATAATATCTGGGCTTGTCTGTCAGTGCAAACTTACAAGCTAATATATGAGGAAAATCATCACCGGTATAGAAGGTGTAGCATATACGTGTAGTGCAGTTGTGATTCGAATCACTTAGGGACAGGGCCGATACGATTCATTTTATCTCATAAATACTCTGCGAACATATCATAGTACAATATATATGTGCATATTGTCAGTCAATAGCCTGTTGAAAGTCGATCTAGAACGCTGTTGCGAGCAAACGATCAGCGGTACACTGACGACGCACGTCAAATTTTGGCGAAGTCCGATTAACTCTTCATTTCGATCTGTCATATCTGACCCGCGAGTCGCGACTGCCATTATTTCTGCAAACAGCTGTGAAAGAGATGCCGAGCGTCGGCAGCGCGTCCTTCAAAATCGGCAACCGCTTGCTGTCCCTATCCGCTAGTAAGCTTACACGACGTCCCTGATCCGCGATAAGAGAGAAGTCTTAAGAAGCGTATCCTTCTCAAACACGGCATAGTAGTGTGCAATAAGCACCAACATGACAGCAATTCCACCCCTGACCTCATCCGGCTTTAAATCCAGTAAGAAGTAAAAACTAAACAGCATACATAAATCAAGAAGAAACCAGCGCCCAAATTATACAGCGAAGTCGTATATATCCCTTTCATAGCACATAGCGGAAGTCGCGATTCTGATGGTCGGTGAGGTCGAGGAAGGCCTTGTCGACCTTCTTCTCGATGACATTCCCGCTCTCGTCGGACACGCGCACCCACACGTCGTCGTACGCGTCGTCTGCCGGCTCCTGGTCGCGCCTTTTGTTCTCTTTGCTGAGGATGTGGCGCTGGAGCATCATCAGCATCGGGCAGATGAGGTAACAGATGCCGATGACGATCCACGGGACGTGGTTTCTGCAAACAAGGCCATATCGTTAGCTGTATAGCTCTTCGGGTCGAGAACAGCGCAAACGCGGAGACGCACCGGGGCGAGTACTTGGCCTGCCACATCTGCGGGCCGAGGGCGTTGCCGACGCAGTAGGCGACGAGCATGATCGCGTTCGTGGTGACGCGCTTCGTGTGGCCCGCGGTGGTCTGGCTCACCCACGAGAGCGCAAGGACGAAGCCCGTTGTTCCAACGCCCGTGATCCAAACCGAGAAGAGCAGCCCGACCTTGTCCGACCACGGCAAGACGTTGACGAGGATGCTCCCGAGCACATTCGGGATGAAGTACACCGTGCCTACGATCGCGATGCTGTTGGCATAGCGGGCGGCGATGGTCACGCCCGTGAAGATCGTGACGATTTCGATAAGACCGGATACACAGCCGAGTAAAGTAGTCTGATAAGATATTCTGTAAGCTGCAGGAAAGGAAAGAAGTGAGAAGGAAGAAATGTACCTGGAGAACGGTGAAGCCAAAGGACGCGATGATGATGGAGTTCTGGTTCGTAAGTGAGTTCGGGATGTTGTCCACGCAAGACAAGAGAGCAAAGATCCAGGTCTTGGGGTCAGTAAGAGCTTCCACCATCCTATAAGGCATAGCTGATCAGAGTAATGCAAAAACCAGCAATAAAATCACGTACTGTTCCTTTTTGAAGTGCTTATTCTCAACACCAGTCTGGTTCTCCTTGATACGGCTGACGGCAATTGCACGCTCCTCCGGAGTCAAGAACCACGCGTTAGTCGGCGAATCGGGAAAAAGGAACCTTTGGAATGAATCTCAGGCAAAGTTTATTATAGAATCTTTAGTTGCGCGTACTCACCAGTAAGCGACGGCGGTAAAGAGAGTTAGCCCGCCTGTCATGATCATGAGCCACTGCCAGGGCTCAAAGCCCATCGTCTTGATGTGCAGAGCACCGAAGCTGATGAACGCTATCACGATTTGCGCGGTGCCGTTCATCAGAACTAGACGAAGAAAGAAAGCTTTTAGTCGTTTGATGACCTTTAATGAACGCCGAAATCTGCCTACACCAATAGCCGACACGTAGCGTCTGTTCCTTGCGAGTATAGAACATGCCGCTCACAATCATGAAGCCGGCAGTAATCGAACCCTCGCATATTCCAAGAATGAAACGGACAGCGAAGAGGCTGCCAAAGCTGTGGCACGCCGCGTGCGAGCAGAGGGCGACACCCCAGATGAAGATATTAATACTGAGAGGTGATGTCCAGTTATGACTACTTTGCGATGGTAATGATAAACGCGTTCGGCGACTGACCTCATCCACTTCCCGACTGGGAACCGCTGCAGGGCGAGATTCTGTGGATATTCGAAGAGGAGGTAGCTCAAGTAGAAGATCGTGCCGAGCCAATTGTACTGATTAGCGTTCAGATGGGCGGACGTCTTGATACCGAGAATTGCAGATGAACCGAGGGTCGTCTTATCCATAAATTGAATCCAATAGAGAACTGAGAAATGCAAGGACTTCCATCTGAGTATTGCATCTCGAATGAAGTCGGAAAGCGCGAAGCCTTACTGCACATCAGAGGAAGAATATGTTTGTCGATCTTCCGTCTATAAGACACAAATTCAACAACCAATGATAATGGCATGATTACTTAAAGACACATACCGGATTCTAAGCGCCTCTGCCGGGTCGATATCTTCCTGAGTGGCCAGCTGGGCAGCCTCATCGACCTCCTGCGTCGCCGCCGTCGCGTGGAGGTGCTTCTCGTCGTCGACATTCTTCTCGCTAAGCGACGAAGAGCTCATAATGGTAAAGGGGTCTGCGGCCGAATTGCAGAGCAGGAAGGCGACCGTGACAGAGGATGGAGAAGCTAAAGAGCGTGCTTGATAGGTCGTAACTCGGCATTCTGAATGAAGTACTTGTAGGAATTGATAGAAGATAGGCTCCTAGATATGGCAAAGATAGACTTTATCTACCATGCGGGCGCGGAAGCGAAGCGGCACCCACTGAATCAGGCTCGAGCGCCATAACGTGTTTGTTGCCAAACTTAAGCCACTTCTTGCGTTCATTTTGCCATTTATGCAACGCAATAAAATAAAATAAACAAGTAAAACTATACAACGAACCCCTCGCAAAATCATCGCCAGACAGCGTTACGATTGGCGCCCGGTATGTTGAAGCTCGGACAGGCACACGTCAGTCGCCGAGGCGAACCTGAGCAAAAGGGGAGATAAGATAAGGTTAACTTAAACCGCGAGTATTTACAAGGACCGCGACGCTACAGAACTTGGAATTTGTGTCGAATTCCTTGAATGCACTTCGAAGTACAAGCAAAAAACATACAACTTGTACAAGCTGGTCATGGACTTTCTGCTCGGATATATAACGATCATAGTCAGGTTGGAGCCGATATGTCAAACGATAACAAGGTCTGATGTATCTGGTAGACAGGGTACGGAAGAATACAGAGTGTTTTATATTGTACAAGATCCTTAAAAACGAATACCAACGATGCAAGAAGAGTCAAGACAGCATGAACATTGAAAAAAAAAAAAAACGGCCCGCAAAAAACACATACATATAAGAGGCAAAACACGGAAGGTATCATCTCTCTTCTCACTTCCTCACTAGTTCCGCATACTAATCAACGCGCGACTCGGGCAAACTGCACTATGTTCATCTTGTCGTAGAAGGACCGAGTGATCGTCTTTTCGTATCCAATTGCTTTTGCCTTGATTTCTGTAGATATGAATCTATAAGTGCCTGACATTCGTCACCAGCAGTGTACATCGGCTTACCACACAAATCTCTCATGCTCACATCCCAAGGGAAGCGCGTCCACCTCTCACATGATCTCTTCGACATCTCCTCCCAGTCATGATAATATGCATACGATGCACGGACCCTGCGTACATCGCTCGCGGAGAAAAAAATCAAGCCTGTCGGCTCTGAAACGAATTCCTTCGACAGCGCGCGCAGCATATCCTGCCGGGCTTCGATTTTGAGATTCGTAAAGCCCACGTTTGCCCTACCCTTCCTTGGCGAACCCAGCTTCAGCATGTCACGATGTTGAATCCGGACGCGATTCACGTGTGCGACGATGCGCTCGAGCTCCTCCATCTTCCCTACACACCCCATTTTCTGCACCTCTTCAGCGTGCTCCTTCGCCTCGAAGTAAACCGCTGCGAGGTCCTCGTCGTATTTGCCGGTCGCATAGGGTTTCAACAAGTCCTTATACCTTTGCATAAGCTCCCTGGATTTCGCCAGACCCTGTTTCTTGCAAACGTCCATGATGAACGAATGCATATTGGACGGTCTCTTGAGATGGATCGAGTTGTCCCCGTCGCGATTGGCATCCTTGGGCTTCGCCTTCCACTCGGGGCCCTTGCCCTTTTTGTCCTTGAACTCCTGAAGATCCTTTTTGTAGACTTCGGGATCGATGACGAGCCCCGTCTTCGAGCCGTCGAGGCACGCACAGAACCTGTTGGATATCGGTTTTGTGCTTAACGGAATCACTTAACGAGAGGTAGGTTCAAAATACATACATGTAGGCGAGCCGTTTCGTCCGTTCATCAAAATAGCCGTGCTCGTAGACCGCATTGTCGTGCATAACCGAATAGTTCCCGACAGCTGACTGATTTTTCAAAGACCCGAGGAGGAATGTCTGCAACTCGTGCACATGCGCATCGTAATCAGTCGTTGGAGGCACTCTTTGGAGGAGCTCCTTGACGGTCTCCGTATTCTGGACGAAGCACTTATTTAAGCCTTCGGGCGGGTTCGCATACGAGACATCGGCATTCCTGAAGTTCTTGACGATTTCGGGTTGCCAGATAGCAATCACCTTGTCGCCATCATAGTCACCTTACAAGGTAATAAGCTAGGTTTCCTCCAATAAAATCAAATAATTCAATATCGCACTTACCGCCACCAAGCATCGAAGCCAAAGAGCGCTTGCCTTTCGTGGAGAATATGATGACGTTGCAGAACTGGCGAAGTTCTGGACGCTCGACGGCTGTCACCTGCAACGCCGTTAAAACTGAAGTAATGCAACACGTCTCAGCCGATAAGGCACACCTTTTGGATGTCAGTAGGAACTTTGCAAGGATGGCGCGTGACCTTCGGATGTTCATCAAATAACGGTGCGAGTAAGCTTAGACAGGCAACATACGAGGACTTTTCCGCGGACGACATCAGTAGGTAGCATATCCTCTCCTAAGAACGACGACGCTCCCATACCGGAGCCTTGAATCTTGATATGTATCTCTCCATCCTCTAATACACCATAGGGATCTTAGGGGATAAATGAAGATAAGCGCAAGGCGAGAAACTACATTTTTTAGTCCTACCTGGCACGATGAAAGCTTCGCACGACATGCCAACGTCGATTTTGTACCTCTTAACGTAGCTGTCGACCGCCGTTCCGAGTACATTTTCCAACTTTGCCGCAAGTACACTGCAGGTACGCGGGTGGAAGCCTGAAGCCAACAAAACCATGACTGTTTCTTGCAAACTGGAGGGCTGGCCAGAAATCCTGATTATGCAATATCAGTTCATCCGACAAACGAAGAGACAGCACTAGAGCGCGCAGGATGAACAGCGACTGGACTCACTGGTCGTCCCACCATGCCGTCGAGCGCTGCTGCAATGCTGGGTCAATTTGCAGGTCGTCTTCGTCGTCTTCGTCGTCATTGTCGTCCTCTATCTGTCCAAACCCCATCGCGCGTGACTTGCCACCAAGCTCGCGGGCCATACGTGCGCCCATGACGCCGCCGACTTTCGCGACTTTGTAGAAGAGGCTCTCCATCGCATTCTGACCGTCCCATGTCGTGAGGCCACGCACCAGTTCTTCAAGGCCATCATGCATGAGTTTAACGAACGAGGAGGCTTTCACTCCATTCTCTGCAAGATTGATGATCGTCTCGGCCGACAGACGCGCTGGCGTTTTCATCTTGGAGGAACGTAGTACATCGACGATGAGCATAGCTTCGTCAAGCGGCTCTCCTTCGGCATACTTGATCTTTATCTGCGAGGGGCGCACATACGCTTCAGGAATTGTCTGCGTGTCATTGTATCTCCCTAAAGGGTGGAGAAGAATTAGTCCCTATTGACTTTATCAGTATCGCAAGATAGCATCAAAACTCATTTTGGTAATACCTTAGCACCACCCAGTCGACATTGTACTGCCGTTGGATAGGCTTCCCATTCAAATACTTCTCGAAGACGTTTCAAAAGAGGCGCATTTGCAACCCCGCACCCGTCGGTCATGTCCTGAGAGAAAGTAAATACGGTACTTCGAACATTTGACAAACGACCACTTACAAGCTCGCTTGGAAGTTTGCCCATTCCATCCCAAGATTCCGAAGCTTATACAGTAACAATGAAAGCTGAGTTTAAACGAATGTATAGTCCAGAATAAATGGACAAACGAACCCTGATCGTCTATAGTGTGAATATGCTCGGCTTCAAGCTTCAGACCTGGAACAGAATTGGAGAAACCGAGTGCGAAACGTGCTGCCCATTTCACGACGGTCTGAAGTTAAGCATAAAGTTAAACTTAGGTTCTCACAGGTGCAAAAGCACATTTCCCACCTGGTTTTGGTTTTCTTTCAGAGGGTTATGCCAATTTAAGAACCGCAAAAGTGACATTTGACCACCAGGCGAATCCACATCGTCCTTAGGCGATACGATCCTACGATTTTCGACGCGCTCGTTCGTCATGTACAAAAACACCGAATGTTCTTTCGATAATAGCCCGCGGTACACACGGCCATTGATCACGAAAGGGCGGTAGAAGAACGCGGCCAGGTCATCCGCCATGTTTTTGTTGTTCAAGATATCTTTCTTAATATTCACTCGGAGGAATGAATGCGAACCGAACCGACGCGCGAAGCGTGAGGACGGGCCCAGCTCCGGGCGATCGAGTTCGATGGTAAAGTTGTGCTTTCCGTCTTTCTTCCCGGCCTCTTTGAGCTTGCCAATAAAGTGGACCTTGCCTCCATACCAAGACGAGCTGCCACTGCAACCCAAACCTGCTGTCGGGCTATCTTGATGAGCCGCGAACTCTTTGTCGAGTTCCGTCCAAGGGGCCTAGGGAGAGCGAATCAACAAAAACATACCAGAAAACGCGGGTTGGAGCCACAACGCACCTTAGCCTGCAACTCCTCCTTGACTGCAGCCGCAAACTGTGTAGATTCCTTAGCCACTGCATCTGGGAGCAGCAGGCGCACGACTTGCGGTGCCGCGTTAGTGTTGGTACCCTTGAGCTTATCAAGTACAGCGACTGGTATGTCCCCATACTTCAGACGGCCCGCCGAAACCAACCGCGCGATCTCCCACTGTACCCCGAAGCTCAACTCGCGCTTGTCAAAGAATATTTGATAACTACCGTCGAACGCCTAGTATGATTTTGCTAAGCGTGGTGAATAAATCTATACAAAATGGATGAACACATACGATGAATACGGGTTCATGGTGATCACTTTCAGCACTGGGTTTGTTGGCGGGCTCTAAGACAAACGGATCATCTGGGTCCGTGCTGACCTTCGGGCGGGTATTCCTGGATTCGACTATGGTTTCACCACTCAAATAGTTGAACGAACGTTTGCCGAGCGTGGACCCCAAATTAGCGGATGTTGAACTTGCACTGTTCTTCTCTTTCAACGAAAGGGTGGGAATCGTTGCGCCTTGTGTATGATCACTATCTTCAATCGATGATTTAGCGATCGCTTTAAGAAATGATAAACTAACAAACATACCAGGAGAAGGATTGAAGAACACCATAGAGATTCCCTTGGTATTATCCCAGTATTGCTGCGATCCCTAGGAAAGTTTAGAGAGGCTCTCAGCCATAACCATAGCGCATCAAACCTACCGCTGAAGCAAGTGAGTTCTCAGACGCACTTCTTTCTAGACAGGGCGAGGCGATTCCGCGCGTCAGGAGCAGGTCTGTTTCAACTAAAACGCAATTCAAGTCAAGCACAGATATGAGTACTATATCGCTCACGGTCATCTTCATCTTCATCTTCCCCGTCCATTAATGGGGCATCGTTTTCCACCATCTCGTATTCGTCTCTTTCCAGCTTAGGTTTACGCACGTCGGCATGCTCATGGCGGCGTTGTTTGAAGCGCGCCTTCCCCGCGCGCGCTGGTTTGTCTCCCGACCCCATTGTGAGTGCGCTGAGTTCAACTGGTTGAGATTCAAGTCAACATTTCGCGAAGTGTGTCGCTATAAAGTCCCGAGGGCGTAGATGGGCGCAGAGAACTAAATGTAGCTAATCCGCGCTCGTTCGCTTGCTTCGAGTTCTTGACGCGTTGTTTGTTGTTTGGCTTCGATGTCGGCTCGGAAGCAACTTGAATTTTCTGTCTTGCTTGCTGTTTCCCCCAGCTTATGTATTGGTTTCTTTTCCGCTTGTGTTCTTGAGAAGCAGTTCATCGTACAATCAAGCTGGATTGGATGCTTTAACTTCATGTTCAGTTCCGGGTTCTTCTCTGACAGCGGCTTCTGACGCCATTCGCCATGCATCTTGAACCAATACTTTTTTCTAGATGGTCGGAACGGCTGCATCTGAGGCTAGAAAGTGCGAAGCAAGGGAACTATTGTAGGCGAGACTGACACCAGACCATTGCCCAGCTATATAAACCACCGGGGCTCACATCTCGGTGCCGATCCCTGGCCGATCCAATAATATGATGACAAATCTTGACTCGACTTTTCATATACCGCGCCCCCTTGAAACCCTTTGGTAAGTTCTGCAATTCGCCAAATAACACATTGACATAATTCCAATTACTGATGCTTCCACTTCCTCGCGGAAATTGGATCATCTGTTCAAGACACTTACCGGACTGTCTTCAGCGCTGTCGTGGAATGGGAACGAGTTCCTTCGCATGGTGTTGTTCTATTCTTCCGACGACCTTGTCGAATTTCTGGTGAAAACGTCTGTATAAAGTATATCATCCAGATACACTGTAACTCTCTCCTTTCCTCATACTCTTTGGAGAACTCTGACTAGTCATCGCATTGGTGCACGACGAAGGAGTTCGGCGAGTGTTCTTTGTCTTGGAACGAATTGGTTGACAGAACAGAAACGATGTGAAATTGATAAGTAGAACGAATAAATAAACGTGAATGAACAATATCTGAGGTGCCATTCCAGTCTCCAGATAAAGATGTTGGAACCCTAGGGAAGTAAACCCGTACATGCCATGCACTAAAAAGTCTAAAATCACTATCTCAAGGCAAGATCCATCCAGGATTGCTTTGTAATTTATTACATAATCTGGTACGAATATTCGCTTGACTCCTGCTCACAGCTCAGTCTTGAAACTGTCTCTGTTTCTGAGCGCTCTCTCCGTGCTATTTCTTTCTCAACCAAAAGTTTCCAGATACTGGACTTAGGCTAGAGATTGCAAAATGGCTGAAGTCGAAAAAACTGCTGAAACCGTCAAGATTGACGACGACGTAGAGGAAAGGTCAGACGTCGAGGACCACGAACTTGCAGATGTCGAGGAGAAGACAGGGGAGACAGTTCCCACAGAAAATGTAACCATGGACGAATCAGAGGAAGAGAAAAAGCAGAGGGCATGCAGGCAAAGTAAGCTTGTCGATTGTGAATACAGCGCATGCAGTGTTGTAACGAAATTTGCAACAATTTAGTCGAATTCTACTTCGCTGACTCGAACTTGCCGTACGACAAGTAAGCATTGCAGCCTTTTGCTATAGCTAAATTTAATTTGGGCAATGTCATAGGTTTATGTGGACGCTACACACCGCCAACGCCGAGCACTGGGTACCAATCAAAACCGTCGCATCGTTCAAGCGTATGCGCGAATTCTCTCCCCTTGGACCCGAATGGTTGCTGGAAGCACTCAAGACCAGCTCAGAACTAGAGATAGATGAAACGGATACGAAGGTGCGGCGGCGTAACGAGGTGAAGGAGGCGAAAGGGCAATTCCAGAGGAGCATATACGCTGTGAGTTTGCCATTGCCCTCATTTCCAAATCACATTATTGGTACTCGGTATCTCATGACGCCTGCAGAAAGGTTTCGGGAAGGAGGAACCGGGCCTACAACAAAAACTCGAGAAGTTTTTCGACGTATATGGTCGCGTCAACGCCGTTCGCATGCGACGCCAAAATGAAACGAAGGAATTCAAGGTCAGAACAAATACTAATTGTTCTCCTTCCGTTCTTTAACAATTCCTAAATAGAGCTCTGTTTTTGTTGAATTCTCGGACGAGTCGACGGTCCAGCGTTTCCTCAATGCCGTCCCGAAACCATCTTGGAATGGTGAAGAGCTGAAAATCATGACGAAGTGCGTTCTCATCTGAAGTCAATGCTCAATACCAAAAAGGCGATCTAATGTTTTGTATACAAATCCGTTTTCACTAAAAGAGATGCCTATTGCGAGATGAAAATCAAGGAGAAGGGACTCACTGGACAGGCGGCAAACTATCGGAAAGATAAGGAGGCTGGTACAGGGTTGCGAAGGGGATTTAACGCGTTCAGAGAAATGGACAAGAAGAATAAAGGCGACAAGAAGGATAAGGACAAGGCTGCAAAGCCGGATGTGTTCCTTGACTTCATGGGCGCGAAGTTGAAGGTCAGCGATGATGACGGTGGTCACGTGGACGATGCAGAAGTCCCATACGTGAAGGGTACTGCGCTCAAGGTCAGCGGCTTCGAAGGGGACCTGATATTCAAGGATGTCAAGGTACGTACTTCTGGCACCTCTGCTAGATTCCCTAAACTAAAGTGTAAATGTTAGGACCCGATAAAAGAGCGGTTTACACGCGCCTTCGTCAAGTATGACAAGGGCGCAGACTGGGGTCTTGTGGGGTTCGATAAGGCGCTCTCTGAAGAGGACACCGCTTTCGTCAAGGAAAAGGTCAAGACACTCAATGGAAAGGAAGTCGTGTGGGGCCCTGCAGAAGGTGGGTAATGATCCCCTGCATTCTAATCTATAGTCTGACACTCCTGTTTGGCGTCACAGAGAGTGAGGAGAAGGCGTTCCTCATTGAGCGGGCACAAATGGCTGCGCGAAAGGCGATCTCGGTGACAACTCGTGGTGGTAAGGGTGGACGCGGCGGGTCTCGTGGCGGGTCTCGCGGCGGGTCTCGCGGCGGGTCTCGCGGCGGGTCCCGCGGTGGATCTCGAGGTCGCGGTGGACGTGGTGGAGGGCGCGGAGGGGGCGGAGACCGCCGCGAGGGTAGAGAGAAGCCGAAATCATCCGCCGGACCTGCAGAGGCGAACGGAAAGGAAGGCTCTGCAGATGATACGCAGACCGGCGAGAAGCGCAAACGTGCGATTGAGCCAGACGGTGGCCCTGATGTCGGGGTCCGTGGCGCAGCAGTGCCGGTTATCCAGGCTAGCAAGAAGGCGAAGACGGACGATGCGGTGGCTGCTTCAGCATAGGGCTGCTTGACTCTTGGATACTGGTTGCTCTTGATTGGGTGTGCGATAAGATTTGGCTCTTGCTTGGCCTCGAAGCTACAAAAGTCGTCTGCGAAACGACACTGTACTGTTATGCGATAACATCTATATGGGTTTGGAGGCTCCCTGCTCCGTGTTCCCTTGCACTTTTCATTTATATAAAAAGCTCTATGTACCTCTATGGCTCGGCGATTGAGCCGCCTACATTGATATTCACATGTAACGCTTTTTCTAGTGTGAAATAAAATACTAGGTAGTATAGCGGAAGGTGACACTGCGATTCCCTTTCTCATCAGCGTGAAGCTCCTCTTGCTCGCGCTCCTCACCCGAGAGTGACGACAGCCGGCTAGCGTTCCTTGCATTCAGGTGCTTGTAGTA
The DNA here is from genome assembly GCA_021029095.1 of Phellopilus nigrolimitatus. NCBI lineage: Eukaryota > Fungi > Basidiomycota > Agaricomycetes > Hymenochaetales > Hymenochaetaceae > Phellopilus > Phellopilus nigrolimitatus. The sequence continues at coordinate 390,931 of JAJOHG010000011.1, forward strand.
CACCGTCTGCACTATCCATAGGATAGTTGCAACACCTGCAAAAACGATGTTGATAATGTTGCCGTGTTTGAAATCTGCAGGACAGATAGAATACATTCAATGCTTTGGAGTAGATTATCTTGAGTCGTTATAATGAAACGTACCAGGACTGTCATTGGCTTGATAAATCTGTGTTACAAGGATAATAAGAGAAGAATCAGATTATATATGCGGAGTCAGCTTACCTGGCTACCCCAGGCTTTTCAGGGAAAAAGGGCGTCAACATTAATATCTTCGAAAGAAAGTAGATCGAATTCCTCACTTCCGTATATGTTAGCGGCGCCTATAACTGCCCCTGAAGCTATTGTACGCTTTCCGACACTCCCGGTGTTTTCGGACATCCAAGCAATATTCAATGGATGAGTATAAGGCCAAGACTGGACAACGCATGCTGCGAAATACCTTATTCGGGTTGTATTAGTTTTGTGATCGCATGAGAAGTGTAAAACACATTTACTTAACGCCTTTGCTCGAGTTGGCTGGAAGGGCACGTAGCAAGATCCATCCGACGAGCTGCCAAGCGGCTGCGACGATAGGGATTGAGTAAAAACACAAACCAAAATATGAATACTGCTTATTCACCTCCGAACGCTCCGTGTAGACCTCGTTCTCGCACGCGATCAGAGTGCCATATGATCAACACTGACGTGATACACGTCAGGACGTATGGGGGTGCGGTCAGCGCGTTCGCAACGAACTACAGGGAAGATTGCATGGGCAGATGTTATCGCATAGAGTTTGGATTGAACATACAACGTTGAAATTGAACGACTTGATAACCGTCGGCAGGTCTGGCGAAAGAAAATTAGTTACTTAATGAACAATTCAAAGAAAAGAGGAGAAAGAGGGTAGGACAGAATGACGCATACATGTCGCTAAAGGAGTCGTCGGAGTCAGTCCGATAGCTGTTATGATTAGATGGCCCCAAAGGCCAAGGTCGGTGACGCTGTCTTTGACATCAGCCCAAGTCACCGTTGACCTTAACAGCAAAATCACGTCAGCTCCACCAGAATCGTATGGTAATAGCAACCATGCTCACTCGTAGATTTTCTTCGCAGGATCATCCCTAACAACTCTTGTTACCGCGATGCGAACCTGCCGCTCATCGAACCAAGGTTTCAGGCCTCTCAGGCCCCCCTTCGTACGAGACGCGTTCAATGGAAGATAGAACCTAATAACCGATTAGAATGAATAGCCACAGCTAGAGTTTAATAAACTCTGACCAAGTTAAGACAGCAATCACAATGGTTATTATTCCGTCAACGAGAAACAGCCATTTCCACCCGAAAAGACCTGCGACACCCCGTAGCTGGAGAAGACCACTGAGTCGCCGCGAGAACAAGTTGAGTACAATACTCCGTTTAATCGTCAAAAGCAAAAAGGTCAAACCTCGCCATGAGTCCGCTCACCGCACTCGCTATATTCTACCATGTCCGATAATCTCAGAGCAAGAAAAAAAGGTATAAAAAAGGAATAAATTACCTGCACACCCCAAAACCATGCCAAACGAGTTGCTAGCTCCGTACTTTTGTAAAACCCACCGAAATACAATAATGTCGCAGGGATCACACCGCCTTCAGTAATGGCGATGACTAATGGGCATGGCGTTTTTCAGCAAGGGAGTTGTGGAGACCTTTTGAGTACGTACAGGAGCGAACTGTAACAGGCAACGTCATGAGTACATACTTGACATCGACGATAAAGGTGTACTCGCCCGCCAGATAACCAGCTTTGTCCTTTATTAGAGCATGCGCCATGGTCACTAAGCCCCACGAAAACATGAGAATCGGAATCCCTAAAAAACAATTAGTAGGATCTCGAGTTGAGTGGTGAGCAGTTACTTACAGCGCGAAGGACCGGTTATCTTCGCAATAACAGCACCAGTGAGAGAAGCGACTGAGAACAGAACAGAGTAAATCGCCGTTGCCGTGTTCACAACATTGATATTAAACCCAAGGTCTTGCGGTAGGTTATCAGAAATGGCATTCGAATTGTTCGTGCGATCCATGTTAAGGACGAAAGTCGTCAGAAGAAGCCAAGGAAATAAGCGCGTGTCCAGAATGCGGATGACCTTCGCTTCTTCATCTCTGGTATACTCGAGATCCCGGACGAAGAAAGGGTTAGCTTCATCACGGTCGTATCTCGGCGAGTTCGCGAGCTGATCAATCTGCACTGCTTCTAAGACGTGTTTCGCGCTGCTTTCGTTTGTCTCTTCACTTTTGCGGTGAGTTACCGAAGAATCCAACTCCCCGGGCATAACGAGGAGAGAGTATGGAGGCTCGGGCGGTTCGAAGTGTATACGTAGAGCACGATTGAGGAAGTCGAAAGACCAAGACGAGCGCGAAAAACCCATGAAAGACGCTCAGACATCCACAAAATAGTCCCGATAGTGAATGGCGAGATGAGCGAGCAGAATGGCATCATTTCTGGTTTCGTCATTCAGTATATTGGTTTTTGCCACAAGCATACCATTCTGATGCAAGCCATATGTACGATAAGCTCGAGCGCCCGCCGAATATAAATTTGAATGTACGCTTTTTGCTGTTTAGGTGGGAATTGGTAGACGAATGAGGTTCTGACCTGCGCACGGCAAACATTTGACTGATGATCGACGCGCACGGGTATCTAAACTCCGCACATTGCTGGCTAACGCGGCAAGGTTCATGCCGCTCGCCCGTAAATCCCAAAAGTACAACATTTATATACTGTAACATAATTCTAAATCAATACTAGCGCAACCGACAGATTTCTTTTGGCTACGTCGTAAATCGGAAAGTCATGCTGCGGTTGCCCTTCTTTTCCGACGCCAGCTCCTCCTTCTCCCGCTCCGCATCTGATAGCGCGGATAGAAGCTTCGCGTTCCGTGCGTTCATGTACTTGTAGTAATACTTCAGTACAAACCACAAGACTAATGCCACTCCCGAAAACACAATATTGATCGTATTTCCGCGCTTGAAATCTGTTATCAGGGCGTTTACGAGCTTCAACATCGAGCAACTTCTGAAATTCAGAGAAGCATAGGAGAAAACGTACCGGGCGAGTCGTCTGCTTGATAGATTTGGCTTCCCCAAGCTACGCGGAATATTAATAAGACGTCAATTTAAAAGACGGGCGTTTTCACTCACTTCCATATATATTTGCTGCTGCGATGACTGATCCCGAAGCAATGGTCTTCTTGCCGATCGTGCCCATGTTTTCCGCCATCCAAGCAATGTTCAGCGGGTGGTTCATGGGATACGACTCGACGACGCATGCTGCGAAATACCTGGGCAAGAAGAACAGGGTATCAGAATTTTACAGAAGCATTCGATTATATAATGAGAAATCCAGTACTTTACGCCTCTACTGGAGTCGCTCGGGAGAGCACGCAGAAGTATCCAGCCGACAAGGAACCATGCGGCTGCACGAAACACTTATGATTAGCTCCTTCTATATGGGTACATCTGAGGCGTTAGACGCTCACCACCGAACGCTCCGTGCCAGCCACGTTCGCCTGTACGATCCGAGTGCCAGACAGTCAGCACCATCGTGATGCATAACATGATATACGGAGGAGCCGTCAGCGCGTTCGCAACGAACTTCCAAGAAGCGGTAAGTACAAGATTTCAATAGGCCGCAAGAAGGTAATTAGCACGTACGACGTCGAAGTTGAATGATTGGATGACTGTCGGTAGGTCTAAGGATAATATGTTTCAGTAAATGCATTGTTTCTCCTTCGAAATTTGGAATGCTACAAACATGTTCCCAACGGTATCGTGGGCGTCTGTCCCACCGCAGTAATGATCAGATGCATCCAGAAGCCGAAATCCGTCGCGCTATCTTTGATATCGGTCCAAGTCACCTTTGAGCTAAGAAAAAATGAATTAATCCCTTGAATTCTACTGTGTACCGCGCAATGCGTACTCGTAAGCCCTTTTCGCAGGATCGTCTCGAACAATTCTGGTAATCGCGATCTGAACCTGGCGCTCGTCGAACCATGGCTTCCATCCGCGTAGACCGCCTTTTGTACGGGACACGTTTCGCGGCAGGTAGAACCTAAACATCATTGATTAACTAATTAAAAGAATGAGAGACAGGACATGAAGATCATACCAAGTGGCGATAGCAACGAATACGGTTATTATTCCGTCAACTATAAACAGCCATTTCCATCCGAAGAGACCACCAACGCCTCGAAGCTGCAGGAGGCCGCTATTTCAGGAAAGAAAAAATGTTATCGGTAGTCTAAATTGTATGCACCAAAATTTTCTTACCTAGCCATGAGTCCACTGACCGCACTTGCAATATTCTGCGTTAAGGGGAAATCGTTAAATAACTGAATAAATATTATTTATCAGAAGAGCGAACGTCACCTGCACTCCCCAAAACCATGCTAAGCGAGTTGCCAGTTCTGTACTTTTGTAGAAGCCTCCAAGGTATACCAGTGTCGCAGGTATCACGCCGCCCTCGGTGATTGCAATGACTGAAAGCTGCATTCGGCATTGCAAAACCAAGTTTTGTAAAAGAGACGCTTACAAGAACGGACTGAGAAGATATTTGTAAGATTATAAATGAGTCACAAGAAAAAGAAAAGCACTCGCCAGTAAGATAGCCTGCCTTATCCTTTATTAAAGCATGTGACAGAGTAACCAAACCCCAGGAAAACATAAGAATAGGAATCCCTTGAAACAACGATGAAGATGAGAACCCAGCCTGAGCGATTGACCATGCGCTCTCTTACATCGACCGGGGCCAGCAATTTTCGCAACGACCGCGCCAGAAAGACAGAAGACAGAGAAAAGCACGGAATAGATCGCCGTCGCGGTGTTTACGATGTTGATATTGAAGCCCAAATCGGCAGGCAGGCTGTCGGAAATGGCATTCGAATTGTTGGTGCGATCCATATTTAAGACGAAAGTTGTAAGAAGAATCCACGGAAAGAGGCGAGTGTCCAAGATACGAATGACCTTGGACTCTTCCTCCCTGGTATAATCGAGATCCTGAACGAAGGAAGGGTTGTCCTCGTCGAAGCCATAGCCAGTGAGACGCGGTAGCTGGTCGCTATGTCCGAGCTCTGATCCGAGCTTCAAGATATCGGAAGTCGCTTCTCCGCTCTTGCGTTTAGACTCAGTGACATTTTTGGACATCATGAGCGTAAACGCGAATCGTAGAGGCGAGGTAGCAGCATAGCATCCCTGAGTATTTAAAAAGAAGAAACAAATGAGATGAGGAGATGCAAAGTTAGGATTGCACCATCTTGTCGAGATGCCATTGGACTGTAAAATCTTGTATATAGATATTTATCGTCATAAAAAAACTTCGATATGCTCCACTCCAGGCACAACTGACAGTGAAAAGAGACAGGCACAGTGGGACGGTGGATTGCAACAGAGAAGACGGAAGTGAGGTGATTTAAGGGCGAGCGTCGATCATCTTTTAAAAAAAACCTTGCCGATCGACATGCCATATTTAACCTCCGCTGCAATGAAAAAGGCTTGTCAGTTGGCACTCTCTTCACCTTGCCAGTAACTACTACAATTGCACATGCGTATGCATTTCCCTCTAAGTTCTAAAATATACTCTAACCCGCATCGCTAGGTAGTAAATACAAAAGTGGCACTGCGATTGCCCTTCTTTTCCGCCTCCAGCTCCTCCTGCTTCAGCTCGTCCTCTGATAGCGCAGACAGTCGCTTGGCGTTTCGCACATTCAAATATTTATAGTAGAATTTTAGGACCGCCCACAATACCAGTGCCACTCCCGAGAAGACGATGTTGATCGTGTTTCCACGTTTGAAATCTGTTATCAGTCAGAAAATCCTATTTAGCTACAGGTATAAGGGAAAAACTTGCCGGGTGAGTCGTCGGCCTGATAAATTTGGCTTGCCCACACTAGAGAACCGATTTTCTGTTAGGATAAAACATAATTCGAGTTGAATAATCGGTTACCGACCTCCGTATATGTTTGCTGCCGCTACGATCGCTCCCGAGGCAATGGTCTTCTTGCCTACTGTACCCATGTTCTCCGACATCCAAGCAATATTCAGCGGGTGATTCATGGGATACGAATTGACGACGCATGCTGCAATATATCTGCACAAGCGGAAATGACGCATCAGAATTATTTGAGACATTCGAACGGATGATAAAAACGCAGTACTTGACGCCTTTACTTGTGTCACTCGGAAGAGCGCGCAAAAGAATCCAACCTACGAGAAACCATGCGGCTGCGGGTATCGGGAAGAGATACTTAGTTTTTGGTTAACAATGTTACTGGGTCTTCATCCGCTTACCACCTATCGATCCGTGCCAACCACGTTCATGCACGCGATCCGAGTGCCAGACAACTATGACCATCGTAATGCACAACATAACATATGGAGGAGCCGTCAGCGCGTTCGCAGCAAACTACAAAAAATTGTAATACGTCAGATCAAAATGACGTGAACGTTGAGAACTGGCACGCACGACGCTGAAGTTAAATGACTTGATGACCAATGGTAGGTCTAAGAATCGATCATCCTCGGTTAGCGCATTGTCTCCTGCGAGATTTGGAAGTAACAAACAAGTTGCCAACGGTACTGTGGGCGTCTGTCCAATAACGGTTATGATAAGATGCATCCAGAGGCCGAAATCGGAGACGCTATCTTTGACGTCGGCCAATGTTACCTTTGTCCTGGAAAAATAGACATTAAATCTTTAGTGCTGAACAGATCTGCAACACGTACTCATAATTCCTTTTCGCAGGATCATCACGAATGACTCTTGTAACCGCGATCTGGACCTGTCGTTCGTCGAACCACGGCTTGCGTCCTCGGATTCCGCCTTTTGTGAGAGACGCGGTCTTCGGGAGATATGACCTGAATTTATTCATGTTCATCAAGAGCATAAGAGACTGCATAGAAATGCGCACCATGTGATGACAGCAACAATTACTGTAAGAATCCCATCGATAATAAAAAGCCACTTCCAGCCCTCTAGGCCGCCGACGCCTCGAAGCTCCAGGAGACCGCTAATTAAGCGAAAGAAGGAAGGTGGTAAGGGTGGTTACAGGTCAGCCTTTATGCCCGCACAACACGTTTCATAACGACCTGGCCATTAGTCCACTGACTGCGCTCGCTATGCTCTGCGAACGAAAAACGGTAGTCGTCTTATGAGTGGAAGTTAATATATGATCGAAGAGCAAATGCCACCTGAACTCCCCAGAACCATGCTAGACGGGTCGCCAGCTCCGTACTTTTATAGAAGCCTTCAAGATACACAAGAGTTGCAGGTATGACACCACCCTCCGTGATTGCGATAACTGAAAGGGATTTTCAGCGTTGGAAGTCTTCGTGATGAAGAGATGCTTACAAGAACGGACTGAGAGCGAATTGTGTGAGTTCGCACTGAATCATGAAGGAAACAAAGCACTTGCCTGTCAGATAGCCCGCCTTATCCTTTATTAGAGCATGCGCCAAGGTAACCAAACCCCATGAAAACATGAGCAAAGAAATCCCTTTAAAACACAACGGTCACAACACGTATCCAGTGATGACTATGTGCTCTCCTACATCGAGCGGGGCCAGCGATCTTCGCAACGATAGCACCAGAAACACAGAAAACAGAGAAAAGCACAGCATTTATAGCCGTCGCGGTATTCACAACATCGATATTGAATCCTAGGTCCTCCGGTAAATTGTCAGAGATAGCATTGGAGTTGTTGGTTCGGTCCATGTTTAGAACGAATGTTGTAAGGAGGATCCATGTGAAAAGACGGATGTCTAGGATACGAATGACTTTGGCTTCTTCCTCCTTGGTGTAGGTGAGGTCGCGGACAAAATAAGGGTTGTTTTCGTCAGAGCCGTAGTTGTCGAGTCGCGGAGAAAGGTCGCCATTGTGCCCAGACTCGGATACAACTTTTACGCTGCCAGAATCGGTTTTTATCTGCGACACGGCGTCTTTTTCAGACATCCTAGACGTAGATACAGAGCACAATGGAGGTGGTCGGAATATCTGAGAGGTCGCGAGCGTTTAAGAAGAAAAGGACAGCGCCTCGTTTTTATTTGAATTGCATCATCAGCTTGAGATGCAAATTATAGGGGAGATAACACAGGTCCGCAAAGACTTATCGCAAAAAACCTTTTCCCTCCCTTGATACCTATGTCTTTCTTCCCTGGATTGCATGTGCTTTACTCCAGCTGAAGAACTACTTTGAACTAGCGTGCGTGATTGAAGGATGATTTCTACAGCAAAAAGTGATCATGGGAGGTTCTATCTTCACACGATTGAGCGCCGATCATTGCCACTCCGCTTCCCAGACGAATAAGGAAACAATTAGTAGACAGTCCGAAATTTTTTACAATTTTCAAATTCTATACTTTGCAAGCCACCACCGAATGGCCTCAAATGACATACGTGTAGACTCCACCTGCTCCAGACTATGGCCCTTTCCCGGAAAACATAGCATGTCCACAGGCGTCCCCTTCCCCTTCAGCAGATGATACAAATTTCTCCCCTGCGAAGGCGGCACCCGCTGGTCCTGCTCGCCGAGGAGCAACATCACCGGCGCGATGATGTCTTGCGCATGGAACGAGGGGGAGTTGCGGAACAGGTACGCGTACCCGGCCGAATCGAGGCGTGCCGTACCCTTGAGTCCGAATTCGGAGTAGCACCAATCAGGGATGTCCGTCAGCGCGACCATCTCACCCGCATTGATTACTGGATTCCGCAAAATAGCAGCGCTGAAAAATGTCGGATACTGGCCAATCACTAGCATATATGGAATTTGAGCGAGGTCGAGAGATCGTAAGAAGAAGGGATGCGCTTACGGTGCGCAGCAATGAAGCCTCCGTGACTTCCACCGTAGACGAATTGACGCCCTATTCCCTCCTTGATAACCCCCTTGTTGATTAGACCTTTCGTTAAGTCTATACAGTCCTGAATGTCTATGTCTCCGCAATTCCCGAGAAGATCCTTAACATGTTTCATTCCATAGCCAAGCGAACCGGTATAATTTGGTAAATAAAGTGTATCTAGGTTGAAATTCCGTCAATGAAGTCCGGGAATAAAGAGAGGGGAATAGACCTTACATTTCTCAAGAGCAAGAGCGGCGTAAGTAGGATTGAAAGCATTCGTAGAACAAGCATGCGGACCACCGTGAGGAATCATGATCGCCGGGTTTAACTTCTCTCCTTCATTTTCGTCAGCGGCTTCGTTAATTGTTTCGATGACAATGCTCTCCACATGTGGCTTATGGGCGAGAGTGTAAGTCGTCTGGCAAAGTCTATCCAGGGCCATAGACACTGACATATTTGATATATTTCAGAAACATCGTCTCCGTATAACAGAAGCATAAACACGTACCACGAGAGGACAATAAGGGCTTGTCAATCACCCGCAAATGCACATCATCAGGTGAGAACGCACCGAGGACAAGCTGATTCGGCACATCCGTGCGGCTGCGCATGCACAGAAATCTCCGCGCGTGGTCCGTGTCCAGCACCGTCCAGCTGAATACGTGCCCGCGCTGCTGCGCCTGGTCCACGACTGGCGTGCACGCACCGGTCTCTACACATACGCGGTACACCGTGCTGTAATGCGTGCGCAGGGAGTGTAGAAGCACGTGCAGCCTCCCCCCGAGTACGAGGAATGGCCGGCGCGGGAGCTGGTCAAGATACAGCCCCGGGAACTGGTCGCGCGCGACGTCCGGCTCCCAGACTGTGTCCACGAGAATTTTGTCTTCTCTCGCCTGCAGATCCAGGACGCGCAACTGAGCGGAGGAGTGATGAGGCCCGTCCACTTCGTGCGAGAGATAGATGAGGAGATCCTTCCCGTCATGCTTTATATACCGAGGAGAGCGACACGAACGGTCTTTTGGTGTCAAACGCTTTGGAGTGCATTGAATAATTCCCCGCTCTAAGTCATGTGAGTCTCTTGTAAGATTCCATATTGCTGACGGACGATTGTGACATCCGACTATTCCTGGGAAACGGCCATCCGAAAGGTGTTCGTAACCTGTCGTAAAGATACTGTCTCCAGCTTCGTCGAAAGTAGCCTGTCCAAAAGACACTCTCACAGTCTCCTGGAAGTTCTGGGGATCGACACGTCCTACGATGGAGGTCAACGTCTGGCCGCTATGATGATCATATCCTTTTCTGGAGTCTGGCGGGGGAAGAGTATCGAGAGGTAAGTCCCATCGGAAAACGAAAAATGACGGCCTTTTCTTTCCGATGAATTTTTCTCCGAGCGGAGCGGCAAAGCGGAAATTGTCGAAAGGCATCCCATCGGCAGGACTGGCAGGACTGTATTCTGCATTGGCTTCAGCGGTGTACACAAAGCGTGTTTCTTCCTTGTCAAAACCGTAAGATGCGAACACCTCTGAAAATAAAAAATCTTCAGGACTATGTATAGCCATTTCTTTTCTCTCACACTCACCGTCAGCATAAAACGCCCCGTGCGTTCTAGTCACATCCTGGATGTTTTTCAATGCATCGCCGCTCCAGACTTCGACAAAACGTTTCTTTCCATGACTCTCTTCTGAGTACGCCTCCCTTAAGACGACAAGCAGTTGACCGGAAGGCGAAACGTACGAGGCGATCGCGTCAGACTGGTCCTGAGAGGGCGTCGCGAACTCCTCTTCGGGAGAGACGAAGACATGTTTCACTGAGTTTCGTTTGCCATTCTGGGCATGATCGTTCACGGAGGTCGTAACACGAATGACTGGCGGGCTAGTAACTAGTGAATAGTGAATAGTGTAAGGCAAGTCGTCCTTAGTCGACAATCGATTTCCTTTTTATATTTGAACATGTAGAGCTTACCGTTCACCTCAGAGTTGTTTCGAACGAACTGAGCTCCTGTGTAGACGGGTAATTCGGCTAGTTCGTAGAATAGATTCCCGCTTGTCGCAAAAAAGCGGTGTCCGTCCTCAGACTGCATACTTCTTCACCTTTCTACGCGATCGATCGATCGATAAAGCTATCTGCGAGAGTAACGTCGCGACAAGTTAGTAATTAAGAGAAATGAGACCGGCGGATTGATTGTAAAAACTTACAGGCTATCCAGATTTTTCAAGAGCGTCGGCGCACAGTGCCAAATCGTTATGTGTGTTCACGCTTCTCGCCCGCACTCCGATTTCACGGTCGAACTTCGTCTATTCAGAGAGATAGAATAGACGGATGCGCATTAGAGATTCTAGAGTGTCAATAAGCTTTGTGAGCACACGAGCTTCGAACGGCCTCGAGCCCGGCTTAGATGAAGAAAGAGCTACGCATACCGAATGCTACAAAGCAGGGACTTTAAGCAAGTGAGACGGCGTACGGTAATGTTCACACTGAGTTTCTTCCAGAGGAGCGAGTCGGGATACTGATTGCTCAGCTTGAGGTATCAGCCAATCGGAAGCATTTCTACGACTCATCTTCTATTTCTTTTCACGATCCGTAGCCCGGCCGCAGGCGAAAACGAGAAGGTTTCCTGCTTCATAGATTTATATAGTAGGTAGGCGAGAAGGCGGGTAGGTATATTCCCGCATGGCGAACTGCCGACGAGGTGGTGGTGGCTTGAAGATAGAACCATATAGATGCGCGATATGCATTGTATTATATTATTTATAATATAAGGCTGGAATTTATTTTTACGTATGTACTGGCGCGTGCAGTGGCCATCGCGATTGTTTCAATGTTTGTGCTTGCGACCGGAACGGTGTAAGACGCGAACGTCTCTTCCTCCAGCCACCATCATTCCTAACTCGATCGCGAAAAATGCCTGTGGAACGTCAACACCACCCGTCTCTTTGGATATCTGACGGCAACATAGTCCTTTCTGCCAACAAGAATTCAGGCACAGAGCACGAGAGCTCTAAATCTGAAGTCTTATTCCGAGTACATAAGGGCGTTCTTGCGAGACATTCACAGGTTTTCGCAGGAATGTTCACCTTGCCTGAGGTCTCTGAGTTTGCTCCTGGTGTGAGAAAAAATGCAAACGAAATGTATGAAGGAGTGCCTTTCATTGTAATGCCAGACTCCGCAGACGAGATTGAGGCTATGTTGCATGTTCTGTACGACCCTTTGTGAGTGCTGATCTACGATTCTTCCTGTGATCTTTGGCGTTAAACTATTACAGGTATCTCAAACTAGAGAGACGAGACTCCGATTTACCCGTCTCCGTCACGCCGTTGATGACGGTCGTTCGAAAGTACCAGTTAGACGCCATTGGTGCTCATATAGCGAAGCACGTCAAGGATGATTGGCCGACTACTTTAGATGAATGGGACGAAGTCGATGCCCAAACACAGCCCTATCCTGCCAACACGTTTTTGCAGGCGTGGCCACTCACGCTCCTTCCCGAGCCTGTCGCTGCCCTCAGATTCTCAAGATTGTTCGACATGAAAGCCATTCTCAGCGCCGTATTCTACGACCTGTCGCGGTGCTGGTACAGCGAGAATTGGCCAGAGAAGGAGCCTAAATCTCCGTTTAATCCAAACCGCAAGGGTGCGCGCTGGAACTTGCTCAGTGCACAAGACTTCCTTCGACTCGGACAACTGAAGGAGGCAGTAGCAAAGTGCATTGTATCCTTGGCTGAAGAGAATCCGTCACGCCTTCTAAGCGGGAACTGCACTTATAGCACCGATGAAGAGAGGATCAAAATTGCACAAGAGGAAATTAGCACGGAGGCGCTTGCGAGCCGGGATGCTCTCCGAGTTCTTCGCCGCTACACAAACGAAGATACACTTAAGACTCGTGGACTGTGCCGGAGCTGTGCGCAGACGTTCGCAACGAAGATTAGAACTCTGAGAGTTGTGGTCTGGGGAGCGGTTTCTAGTACGGTTTATAAAAAGTAAGTTCTTCTTCGATGCTAGTCTCACGGGCTTTCGCTAGGAAAGTTTAATCTAACTTTCAGCTCAAGTTAGCTAATGAATTGTAGATAATCTCTTGTTTCACGGATGCTTCCAAGAAATCCGGGCGGTAACGCAAGTTCTCTTAAAGAGTTTTTCACACATGGTAATGGTTCTAGATCTTCTCGTTGCAATGTACGGTATGTCTTGTGCTATAATATTAGCTTTCTGAATTACAAGTTACTGAGAAAAGTTGTTGAAATCTGAATGTTTGGAGCTCGGCTGAGGACCGCAGAAGAAAAGAAGTTAGAGTTTATTGACCGCTCGGCTGCAAAAGTTACTAACTTTTCCCCGCCAAAATCACGACTTTCCGGTTAGCTAACTCCGGTTAACTAACTCGGCAAAAAAAGTCTGTTCGGTGCACGTCCAATTTAGCTAACTGGGTGACATGAGGTGACTTACCGGTAGCAACCGGCTGTCACTGCTGCACCTCCGACTCGCTTGTATGTACAGTTGAAATTGTAATAATGCATAACCTCATAATGCATAAATCTGATAATGCATAGGGTTAGGCCGTCTCCCGAGTTGGGAGGCGGGTAAATCGGCTGCATAATGCATATTGCATAATGCATAGATTTTTTAGGAAAATTTTGCATAATTTAGGGTAAGAGGCCGTATTTTTGGTAATTACTTGAGGCTTGATTGTCGTGTCAAATGTCAAAATTGTGATCCTTGTCTATGTATTCTCTCTACAGGATGGAATGGACCTTTGTGCGCAACTCGAATGCCTTTTACTATCACACGCAGAAGCGAAGGGTAGTTTGGAACTGTCAAAAATGGTGAGAAACTTCCGCGGCTATCTCTTCTCCATTCATTTTAACGCTTGGAAAGTCAAAATCATAGCTTCGAGTTGACTGTCATTTCCGAACCAAATTTCCTGCATGCGGTGCGGTTCAAGGTCTTATTGTAAGATAAATTCTAATAAATTTAAATAATAGAATAATATTAAATTAAATAATAATTAATATTGATTATTCTCGTACTGCATAAATCCCATAATGCATAGCCTTTGGGTGGGAACCGACGTTATGCGTTATGACAATTTTAACTGTAGTATACTGGACACTTTTTCTTTTTTGCATCATGCATACAGCCTTTGGAAAAGGCTTGGACATAGATAGTTTTTATGTATAGGGATTTTTTTTCAATGAAGTCGGCACGGTTGTGAGTACATAGGTGTTTTTATCAAATGCGAATCATTAAATCCATTGCTGCCCACTGCAGAGATGGCAATAACAGCAGAAGCAGCAGAAGCAGCCATTCTACAGTACAATTGGCGGGCTTCTGCATCTGCGTGAACAGCTTTTACTTTGCCACCTCTGCACGAGCCATGGCGAGTGTTCGGCGGTAAGCTCGTTACATTCCGTGACTATTACGTGACATTATGTGACAGAACCTAGCTAAACGACTGGCAAGGCAGCTACATAGTTAAGTAAGTCGTCCAGCCGAACGGGGCCTAAGCCAGTAAGCATATCTATTTCGGCATGCCATTTACCATCGGAAGTGTTGACGATGCCGCCTAGGCGGATTTTCAGCATAAAGAAAGTAGCATGCTCCACAGATTTGATTTCAAACATGCCCCACTTCTCTCGGTCCTTGATCCCATACGGTTGGCTTGCCTAACCGAAAATCGGGCTCAGCCGCCTCGCAGGAGAAGTTGTATGCGCGTAGAGACTCACATGAATAGATCTTGACATCATTCGGCCTAGTTCATAAGCGAGATCCGACCGGGTCTTGGGGGTATGGTCTGCCCTGAAGAGCCTAAAAGTTTCGCAGCGCTCGGCAGGAAGCCCGATATCATAATATCCCGGCCACTTGGAGGGTGTAAGGAGCTGCTAGCGGTATAAAGGACACAGAGGAACATACCGATACCAGAATCTTAATCGTTTCGTGCCCACCACCGATCAAGTCAGCGACGGAGTCTTCTGCATTAGCAATTCTACTTTTATCCTGCACCAACGCATGGACAGGGTTTCTATTGGAGAACCTCAACGAGATCGGAGGAAGAGGGGTGAAACCCAAGGGAGGCTGGGCGGGGCGCCTGAACGTCTGGGGAACATTTACGCTATAGAAACGAGTCCTGTTTTTAGCCGCGAAACATCGTAAGTAGTGGGTAGCGACGTACACGCGAACAGGCATTTTTATATAGGTGATGTGATGCTGCTTGCACAAGTGAAAGTGGTTGGTCGATGCGGGGCTGAACTGTGGTGAAAGCATGTCTGGGGATTCTGGGAGGTATATATACGTTCTGCGGTGCATTTAAGCCACCACCACCACCACCGCCTGGCCTAAGCCGCAGCAGTCAAAGAGGTCGGGACCACCGCTGACATGTTGCACACAAGAATGAAGCGTGTGCACGCGCCAGGGGAGCCCTGCAGCCACAGAACCAAAACATGTCCTTAGGCTTACTTTTCGCCGAATTTGGTAAGTCCGTGCACCCAGGAACAAACAGAGAAGGCCTTTGCTTGGACCACCCCTTTGACGGACGCTACTTATTGTTTGCAGCCACGTCCGAATTCCGCAGGCCGACGTACTTTTCCTTTGAGGTCGCCGACTAGTACTAAAATAAGCCATTTCCGCAGCAAAATCAGGGCAGAAAGAAGGTGAACAGAGTACCCCGAAACTAAGCGTCGTAGCAGACAAAATGAAACTGAAAGCTTCAAGTTCGCGTGACGCTGATGACGACTCGGAGACGCCAAACATCAAGTGATTGCTTGAACCCGCCTACGGCTGTTTAAAGCTGTCGAGAAGTTGACTTCCAATCGGTATATCGCGGATATTGAGCAACACTCACAAGAGACAAGAGCTGTTGAAATATATGGCTTATGTGAGTTTGATGTGGCAAGTTTCATTTGACTGTGTTTGGCGGAATCGGAGTTCGAATAGTCTTCGTAGTGTATGCGCACTCGGAGTCCCTCGCACGTTTACTACGGAGTAAACTTGATGTTTCTTCGTTGTATTCGTCAGTGCCACGGAGACGAAAAACCAACAAGAGCGGCGGCGACAGTGGTGCTTGTCCTCAGCAATTGTCTCCGGCATCTCGGCTAACAGATGACGATCAATTGAGTCACGTCCACAATCGTCAACAACACGGATCGGGATGCAAAACATCGGTTACCTACTTTGTGTCACCAAGAGAATATTTCGCCCGGACTGGTGCCGACCTGGCTCAGATTTCCTGAGATTGAGTGCCTTCGATCTAATGCACTGTTTCCGACCCAGGTTGACCCAAGCAGACCCCGACCCACAAATAATTTATTCCTCAAAGCATTTCTAACCCTTCCCTTTCTTAACATCTGCATTGTAAAAAAGCGGCTTTGTCTTTGGTTAAAAAGATTGGCATTTGTATATGCCATAGAGCTTGACAGTATGCATGAGCTGAGAAGATTAAGGAGAAATCGCAGATTCAACCTGCCTGCTCTGCCTGCGGCTTTCTTTGTTCGAGTTGGGGGTCAGGTCGGAGTCGACCCTGGTCGGGAGTGAAGGGGATCAGGATTTTGTCCGAGAAGTCGACCCTCGACCAGAGCCTTATTGATTTACATTGACCGTGACCTGACTCGAACTTTGAGGACACGACACCTACTTGTATCAGTCGTCGGTTTTGTTCCGCGCTTTACCACAAGGAACTCAGAAATACTTTCGGAGATTGACAGAGCAAGCCTTGAAGTACACATCACTGAAACTGGTCGGACTCCTGGATTCTGGTTTGCGCTGTCCTTGACTTGAAGGACTATACAGCTAACGATATGTCCTCGTCTGCAGAAACCACGTCCCGTCACTCCCGTGGATCGTCACCGGCATATGCTACCTCATCTGCCCGATGCTGATGATGCTCCAGCACCACATCCTCAGCAAAGAGAACAAAAGGCGCGACCAGGAGCCGGTGGACGACGCGTACGATGACGTGTGGGTGCGCGTGTCCGACGAGAGCGGGAATGCCATCGAGAAGAAGGTCGACAAGGCTTTCCTCGACCTCACCGACCGCCAGAATCGCGACTTCCGCTATGTGCTATGAAAGGGATATATACGACTTCGCTGTATAATTTGGGCGCTGGTTTCTTCTTGATTTATGTATGCTGTATAGTTTTTACTTCTTACTGGATTTAAAGCCGGATGAGGTCAGGGGTGGAATTGCTGTCATGTTGGTGCTTATTGCACACTACCTATGCCGTGTTTGAGAAGGATACGCTTCTTATGACTTCTCTGTTATCGCGGATCAGGGACGTCGTGTAAACTTACTAGCGGATAGGAACAGCAAGCGGTTGCCGACGCGACTCCGACAGTTGAAGGACGCGCTGCCGACGCTCGGCATCTCTTTTACAGTTGTTTGCAGAAATAATGGCAGTCGTGGGTTAGATAGAAATGAAGAGGTAATCGGACTTCGCCAAAATTTGACGTGTGTCGTCAGTGTACCGCTGTTTCGTTTGCTCGCAACAGCGTTCTAGATCGACTTTCAACAGGTTATTGACTGACAATATGCACATATATATTGTACTATGATATGTTCGCAGAGTATTTATGAGATAAAATGAATCGTATCGGCCCTGTCCCTAAGTAAATCGAATCACAACTGCACTACACGTATATGCTACACTGTTGTCTATACCGGTGAGGATGTTCCTCATATATTAGCTTGTAAGTTTGCACTGACAGAGACAAGCCCAGATATTATGAAAAGACCGTAGCATAACATGCCTTGTCAGTGTATGCCGAGCAAAGTTACGTTGTCGACGCGCATCGAATTTTGGCTAAGTCCGATTACCTCTTCATTTCAATCTGACCCGCGACTGCCACTATTTTTGCAAACAGCTGTAAGCCGTTGTTACCGGTTACGGAGTTTCAACTGGACCACAATTGCATCTTTATATATAAATCAAGCTCGTTATGACGAGAAAGGTATATTCCGCACTCGATTGGATGTGTATTTTTTTTTTCAACTAATGGATGTGATTTATTTACAGCATGAATACACATATTAGATTAACAACTGCGCATAAAAGCTGATATTCAGCATACCAGAATCAATAGCACATGCGCATACGAGGATAAGGTCCAAATGCGAATATGAAGAGAAGTGGTCATGAAAGCAGAGAAAGGCATAGGCCCCGCTTGGCTGCAAAAGTTAGCTAACCTTTCCCCGCCAAAATCACGAGTTAGCTAACTTTCCGGTTAGCTAACTCTGGTTAGCTAACTCGGCGAAAAAAGTCTGTTCTGTGCACGTCCAATTTAGCTAACTGGGTGAATTGGCGGGCTTCTGCATCTGCGTGAACAGCTTTTACTCTGCCACCTCTGCACGAGCCATGGCGAGTGTTCGGCGGTGTCGTTACATTCTGTGACTACTCCGGGAACGGATTAGCTTCAGTGCGGCAATCCCGACTGTCAAGTTAGTTAAACAGAGTTAGCTAACTCGTGCAGCCGAGCGGGGCCTCAGCTACGATAGGCGCACACTGAGCCTGTGGCTAGTGGCAAGGCAGGTGACTTCAAGGTACCTCGGCACCAGATTACTCGATTTGGATGCGAATCAATGATGGCTCGTCCAAATAGAGTAACTTTGTATCAAGGTACCTTAAGGTTTTGCCTTCCGGCATCACTACCTGTGGCTGAATTTCTTCTGCTGTCATTTCATGTTTTCTCATCTTGCTTTTCCCCTTTCAAACCTACCACCGGGGATACGAGCGCCGACTTGGAAAAACTTGCGACAGAATGCCAATGAACAAATCTCAGGGCCCACCCCGATGAAGTGACGGATGCCAACTCTACTCTTCTTGAAACTGTGAGAGATAGTTTAATCATCATAGTTTATTCCATCCCCTTTTCTTGTTAAATTGACAAATCCGTGATATGGCATGTGCTTAAATAGAGGGTCTACTTCTACAGTCTTGCAACCAATCTTCATCATTTTGTACTGCATATATTCTTCCGCGTTTTTTAGTTTTCACTTCTTTACTTACACTACTCTCCGTTGACAGTACCAAGCAGTAGAAGATATGGTCAGGAAATGCGCAACATGCAGGGAAAACGGACTTCCAGATGATACGCAAGAGTAAGAACCATTACTTATTTCTTGTTTTTGTTAAGCTTAGACACGTACATCATTTCGTGTCCTAGGCTGTTATTCAGCGCCCGTAAGTTGCATACTCATCCAAAGGATTTCTTCAAGGACCATCCGATACGCTGCCCGGCACAGAGCAATGCTGAAAAAAAAACCGAACTCTGCTTCTAGGGACCTAACGTCGAGCTTATGTGTAAAGGACTACCTATTCGGCTGGCCGCGCGGACACCCAAACGACTCAATAAGTATCTAGCCAGCAAATTTTAAGTTCGCTCTTGCGGCTATGTTCATACGATATACTAGCAGTTTCTTGCCCCGCTCGACCTCGCTCCTAGGCAGAAAATGAAGCAGAAAGAGCAGACAAGAAAGCGAAGCCTACGCAGGACAATGAACAGAAGGCCACGGATCAATTTCTTTACGTGTCTCTGACTGCTGCCGTTATGAAGGCGCCGGAGAAGGAGATTCCAGAGTCTGGAAATTCGGACTTGACCAAGGATCCGAACTCGGAAGATGCAGAGGGTTCGTCAAAGTCTGGATCTGTGTCCGGCGGCTCGTTGAAAAACGTGCAAGAGAGACCCAACTCTGTCGCTGCGTGGTTCCCTCTTTCATCTGCGGAACGAAATACTAGCATCATATCGGCGCCGCCGCCCTGGAAAAAGGGAAAGAAGTTTTGGGAAATACTTACCCGGTCATCCTCAGCGATGAGCAGTGCTTCCGCTAGGGCGTCGACGCTGTTTCCTCTGCCCGCAGATATAAACGTCGGCCTCTCGGACCCTCATACGCTCGAGGCGCTCGCGTTTGCGGGCAAACTTTCTGTGCTCCGGGTCACAGAGCCAGCGGCAAGGCGAAAGGTGCAAGAGGTTGTTGGAATCCAAGTCGGTGGAGCCGCGAGGCCGCGAGCGAGTGCGCACTGGTTGCGTGCTCGATCGGCGAGTTCACGAGCGAAGCGTCTCGGCTCAGCGAGCCCGAGGCTCGCTGGACTGCGATTGGCTCGCCCGCGATCTCCGTTTACCCGTGCGCCACTCGCGCACCGCTCCCGCTCGCTGCCCGGACCCCCCTCGTTTCTCGGTCCCTAGATAAACAGTTATTTACTCATCTTATATGTGTCTTTATCTCCTTTTGTCGTTCCCCCCTTTTTCCGTAGTGTAAAAGCGGCTCTCCGCAGCCCCGAAAACCCGTAGTATAAAAAGCCTGTTTATTCTTTCGGCCACCTCAGACGTTCGCACACCGCGCAAACGACTGAGGTGAGCTTTCGGACATTATAACGAACTATTATACTTTTGCTTATTACTTCATTAAACTAGTCTACGTTGTACTAGGTTAGTTTCCGATATATAGACGTTCGCACACCGCGCAAACGACTGAGTCTACGTTGTACTAGGTGTACTATTGTAGTGCCGTTGCGCGGATCTGTCTCACCAAGCTACAGGTTATGAGCCTTGCTAGCCACTGAGCGAAGCCGAAGTTTTATTTTGTACGACATACACAAATTTTCGCCACTCATGTCTAGCTCGCACGACACCCTCCCTACTTCAGTTCCAAAGCTCGCGACGAGCGGCGCGAACTGGGTGATATACCGGATGCGTTTCCAGGCCGCCGTGAAGGCGAAAGGAAAGTGGGGGCATTTTGACGGATCGTCGATTCGCCCCGAGCCGGTTGCTGCTGCTGTCGCTACTGCTGCGGTAGCGAATGGTCAAGCCGATCCAAACGACGACATTGACGCACGCCAAGAGGCCTGGGATAAGGACGAGGATATCGCGATGTATCTGTTGTCCCAGCGCCTGGCCGATTCGACCCTCATCCAGGTCGGAAACCTGGCGGATTGTACCGCGCGCTGGAGCGCAGTGGTACGTGAGTTTACATCGAAGTCCGCTTTCGCGCAGACTTCGCTACGCACCGAATTTCTCGAGGCACGTTGCCCCGGGGATGCTGACATCCGCGAGTTCCTGAGCGATTTGCGCATGCGCCGCGAGACGCTGGCGCAGTCGGGTGTTGATATATCCGACAAGGATTTTCGTTCGACAATTATTACCGCCATCCCGAACCGACTGGCGACATTCGCGTCCGCGCAGCTGACCTCGGCGGAGATCGCGGCGCGAAACGTCGCGACAATCACAGCGCAGCCGCTCACCGAAGCGCAGATCGCCTCGCTCCGCGAAGTCGACCCCGAAGTCTTGATCCATATTATTTCGGACGAGGCCGATCGCCAGAAACGCGAGCGACTTGCGAAGCGAAAGGAACCCGCGCGAGGACCTAAAGAGAAGGATGAGGCGTTGCATGTCAGTACGGTGCCGAGAAACAAGCAGGAAAGCGAGCCGAAGCCGCGCGGAGCCTGCTGGAACTGTGGCGAGACCGGGCACCTTCGCGCGAAGTGCCCGAAGCCGAGAAAACCGTCGGCCAAGGAGAGGCCGAAGGACAGCGCGAATTAGGGCATACCACGAGTCCTTGATACCCGTGGGTACCCGTGACCCGACCCGGACTGCAGATCCGTATTCACGGATCACCCGTTGACGGGTGATCCGTGGGAAACGGATTGTCGCGGGTCCGGGTCGAGGATTTGCACTTTTTCAATACCCGCGGGTAGTTCACATCTTCAAGCTTCGAGAGGCAGCAGTATTTATTTGTATATTGTATGTATGTATAGTATATACGGTAAATATATAGTATGATTTAAACCTGCATTGTCACCGGACAAGAGCTTGTAGTCCATGTCCGACAGGCTCGAGAGCGAGGACAGGTCGTCGACGATGATGTTCGGGCCCGTCTTCGCCTTCTTCGCCTTCTGCGGAGACGGCGGCTTGTCCTTCACTTCGCGCTTGCGAGTGCGGGGCGTCTCGGTGCGTGCCCGCTTAAACGGCGAGCGGCACGCGTCGTTGTCGCTGCCCGCGGTGCTCGCGCTCACCGCCGACTCCGCATCACAATCTCCGAGAGCGTGCTTCGCGCCGCGCTTGAGCCGCAGAACGACGGGCGGCTGCTCCACGGGTAGGACGTGCGCGTGCCGGGTGACCAAGACGCTCGCGAGCAGGTCGAGGCTGCCCGCGGCGGATGGGCAGGAGGTTGTCCTCACGCTCGTACTCCTGGATCTCGGCCTTGAGGCTCTTGAGCTTCGAGCGCGTGCGCTAGCGGTGGCCTCCTTCTCAAACTTGAGCGGCCTGCGCTGACGCGCGATGAGCGCGTCCGCGAAGCTCGGCGCAAGCTGCGTGAGCATGTGCAAGGAATAGATACGTCAAGGGAATTGGACATGGGAAATGGGAAAAGAAATATGGCGAGTACGTCGCCTCGTCTGCGGTTCGTCCGTCGCGCTAATCGTTTAAATCGCTCTAATCGTACAATCGACGCACGCGTCTTCGCATCCGCGTCGTCGTCGTTCGGTCGTCGTGCACGTCATCGTCATAATTGCGACGTGTCCAGCAGGTCATCGTACGGGAACTACACCATGGACCACGAGTCCATGCCGTGCTCCCCGTCCATGCCCAGGCCGCCGCCGCCGCCGCCGCCCATCCCTGTCTGGTTACCCATACCCGGGATGTCGAGCGTGAACGGCGGCAGCGTCGAGATGTCGATGTCGATCTCCCCGTCCATGCCTATCATCGAGTACCCGGCCGGCTGGCTGTGGCTCTAACTCTGATTCGCGCACTGGCCCTGATCGTGGCCGGCGCCGTTGTCGGGCGACGGCGCGTACAGCATCGGCATCGCCCACGCGGGCAGCCCAAAGTCGTCGCTCCAGTCGCTGTTCGGCTTCGGCGACTCGGGCAGGCCGAGCGGCACCGCGTGCTGCGACATCTGCAGTGCCGAACCTGCGTTCGGCGAGAAGTGCTGCTGGCCCGGGATGTAGAGGCGCTGGGACGAGGATGTCTGCGAGGACGACGGCGCCGGCGCGGACAGCGGGCCGCCCGTCGACGGCGTGCTGGGGATGGCGATCTGCGACAGCGCGCGGACGCGGTTCGGCCTGGCCGTGTCGAGGACTTGCTGCTCATATATTTGGAACATGGTGTTGTGCTATGAAGTAATTGAAAGGCTCGGTCAGTTATTTCGGTCGTGCGCGCTGCCGAGTAACGAAAACTTACCTCCAGCTTGCCGCCAGCGGAGGAAAAGTCCGTGACCTGCCCAGAAAGGTTCGCGAAGTCCATCGGGTTCATGGTGTCCGTGGGGGAGTGGAAGCTCAGCATCGCCTGCTGCTCATCATCCCACAGCCTCCACACACACCCGCATTCTCCAACAACCGGCACATATCTGGCGACAACATGACCGTGCCTTGCTGCTGCTCCTGCGCACGCGTCTCCTCGCTGTGCGACTGGGACTGGCCGATTGGCGCCGGCGAGGATGACGGAAGGAGCGTGGAGATTTTGATCGTCGACGGGCAGAGGTCGGAGGGCACAGGTGGCGGGGTCGGGGCGCCGGGCGACGACGTCAAACGGCGGCCCTGCGGGAGGACGAAGTTCAGCGGGCCGAGGCTCTGGGCAGTCTGCGTAGGGATCTGCGCAGAAAGCGAGTATCCCCGTGCCCGTGCCTGTGACCACGGTAACTGTGGTGGGCCGGTCCTGTCTGGAGGGTAAAGCTCGCGAGCGGGTTGCGCGTGTCGATCGAGAGCCCGTTCGAGAGCGAGGGCATCATGAGTGACATGGGGAGCAACTCGGAGTCGGCCATGTCGAAGTCGCCGTCGGCCGTGTCGAGCTCGCTGGAAGTGCTCACCCGCGTAGCTGTCGCCGGATTCGAAGTCGGCGAAGTCCTCCGAGTCGACGGTGCTCGCGGAGCTGGATGTGGACACGGTGCTGGCGGTCGAGCCTGGAGACGTGCATGACAGCGTGAGAATACGGGCAGGTGCTCACTAACATGTTTTCTTTAGTCTTTACTATTATAATAAATGCTACATAACACTACCTAAACCCGTAAGGACTCGTGAACTAACCCGCCGACCCGCTTGACCCGCACCCGCAGGTTTCTGAGGACCCGTGGATCCGAGTCTCAACGGATCCAGGTCAAGGCGGGTCCGGGTCGAGGAATTTTCGTCACGGGTGACCCGCCAAACGGGTCCGGGTCAACCCACGGGTGGACTCGTGGTATGCCCTAGCGCGAATGCGGCTGTCGACTCGGACTCGGACGGCGTATGGGACTGCTGCAACGCGGCCTGGGATTCGTCGGACGACGAGGGCGACGATGACGATGACATGGGCTTGATGCCCGACTTAGTCGACCTGTCTGATAGCGAAGACGAAGAGCCGGCCGATTTCTGGTCCGATGACGAGGACGACGAGCCTTCGAGCTCGTACCCCGAGAGCGACGTGAGCGAAGATGATACGGACGAAGAGGAGATCGCGCAGGTTATTCACCTTCGCGAAACCGATGATGCGCGTCGCGCGATCCTCGATTCGGGCTCTACGCGCCATATTTCGCCATACCGCGAAGACTTCACGAACTTTGTCGAGACGCCACCGAAGAATTTGCACGCCGCGAACAAGCAAACCTTCCATGCTGTGGGAGAGGGAGACTTAGCGATCGAACTCCCGAACGGCGAGACGCCGACGAAATTGACGCTTACCGAAGTCCTTTATTCCCCCGAAGTCGGATATACGCTTGTGTCCGTCGGCGCGCTCGATCGCACGGCCTACTTCGCAGTATTCGGCGGGAACAAGTGTGTACTTCGCGACGCGGCCGGGAATTGTATTGGCGAGGTTTTGCGCTCGAGTAAAGGCCTATATCGGTTCGCGCACGAGTCGGCCGACCCGACGCTGCACGATGCAGCGAATGTGGCCGAGGAGACATTGAGCCTCATGGAGCTGCATGCTCGCATGGGCCACGTTTCGCCTAAGGTCGCGGAGCGGTTAGTTCGAAATGGGTGGGTTACGGGGTTGCGCCTCGACACCTCCGGGCCGACACCGACACTTTGCGAGTCCTGCGTATACGCGAAAGCGACCCGCCGCATGATCGCGCGTGAACGAGAGGGAGAGCGCGCTGCGCAATTCGGAGGCGAGGTCCATACCGATGTTTGGGGACCGTCGCCGACTCGCTCGCTCGGCGGGCGACACTACTACGTCTCTTTCACGGACGACGCAACGCGCGTGACGAAATTGTACCTGCTGAAGAAGAAAAGTGATGTATTTCGCTCTTACCGTCACTTCGAGGCCTGGGCCGAAACACAAATGAACGCTAAGATCCAAGTTCTTCACTCGGATCGCGGTGGCGAGTACACTGGCAAGGAGTTCGTCATGTACCTGAATAGTAAAGGTACGAAGCAGAAACTTACCGTTCACGACACTCCGCAACACAACGGCGTCGCGGAGCGGCTGAACCGAACGATTCTCGAGAAGGTTCGCGCAATGTTGCACGCGAGCCGGATGCCGAAGTTTCTGTGGGCGGAGGCGGCTGGACACGCTGTTTGGTTGAAAAACCGAACCCCGACACGCGCGCTGAAGGACAAGACGCCGCACGAAGCGATGACCGGGCGGAAGCCCGATCTTCGCGGACTGCGCGTATGGGGATCCAAGTGTTGGGTTCACGACGATTCGGGCTCAAAGCTCGAACCGCGCGCGCGAGAGGGACGGTGGATGGGTTTCGACAAGACGTCGAACGGACAGCGCATTTATTGGCCGGAAAAGAAAAGCATTAGTGTCGAGCGTAATGTTTATTTCGACCCCGGAGACATTTCGAGTCGTCTCGAGGGGGAGGAACTTGATGGCGGAGTAGAAAACGAAACGACTTCGAAAAACTCACCGCCGATCGCGACACCGACACCGACACTGCCCGCAAATCCGCCAGCGCCGCCACCACCCGCCGAAAATCCCCAGGGACCCGCCGATCCCGCCGAAGCGACGAGCGATCCACCAGCGGAAGAGCCGCAGCCTGCCCCGGAGAGACCAGCAGCGTCTCATCTTCCGGCGCAAGCACCGGAGCCGCGCGAGCGGCGAGTTCGCATGCCGTCGGCCTATCAGCGTCGCATTGCAGCAGGCGAAGGAACGCCGACGCACTGGCGTCGCGATGGTCCCCTCCCGCGAGGAATGCGCTCGATGCGCGAGTTTGTCGAGCAAGATGAGGAGTCGGCGAACCAGGTGATCGAGGACGATTACGACGAGGAGTATGAGTTTTCGGCTGCGATGGAGGAGGCCGAGGGACTTGAACCGCGATCGCTCGCAGAAGCGAAGCGCCTCCCAGAATGGTCGGAATGGGAGCGCGCGATCAACGAGGAGTTGGAGACACTTCATTCGGCTGGTACGTGGGTGCTGGAGGAGCCTCCAGCAGGTGCCAACATTGTCGGGTCGAAGTGGGTCTTCAAGATCAAGAGGGATGCGGCCGGAAACGTCGTCCGCCGCAAAGCTCGACTTGTCGCGCAGGGATTCAGCCAGGTGCCGGGAATCGATTATTTCGACACTTTCGCGCCCGTCGCGAAGCTCGCATCGATTCGAGCGACTCTCGCAATGGCCGCGCGATTGGACCTGGAGCTCGAGCAAGTCGATATCAAAGGGGCTTACCTCAACGGTGAACTAGAAGCCGACGAGATCATCTACATGCGCCACCCGCCCGGATATGCACCGCGCGACGCGGGCACGAAGGTCCTTAGGTTGCGGAAGACGCTGTACGGATTGAAGCAGAGTGGACAAAGGTGGTACCAGAAGTTAAC
The DNA here is from genome assembly GCA_021029095.1 of Phellopilus nigrolimitatus. NCBI lineage: Eukaryota > Fungi > Basidiomycota > Agaricomycetes > Hymenochaetales > Hymenochaetaceae > Phellopilus > Phellopilus nigrolimitatus. The sequence goes on from JAJOHG010000011.1 coordinate 417,484, forward strand.
CTGGATCTTTGTCGATGAGCTCGGCCTGACTCGCTGTGACGTGGATCAAGCCGTGTTTTTTCGTCACGAAGGCCGTGACGTGACTATCGTTGTCGTGCATGTCGACGACTGTACGATCGCGGCTACCACCACTGCGCTCGTGTCTGCACTCAAGTCCGGTCTCGCTCGCTACGTCGAGGTCACGGACCTCGGCCCTCTGCACTGGCTGCTCGGGATCGAAGTCCAGCGAAACCGCGACGCGAAAACACTTTCGCTGTCGCAATCGGCTTATATCACGTCCATCCTCGCTCGGTTCAACTTCGAAGAGCTCAAACCCGCCTCGTCGCCCATGGACCCGAACATCCGCCTGCATAGCCAGCAGGGGCCGAAAACCGCGCAGGACCGCGCCTTGATGCGCAATGCACCGTACCGCGAAGCGCTTGGCTCGGTGATGTACGCGGCACTGGCAACGCGACCGGACACCGCATTCGGGGTGACACTCCTCTCGCGATTCTCGAACGACCCCGGTCCCGTGCACTGGGAAGCCGTCAAGCGTCTCTTTCGCTACCTGAAGGGTACGCGAAACCTTCGGCTCACGTACGGAGGAACCGGAGATGCTGGAGATGGCGGAATGAAGGGGTACGCGGACGCGGATGGGAGCATGCAGGAGGACCGGCGCGCGATCTCAGGTAACGCATTTTTAATTGACGGCGGAGCCGTTTCTTGGTACTCTAAACGACAGGAGATCGTTTCGCTCTCGACGACTGAGAGCGAATATGTCGCGGCGACACACGCCGCGAAGGAAGCAATTTGGCTCCGACAACTCATTAAACAACTCTTCGCGCCGATCGACGGACCGACGACTCTCTTCTCGGACAACCAGTCCGCGATCGCGCTCACGAAAGACCACCAGTACCATGCGCGCACGAAACACATCGACATCCGATACCACTTCCTGCGCTGGGTCTGCGAAAACGGTTCAATCAAGCTAACATACTGCCCGACCGCCGACATGGTCGCCGACGCGCTCACGAAACCGCTGCCTTCATTCAAGGTCAAGCACTTCGCGGCCGCGCTCGGACTCCTCTCGACTTGAGGGGGAGTGTTGGAATCCAAGTCGGTGGAGCCGCGAGGCCGCGAGCGAGTGCGCACTGGTTGCGTGCTCGATCGGCGAGTTCACGAGCGAAGCGTCTCGGCTCAGCGAGCCCGAGGCTCGCTGGACTGCGATTGGCTCGCCCGCGATCTCCGTTTACCCGTGCGCCACTCGCGCACCGCTCCCGCTCGCTGCCCGGACCCCCCTCGTTTCTCGGTCCCTAGATAAACAGTTATTTACTCATCTTATATGTGTCTTTATCTCCTTTTGTCGTTCCCCCCTTTTTCCGTAGTGTAAAAGCGGCTCTCCGCAGCCCCGAAAACCCGTAGTATAAAAAGCCTGTTTATTCTTTCGGCCACCTCAGACGTTCGCACACCGCGCAAACGACTGAGGTGAGCTTTCGGACATTATAACGAACTATTATACTTTTGCTTATTACTTCATTAAACTAGTCTACGTTGTACTAGGTTAGTTTCCGATATATAGACGTTCGCACACCGCGCAAACGACTGAGTCTACGTTGTACTAGGTAGGGCATACCACGAGTCCACCCGTGGGTTGACCCGGACCCGTTTGGCGGGTCACCCGTGACGAAAATTCCTCGACCCGGACCCGCCTTGACCTGGATCCGTTGAGACTCGGATCCACGGGTCCTCAGAAACCTGCGGGTGCGGGTCAAGCGGGTCGGCGGGTTAGTTCACGAGTCCTTACGGGTTTAGGTAGTGTTATGTAGCATTTATTATAATAGTAAAGACTAAAGAAAACATGTTAGTGAGCACCTGCCCGTATTCTCACGCTGTCATGCACGTCTCCAGGCTCGACCGCCAGCACCGTGTCCACATCCAGCTCCGCGAGCACCGTCGACTCGGAGGACTTCGCCGACTTCGAATCCGGCGACAGCTACGCGGGTGAGCACTTCCAGCGAGCTCGACACGGCCGACGGCGACTTCGACATGGCCGACTCCGAGTTGCTCCCCATGTCACTCATGATGCCCTCGCTCTCGAACGGGCTCTCGATCGACACGCGCAACCCGCTCGCGAGCTTTACCCTCCAGACAGGACCGGCCCACCACAGTTACCGTGGTCACAGGCACGGGCACGGGGATACTCGCTTTCTGCGCAGATCCCTACGCAGACTGCCCAGAGCCTCGGCCCGCTGAACTTCGTCCTCCCGCAGGGCCGCCGTTTGACGTCGTCGCCCGGCGCCCCGACCCCGCCACCTGTGCCCTCCGACCTCTGCCCGTCGACGATCAAAATCTCCACGCTCCTTCCGTCATCCTCGCCGGCGCCAATCGGCCAGTCCCAGTCGCACAGCGAGGAGACGCGTGCGCAGGAGCAGCAGCAAGGCACGGTCATGTTGTCGCCAGATATGTGCCGGTTGTTGGAGAATGCGGGTGTGTGTGGAGGCTGTGGGATGATGAGCAGCAGGCGATGCTGAGCTTCCACTCCCCCACGGACACCATGAACCCGATGGACTTCGCGAACCTTTCTGGGCAGGTCACGGACTTTTCCTCCGCTGGCGGCAAGCTGGAGGTAAGTTTTCGTTACTCGGCAGCGCGCACGACCGAAATAACTGACCGAGCCTTTCAATTACTTCATAGCACAACACCATGTTCCAAATATATGAGCAGCAAGTCCTCGACACGGCCAGGCCGAACCGCGTCCGCGCGCTGTCGCAGATCGCCATCCCCAGCACGCCGTCGACGGGCGGCCCGCTGTCCGCGCCGGCGCCGTCGTCCTCGCAGACATCCTCGTCCCAGCGCCTCTACATCCCGGGCCAGCAGCACTTCTCGCCGAACGCAGGTTCGGCACTGCAGATGTCGCAGCACGCGGTGCCGCTCGGCCTGCCCGAGTCGCCGAAGCCGAACAGCGACTGGAGCGACGACTTTGGGCTGCCCGCGTGGGCGATGCCGATGCTGTACGCGCCGTCGCCCGACAACGGCGCCGGCCACGATCAGGGCCAGTGCGCGAATCAGAGTTAGAGCCACAGCCAGCCGGCCGGGTACTCGATGATAGGCATGGACGGGGAGATCGACATCGACATCTCGACGCTGCCGCCGTTCACGCTCGACATCCCGGGTATGGGTAACCAGACAGGGATGGGCGGCGGCGGCGGCGGCGGCCTGGGCATGGACGGGGAGCACGGCATGGACTCGTGGTCCATGGTGTAGTTCCCGTACGATGACCTGCTGGACACGTCGCAATTATGACGATGACGTGCACGACGACCGAACGACGACGACGCGGATGCGAAGACGCGTGCGTCGATTGTACGATTAGAGCGATTTAAACGATTAGCGCGACGGACGAACCGCAGACGAGGCGACGTACTCGCCATATTTCTTTTCCCATTTCCCATGTCCAATTCCCTTGACGTATCTATTCCTTGCACATGCTCACGCAGCTTGCGCCGAGCTTCGCGGACGCGCTCATCGCGCGTCAGCGCAGGCCGCTCAAGTTTGAGAAGGAGGCCACCGCTAGCGCACGCGCTCGAAGCTCAAGAGCCTCAAGGCCGAGATCCAGGAGTACGAGCGTGAGGACAACCTCCTGCCCATCCGCCGCGGGCAGCCTCGACCTGCTCGCGAGCGTCTTGGTCACCCGGCACGCGCACGTCCTACCCGTGGAGCAGCCGCCCGTCGTTCTGCGGCTCAAGCGCGGCGCGAAGCACGCTCTCGGAGATTGTGATGCGGAGTCGGCGGTGAGCGCGAGCACCGCGGGCAGCGACAACGACGCGTGCCGCTCGCCGTTTAAGCGGGCACGCACCGAGACGCCCCGCACTCGCAAGCGCGAAGTGAAGGACAAGCCGCCGTCTCCGCAGAAGGCGAAGAAGGCGAAGACGGGCCCGAACATCATCGTCGACGACCTGTCCTCGCTCTCGAGCCTGTCGGACATGGACTACAAGCTCTTGTCCGGTGACAATGCAGGTTTAAATCATACTATATATTTACCGTATATACTATACATACATACAATATACAAATAAATACTGCTGCCTCTCGAAGCTTGAAGATGTGAACTACCCGCGGGTATTGAAAAAGTGCAAATCCTCGACCCGGACCCGCGACAATCCGTTTCCCACGGATCACCCGTCAACGGGTGATCCGTGAATACGGATCTGCAGTCCGGGTCGGGTCACGGGTACCCACGGGTATCAAGGACTCGTGGTATGCCCTAGTACTAGGTGTACTATTGTAGTGCCGTTGCGCGGATCTGTCTCACCAAGCTACAGAGGTGTCTATCCTGGCGTACCGCCGGACGCGACCCTGAACTGGATGCCTCACAAGCGAGTAAGAAGGTTAGGAAAACGCGGGACTCAAAGACAGTGACTGGTCGATTCAGTCGTTTCGACTTTCAGAGTTGAATTTGGCGACGGGCATTTGAAGAAATAAATTATTATTTGGTTTGCTATCTTCTCTGTTAATATCTCCCCTTTACTTACGAGCGGGTCTTTTGAAAAAGAACGGCGTGGAGGATCTTAATGTTGCACTCTCCATCGAATAAAAAAAAAAAAAAAAACACGCGTACTCTGCCTGAGAGTCGAAAGACAGTGGTAGGCTTTAGGAAATTTTATGCTTTGAATACCAAAAATCCCGCAAAATCTGGCGCTACGTTCTTGCCGAGAGACCCTAAGTAGATGGTCTAGAAAAGGAAGTTTGCCGGACCGAGATCTAAATCTCCGGATTTAGCGCCGAACGACTTAGGGATCCTCATACGCCGACGTCGAGCACGCTTGCTACAACTTGATTTCTCTCACCGCCCTCGCCGCTCTCGACGATATCGCAACGTCGTCGACAACTGCATATATATTGAGTGACGCGTCCCCATAATCATTGTGAGTTGCCATCGATAGACTGTGCGCTCAGCAGGCGCATAAATGCTGACTTCGTTTGCTGAACTGCAGTCACCAGCGCTGCTGTCCCTGCCAGTGGAGACACTTTTTGTCGGCCTCTGCGTCTTTACCTTCAAGGTCTGGATCTGGTTACGAAGTAAAAGATATCTACTAGACCGGTCTAGTATGCCTGCCACATTTCCCGCTAAGAATGGAAAACAGTCTGCCAGAACGACTTCGGTGAGCGACCAGCCCGCGGAGCCAGTGTCTACTCGCACCGACGGTGTTGCGCCTGGAGGACGGAAGAAGAAAAAGAAGAAGGGCAAGGGTAAGGCGATACACGATGTTATGGACGACGAGGAAGATGATTTGCCCGCACTCGAACCGTGTAGCGTGCCCGCCGCCTTCCCGCGCATGCGTACGGGACTCTCGCCCGATCTCGAGTCAGTGCACCTCTCGACTACCGCGTCGCTCTCCTCGCTCTCCGCATCGGCGAAGCAGGGGCACATGAACATGTCTCCCGCGGCGCAGAACGAGCTGCTCGCGGACCTCTACCGCAAAGTCGGGTTCGACGCGGCGGGCGCGGTGGCGGACGAGGTGCGTTCGAATCTCGACGCACTTCCCGGCGGGATGCGCACGTTTGTGCAGAGTGCGCTCGCAGGTATGGCAGGGCTTGGCCTCGGCGCGGACGAAATGAAGCAGCGTACGCTATATGCGATCGCGCAGCAGGTGCTGCAAGGCGGCATGGGCGTCGGAGTTGGCGTGGGGGGTGGGACAGGGACAGGCAAGAATGCGGCGACGACGGCGGGCGTGGGCATGGGCTTCGACGCGGGCTCGCTTCCCGAGTTGGCGATCACGCAGGCATTCGAGCGACTTGTCGCGGGCAAGGGAGCGGTGCCGACGCGCGGCGGTCAGACGGCGTTTCATGCGGACGTGATGCTCTCGCACGAGTTCGTCGACGACGAGGAGGGCGCGTACGATGACGAATTGTATAGCGAGGACGAGGTGGACGAGGGGGTGGAGGAGCTGGACGTACACATGCGTATGGACGTAGAGCATATGCACCTGCGGCGCGAGGCCGGAGTACTGCCGGGACCGGGCCAGTATTCTGTGACCTACGAGGAGGACCTGGTTGCGCTGCCGGGCGCATACCCGGCTGCGGACGGCACGTCGCCGAGGAAAAGAAACAAAAAGAAAAAAAGAAAAGGTGGTCTCGGTAGTAGTATTCCATATGCAGAGGTCGAGCCGGTGGATGCTGTGCCGGATGCCGCGCTTCCGGACGGCGGCCGGCCGGGTGTGACGGAAGCGGTCACTTACTCGCAGACGACTCCGAATCCTCATCCGATCCAGCAGCAGAGTGTCATGCCCCCCGCCCGAGCCGCCGCTAACCCGCCGCCGTCGTCGCGTGCGGCGGGCAAGCAGCCTATGTCTTATGCTCCTCCCCCTCCAGCAGCCGCGACCAACCCCCCCGCGACCACGAATCCCCCGCGCTCCGCACGCGCTGCGGCCAAGGCCCCTGCACCCCCGCAGAGTTACACGACTCATAACCACCCGCATCACCATCCATCACCCCCCTCTTCGAATGCATCTGCCCCGCAGAAACACCGTCCTCCTGCGGGCACAGTGCAGAATACCGCCAATGCAACCGCCAAGTCGAACTCTAAAATATGGAGTACGAACACGACGGAGGAGCGCGAACGCATCAAAGAGTTCTGGCTCGGTCTGGGCGAGGACGAGCGCCGTGCTCTCGTCAAGGTCGAAAAGGAGGCTGTTTTGCGCAAGATGAAAGACCAGCAGAAACACAGCTGTACCTGTGCTGTCTGCGGCAGGAAGCGGTTCGTCGTCTTACTCATAATTGACCTTTGAAAAGTTTTTACTGACCTCGACGTGCTCTTTTCGCACCGTCATTATCGTCGATCATTGGCCGTCGTATAAATCTTACATCACGCGTACGAATTTGGTGGACTTCAGGAATGCGATTGAGGAAGAGCTCGAGGTACTGTACGATGCTTATTACGAGGAGCTAGAACAGTACGCGAACTACCAGCAGCGTTACGCTTCTTCCGGCGGGACTCTTCCACCCCCACCCGGCCCTGGGCCTTTCCCTGGCAGCGTCGAGCTGGACAAGAATGGGCTCGTCGTTGGACCCGGTGGGAAGGCGCACCCCCATCCACCACCAGCTCGGGGTAAGACGGCCAACGCGCTTGCCAACGGCCCGAAGAAGGGTACTGTCCCCGAATCCGAATTCGACGAGGACGACCCTGATGGAGACGACTACGAGGAGGAGGAGTATGATGACGAGGAGGAGGACGAGGAGGAGGACGAGGAAGACGACGTTGATGCGGAGGACGATGTCGACATCAGGAACCGGAACGCCCGACGCACGGCAGCAACAAACCGCGACCGTGGGCGGGTTGCGCAGAACGGAGTCAAGGCAAATGGTCGGGATGATTTGTTCAACTTCGGAAGCAGTCTGACCGTCGCAGGTGAGAACTTTAAATATATAATGCTGAGTAAAGTGTATGACCGTCCTTTCTTTGTGTTCGCTCTGCGTATGCAGGGCCCGGAAATATCTTGACCGTCGCAGACGATCTCTTGAAAAATGATGGGCAAAAGTTCCTGGAGATGATGGAACAGCTCGCCGAACGTCGTATGCAGCGCGAGGAGGAGGCTGCTGCAGATGTAGAGGACGATAGCGAAGAGGAGGATGACGAGGAAGGAGATGAGGAGGATGATGGTGAGGAAGACGAGGACGACGAAGATGATGAAGATGAAGAGGAGGTAACTAACCACTCGCGCTTACAGTGTAATCTCCCTTTGCTGAACCTCTGTAGGTGTTGACGGAGGAGCAGAAGCTGGAGGAAGGCAAACGTATGTTCTCCATCTTCGCCGCGCGCATGTTTGAGCAGCGCGTTCTGTCCGCATATCGCGAGAAGGTCGCTCAGGAGCGCCAGAATCAGCTTCTGCGCGAACTTGAGGACGAGCAGGTAGCGAACTTGCAAAAGGAGGCGAAGAAGGCTAAGGAAAACCAGAAGAAGAAAGATAAGAAGAGGTGAGTCTGGCTTCCATGTCTTTTAGCGCTCTTCTTGGGACACGTGCTCACCTCGATGTGAATGAAGGCAGCAGAAGATGGCGAAGGAGGAGGAGCGAGCCTCTAAGGCTGCCGAGCGTGCTGCGGAGGAGGCGGCACAAAGGGAGACACAGCGCCGGCTCGAGGAGGAACAAAGGAAGAAGAGAGAGGAGGAACGGCAGAAGCGGGAGTTGGCGCGAAAGGCAGCGGAAGAGGAGAAGCGGCAGAAGGAGGAGGAGCGACGGAAGCGCCTCGCAGAGGAGAAAGAGGTACAGGCTGAGCGCGAGCGTAAGCGCAGGGAGAAAGAGGAAAAGACAAAGGCGGAGCGGAGAGAACGTGAAGAGAGGGAGCGGAAGGCAAGGGAGGAGAGGGAGGTGAAGTTGGCGGCTGAGAGGGCAGCGGAGAAAGCTAAAAGGGATCAGCAGGAAAAGGAAGAGCGCGAAAAGCGTCTGGCGAAGGAGCGGGAGGAAAGGGCGGAGCGGGAAGCGAAGGAACGTCTTGTTCAACAGCAGCAACAAGCACGGGCCGCCGCCGCAAAAGCTCGTCCCCCTACGTCGCCTCGTACGAACGCCGTTGCGTCTGGTTCTCAGCGCCAACAGCCTCCTGCTGCACCTAAGAAGATTCTCAACAAGCCGTCTTCCCAGCCTGCAGTAGCACCGATTGCTCAGCCGACTCGCCAGCCGACTCGTCCAGTTGTCTCAATGCAGCCTACGACGCCGGTGACTCCTCAACATGCCCAGTCTTCGCAACATTCTTCCCCAACTGCGCAAGCTAACGTTCCTCCCTTAACACCTATTTTCCCGCAGTCCACGCCCATGTCGACGCCCCAGGTGTTATCTCCTCGTGCAGCGTTCCCTCCGTCCCCGGGTGTGCCTGCCTTTGGTGCGTATATTCCGCAAATGCCTCATCCGCCTTTGGGCCCTTCCGCAATGCCTCGTGCCTACGGTACGGGGCCTCCATTTGAGCCAGGCTTTGGCAGAGGTCTCGCACCTGCTGCACCCATCGGCCCGCCAAAGGTTGGCTTGCCTAATCACGTCAACTCACCGGGCATGATCGCAGGTCCGTCCGCGCCAACGCGCCGCGTGTCCGCCGCCGCTGCCGACCCTGGGCCTATCACTCGTCCGATTGCGCCGATTGCTCGCCCAACGAACGGGATGAATGGAGATGCGTCCGGCTCGGGATCTGGCTCGGGCGGTGCCTCCCCCAGCCGCCGCTCGCCGAGCCCGAAAGGTGTGCTTGGCTCGTCCGCACTTGCAGCGGACGACGACGAAGTCGTGAGCGCGCCGGGGCGACGCACTGCGCCCATTGCCATCAACCAGGTTTGGCACAGTCCGCGCGGCTCCGCTGCGGCGCCGACACCTTGGGGAAATGCGCCTCCTACTCCCGGGTTCTCGTCGCCACGTTCGCTCTCTGGTGCGAATGCAGGCCTCGGATTGTGGGGACAGGGAGGCAATTCGGCTCCAGTGAACCCGAACCCGAACCTGAACGAGTGGCATTCTCACCCCAGCTCGCATTTCTTCGGAGGAGCGCCATTCCTCCACCACAGCCACTCGACGACGGCGGCGGCGGCGGCGACGCCCCCGCCGCATAGCAGCGGCAATTGACTCTGGTCTCTGACCGTACACTCGTAATCATAACTTCCTTTTGCATTTTGTTCATCTATAGTCACATTAAACCCGTTGTTTTCTTGCTTCATCCCTCATTGCACGGTGAATGAAGCATGCTTTATCAATGTCAATCAAATTATGTTAAACATTACAGAAGAAAACCCGTCTAGGCGAAAGTGTCAATATTGCTATAGTAATTTACTGGATGTTGAAGGTCGGACACGACTGCGGATTAACTTGTAGAGGTAGAGGGGAAATGCGCTGACGGCGACGATTAAGGCTACTTTCCATACGAAGCGCACTGTCGTGACGAAAGCGAGGTCTGCAAGTAGAATACGATTAAGGCCTTAAGCTCTACCGATCAAGCAAAAAGACGAACCAAAATATTCCGGTAGGAAGACGATGCTGACAGCATATATCAACAAGGTTATAATCTCCGAGAGTACCATATACACATGCCTAGAGAACGGGGACACAAATTAGCTGGGGGGTCTAGGCGGAAGGTGAGCGGGACGCAAATTACCACGTCGTGATCTCAACCGCAACCATGATGAGCTCGTTGAGCACGAGAGCTGTGAAGGAAATGGACACGATATTGAGGAATTCGTTTTCAAAAAGAACGAGAGACATGATCATAATTGCTCCACCTGTAAAGGGTAAAATTAGCCATGATAATAACGTACTTAGAGTTCTGCTTACCCTGATAGACGCTGATCATGAGCCACATAAAGAAGGTCTTGAAGGACAGTGATCTGCCCTGTCCAACACAGGCGCGTCAGACCCAAACACGACGCAGTTGGTTAGAGAAGCGAAGACCGACCTTCACGAGCTCCTTGTATAGCTCAGGATAAAGCAGCGCTAGGTCTTCGCTAACGTCGCGGTCGAGGACGAGCGAGAAGACCGGCGCCATGGTGTAAAGCGTCGCGTAGCCGACCATGAGCCATCCTTGGTACAGCGCAATCGGCGCGAAGTAGAAGATCGCGGAGAAGACGCACTGCATGATCGAGATGACGAGTCCGCGATGAATCACGAACTGTGCGAGCTTCGCAGAGCGCTTGTACGAGTTACGGCCGTGCCATAGGAGTAACTTCGTCAGATGGCTGAACTGCGTCACCGAGAAATCGGCAGCAAGCGATGCTTGCTTGCCCTCCTTCCCAACGATGCCGACCCCGACATCTGCAGCCTGTATCATGCTCACGTCGTTTCCACCATCGCCGATGCAACAGACCCTCTTCTTAGTGTGTTTTCGTATCAGCCTCGCAACATCAGCCTTTTGGGTGGGCGAGCAACGACATGCGACAACCGCTGATAATTTCGTGGCAATCTCCACGAATTCGTTCTTGAAGAGGTTCAGACAGAGCTGCAGTGACTCCCCATCAATCACCAAACAACAATCCGGCTTAGCCTGAAGGAATTCCAGCTCATGTTTGGCTTGGTCTGACGTCTTTACTAGAGAATGTTTAATAAGCCATCGAGCTAGACATACGCACTACTCACACTTCGCGACCTGGTGGATATACTGATTTCGCGCGACAAGCTTCGTTGAAATAGCAATGCACGTTGCAGTCTCAATTTTATCGCCAGTCAGCATCCAGATCTTAATGCCCGCATTGCGCAAAAGCTCGATTGTCGACTTGACTTCATCCTGAAGTTTGTCTTCCACACCCGTCAGGCCGAGGAGCTCCAGGTCGCGCTCTAAAAACTCTGCAACGACATCCGTCATCGCTTCATTTCTACCCTGCAACTGGATGCTCGCCGCGTGATAATGCTCCTTGAACACACCGTACGCCTGTTCACCGAGGCGTTTCTTCCCAATGACGAGAGTGCGCAGGCCCTCACGTGCCATGTTCGCGCACTCCTCTTCGAGCCAGTCGTTGCGCTGCACGATCCGCGCCATCACGACATCCGCGCCCTTCTGCAAGAACGTGATCTCCCCCGAGGTCACGTCGCGCACGACGATGCCCATGCGCTTCGACTCGGACGTGAATGGAAAGAGCTCAAGTACGTCGAACTCCAAGCGTGCGCCTTCCGGCGTCTGCAACGTGATACGTTTACGGTCACGGAAGACGAGCGTGAGGCCAACGGATTCTGTCCAATTAACAATGGCCACTTCATCCGGCGACGAGGCTTGGTATGTCACTGTATCGTCATCGTTAGTGACAGGTGTAACCTAAAAGAATCAAGTCAGTATTGATGTTCATTTGTGTGTATATAGCGTTCCGCACATTGTGGCACAGTGCCAGACTCGTGACGACATCCTTCACCCTGGATGACATATCGCGACGGCCTCGACTTGCAAATTGCATACCGGTCGGCGTTGCTCCCTGGCGAAGAGCCGCTGAGTTTTGAATCGCCTCAGCTTCAGGCGTGAGCTCATCGAATGCAAGTAGGCATACCTTGCTCAGCAGTCAAGCCAAACGCTAACGCAAGCTGATGTGCAACTTCGTCCATAGAATCAGCGCCGTACGACATAGTACCCATATGTAACTTCTTCAACTCCATCTCTTGAATTCAAGTTGATCAGTCAAGACAGCTTTTGGGGGGAGAAAATAATATACCGTTTTGCGTAAGCGTTCCCGTCTTGTCACTCAGAAGATATTCTATCCTTCCAAGTTCCTCGGGGAGCGTGCTCGTCCTGACGATCGTGTTTGGGATTTCGTTGTCCGTCATGATCAGATGCGAATACACCGTCTTGCCCATGTCAAGATTCACGCGCAAACTTCAATGATGCTTTGAAGTTGAAATGGGTACAAAATCGTGCAGGGGTCCACTCACCTTATGGGAATGATCGAGGAGAAAAGAATCAAAAATCTGAAGACATAGATGTACCATTCGCCACGGAAACCGTTCAGCGCGACCATGGCTACGGATAGCGCAAAGGTCACTGCACATAGGATCTTCGCGAGGCGATTGATCTCGATTTCCAGCAGCCCGACCTTTGTCTCGGGGTGACTCGTATTCATGACTGCACGGGTCTCCGCACCAGTGTAAACGACAAAGCCTACAGCCGACCCTGCGGCAAGGACGGTATTCGACCACAGCATGTTCTCGACGGTGAGCGGCTCGACTTTCGGAACGGGCTCGAGGGGAACGCCGTCTGAGGAAATGTGCTGGTCAGATTCGCTGTTGATAGAGAAGGTCCCGATGAACGTGTGGATGTCTTTTATCGGCGCGTCGGCTGCAACACATTTTTAGCAAAAGTATTGTTACATGCTTGCCCAAAGCTTACCATAGATCTCCGAGTCTAACCTGAGCAATTCATTGTCCGAACGCAGCTTCTGGCAGGCGGGTACCGCGACGCGCAGCTTCCAATCCGTTTCGCCATCAAGCTGATCTGTGCGTATGAAGCACGTGCCACTCGCGTCAGACGTGCGCAGGAGAACCATGTCCGCAGGTACGCGCTGGTTCTTTTCGAGGAACACGAAATCGCCGACGCGAATCTTTGAACTTGGGATTGAGCGCGTGTGCGGGCCGCCGTCGGAGTGTAAAGGTGCACCTGCTTCTTCTTCTTCATCTGGTGAGTGGTCGTGCGATGGACGCGGAGAAGAGGACGGCTCGAGGATGAGGTACTTGGCCGAGTTGGCTTCCTTGTCGCGCAGATTGCGCTTGTAGTCGTCATGTGCCTCTTTCCCCATCGTTACAACCAGGACAAAGGCGAGAGGAGCAACGTATGTCGAAAGAAATCCTGTTAATAAGTTAGCGATTTTCCTTAGTTAAATTACCAGGAGCAGATACTTGCCTATCTTGAGCTGCGGGACAAATTGCGAAAGCGCGACGAGTAGAAAGTACAGATTGAAGAAAAACTTGAACTGTTCATAGAGAACGATGGGCAGGAAGGTGAATACATTGTACTTTTGATTCCGCACGATGTTTGCAGGGAATTTATTCTGAAATTTATCTGCAGCGCGCCAGTGAATAGACGCCGATGGAATTTACAATATCAGAACGCGTACCAGGTGGCCGGAACGGTATAGTTCGCGACTTGTCTTTGGTCTTACTCGACCTCGACAAGAGACCTCCTCCGCTCGACTTGGAGTCCAAACTGCGCTGTCAAGTATTCGGATACTTTAACAACAAAATACGCACTCATTTAGAAGTCACTCACCGAACGTGCGATTCTCGACGCACCAGCTCTGCTTTCTCTGTGGCGCGATGAGTTGTCCTCGTCAATCTCATCCTCCCCTTCGTGTGCGCCAAGCAGAGTCTCCTCCTCATCAGGGTAGTCCTTGTAGTTGTTGAACGAGGACGAGCGCACGGGCTTCTTGCCCTTGAACGCGGCTGCCGCTGCACGCGTAGACGCAGGCATTGTGCTGCCGCTGCTATCGCCTCCGTTCCAATTCGCGGTTCCGTTGGAACCCGCACTATCCCCTTCGCCCTGCAGCTGCGTATATCCGGCTCTGGTTCTCCCGATGGATTTGAGGGGGATATCAGGCATAGAATGGCTGCTAGAAGCTTAAGATGGCCCGCGGGTATCGTAGCTTGGGTATAAAAAGACAGAAATCAGCAGAACTGTCCCATTTGTTGAGACTGTCGTCCTCGCTGCCGTCGACGGTGGTGTTGCCGCCCTGTCACTGTCGTTGTCGCTGTCGGGCGCGTCGCGCAGCCAGCTGCCATACCGGGATATGTGACGCGTAGCATGGTCACGTCATCTCTGCACGTGCGCGTATTCGTACGCGACGCGTCTTCAGTTTGATGTTCGACCGGCATGCGTGGCAGCTCTTTTTTCTCCTCACTCTCCCGCTCTCCGCGCCCATCCTCGCCAGCAAGGTTTTTTTTGTACAAGCACATACTTTCTGGGATTCAAGTACTTCTCATAAAAACTACTTGCTCCTTCAACCATGCTTTTCTGGAGCCTCATGGGCGCTCTCTGCTGCCCTGCACAAGTCTTGATCGATCACAGCTCTGAGCTACTGATCACTCGCTGGCTGCTTCTGTCCGAAGAGACTTTCTAGCTGTTTTCACTAAGAGGATTCTCCGCTAGCCTGCACAGAATCGCGCTAGGCTTGCCAAGTTGCAGACGAGGAAGTCAATCGGTATGCCTCGCATTTGCAGAATTCTGCTGATCATGGGTCAGATAACAGTGATTTCAGGCGGACTGCTCTGATTTCTGGGCCTTGCTGAAAACATGCACCTCTGAGGAACATCGCGCTCGAGATCTGATCAATTTAGATAACGCTCGGACTCGCCGATCGCGGTCCCGCGCCTGCTGCCGGAGGCAGGCGACGGATGCAGACCGTGAACCGTGTCGAGTCACGAGGAGGATAGGCAGGGCAGACGCGTAGATCCGGGGAGGGGCACCGAGATCGTTCACCGATAACTCGCAGACCGTGCCTCTACGCTTCTTTCTATTTCCGTGTGTCGTACCGCGTTAACAGGGGCACCCTTACGGAAGGGGTATACGTAGACATACGAGACATACGTGATGACAGGCGATGACGCGCTTGCTTCGACTTCCTGCCAGCACGCCTGTATCTCCGGCTCAGGATCGACACGAAGGGATTCCCGCTTTCGGCCAGTGCATCCTCGCGCAGATTGTGCTTCCGTCGGACGGCCTCGAGCGAGCAAGCTAGTGACGACGACTGTGACGTGCATACGCCGATAGCCAGGACCACGTTTCCCCCCTGCACAAGGACCGACATTATCGGTGGCTTACGGCTGGAAGAGTGTGGATTACGGTCGTATTTGTTTAAATGGGAGATACAATGGGAGATACAGGTGTGCGAGGACTGGTGGAGCTTTCTCTTGCAGGTGAGCACATCTTCCAAGGATCACTGTCCTAGGTGTTTCATGCTTGGGCTTGATATATTCTTATTGAATAGATAGCCACTCGTTTCGCTTACGGGGAAGCAAATTCGGCGCAGCTGACTCGACCCTATCTCCAGGAGCTCCTGACTCCGGCATTCACAGAGATGAAGGGACGCTGATCGCGACGACCACGCGCTTCGCTTTCCGGGGCTCGTGTCTCGCCCGGCTTCTCGCGAAAGGAAACACGTTTGAAACGCGACGACAACGCGCACGTCGCGACAGAAAAACCCTGAAACTATCGGCGGCGTGCAAGCGCTCGCCCTTCCAATATCACTCAGTACATCTTCTCGTGTCGCTCGTGGTTGAACAGCCGGCATTGATAGGTTGCAACACCGGAAAGCTGCAGACGCGAGGATGCCTCGGCGATGCTGGGGGCGCTTTGAAGATGCACGAATTTGCGAGACGCCGCATAGAATGGAGTCCCTTTCGCTTGGAAGTGCTGATCTGAGGAGAAAGAGTTAAGAACCCGAGGACCCGTCAGCGCTACTTCCCGCAGCGCCTATCTAGGGACGTGCAGGAGGTTTACTACCAGAGTACTTTCCGACCTGTCCAGGCTGTTCCAGCGGCCCTGGCATATCTGCGAAGGTTAGGCTTCTCTCACATGCTAAGCTTCCGCGTCTGCTAAAGGCCATTTGATCGACTCCGTGTATCACGGCATATGTATATGCTTCCCGGCTACGGACCCATCCAGGCTCTTGGCGTCGTCCCCCCTTCGAGGTCTCTGTCCTCTTCCTCTTCCTCCATCACGCATCCGACACGCCTTCAAACTTTGTTCGCTCTCCACATTTCTGAATTCAAGAAAGACATGCGATGTTTCTGCTGCGCCGTATTGTATTGGATAGGCGCCCCAGCAGCTGCAGCCCGCAGGGCCATCTGACGCGAAGACCTTCTGGCTGATACGACTAACCCTAATTCTCTTTTTCGTGATATCGTCCTCCGTGTCCCGTGCAGATGACATTACCCACCGCCACTCCCGCCGCGATTCTCCCTTATCTCGCGCGCGTTTTTTATTCGCTCGGACTCGTTTTATTTGCTCCGTGTTCCGGTTGGGCGTCGGCGTAGAAACGCATGTCGGTAACCCGTTGGGCGAACGTGCCAGAGTCAGGTGACCCGGACCGGAGTGCGCGGCGTCGTCGGCCTTCCTTTCAGCCAGTCTCATCAACCGGACTTCGGAGCTCGGATGTGCCTCCCGGAATCCGAAGCCGAAGCCGAAGCCAGGAACCGGCAGGCCATATGGCACCCGCCGCGAGGCAGGTTCTGCCAGAGCTGAAATGATTTTTTTTTCTTTCTTTCTCTTTCTGGTTTTGTTGCTGTGTATGCGCTTGATCAGGGAGAAACGAAAAGCCGAGAGGTAACGCGACTCATAGCTGACTGATAGGAAGGACGCCCGATGAGGACTTTTATGTAAAGGATGTCCTGTTGTCCTGGATTTCATTTCGTGTTCTCGTTTTCATTTCGGCGCATCGGGTCACTGCAACTGGACGTTTTTGGGGGGGCAGAGGGCACCTGCGCCCGCGCCACCGGGAATTCGAACGGGAGAGGACGAATTCAGGAAGGCACGGGAGGGCGCCTCGAGGCCGGTTCTCTCGAAGCGAGGGCATCTTGGACGGGGGTTGGCGACCAAGGACGCGTCGGCCGGGGTCTCCCTCCCTCTCTTTGTTCATTCGGGTCTCGCTATCGCAGCACCGCGGGCAAGACGATTTCCGCCTTCCTCCTTCCGAAGCTTTTTTTCCCGATAGCACGAGAATACGCGAATTCGCCGAAGGCGCGAAGCGTGCACGAAATGAACGCGAGTGTGCGGGTTCGTGGTTCTTGGGGGATCACTGGGTGGGCTTCGCGGACCCAGGCGGGGGCTCAGGCGGTGGCTCAGGCTGGCTTCGCAATGGGTGCAGTCCTTTCGCGGGCGCATCCCATGCGTCCTTTACTTTTGGATCCCCGGAATAAAACCGTCTTCGCGTCGCGCGTTGTGCTTTGTCTTCGTGGTCTGAGTTTATTGTTGCTGTCGGACTTGCGGGTTGGGTGTTGATGGGGGTGTCTACTTTATCTGTTATTGGATACGCGCGTCTTGTATGGAGAGAGTAGCGCGGGCATGTACGTGTAGTTCGCTCGCGCGCGCGCGCGAATGCAAAGGCGCTCTGGGAACCCGGGGGGTGGGGCGCTGTTCATTACATAGAGCACAGGATACATACGGGCATATTGCATGTTCGCCATGCCCAAGATGGGCTAGCGCGGCGTGTGATTATTCCGGACTGTATGCAGCGTCTGTATTCTTCGAGGGGAGATAAGTACAAGTGGGAGATAAGTGCGGGCGGGTTAGCCGGACGGACTGGGGTTCGTGCTAAGAATACATGCGACACTGGTATAAAAATGAGACGCTGGGTGTGGCTGGCGAGAACTGGGGACTGGGGACTGGGACGAAGCGGCGTGACGTCGGCGAAACCGCACGGTTTATTGGCCAGCGCGCGGAAAGTAACGCGGCGAATCGCGCGCAGGCCGTGTACATGTAAAGACTACCGTTTGGTTACGGGTTGCTTGTAGCTTTTTACGCGCTGCTGTTTTTTCTGTTCCGACGCGTTCGAATTATGTATCATATATCATTTTGCGTTGCGACTGCTTGTACTTTAGTCCAGGGGTCCTCGGCTCGGCTAGCGACAGTGTATAATATAAGTAATGCCACGGGCCTCGGGCGGCATGCATATGGCAGGAATTGATGGCACGAGTGGGATATGAGTTCTTTTTTGTCGGCATGGACGCAGAATGGACTCTGAAGTGGAGTAGAAGGGCTTCGCACGTTTGGGCTGTACGTAGGTTGCTGGAACGAAGGGGCTTCGGTGTGTCTGAGAACGGGCACGAAATGAAGGAGATGAAGAAATGAGGAAGGGAATAACGTGGAAATGAGGGAGGCAAGGGAGGCAAGGGAGGCAAGAGCTGGGTGTATGCGCGGCAGAGTATAAGTTGACAAGCAGAAGCGAGAAAGACGGGAACGTGCGGGTGACGGCTATTACTATTAGGTCCTTATTACATCCCACATCTAAAGCACCTCCTTCCTCCTTCCCCTCCCTCCTCCCTCTCGTCCTATCACGGCCACCCTCTCCCCGCCCTCAAACGACCCTAACGAACGACTCAAATGCCCGCCTCCATCCTCAACCTCAAGTTCAAGGCAAGTACCCCTGCGCCCGCCCCGCAGCGAACGCCCCCGCTCACTCTCTTTGTCCGCGCTCGCCTTTTGCCGCGCATATGCCCTACCCCCACCAGGGCAACAAGTCCTTCGTCGCCTTCAGCAACCTCGGCGACTCCGACTCCCTCACAAAGACATGGAAGGTCCGTCTGCGCCCCCGTCCCCGCCCGCGCTCGCTGACGCCCGCTCACCTTCTCCCGCGCGCGCCCAGGTCTGCACCAAGGTCGCGAGCTACCTTGAGCAGGGCCAGCGCCTCGAAAACCTCTCCTGGCGCCTCTGGCACCTCCAGAACCTCATCGTCGAGTCCGACAACGCCAAGTCCAAGCGCGAGTTCAAGAAGCTCTCCAAAGTCATGGGCGACAAGCTCGACAAGGAGAAGGGCCGGTGCGTCACTTTTTTTGTATTGTTGTTGTATTTATTTTTTTCTAAATTAAATTAATTATTCTTTACATATTATTCTAAATAAATACCCTATACCCACGCGCTGCCTGCCCCCACCCTTTGTTTTTCCTGCCCTCAAATTTTTCTTATTCCCCCTCTCTCTTCAATCCATGTACGCCGCCGCGTCCGTCGCGACCCTCTGGACGCTCCCGCCGTCCCCGTCCCCGCCGTCGCCGTTCCCGCCATTCCGCTCGCCGCGCAGCGCGATCGAGGAGCTCGAGGCGCCCGACTTCAAGCTCAATCCCGCCGCAGAGAAGCTCCGCCAGCGCGCAGAAGAGAAGGAGCGCTCGCGCTTCGAGGCCGCCCAGCACAGCGGCTCCGGCCGCCCGCTCAAGCGCATGCAGTTCACCTTCTCCGTCGACCAGCCCGCGAACCAGCTCGGCGAGGTCGGCCCCGTCAGCACCAAGAAGCCGACCTCAAGCCGAGCTCCCAGTTCCGCGACACCATCCTCCGCCGCACGCGCCCCGCCACCCGCGCGTCCGCGCACGCCCAGGGCGCCGACGACGCCGCGCCCCCCGAGGGCAACGACAAGGACCCGCCGAGCCTCACCCACTTTGGCCGCAAGCCCTCGCCGCCGCCCACCCCGGCGGACGACGACGCGGCTGCTGTGCACACAGCCTCGGGCCTCTCCGCCTACGGCCAGTCCTGGAACGACAACGGCTCCACGCTGCGCTTTCCCACCCTGTTCACGAACGACTTCGGCCCGGCTGCGCTCCTCTTCCCACAGCCGTCGCTCGCCAACCCGCTCTCGTACGGCGAAGACACGTCCTCGCGCGCCATCGCGAACGAGCGCTTCCAGATCCTGCGCCCCACCATCGAGCTCCCGCTCGACGAGATCCTCAAGGACGTCTCCCGCAGCGACAGCCCGGACGGCTGGAGCTCCGGCGACAGCAGCATCAGCTCCGGCGCCGGCGCCGGCGCATACACCCAGGACGACGTCGAGATGCGCAACGCGACCGCGGAGAACGGGCTGCGCCTCCCGCCGATGTCGCGCAGCGCGCGCGAGGTGCTGCCGATGACGATCCACCCCGCGCAGGTCTCGCCGCTGCCGCTGCCGCTGCCAACCTCCGCGACGCCGCCCGCGCGCCCGACGAAGCCCGCGCTGACCGTGAAGACGGACCGCGCGGGCTCGCGCGCGAACGGCCCGTCGGCGACCGCGAGCGCGATCAACTCGAGCGCGCTGCTCTCGGGCGTCAGCTCGACGGCGCCCGGCGGCGTCAAGGCCGAGTGCAGCAACTGCGGCGCGACGCACACCCCGCTGTGGAGGCGCGGGCTGAACGACGAACTCAACTGCAACGCGTGCGGGTTGTACTGCAAGTTGGTGTGTATACAAAATGTATTTGGCGCGTGGAAATCAAATTGATTATTTACTTGTTTTTTTGCAGCATAAAAGGCCGCGCCCCAAGTCCATGCGCAACCAGCATGGTGAAGGGCGGCACCAAGCGGCCCCGCGCAATGACAGCGCCGACTCGATGGGTGAGCCTGGTGAATAATCATCCTATGTCATCGTGGTCTTTGCTGACTCGGCCCGGGATATCCTAGCTCAATGTTACAACTGCCATACAATGGCCACCCCTCTTTGGCGCAAGGATGACGAAGGCAAGACGGTTTGCAATGCGTACGTCTGCCCTGCTTCCTTTGACAGCGAATGACGCGGGCTGATCTGCCTCTTCTCCTTCCTGCGGATTCCTCGGCGAAACGCAGATGTGGATTGTAGTACGTATCTCTGCTTCTCTCGTATGGTGACGTGCACGTTGCTTAAAGAACCCCCGCGCTTCGCAGCTTCAAGCTTCATGGGAGTGCGCGTCCGATCTCCATGAAGTCAGACATCATCCGCAAACGCTCGCGTCACGATGCGCGCCGGGTCTCTGGCGAGACGCCTTCTGCAAGCCCCGGGGCCTCGCGCCGCGCTTCGCCTAGTGCCGCGCAGCAGATGTCGCCGACCCTCGCACCGGACTCGTCGACCGTGCAGCCGGCGTACAACTACAGCCAGGAAGACTACGACTTCGCGGGCCCGCAGTCCGAGCTCATGGGCGCGCTCGGGGGCGACCCGCACAGCAACGGCGTCTTCTCGACAAGCGGGCACTTTGACAACTCGTTCGTGTACAACCCGCACGCGTTCCCCGGGCCGTACAACCCGGAGCTCCTGCAGCGCTCGGCGTACTACGGCGACAGCGCGGACGCGGCGGGCGCGGAGGAGGACCGGCTGAGCAAGCGCCGGCGCATGAGCATCGACTCCGCGAGCGAGCCGCCGTCGTCGACGGCGTCGTACTCGTCGTACGCGACGGAGACGTCGAGCGCGACGACGGCGTCGCGCTCGTCCTTCGACATGGGCGCAGCGTACGCGTACCCGCCGTTCTCCGCTGGCGGCGCGCACGGCGGGGGCGGCGGCGGGGGCGGAGGCGGCAACGGCACGGGGACGCTGCGCGCGGGCGCGTTCTGGCACCCGCCGATGCTGCCGCAGACGGCGGACAAGTCGCCGGCGGCGTTCGTGCACCCGCCGATGCTGCCGGCGTCGGAGGAGTTCCCGATGGACTTTCTGCACCCGCCGATGCAGGTGCCGGGCGAGGAGCGCGACCTGTTTGCGTCGTACCTGCACCCGCCGATGGTCGCGGGCGAGGACTCGCCGATGGCGCCGATGAGCGCGCTGCACCCGCACCCGCCGATGCTGCCGAGCGAGACGTTCTTCAAGCACCCGCAGGCGCAGGCGCATCAGCAGCAACAGCAGCAGGCGCAGCAGCAGCAGCAGCACAAGCAGGAGCAGGCGCATGCGCACGCGGGCTACTACGAGCAGAACTTCGGGTCCGTCAATTAACCGTGTCGGGTTTCGCTTACTTACCGTCGATAGGCTCGTTGGGGGATACAACAACAGGGGGTTCAACGCATGGGCCAAGGAGTTCTGAGCCGGCCGCGGCTGCGGCCTCCGAGCCGACGGCGCGACGCCATGATACCGCTCTCTCCGCACGAAGATACCTCCCCCCACGCGTCGTCGGTTTCGCTGAATTCTTTTTCTTTATTCCTTTTTTGTTTTGTTTTTGTTTC
This sequence comes from Phellopilus nigrolimitatus, assembly GCA_021029095.1. NCBI lineage: Eukaryota > Fungi > Basidiomycota > Agaricomycetes > Hymenochaetales > Hymenochaetaceae > Phellopilus > Phellopilus nigrolimitatus. The sequence goes on from JAJOHG010000011.1 coordinate 439,528, forward strand.
GCTGTTGTTGTTGTTCTTGATTTCTTTATGATGTTTTTTTCCTTTCTTTCTTCTCTTCGTTTCTGCAGCCTGTCTATATTTTCGCCACTGCTGACTTTTGCGCGCGCGCGCGCGCGCGCCTGCTTGCACCCCCTCGGTCTGACGGATCCTCTCTCTCCATTCCATTTCATTCAAACCACGCATTATTCAGACTCGATATCTAGACGATGCTGTCTGTCTGTCTGTGACTCACGCCTGCCTGTCTGCTTTTCCTCGCTGTCGTTTATACGCTGTATCGAAAGTGCCCGCTCCGTTCCTCGTCTTGTCCCTCCTTCCTCTCTCTCTCCTTCTTTTTTTCTCCATGTCATGCGCCCTCTTCCCTTCTTCCCTTCTCCCATGCCCCGCTCGCGCATCTTCTCGCTCCCTCCCTCTTTCTTTCTTCCTTCTCGTTCTCATGACAGCCTCCCGTCTCCCGTCCGCTGACCGCGCCAATCGCACACGCATTATCGCGACCGCCACCGCGATCCCCGTCCCCGTCCCCGTCGACTCAATTGTCCATCTTTTTTTTCGTATTCCCCTATCTATATCTGCCCCCACCCCCTTGTACGTCCCCGCGAAGGGCTTCGCTATTAAGCCCCACAGATATATATATATTTTGTCTTTGATATGTGTGTGTGTGTGTGGTGAGTGTTTTGGGGGTATGGAGCGGGGCAGGCGTTGATTGCCTGCCTGCCTGCCCGCCTGCTCCCTTTCGTGTGTAGAAACGTTTGCGGCGCGAACGTCCGCGTCGCAGGTACTCTCTCATCTGGGTCGGCCGGCGACACACTCGCTGTCGGCGCGATATTTTTGCTAGGCGGGCACATCGCCTGGCGCACACTTTGAACGTGCAGAATTCGACCGGTCGACGAAATCACCGCGTGGGAGAGATTATGGGAGCTTGTCGATGCAGAAGACGGTGCGAAATTTGAGGGGTCATGAAGCGTATGTATATATAATATGTACGAAGAATCGGCTGGAGTCGCGCGAATCTATAAAGTCGGCGGCACGTGTATCGGGACTTGATTGGCAGCGGTGCTTCTACATGTATCGGACGCATTATCCAACCTGAAAGTGTGGCTAGGACGACGGGTGACTGGAGTCGAGCGCGTATATATATATATATATATATTGTTTTTCTGTCATAAATGTACTGTACATATGTCCAAAATAAAGGTTGGGCAGGCCTTTTTGAAATGAGCAGACGGTGACGAGGCGACGGGAAGCCGTAGACTTTCTGCATACATGTACATGTACATGTACAGCACAGCACCGCTCCTTTCCTTTACACGACCCAATCGACTTTCCCATCTTACAAATTTTCGCATTCCGCATTTTTATCGAAGGCAAGCTTCGTAGCACGGCGCTCTACATGCACTCAAGACCACTCTGTATAGGAAAAATTCCGAGCTCGAGCCGGCCCGAGAAGAAGAATAATAATAAAATAAATAGGGTCCATATTCGGGTTTTATATGGCCGTTCAGCACGCTGGTCGGTTCCTTTACGCACCGTGATGAGGCAGCCCTTAGGCGATGGGGACCGCTTTCCTTGTTCAGGGGAGCCGTAGACTTTCTGCATACACCCCACTGCATACATGTACGTGTACGTGTATAAGATTGGATAGAATGTACATACCGGGCGGCACGCACTGACTCTGCCTCCGCGTCGCCGACGGTTTTCCTGCGGGCTGTCATGTGAAGAAGTGTGTGTGAGCGCTGGCGCGTTCCCGACGGTCTGGTGAGCGCGCTGCTGCAGGCACGGGCATGTGATGGGGCGTGTGGGGGACGTGAACGAGGCGGGGTGGGAAGTCGCGGGGCCCCACTTGCCCACATTCGCATCGTTTGCCCTCCTCGCCGTCGCCGTCGCGGACATTTGTCCGGCGAAGGCCCGTCGAAGGTCGAAGGAACGCGCGTGCAAAAAGGACGCAGTGGGCCTTGTGCGGCGCGCCTGCGAAAAGGACGCAGAGCCTTGTGCTTGTGCTTGTGCGCGCTCCACCCCCGTTGTCGTCGCGTCTCGTCGCGTTCGCGTTCGCGGGCTGGAGACGGAGATGGCCCATCGCGGTTCATCGTCCAATGACGCGGTGGTTCGTGCGAGAAGGAACGCACTCGTTCATGTCTCACGGACGCGGCGTGTGGTCTGGCTTCTTTGCCTTCCCGCCTTCCTGGCTTCCTGCTTCTAAACGTGCCGGGGCCCCTTTGGCCAGCCACAAACGCGTCCAGCAGGCGGTGTTCAGGATTTGCGTAGCTGCGATGGCATGGCATACGTGCCTGTGCGGCTCCGGAGCGTCTGCGACCCTTGCGCGGCGGCGTGGGGGCGGCCTATCAAGGTGCGCGCAGGTCGCTCCACAGGCAAGACGCGCGCGTGACCCCAGGATCCCGAGTAGCCCCGTATGTCTTTCGTGCTTCCAGGCTTCCGCCCGCGACATACGCTGACACACGCCCCGGGCCCTGCAGGGCGGCGCGCGGCGGGCCGCCGGTGATCGCCCCGATACGTCCCGGTTGGGAAATGCTCCGCCTTCGCGGGTCGCGTTCTCTTGCTGCTTTTGCTGCTTTTGATCGCCCGGCCCAACTTCTGCGCGCGCTCGTGACCCCCCCCCCCCCCCCCCTCCTGCGAGCTCGCCTGCTCGCCTGCTCGCCAGGGCCTCCCGCGGTGGCGAAAGTTGCGCACATGAGGCGTGCGCCCGCTTCGCGCTTCAGCAGTAGATAAGCCCGCGCGTCTCTGCCTGCGCTGCTTGCTCAGTCCGCGTCCACTCACGGAATCTGCACTACCGCTCTGAGACCTCCTCCTGCTGCACTGAGCGTCGCCCCAGGCTTCATCCGCCTCGCGCTCGACAACAAGCTCTCCACATTTCAAATTCAAAGCGCCGCGTCGTATCTCCAGCTCCCCCCGTCGATACCCCCCGCACAAATAACACGCGATGCTGGGCTTCAAAGGGCGCAAGCTCGTCTACACAATCAACCTCGTCGCCGCCCTCGCCATCTTCTTGTGCGTGTTCCCCGTGCTCCTTCGTCATCTCCGCCATACACGCCGTATGCTCACGCTGCCTTTGCCAGCTTCGGGTATGACCAAGGCATGATGTCCGGGGTCAACCAGTCTCCGGACTACGTCCAGACGATGGGCCTCGGCTACTCGACGTAAGTCGCTGTCTGTCTCTGTCTCTGTCTCGCCCCAGCCCCTCCGTTCGTTCAGTGACGTATTTCGCTTCGCGCCGTGTCTTGCAGATACGAGGGCCCGGAGCAGGGCTTCGTCGCGACCATCACGCGCCCCACGAAACAGGGCGGCATCGTGAGCAGTGCGTCCGCCGCCTTCTTATCTGTCAATTGTTTTGCTTTTGCTGACGCGTTGCTTGTTTCTCGAGTATACTACCTCGGCACGCTCATCGGGTGCATGTGGGGCGGGTCCATGGGCGACAAGTACGTAGTCCAGACGGGCGCGTGGGCTGGAGGAAAAGATCTGACCTGATTTTTGCTTTTTCTTTTTTGAAACGTAGGATTGGGAGAATCAAGACTATGACGTTTGTGCGTTTATACTTTCGGAACGCGGACTGGGCGTTTTTTTCGTTCTGAATCGTTTTCCTTTATAGGGCGGCTTGTGGGTGCTCGTTGGAGCTGCTTTGCAGTGCGTTTTGTTTTTCGAGCGCGTCGTGTAGCCGGCATCGTACTCATCTTTGTGATTTTTTTTTTTTTGCAGGACCTCGGCACAGAACGTTACATGGTACGTTTCGACGGGGCGCTGGTTGTTCTTCTCCCATATGGCTCGACTTTGACTCTTTTCTTCCAGGATGCTCTGCGCGCGCGTCGTGAACGGGATCGGCACGGGCTTCCTGAACGTGATCGTCCCCGTCTGGAGTGCAGAGGTACGCGCGCGCGCCCCCCAACATTACTCCGCCCGCTCGCTCGTTTATACACGACTGGAGTACTAAACGATAATGATATTTTGCTGTTTGTTGTTTGTTTGCAGGTCGCGAGCCACACCTCGCGCGGCGCGTTCATCGCGTTCGAGTTCACGCTGAACATCATGGGCGTCGTCGTCGCGTACTGGCTCGAGTTCGGCCTCGGCTACGTCGGCGACGGCAACACGCAGATCCGCTGGCGGGTGGGTGTCCTCCTCCCTCCTCCTCGCTTCTTCTTTTTTTCGCGAAATGGCGCTTTTGCTGACCGAAAGTCGGATTGTTGCGTAGTTCCCGATTGGGTTCCAGATCCTGCCGATCTTGGTGTTTCTCGTGAGTGTGGCTGCTGGCGGCGGCATGCTGGGATGGAATTTATGACTGATGCGTTTTCCCCCTGTGTGCTAGTCCGTCGTATGGCTCATGCCCGAATCTCCGCGTGCGTCGCGTTTCCTTGCCCCCTCCCTCGCGCTTCACTCCCATGGAATCTGATCTCTTCTCTGTTCATTCTGTTCAAAAAAAAAAACAGGCTGGCTCGCGAAAGTCGGGCGCGTCGAGGAGGCGGCGCTCATCCTCGGCGACCTGCGCGCGGGCGGGAACGCGGAGGACCCGCGCGTCGTGCAGGAGATCGACGACATCACGGAGATCGTCGCGCTCGAGAAGGACCACGCGGGCCGCTCCACGTATTTCTCCATGTTCTTCGGGATTGGCTGGGGCGACCTCCACGTCGCGCGCCGCGTGCAGCTCTCGATCTGGCTGCAGATCATCCAGGAGTGCGTGTCTCTCTTTGCGCTTTTGTGTTGGGAGGAGAGTGTGCTGACGGGTCGGCGGATGATGGCTTGTTTTTTTCTGCAGATGGGTTGGCATCGCGGCGGTGACGGTGTACGCCCCCGTGATCTTCTCTCAGGCCGGCTACGACGCCAGGAAGTCCTCGTGGCTCTCCGGGCTGAACACGGTGCGTGTCTACTCTCTGCACACAGGACAAATACTAACCCGCCCTGCCCGTGTCCGCGCGCGCAGGTCACGTACATGCTGAGCACGCTGCTCGCGGTCGTCACGATCGACCGCTTCGGGCGGCGCGCGGGGCTGTGGAGCGGCGCGGCCGTGCAGGGCGTCGCGATGTTCCTCGCGGGCGGCTTCTCGCGCCTCGCGGCGAGCCGCCCCGAGAAGGCCGCGCAGTACGGCGGCGCGGGCGCGTTCTGCATCTTCCTGTACACGGCGTCGTTCGGCGCGACGTGGCTCACGATCCCGTGGGTCTATCCGGTGCGCGTCCTTCCCCTTCTCTTGTGTTGACAGAGCCAAGAAGCTGACGGGAGAAAACGCATGCACGGACGTACAGACGGAGACGTACCCGCTCGAGGTGCGCGCGAAGGGCAACGCGTGGGGCGTCGCGGGGTGGAGCATCGGGAACGGGTGGCTGACGCTGCTGAACCCGGTCATGTTCAGCGCGATCCGCGAGAACACGCTGCACGTGTTCGGCGCGGTGAACATCCTGTCCATCCCGCTCGTGTGGGCGTTCCTCCCCGAGACGGCGAACCGCACGCTCGAGGAGGTCGACCTGCTGTTTGCGAGCCGCTCGCCGTTCGCGTGGGCGGAGGAGGCGCACTTCCAGCGCCTGAAGGCGGCGAACCCGACCCTGGCGCGCAAGGCCCGCGCCGCTGGCGTCACGGATGTGGTGGAGGAGCCGGAGAAGCAGGATGCGTAGGCGCGCGCGCGCGCGCCGCCGTTGGTGTCTCTTGTTTTTTCTTTTCTTCTCAGTTTTTTCTCGTTTTTTTTGTTTTTGTTGTTGTTGCTGTCTTTTTATAACGACCTCTTTTAATGCCGCGTGTATGTATAATACAATACAACAACAGAACACAGCGGATACAGCGCGCGGCGCTCCCGCCCCGCCCGGGGCGTGCGCGCACGCTCTGTGAAAATGCAATTTATTTATTTTGCATGCATTGCATATTGCAGGACTGGCTTTGCGCGGGGGTTTGGGTTTAGGGTTTCAGTGGGAGCGTGGGGAGGAGAGGATCGGCGGGCTAGGGCTACGTCATACCGTCATACGTCATACGTCATACGTCATACGTACATGTACACGCCCGATCTGAGAAAACGGCAATCTAGGGCTTTGAGTGGGCTCAATTCAAACGTGTTTTCGGTTCGTTCGTTCGTTCCGCACGGGGCGAGGCGTTGTTGTCGTGCCGAGTTTGCTGCATATGTTTTATCGATTTTTGTTGTTGGCGAAAGGTTTTTGCGAAACCTTGTTCTTCTCGTTTTTCTGTTTCTCGTTCTCAGCGTAGAAAACGGATTTATATATATATATATATATTTACAGTAGGTGGCGCCGTGGCGGTATTGCTGCTATTTTTATGAGTAGAGTTGTATAATGTATGAGTCCGTAGACCCCGAATGAAGAAAGCGGGGCGTGCTTTGCACTTGAGCGTTGTTGCTCTGGAATAGGTGACAGTTGCGGGCCAGGGGTTGGAATCGAAATTGGAATGGGTTCACGTTGTGATTTGGACTTGACGAGACTTTGACGCGCATCGGACAGCTTGCTGCTCAGCTATTGCGTCAGCGATTCGGGGGCTAGCGAGTTTTCCCGGGCGTATTTTCAGAGCAGAGGTTTGGCAACGTACATGTGCGTCGTTCATACGAGCAGGGCCGAAACACGCATGGCTCCGTATTCCACGAATAGACGGAAGGTGAACGGCCGGAAAAATCGTGAATTGCCTCCTTGATTTTGTTTCTCGCCGTTGTGTGTATACAATTGACGCACACACTTTCGTATGCATTTAGTCTAGGCCCAAGTCTGGATAACTCGTGGTTTTTTTCACCTCAGTCTGACCCGCGGCAACGTTCTTCTCGCAAGGAGCTGTACGATACGCAAGGGATATTGACGGGGTCATCTAGACAAGCCGAATACAGGGGAGCAGGAGGTTTGGCGCGACTCGTCAAAGGTGCCGCGGTTATTGTTGCGTGGCGGTCGGAAGAATAATCGAGAGGACGAGCGCACATGGATTCGGAAACTGGGATTGAGAAACCAGCACAGAATGGGCGGCCATTGGCGAGTGACGGTACCCTCTGGAGAGGACCCTGAAACTGGAGTCTGAAATTTTGCCATTTGCTCACGGACTACAGCCTACTGGACAAATGTGTACTGTCCGACTTGGAAATCCGCCAGCTCGCCTATCTTCTTGGATATTTCTTGCACAGCGCTGGTCGCAAGAGCCTGACGACGGGCCTAATCCCGTGCACCGGGGCGAAATCAGCAACCCCGAACCATTTGGAGAATCGGAAGACCGCCGCACTCACCTCTGCAGAGTCCCAGCCATTCACAAGCACATACTGCCTGTCGTTCTCCAACACAACGCCGCGCGCGCTCGCACCTATCTGGGGGAAGGACCCGGCCGCCTCCGCCAGCGCCGCCTCGAACTGCGCGGCGGTCGTCGTCGGCTTGAGCGTCGCGACCGTCAGCTCCGTCAGCGGCGCCCCGAACGCGCGCGCCGCGGGGTACGGCTTGAGCTGGACGTGCACGAGGCTGTCGATCTTGGCGAAGTCGCCGACGCCGGCGATGAACGACGGGTAGATCGTGCTTTTCTGGAACGCGGTGTGGTCCGCGAGAGTCTGCCACTCTTTTTTGAAACGGCTTCAGGTCACGGGCTTACGTACGCAAGATCGGGCTGCGAGCTTACCGTGCACCCAGACGCCGCTGCTACTTTCTCCGCTCTGTGGTCCGTGATATGACCTCGATGGCGAGTTACCGGTATGAGAACTTGTTCTGATGATTTCAAGTAGTCTCTGCTCGTACCTCAGGCAGCCATCGAGCTTTTTGACCAGCGCAAACGCTTCTGCCTCTGCTTCATTCGACTTGAACTCGGAGAACCTAACGATCTCGGTCACATCAGCAATGGTGTCGTGCGACATCGTTCCGCCACGTCTGAAAGGCTCGAAAACGAGTCGAGTGTGCGTATCTTTGTTCACTGGAACTACTTACTAAAGCTGTACAAATGGAGTGGTACAATATTTTTTCACATATGGAAGACTGAAGAACCCTGACTCAGCTGAGCACCCCTGACTTGACTATCTAGCGCGCTAACGTGCGCAAGGAAAGCAGCGACTTACTAATAGTATACGCACGCACACATCTTCCCCGCCTACTTCTCAGATCTACTCGATACGCGTTGATGTAGGTGAGCATGACGTCTGAAATATGTCTCATGGCTCTTATGGTTTTGTGGTCTCGCGGAGTCTATCTCCTCGGACGAGGCCCATGTCCAGAATATTTCCAATTTATTTCGCAGTCAGTTTATGACGTGCGTCAGGAATGTGCATGACGCGCCTGTCCTCAAATCACACATGCAGAAGCCCCCAGCGCGGTTCATTTCTTGTCTCTTTCGCATTTCACTTAAATACTAGCCGCTTCAAGTTCTGACCCGTTTGACTCCTGTAGGCTGCCAGTACGCTATAGCTTTTATCCTGGAACCGTTCTCTATAACTCTACATTTCTCTTCCTATGTTTACATTACAACATCCGCTCTACGACGCGCTTTACTCTTGACCCGGAAGGGCTCAACTAGTACGGCTCCGAGGACATTGGCCCGGCCGCTGGCGACGCGTACGACATCAAGGTTCAAAGGTTCGTCATTGACTCATTGCGATACTTCTCGGGACTTCAATAGAAAGCGCGCCCAAGCTCGATAGACGTTTCGATAGCGCGTTATTCCGAGCCACGGATAACGCCAGAAGCCCGATGACGTCTCTTGCCGACTAAACTCGTCGTTATAGGTACCTTCGCTTGCCGTCTCTCCGAGAACGACATCCGCAAGTTTCAAAGCCTATGTCGGTTGGTGCAGCATCCAACACTCGAGTCGCCGAGCTCGCGGTGTCTCTGGCTCTGTATATCGAGTTGATCTCGCCGTGACCGTAGGGACTGATACTTATCAGGCTTGCTCAGTCCTCGTTGTAGCCTCATGGGGTTGATTTCACACATTCTTGTTCACTTCCTATGAACGTCGAAGACAATTAAATCGCAACCGTGACACGAGGCTTCGAATGGACTGCTTTTTGTTCATTATTCTCCTCGGATTCGCATTCGTTAGGTATTTCTATTCATGCTTTTTTTGTATCCGTTGTTCCAACGTACAGAGCGGATGATCTAAACTTTTATATCGATCACTATCACTGATATTACAAACCGTCTGCTGGGAGGAGGTGAGGATGACCATTTCGTCACTGGCATGAACGAATACTGGAATAGCAACGGAGCTGGGAGACTCGTCAACATCATAACATCCCGTTCCAAACCATTAAGGACTCGGCCTGAGTCCACATGGTTGTGGCCATGCTTGCCAGGGCAGTCATTCCCGGGCATTCAATTACAGGCTGGAGCCTGGCATACCTGACATGCTTGAAATGAAACTACGAATTTTTATCTCCTCTCTGTCATATTCTGCGATAGGAGATCAGTAAAATATGTTCTGCGAGGAGAAAAAAAAAGAAAACAGCAAGTCATCCAATGCTTCCAAATTAGTTGATTTCCGCATTCGTGCACCGGAAGCGCCCGAGCTGAACGTGTTGACTTCGGTCCATCATGTTCCCTGAACGATTCTGCTGTGCTGCGCGGACGCGTGTTTTGATGCCCATAAGTAATACCCGTACCCACACGCAGTCGTGTGCTCTTTCCTGCTCAGCGATAATTTCAGAACTCTTCTGCTCACGTCCAGACTCGAGCTCGCCGTTCGTTTTCTCGACACGTTTTTTTCGGACTCGCCGCTAAAAGCTTCGTTGCGCACTCTCCGTTATCTCTCTTTAGCGTTTTAGCGTTCCTGGACTCAATCGCTGCTTGATATTATTTGTTTTGTGACGCCCATTGCTTAGGTTACTGCGCAAGGCGCGCGCCGGGGAACAAGGGACACATAATTTCTATTTCTAGACCACGGGAGAACAAAAAAAAAGCTATTTCTTATTATTCCGATCGCGAGGCGGCCCTAGCGCGCAACAATACACGAAATCTTTCTGGTCTATAAAGTTCGGCGCACGGTGGAACGACAGCTCGCACTCTGGTAGTCCGACCTGTTTCTGGTATCCATGGCAGATAAACGTCCTCTTTCCAATTCCTCCGAAACAGCGGAGACACCAGTGTTGTGCTGGTGCTGCACCATTAATCCAAGTATCACAGATGAGGTTGGTCTTGAGGCCCCTATGATGTAGTTGGAAAAGCGTTTGCACAGAAAAGCTGACGCGTATCAAGCAGGAGTACATGTCATGCTATAATGCCGTCATGGAAGCGTGGCCTGAAAGCTCATTTGCGCAAAGATTAAAAGACCTGCCACGGAATTATGATACTTTGCGTAAGTCCCGGGCTAACCGCTCTCGCATTACAGTGTAAATGAACCAATGAAATTGATATCTTTTACATATAGGCGAAATGCTTACCCATCTCATACCGCTCCTGATGATGCGCCAGCAACGCATCCCTCGGAGTAAATGGGCTCTCCACCAGACTGATCGGGGGAAAAAATGGATAGAAAAGGTTTGTCATAATCGTCGGCTTCTGAATTGTCGAATATACTACTCACGCTTTTTTGACGTGTAAAAAGACCGTGGACAGCGGAGTGCATTCTGCAAGACAGCTTACTACGATGACGGGATTCACGACAGCCTACGACAACAATATGGTGATATTGGCTGCATGTCAGGGCAAGCGTAATCACGTCGTGAATATCGGACTTGGTGTAAAACGGCTATCGGCCGACGGCGTGCCCGTCCAGCAATGGGCGCAATCTCAGCAGCACAAGGTATTTTAGCTCCAGCGGTATTTCTCAATTCTTCATGATTTCTCATCCAGTCTTTTTATTACATCTTCCCAACCAGCTTACGCAAAAGGAGGTTCAGATGCTCGCGGGGTTGCCAGACGATCTGTTACTCAGTCGACTTTTTATCCTGTTAACGATCAAGGAGTCGCTGATAAACGGGCTCGGGCAGCCCGTAGGCTTCGACCTCTCGCGCATCGAGTGCAACCCGGCGGAGAGCTGGCTCCACGTCGACGCACAGCCACTTCTGGGCTGGGAATTCCGCCTGTTTCGCTGTCAAGGCGAGGCGCAGGTCAACGACGTCCAGTACATCGACCAGTATCAGATGTGTATCGCGTTTTACCGCGGGAACAACGTCGTGAAGTTCACTTTCGTGGACAAGCCCGAAGACATCGAGCGCCTCACCCAGTATTTCCCGTTCGACCGCTTAGTGGATGTTATCCCGCGATTGTTGCAGGAAGCAAAAAATAATTGACTTTTGTAACGTTAGGATGTACTAATGAAAGAAGCATTCTTCGCAGAGCGTGTGTTCGGGTATGGACGAGCTTCAAGTTTCGAATTGTTTGTGGCAAATTGGTCGTATCATTGCATACAATCAAGCTTCTTATTCGTAACTTCTAGCTCATCCAGCACATTGCCTAGAATGCTGAAGTCTCTTTTCTCTGTGCACCATTGTGCCGTCGACGCAATGGGACGGACAATTAAACAAGCACAAACCGAGGTTGGAAACACCAGCTACAAGTAAGTCCGTGGAAAACGGTAGAAAAGCTACCGATGTTACGACCTCCGCCGGAGCATGCTGGAAAGGTGGTCATTCGGTCCTCATAGCAGTCTCTGACTCGATGTCCCAGACTACAAGACTCGGATCGCGTTCAAGTCTGTCTAGTCCAACAGCCAGTAAATTGGGTTTTTCTGAGCAAAATACGAGGCATTGCAGTTTGTTGTGCTTCTATCGGGAAGCGATAATTCAGGTCCACCAGAGACCATGTTATTCTTCACATATCTTCTAGCCGCCATCCGCCAAAGCTCCACCTTTCTGTGCTCAAACCGACAGCAACGAGGTCATCGGAAGTCGAGTCTGGCGACAAACAAAGCACTACGCAGGCGTTCATGAGCAGCGCCGAGTTATACGGAGAGTGAGAACTTACTTTCATCAACTGAAGACCGACCTGCGATGAGAGAAGCCTAAACTCATTGGGCGTCCATTCGAAAGGTGTTATCTGAGAGTCACTTCCAGCAAAAAACTTATTCGCCTGCCGCGGATGCCAAATCAACATCCTCTCAATTCTACTAGCTATAATGATTGGAAGCTAGCTTCACGATCTAGTAGGTTTTCCAAGGGACTAGCAACTGCAAAAGATGCATGAGGCGGCAGCATCAGGAGCAAAGCATGCTTCTCGGTGCTTCGACAGTATTCTTAGTCTAAGTTCAGTATGAATTTGTTGTGACTCAACTCTCTTTACCAACTTTCTACCGGTTCGTCTAATTGTATTTTTTGGCCATGGAATTGATTTGCATCTAATATAATTTTGCAGAGGATCACTGTCGTTTTCTTGAAATGCTATGGTTCATGTGGTTTTTGACAGTGGTCGAATGTAGTTTCGCGTGGCTGATGATGTAACGGGGTGCAGCCGCGCTCGCCCAGGATAAGCGAGATTTTCCAGCCATTTTCTAAATTTGTTATTATAGAATTGCTTCGCTGACTACGACTGTTTGACAAGCCGGAGCAGTTCTGTAACTGAAGCTACTGTCAAACAGGCTTTCAAAAATAAAATAAGTCAGAATTACACTTTATAGAGGTATCTGGACCGTATGATGTCCACAGCGAAAGGAAATCAAATGGTTTCCGACTCGGAAGAAGCCTGAGCATCCCGGTCTACATGTACCGTATCACGCGCTGATGGTATATTTTCATCGTGCATGTCGCTCTCATAAATTGGGATCGGCAATAGTTGACCTCTTTGATCGGTGACGACGAACATAACGATGCTTTCAAATCCCGACTGTAATGACCAAACGGCTATAGACATGCGAGACGCGCGTGAGGGTGCAAAACTTGACGTCCACGCTGTTAGAGATTTTCTTCATGGTCCGTAACGAGCAACCATCATCTCAGAATCACTCAGGAGTCCAGTAATACCCATAGGAGGTGCAGAGAGCTGGAAAGCTCGTCAGCGAGTCGTGGAAGTTCTGTCTTCAGACCCGATTTTTGACAAATCGCAACGGTCCGGCTTTTTCTCGGAGTCTCAAGTGATAGGTATCCGGATTGACCCTGGCTTGAAGGAACTATGCTATGAGGAAAGAAAGATATGTCAAGGCCCTGTCGATGCAAATGAGGGTCGAAGAACACCGTGAAGCGCGGAACTGGAACGTCAAGGATATGTCTTTCGTTCAATCAGCCTTGGACGAAATGCCCATGGAACTCCATAATGTCGGTAAGAAGTGAATACCTTTTGAACTAAGACAAGCTATTGACCTTCCTTCTGTACTGAATTGCCAAGCTTTTGAGCCCGTTGTCTTCTCGCAGGGATCCCCGGAGTTCGTGGATAAATTCGGACAGCTCATCGCTAGGCGAGGGATTATCGGCTGTTACCTACAAACCGAACTTGGCCATGGGACGAACGTTGCGCAACTTGAAACAACAGCTACGTACCTTGTAAACACTGGCGAATTTGAGATTCATTCTCCCACGCCGACAAGCACAAAATGGTGGATCGGCGCCCTCGGAAAGACGGCTACGCATGGAGTTGTGCAAGCGCGGCTTATTCTGCCAGGAGGGGAGGATGTCGGACCGCACCTTTTCTTTGTACAGCTCAGGTCTTTGGGTAAGATGGCGATTACTGCAGAGGGAGAATAGGCGTTATTCACGAAAATTCTACTTAGACGATCACAGCGTGCTGCCTGGGATTCAGATTGAGCCGTCCTTACTAGGATTGTTAAACAATCTGCGACGAACAGTGCAAAGTGATAGTGCAAATACAGCGACGCTTTTCCACAATATTGTAGATCAATCTGAAGTTATTGTAGATCGTGTCTGGGGTTGTTGTTGTGGATAACTTTCTGATAATTGTGGATCCCCTGTGAATATTTTGCGAGCATTGTAGATCCTGTCCGAGCCATTGTAGATAATTTTCTGGTTATTGTAGATCCTGTCCGGGCCATTGTAGATAATTTTCTGGTTATTGTAGATCCTATCCGAGCCATTGTAGATAATTTCCTGGTTATTGTAGATCCTCTGTGGATGTTTTGCGAGAATTGTAGATCCTGTCCGAGCCGTTGTAGATAATTTCCTAGTTATTGTAGATCCTTTTGTGAATAGTTTGTGAGCATTGTAGATCCTGTCCGGGCCATTGTAGATAATTTTCTGATAATTGTGGATCCTATCTGAGCCGTTGTAGATAAATTTCTGATAATTGTAGATAATTCTTTGGCTATTGTAGATCCTCTGTGGATAATTTTACGATTATTGTAGATCCTGTCCGAGCCATTGTAGATAGTTCTCTGATAATTGTAGATCCTATCCGAGCCATTTTAGATAATTCTCTGGTTATTGTAGATCCTGTCCGAAGCTTTGTAGATAATTTTCTGATAATTGTGAATCCTCTGTGAATATTTTTATGACCATTGTAGATCTTGTCCGAGCCGTTGTAAATAATTCTCTGGCTATTGTTAATCCTTTGTGAATATTTTGCAGGCATTGTAGATCCTGTCCAAGCCATTGTAGATAATTCTCTGATAATTGTAGATCCTGTCCGAAGCTTTGTAGATAATTTTCTGATAATTGTAGATCCTATCCGAAGATCTGTAGATAAATTTCCAGCTATTGTAGATCCTCTGTGAATACTTTCGTGAACATTGTAGATCTCAGCAGAAGCTGCTTGCTGCCGGCAGTGTGCTTCTTACATAAAATCTGAGGCTAAAGTTAAATCCTTGCTCGTGGCGTGCCGGCGGCGTGCTTCCGCACCCTCCTGTTCGCTGCAGTCCCGCCCTCCTGCTCATTATCCCGACGTTCGGCTCTGCTACTCCTGCACCAAATCCACTCAATTTTTTTTTTTCGCATTATGCATTTATTAATTAGCTTGCTATTTTCTTTCTGGCTTTGGATTTTAAATTCAAGACACCAATTGGGGGATTGATTTTTATTGAATTGATACTAATAGCTACAACAAAAGAAAGGCAGCGACCCACGCGCGCATGACTATCCCGTCCCGCCTTTCGTCTATCCCATCCCTGCCACTCGTGCGGGTGGGTGGGCCGGCCGTCGCATGTGCTCGAGCGCGCACGCACGAGGGGGGACTGACCGTGCATACGTGCACGCGAGGGGGGACTGGCTGTGTGCACGCACGCGCACGGGATGGCTACGGCGCGCATGACGGGGGTCGGCCACGCACACACTAAAGTGTACGCGCGCATCCGCGCCATGCCCATCGACGTCGGGCACGAAATTCACTATCGCGTGCGAGGGGCCTCAGCTGTCGCGCGCGTGCGACGGGGCCAACCTTCGCACGCATGACAATGGGGCCTAGCCCTTGCACGCCGTCGCACGCGCGAGGCGGCTCAGCCATTGCACACCGTCGCACACTCTCGCGCACGCGAGGCCCGGCCATCGCACGCCGTCGCGCGCGCGCAAGGAGGCCCGGCCGTCGCACGTCGTCGCGTGGTGCGCATGCGGGCTGCGCGCGACACGCCTGCGCAAAAAGCGGAGGCGGCAAAGGCGGCAAAGGTGCAAGAGGGGAGGCGCGAGAGGGCAAGAGGGCGAGGAAAGAAAGGGACGAGAGTGTGGAGTGCGTGAGTACATAGTCTGCATAGGCTGCACGAACTGAGGAGGATGTTACTTACCTGGCACTGGAAAGGGTAGCCGAGCCATCGCACCCGCAGATACAGGGTTGCCTACTCCATACATGTTCGGCACGGTGCTTGTGAAGTATGGGTGACTCGGGGTCTCTGCATAGGTGAGTGGCATGGTTGGGGGTGCAAGAGAATGCAGGGTGCGCAAAGGAGGGTGCAAGAGGCAACGTTGACGGCGGGGATGCGACGTGGGTCGTCAACGTGGCACGCTTCGGGCTCGATCCAGCCCCGAAAAACCAGTGAAAAGTACTAAAAAGTAGTTATAATGAGATTAGATACCAGATCAAAGTTTTTTTGAGCACTTACCTGTTGCTCGACGTCCTCGGCGCTGTCGAGGACGTCGTGGACGACGCTGGAGAGCGCAGTCGAACGACGTGCTCATTGGGCACGCGCGGCTCGGCAACCTCCGAAGGTGCATTCAAGCAGCCTCCGAGCGACAGTATTCGATTTATTTAATTTGCATTACTCGCGCGATAATTCTGAAACTTGGTACATAGTTGCATTGAGTACGTTATTACGACATAAAAATTAATTAACGCTCAGATCATGCTAGATGTTGCGTTATAAATGAAACGAATACTGTAAAACCGGAATTTTTGGACAAAACCACAACAAATATTGTAGAGAAGGATCGGTCCAACCAAACCTTCCCATTTTTTCGGTACGAGATACACTAGTATGATTGAAAGTAAATGTGTGGTTCGATCAGCGCTAGGGTTGCCAGATGTATGTGAATTAACTTTCGGTGCTCGAGAATGAGCAATGCTCATGTATTCTAGTGCAAATCACTCGACTAACCTGCTGATTCTCGACTCTTTTGCTTCCTCATCAACTTCCTCCCACTCAAACTCAAAACTAATACCCGGAGTATCCTTAATACATAGTAAACATACTATAATGAACTTTTTAGAATTTTCTGAGCTATATGATAATACTAAAATAGCAAACTTGCTTCTACCCTCCTCCCCATACTGTTTCTTTCATATATCAGTCCCTAGAGCATCGGAGATTCTCAAACTTTGTAGGATGCTTAATACTATACATATACTACTATGTACAAAAGTTTGAAGCTTTTGGAAGAGAAGTAGAGGATGCAGATAGACAAAAGCATGAGCTAGGAAACACACATAAAGCACTTTAACAACAGCTGAGGGAATGTCCCCACAGATAAAAACTCAAGGATTGGGTGAATTAGATATTATCCTTGATGATATTGGTCTTTTGGATGCCTATCAGTCCCCCAGAGTGCACAGAATACTCAAAATATAGGGAAATGTCGAGTTTGTACTAATATGTGGCAATTACCTCTATCTGACATATTCCAAAATGCTTAAAACTTTATAGGCTGATTAATCAGTATATATCACTATTTATCATAAATTATATTTTGAGATAATGATACCAGTTGTTTTGATTCCGAGCATATTGTATTATTTCTCTCTGTGCCACAGTTTCGGCATGTGCTCGGCACGCCAGATTTGGAGCGCAAATCCGTCCTAATTTGGTAGGGCAGATGACGCGTCACTACTTTTTTCTTTCACGTCGTCGTCGTCTTCGATATTCTGGGCTTTTTTTTACCTCCTTCGCCAATTTACTCTACAAAAACACGTCACGACTCTCTGGCAGCCACGCAAGGCCCTCCCTGGACGGTCTGGAGCAACGGCACGCGACAGCAACGACGCGGATGCGCTGGCACGCGCGTGCACTTGATGTCGACAAAACACGGCGCTGGCACGCGCATGGCGACAGCAAATCACCACCGCCCTCTCACCTCCACGACACGGCAGCCGTGCGACAAGACCCGCACGCTCAACAACTGACAACACCCCCTAGCGACGCCGTTGATTCGACAACGACAACCACGCGGATGCGCGGGCACGCGCTCCTGCTCGACGGCACGCGTGTGTACTCGACGACGACAAAGCGCTGCGCAAGCACGCGCTTAGCGACAACAGACGACAGTGCCGGTGTGCACTCGCTCACATCCCCGCTCGTCCGTGATGCCTTCAAGAGGCGCGCATGTGCCAGCTGCTGCCACCGACCGTGGTGACACAGAGAAGATCTGGCATCACACGTTCTACAACGACCCGCCCGCTCGCTAAACTCTGTGCGGTCTCTGGTGATCCCCCGACTCTGTTGTCTCGACTGCGCTGTGCAGGAAGGCTGACTCATCCCGCTGGCAGACACCGCCCGCCCGCGCACATCCAGCTGCAGGCGCAGCCGCAAATGCCGTGCACGATACGCGCGTCGTCCGTGCGGCTCATTCGCCCGCGCGCCGCGGCGCGCTGCTCAACCCGAAGGCGAACAGAGGGAAAAGGACGCTTGACGCGCCCCACGCACGCTGCGAGGTCACGAGCGGAGGGGTGTTGGTGGGGTGGTGAATAGGGTGGTACGTCGACGCGCGCGTCGAGCGCGCGTGCGACGTGGAGCGCGTCGCGGCAGCAGGTTCTCTGCGCGAGACGGACACGCACCGTCGCACGGACCGCCGCTCGGATCCGGCGCGCGGGCGAGGGCCTCGCCCGCGCGCCCGCGCCGACGATTGACGCCGTGCGCGTGTTCCGCGAGGTTTTACTACTAATATTATTATTTTTCTTTTATATATTTTTGTATTCGCTGTATAATACAAAAAAAAAATGAATTACATAAGTACAGAATGTAATGAGCGAAAAAAAGCGGCGGGTGCGACGTCGGGATAATGAGTAAGAAGGCGGGTAACAGTGAGGACGGAAGCCATAGGCGGCGCGATCACGTCAACGTCTTTAAATGACAAATTTTGCCCCAAATAGGCAATGGCTCGGACAGGATCTACACTGATCGCGAAAGTATTCAGAGGATTCACAATTATCTACAATGCTTCGGACAGGATCTACAATAACCAGAGAATCATCTACAATAGGCTTGGATAGGATCTACAATGCTCGCAAAATATTCACAGAGGATTCACAATTATCAGAAAATTATCTACAAAGCTTCGGAGAGGATCTACAATTATCAGAGAACTATCTACAATGGCTCGGACAGGATCTACAATAATTGTAAAATTATCCACAGAGGATCTACAATAGCCAAAGAATTATCTACAATTATCAGAAATTTATCTACAACGGCTCGGATAGGATCTACAATTATCAGAAATTTATCTACAACGGCTCAGATAGGATTAGGGCTATGCACGGGTCATGTATACCCGCAGGTCACCATGGGTAGACCCGTGGGAATACCCATGGGTATGGGTCACCCGTGCACGGGTGATCCGTTTCCCACGGGTCAGTCAAGGGTCTGGGTCTGAATTTTTGCAGAATTTACAGACCCACAGGTTACCTGTGGGTATCGAGGACCCGTATCTAAATGAGACATATGTATATAGATTGTCAGAATTTCAAGCAAGTTTTTGCTGAGTTGTACCGAATTGTTCTCATGTTATCCAAATAAAGTAACTGTGTTTCATATATGGTAAGACATTGATGGGTGAGATGGGCCTTCACCCGCCTGACTCAGCAACTTTGTTTCCTCTGCTTTGCTCAGAAATGCGAAACTCAATGCTCAGTGGCCGTCCCCGCCTGGCAGCCTTGGCATGGCATTCGGCCACCATAGGTCCACACAGAATGGCAGTGTTCGCCGCTTGATATGCCTGACGATGGGCAGCAGCGACATCAACCTGGGCACAAGCTGTCACTAGACTGCCAGCTGCTGCCACCATACCTGAGCGACAACATATTGCACTCCTCACAGGATGCAATGGACGCGCTCATCACTGCATACTCTGCACAGTAGCCGCAGCACAATAGTACACACCAGGCGCATCACTGGTATTTCGCCGCCATGAATGTAGTGTGGGGATTCAAATTCAATCTTATGAGATAAAAAAAGTTGTAATTAAACATAAAACAAAATGTAAAGTGACCCACAGGTTACCCGCCATACCCATCCTGACCCGGACCCGCCAGACCCAGATCTGTGGGTCGTACATGACCCACGGATCTGGGTCATGCACGGGTCCGGGTCTGAGTTTTGAAAATCTCATACCCGTGCAAACGGGTCCGGGTCAACCCACGGATCGACCCGTGCAGAGCCCTAGATAGGATCCACAATTATCAGAAAATTATCTACAATGGCCCGGACAGGATCTACAATGCTTGCAAACTATTCACAAAAGGATCTACAATAACTAGAAATTATCTACAACGGCTCGGACAGGATCTACAATTCTCGCAAAACATCCACAGAGGATCTACAATAACCAGGAAATTATCTACAATGGCTCGGATAGGATCTACAATAACCAGAAAATTATCTACAATGGCCCGGACAGGATCTACAATAACCAGAAAATTATCTACAATGGCTCGGACAGGATCTACAATGCTCGCAAAATATTCACAGGGGATCCACAATTATCAGAAAGTTATCCACAACAACAACCCCAGACACGATCTACAATAACTTCAGATTGATCTACAATATTGTGGAAAAGCGTCGCTGTATTTGCACTATCACTTTGCACTGTTCGTCGCAGATTGTTTAACAATCCTAGTAAGGAGTAGTGTCAGATTGGTGACATAGGTCCGTATTCGAGTCAGCAACATCGTCTTCATCTACGTATCAATTTTTATACACTTAGGTCCCAAAGCAATGGGAGGATACGCTGGCATCGATAATGGATACGCGCGTTTCGATCGCTTGCGAATACCACGCTTTCAGATGTTATCCAGGTTCGCTCAAGTCACTAAGGAAGGAAACTATGTCAAACCCCCTCATGCAAAGTTAAGCTATGGTGGAGTAAGTATTTCTCACCTGGTTCTGAAGCACGTCTGATAAAATCAATAGATGCTTTACATCCGCTCAGGGTGAGTTAGCAATCGAGAGAAGCGTATCTTTGCGAACTACAACCTCTCTTCTAGAATGGTTTCTACTGCAGGCCGCAGCCAGGCGAAAGGCAAGTCCACCATACGACCTTGACACAAATGTCGAACTTGAACTCTTTAAGCTTACAGCGGCCACGATATCCTTACGCTACGCTACCGTTCGCCGGCAAGGAAACAAGGGAGCAGACGGGCTTGAACGCCAAATAATCACTTACCCATCGGTACATCATCGCCTCCTACCCATTCTATCGCGTGCCTACGTCTATATTCTTCTTGGTCGGAACCTTGTGAGCTCCGTTATTTTCAGACTCAGGTTACGCGCCAATGACTGAAGACATCTTAAGACAAACTCTCAGAAAGACCTCTTGGCACAGCTGAACCGCGGAGATACATCTTACTTAGCTGAGATGCATGCTATGACCAGTGGTTTGAAAGTACTTGTCACTACAACAAGCATGGAGGACATCGAAGTCGCGCGTCGCTCAATGGGAGGTCACGGATACAGCGCGTATTCCGCTCTGGGCTATGTTTACGCCAATGCCCTTCCAAGCGTAACGTAATCTCTACTTCTTTGTCTAGTGGTACTGGAAGAATCGAAACTAACATGTTTTCGTTAGATATGAGGGCGACAACTTCGTTCTGGACCAGCAGGTTGTCCGCGCGGCCTTAAAAGTTTACCAAGACATCGTTTCCTGTAAAGCGCCCTCATCCATCGCTCTCTCTCCGTTCAGTGCCTACCTTCGTCTCTTAAAAACGAAGGAATATGTGATTCCGCAAAATTTTACTGGTTCCGAAATCTGGTCAGACTGGCGGACTCCGATACACGTTCTTGAATGGCGTGCAGCGCGGGCCGTCAAATCGCGCGCTTTGGCGCAGGCGATTGGCGAAGTAGACGCGAGTGCAGACCAGCGAGTCTCTCGCGCAGTCACTGAAGCTTATGTAGCCGCCCAGGTCGGCGAGATGATCTCGACGTTGCCTTTCACCGGTTCCAGCGCTTCCATCGTCAAATCCTTGCTCCGACTAGTTTGTCTTCCCTCGTCTTTATTTTGGGAAACACCTTTGACTAGGGATATGTTTTTGCATTCCAGTATTTGCTTTCGACAGTAGAAACGGCGTTGACAGATATCCTGTCCTTCGGCTTGATCCCTCCCGTCGTCGCAGGCGAAGACCCCACAAAGGCGCTTCGCATGGAAATTGCGCGATTATGCGCGGAGCTTGTGCCCGAGGCCATCAGCTTGACTGACGCGTTCGGTTACACGGACTGGGAACTAGATAGGTATAGTGCAAGTGTTCACGAACATAAGATTTTCTATCTGAAAGATATACAACCTGTAGTGCACTCGGTGTCTACGATGGTCGAGTTTACGAGGCGCTCTGGAAAAGGGTGCAAGCGGAGCCTCTCAACCAGACCGAAGTTACGGATGGCTACGAAGTTCGTAACATCTCCCACCATTATATTTTATTATAATCGTATATTTTCTCAGGAGTTCATCAAACCTCTTCTCGAACGTGGAAGAAGGCTCGCGAGCGATGAGCAGTCTAAATCCAAATTGTGACAGGAATACATTGATGCATGTTCATGCAACCAAATACCGATTGAAATCTCGCTCATTGTGTAATGCACATGTTACATGTATATGTGGTTTCCGTTGTCCGTACAAAAAAGAGAAAGAGCATTCCTCAGATCGATTCAAGCACACAATCGACAACAGCGCAACGTCCTTCATCTCTGACGACTTTCACGCCTTCAGCGATAGCTGCCTCCAGTTCTGAAGCTGTCGTTATACGCTTCCCCCAAGCACCTCCCGCCGCTACCGCGATCTGTGAGAAATCTGGCATGTCTGGGCCAAACCCGACTGTCAGCTGGCTACCTGGCACCTTGCTTCCAAGACCTTGTGGATAGACACCAAGCATAGACAGTTTGGGTGACTTCAGATAATTTGCAAGGGTCGTCAGATTAGCTTCAGAAGAAAGGAAATGGAACATGATCACTCACCTTCCAACCACCATTGTTAAGAATAATCGTCAGGAATGGCTACAACATTCTGAATCAGATATGTAATGCACGCACTAAGATATTCCAAACCTACTGTTTTGTACTTTCTAGCCATCCAAAATGCTGACGCAGGCACGCCAAAGAGGAATGAACCGTCTCCCACCACCAGCGTAACAAGGTCGAAATTATTCGCTGTGCGTCCTCTTGTTGCCAGTGAGACACCTACGGCTGCTCCTAAGCCCCAGCCCAGGGACGACGAACCGGAAGAAAGCATTGAGCCTGGCACTTCAGGTCGCAGATGGTCCCAAGTATGAGGGTAATTGCTTATGGATTCATTCAAGAACAGGGTATCTTTAGGGACAGACTTCCTCAGCACACCCATGACATTCGGGACCGTGAAGGAGCCGTCGGTGGGAAATGCAGACTCCACAGAGTCAAGTTCGCTTATCCGCTTCAGGCGATGCTCGATTAATTTCTGAGTCCTGGCCGAAATCAGAGTTATGTCAATTTCTGACGGCAAACATTCCAAAATCTGGCTGAGAGCAATCTGAGCATCCGCCTTGCATCGCATGGTCGCGTCAATGTGGAACATGCCCACGTTGTCTTTCAGGACATCGATGTCGACATGAAAGACCTTAGCACCCGGCTGAGGCTTGTTGTGCATCGGTATGTAAGGGATGTCAGAGTCGATGATGAGGATAACGTCCGCGTTGCGCAGCCAGTCGCTAACGCCCATGCCAAAAGATAACTCGACAAAATTCACGTGACTATGCGGGAAGTTGACGGTCGTCGGACACGACACGAGAACGGGAACGGCAAGCCTTTCAGAGAGCTCTACGAGATTTCCGACAGCTTTTGTGTTCCGGCCCAAATAAGAGGTGATAATCAGCGGTTTCGACGCGTTCATTAATGCATAGGCGATTGTACTTGCGGCTATTCAGGTGTTTAACGTGGATCCCAGACAGACTATAACTGTTCACATACCTGTGGGGCTTAACGCAAGAGGTTCGATTGGTAACCACGATCGGACATTCAACGATGCCTTAGCAAAATTTTCGTCAACATCTTCCTCCATTACTTCACGGCGTGCCCAGAGATATACGGGGCCCTTTGGCTCACTCATTGCACTGGCAGGTGTGATATTTTACGAGGTTGGTGAGCACGATCGGCTGGACATATTTCATTTATCTCAACTTACAATTGTAGACCACGCATAATGACTTGACTGACATTCTTGCTGCTGTTGATCTGACCTGTGAAGCGCATGTACTGCCGAACAATCGCAGACTGATCGTGAACATCTGAACAACGAGTTGTCAAAAGTCGACTAAGGAGTTTCATATGAAAGCCAAACCCTGGAGCCACATGATCCACTCGTTTCTTGAGCCTTTGAGCTCGCCTTCGAGCGTGAAGGGAGAAGCTCCCGCGTATATTAATACGGGTACACGGCATCTGTCAACGTTATGAACTGCTCCTGCCAGAGCCTACCAACGGGATTTCAATATTCTCCAGTTAACATAGGGTAATCTCAAACTCAAAGGCAGTTGAGCGCACCTGAGTTCCGACGTCGACGTGCACGAGAACCGCTGCAGGGTGTCCACGAACCTGCGCATACCCTTGAGCAGCACTGAGTGCGACCATTTCATTCGGACATGTTATGATCTCTAATTCAGTCTTCCCGCTAGCCACTCGCTGGCGTTCTAGCTCCTCGAGAAACGCAGGATGGTCTGAGCCCCAGTTCACAAAGGCATGCGTTATCCCACACTATCGATATCATATTTCCGGGGAAGATAGATTATGTCAGAATTTGTATAGATGAGAGCGATAATGAAATGAAGTAACTCACCTCAGCTAAGGTCTTCAAGAAAATAGAAGAAGTAGTGTACATCATCAGCGCAAAGTTACGGTCGCACTCGTGTTTTAATCAAGCCACAGGTCGAGTTCCGAGTACCTACAGCTGACAGAAGGAAGACGGGTCGAAGGAAAGAATCCCGATGCAGACCGTAAACTGCTCACGAGTTTAATATCTGAGAATTATAGGTCATGAGATATAACTTTGGAAGTCCGTAGCCTTCGATAATCCCAGGTTCACACGACCTATCGCAGCCTACCGCATGCGCTTCGTAGTCGCTGAACTCAAGTCAAGCAGATGCAGACCCGTGTGAAAGGAAGTGACGCTATACGTAGTGTGAGTCCCTTGGTAAAACGCTAGAAGGTGCACAGAACACTCGGAGCTTCCATAACAAGAAATAAGGAGCAAAATAAAAAGAAGCCGGGTTGCATTGGATAATCTAAAATAAACCCAGCAAGTCGTCCTGCGGCTTTTGTTGCTGTACAGGCGACGAAACAACAGAAGACCCAGACACCCCGAACCCAAATGCAGGCGGCGCAGGAGAGCTCGCTGCTGCCGGTTGGATGGGTGACGCGATATTGGAAAACGGTGACCCATTCACCGCACCGCCGACCACGCCTCCGCCTCCCAGGCTCGCCCCACCAAATATCGACACGAGGTCGTCGAGCGGGTTGCTTGAGGTGCCAGCAAGTAGATTCGCCGCTGCGGGTGTCGAGGTGAGGGTTGTCGCGGCAAGCCCAGAGGGACGGCCCTCCTCCGCAGGGACATCGTCGAAGTCGAGGAGATTCTCCGCCTGCTGACCTGCAGCGACCGTTTGCAGAGCTTTCCGTGTCGACAAATCGTCGTCGTCGTGGCCTTTACTGCAATAAGTGCCGTGTGAGTATATTGAGCGCTCATGAACTTATCTTCATAGAAGAGAAGGAGGACCCACTCTACGGCGAGTTTTTGCATAGCTTCGGCGCCGAACCGCCCCCTACCGATGAATGTCTCTGGGGGCTTGTGATACACGCTAGCGAGACTCGAGATCTCGCTTAACAACTCTTCCAATAAAGCAGGCGATACCGTTGTCCTTGAGAGTGAAATGGGAGGTCGATGCGCTAGAATCACAGACTGGCATAATATTTATCAGTATAGGTTCCCCAGATGCAGAACCTGCGAAGGACAATAATACTTTTGCTGCGGCCGGATCTGTTGATAGCAGTCTCCAATATATATACGCTCGATCGCGCACGTCTGGCGAGTCGCAATCCTTCGTTGCCGTGTCCAGCACGCGCTGAACTAATGCTTGAGCACTGTCGGGTTTCCTCATATACAGCTTCACCACAGCAGTTAATGTTTGTAATTGTACCTATGAATGAAGGGGAATCGCATTCAGCATGATGTTTTGAGATCGTAGTGCTTAAAAATCTCACGTACGGGATACGCCTCTTCAGTGAATGATTCGACAAATATACCAAGTAGCTCATCCGCATTGTCGATCTTGCTGGCATACTCGCCGATGATCCAAATCAGCGAGGCTTTTGCCTCAGGCTCGTCCAGTTCATCCAGATTAGCACACAGAGTAGGTATGACGCCTTCATAAGTTGAAGGATATTTTCGGAAGATATCCTAGGTGTGTTACAGAGCGAGGTAAGAGTACTATCAGAAAATGACTGATCATAGACGGTGCTTACTTTCATGATGACAACTGCTTCTTGCACAACATAGCTCACCCGGGTTGAAATTAGTTCGAGAAGCACATTCACGCATCGTTCAGCTGCGGACTCGATCTTAATGGCAGTCTGGCCGATAGCGCGAATGCTTTTCCGAACAAAATCAACGTCGACTTCTGATGCATACCTACCCATTCGCTGACTTAGACCGATTTAAACAACAACAAACAGCCACTCACTCTTTGAGCTCGCTAAGTAAAGCATCTACGTTGCTATCTCCGGCCAACCGCACCATGATGTCAAGCTTCTCTACCTTCACGTATAAGGGATCATTATACTTGCAGAAGAAGACACGCATCTCATTCGAGAGGATGTCTGAACGCTTCTGCAATAGGAGATTGATATTGCGCAATGCAACCCATTGCACCTCTGGTGGCGCGGATAGTAGAGTCACAAGCGGGGGTGCCATTTTGCGAGCGAATTGCTTGTTGAGGTCGTCTCGCCGTACATTTCGCATGTGAATCATAATGACCTGATTACACATTCAAATTATAGATAATTTGAGTTTTGTTTTTGAATTAGCGACCGACCTTTACGGCAGCTAAAACAACGCTTCCATTGGCGTGTTGGAATTGCGGGATGACACGTTCGCAGATGTGTTCACTTTCCTGGTCGTCTTGCGCTTTGTAGCGCGCCAGCGCGGTCAGGATAGCCACTCGCCCCCACTCGGAGCATTCATTCAAAGCAATGAGAAGCTTCTGCAGCGTATTGTGTGTGATGCTGAACACCGCTTTCTCAGTTTCCGGAGTTTGGGGAAGAGATGAAGCGGCAACATGAATATCTGTCAGTGCAGTGACGGCATTGGCGACGACCTGCAGGACAATATGCAACCGTTCAACAGATGGCGTAGAAAAAGGCACGCACCATCGGATTACTATCTGACACCATATCCTGCAACTGGTCTAAGAAAACGTTCTCTATGACTAGCTCCGGCTTCAAGTCATACAGCTTCGCGACGCAAAGTGCGGCTGTCTTGCGCACGTACGGGTTCTCGTCGCGCAGGCATTTCTGGAGAGGGTCGCATAGGTAGTCTATGATCTTCTCTGCACGCAGACAGCCCATTGTGCGTATCGCGAGGGCGCGTACAAGCGGGTTCGGGTCGTCGGTGTCCTTGACAAACGTGTTCACCGCGAGGATGACGAGCTCGGGCTGCGTCTTCGCATAGTTCATAAGGTACAAATACACAAGTTTCTTCTGCTCGAGGTCGTCTGTCTGCATGTTCTTCAGCACGTCTGGGAACAGGCCGCTGACATCTGGGAAGCGCGCGTTACACTGGAAGTGGTGCCGACATTGTACACTCGGCGTACCTTTCCCGACGGTCATATTCGCGATGACCCGCTTGATGGCATCCTTGCGCTTTTCGCGGTATTCGCTATTCAGATCAGCCCGAAGTTCGTAGTTCTCGCCTGTGCATCCGTCGTGGATGAGTATACCGGAGTTACATACATACTGCAGTCTAATGGGTTGTCTACTTGCCTTTCCTCGGGGCTGCCCGCGCAAAGGACATCTTATGACACAACCCCGTCGGCCACTTCTTCTTTTGTTTACTTGAGACGCTGAGATCGTGCGGGAGATGGAGAGATGCGAGCAGACAGTGTCGAGGACGTTGGAGGACAAGACACGGATTTCGAGACGCGCCGCGTACGTATTGTGTCAAATGGACTCTGACTCCGACCACCATGCAAAAACTTGCCTTCTGCATCTTTGACGACCGCTTTAATGCATATGCTCGGCATTGCTAAGGACACTCTGGAACACGAACTTGTAAAAAACTTGCATTGCTTTCTCGATCTTCGCATGTTGCTCAACTTCATCAAGAACTCACGAAATTTCTCTAGACGACTTGAGGCTCGAAAAACTCATTGTACGTTTCCGGGGAAAATCACAGAGCATTTATTATACAGCTTTCCGGTACAAGAGTTACTTAAAGATACAAGGATTATTGCGTACGAAACAAAGCCATAGCTACATCCTTTATACAACGATGCGCTCTGGTTACGCATTCTAATCGTGAGGAGCGCGAGCCTCCCCCTGCTCAGCGGTCCTTCCTCCAGACTCGCGAAGCTCACCCTTTTCGTGACGTTCGGGGATGTTGAAATACTTTCCGTACGCCTGAAGACAACTGAGACTTCAAAATTGCGTATCATAAGGATGTATACAGATTTGACGCACCTTCTCAGTCTTCCCGATGACTTTGTCTACAAATCCTGCTTTTCCCTTGGGCAAGCTTTCTCTTCCATCGACAGCGACACCACCTGATCAGTACATGTATTGGTGAGTTCAAATGAACAGATATTGGAGTTAAGGATGACTTATACCTTCACGGGCAGGCTGAACGTTCAAGGGACGCTCAGACTCGGAAGCATTAGCAAAGGAATCCGAATCGCTGTCCTGCGTGTGATGTGATGTATTGGGCTGCTGCTGGGCATAATCGTTGCCAGGCATCTCTTGTATTCCAAGCTCGTTGCCGTAGTTGCTTGGAACAGTATCCGAGGTGTTTTGGAAGTTCGACATGGTGGATTATGGACATGCTAAGCTAAGTCCTTCCGCTTTATATAAAGGTAGGCAACAGGCAAGTGAGACAGTGACGAAAGGACTGCGTCATGCAGTTGGGGCAAAAATAAATAAAATATTATAGAGCGTTTTTGGAGTTGACGGTAAATGTAATTTCCCAGATCTACTATAAAATCTATATGGATGGAGGATGTTCTCACGACCAGATCTCTACTTCTGACCTTGTTGGTCCGTTTGCAATAGACTTCCACTCCTGATACTTTTATGTCTGAGTCGGCTGTCCTGGAATAATTCTTGTTTTTCCGTGCCACAGAGCGGGAATAGCACTAGGACAAAGCGTGGGTGGTTATCTTCTCTCAGTACTCATAAAGACAGGATTGATACGGACATGCTCCTTGACATCGACTAGTTGGATCGTCAAAATATCTGATTTCTTCCATCAACAGTAAGCCAGCGTTTATCAACCTCGCAATGGTAATACAGGAGCGCATCTATGTTGCAAATTTTCCTTGTAATTGCCTCATCACTTCTATTGGAACCCTTGCCACGCTCACGCTGGTCACTCCCAAACATCTGAATAGAAGAAGATTCGACATCTTGCTCACAACGATTGCCGATCAGGTATGCATAAATATACTTCATGCACTTACCCATGCACTGCGTACGAATGTCACTTCTGGGAGACGGTATCAAACACCTAGACTGCATTGCGCCAGTACCTACCCAGGCTCTTCTCCGTTCTCCCACTACTCGTCGACTCAAGCAGTTGCTTTCCTTGTCCCTCTGCGCTGTTCCTCGAAATCCAACTTAGTTTTTCATTTTTATTCTGACATCGTCTACATTCTTGCCTCGTCCTCAATCGTGCTACATCAAGTTCTTGTTCTTCTCGAGCCTGACCCAAATTGGATCAACAGCTCATTTCTTTGGGTACGTTCCATGTTCAAGTTTCTTGCTATACATTACGTGCCATGGAGGCCGATACTCAATGGATGAACAAATAGAAGATAGGCTCTCCAGATGAGCACGCACTCGTGGCGTCCTTTTGTGCCCCGCGGTCACCAAGAGTCCACGCCAACGCTACTTCCTACCTCGTCCTCACTTTCTGGCTCGCTAACCGGTGCTAAGACAACGGCCGTCTCCGATATTGTTTTCAGTATGATGAAGGTGCCGCCCAGTGCAATCATAGCGGGTGCCATCGTTAGCACGTTGTCGTCAGTGATAATTGCCTTCGGCATATTTAGGTGGCTGAAGGATCGGCGAAGGGCTCGCAACTGTATGCAGGAAGGACAAACTTCCAGGAATGAGCGTGGCAGAATTGTATTTCCCTACCAAAAGCCATCATCTCATGAAAGCTCAACCCCTGTCGCTATCTCGGATCCTTTCGTCATAACAGCCGCTCGGGTTTGTCGTATTCCTCCGACGCTTGCGTTTTCGCCGGGTTGGTCATATCTGAACGATGGTTGGGTTTGCGAGAAGCGTGCGCATCACAAATCGGCAAGTGAACCGGCTCTTTTTAATTACATTCCGTTCGATACCTGCGCCGATATTATGGTCGCAGATCTTGAAGTCTGTAGGCCCTCCTTGTCAACGGTAGGAGCAGAAGCAGGGAGCGCCGGTCCGTCGACCGCTCCTTCGCGCTCAGCCTCGATGAGCCAGCCGTCAATTGCAAGCGTGTACGAGAAAATCGCTTCGGCAGCAGCGCTTCCGCATCCAGATATACCTTCAACGAATGAAACAGAACGTTATAGGTGCGCGTCATTGCGCTGGTCTTGGTCGGATCGTGCGACATATTCTAGCACGTATGATGCGGAAATGCTTCCCGCATACTCTGCACGACGCAGCAGGAGCACAACTCGGTCGTGGTCGCGACGCTCATCAGCGGTGCACGCGAATATTAGTGCCGGTGGTGATGTGAGCGTGGGGCACGCGGCTAGTGTAAACCTCAGCCCCCCAGAGTATCCACTGGAGCTTGCTCGCAAGATTGTGCAGGCTTACTCGCGAACGCCGAGCTCGCCCGACCCACCTGATTCCGGGTCATAGAACATTCCCAAAGGATTTAGGAGAGGGTGTATGTAGTTGCATTCAATGTTTCTTAAATTAGTATGCGACATCTGTGCTCTACCTTGTGAACTTTACTGTACTTGTACCTGACGTCGGACACTTGGCTACGTATGAGGAGATGACGCGGATACATATCGGCCCTTCTTGTCTTCGTTCATGATAGTATTTTTCAGTTTCATTTCGGATTTCACGAAGCTGTATGTGGGTTTCGGCGCGTGCCGTGATCGGCGAACGAGGTCTCCGGAGATTTGATTATTTTGAGGGTCACGTCGCGGAGTTGAACTCAAACCTTCAACCGCAAACGTCTCTTCCACTGTTCAGTCACCAACATCATCTGCACAAAGCTGCTTGCCGAGGCGTCTT
This sequence comes from Phellopilus nigrolimitatus, assembly GCA_021029095.1. Taxonomy (NCBI): domain Eukaryota; kingdom Fungi; phylum Basidiomycota; class Agaricomycetes; order Hymenochaetales; family Hymenochaetaceae; genus Phellopilus; species Phellopilus nigrolimitatus. The sequence goes on from JAJOHG010000011.1 coordinate 470,437, forward strand.
TGAAGCACAACGAACCAAGACGCTTCACTTGCGATTCCGCGTGGCCACTTCGCTAACTAGCGGTCTGATGAATGAATAAATCGGAAAAGCTTCGTGTAATCTCGACTCGGCTTCGGCCCTATCGCACATTGTCGAGGCAGAGCTCTTTGGAAAGGGATCTTACGATCTGATAACTTGAAATTGCATAAGTGCTACAGTCAATGGCAGCGACACCGCGGGCTCAACCGTGGAGATTGCGGAAGTTGTTTTTCTTGTAAAACCACTCAAGACCAATCGCGGGGATTGCTTGACTTTTCTAGAGGCGTAGAAGAGCTACTTTCTGTCTCATGACACACGAACAAAGATGTTGGCTCGGCTCGACCACGACGAAGGCAACCGTCCGGGTTCCCTTTCACTGCGTTCTTGATTGGCGATAAGTCTAGCTAAAGTCTGGCTATAGCTTCTTGGAGTACGCATAGCTCGAGTCCCTTGGTCTAGAAGTTTATAAGGGATTTCAAGGCTTACTAGCGCCTTACATTGGAGGGTATCTTTGTTCTGGATTCTGAATCGGACCCGCCGAAAACCAGTTATCTCGACCCAACACTTTCCTTTATGTCAAGTTTAAACAATGCCGCGGACCTTGCTCATTCACAATTACAAGTCCTCGCATCCTCTGGAATCATCATATAAACGTCAAGCTGTCTTACAGAGCCGTCATCTTCGTCTTCCTACGCAAGTATAACAGCGCAGGTTAGTCACTTTGGTACCCTGTGAACATTCTCTCGAAAAGAAAACTCACCGTCAAACCGATAATGTGCTCTTCGTCCATCAGAACAGCATCATAATTGAACTTCTGTTCCGACGATATCTCGACGAACGGCAGCGCAGAGCGGACGTCTTCTGAAAAGCAATCCTCGTGAGCAGTGACGCTCTCCTCCGTGACTAGTCTCATCTGGCGCTGATTCGCCCCTCGTCTGTTATCAGCCAATGCCTTGCGAACGGCGACAGCATTGTAATCTCTGACGTGTATGTGACGAGGTCCTTCCCCCGCGAGAAAGACTTGTCTCTGACCAGCGATTCCTGCAAGCCACGCGGTATCCAACTCATCACAGCCACTCCAACGCGTCACTTTGGGTCCCCACGCCCTCCATGGTTTCGCCATCGTGCCATCGGAACGTACAGCGCGTAAAAGCTCGCCACGGTGTGCAACGAACGTGAATAATGATACATGGTCAGCATTTTGCACGTCGGGTCCTTGCAAATACATTCTGAAGTGCACAAGGGCTTCATCCGGAGCGCAGTGCATGGGAGCACCACGGTTCTGGTTCGCCACGATATATTCAGAACTGGCCGAGGACGCTGAAGATGATCGTCTATTACATCGTGCGGGAGCCAGGAGTGAAGAAATGGATCAAAACTTACCGCTTCGAATGGCATCTGTACGACAACTCACGCTAACCAATGAGCTCCCGGGTTTCAGGGTAGGTAATTCGAGCTTTCCGATCCGTCGACAGTGCATGACCTCTTCATCTGTGCCCTCTTTTTTTAGCTTAAAGAGTTCGATCGCGTTTTCCCGCATGTTCGTCAAAATGAATGTGTCGAAGGATAAAAAAGCTGTGCCACGGTATGTAGAGTTTCTGGAGGAAATATGCTGATGTGAACATAGAAGATCGCTTCAGTTTAGAATTAGAGCGCGAATACTATTGATCTGTGGCTTACCGAAATTTGTTTCCCCGTCTTCCAGTCATAAACGTACAGCTCGTCTAGAAGGTCTGGAGACCCTAACCAGGTCAAAAGGACCAGAACGTGCGGCCCAGCCATCTCAATCGTCGCGACGCACGGTGCTTCTTGCTCCTGATGTTCATGAAAATGGATAACAGGTTCCCGGGCCAAAGGGTGAGGTTCCGCGGTCGAGAATTCCTTCATGTGCAACTGAAATATATGAACAGTGCCAGCGTTCCTAAAACATAATGCATCTCTGCTTAGCGCCATGGTATGCCCAAAGGAACATATCTAAAAGTCAGAACTCACATTATGGGGACAGATGTCAAGACGACAAGCAGGTCATTCTCTCTCAAAGAAACGCCTATGTTAAGTGCCTCGACGCCCTGACCAAGGGGCACGCGTTTCCACCAGTTTGAGACCTCCATCTCGTGACGATGCATGCACACTGGTAAGTAGACATAGCGCAGGCTATTTGTCCGCAGACTGTCTGGCACAAGACTGAGGTCTCCAAAAATATAGACGCCAGCTGTCAGGTCGTGGATATGGGAGTTGCGATGATTAACTGGGATTGTAAACCGACGTTCTTCGTTGAGATCGACCCTACTCCACAGCGCTTCCCGGCCCAAAAGATATGAGAGACGTCTGCTAGTCTCAAGGGGATAGAAAACGCCAGCGTCTTCCATTCCCGCAGCGGCCAGGGCGACGATGTATCTCAAGAGGGTCGAGTCAGAGTGAACGTTGTGGGTGAAGCGACAGACACGACAGAAAGCGAGGATATCGCGTACGTCGAGGTAAGTAAGGATGGCTATGAGAAGCTCAGTCGGGAGGGCGAAAAGGCTCATATTCAGCCAATGAGCTGAATCCGCCCGTACATCGAGCTATTTAAACTGTACGACGTTTATTGGTGCCACAAAGTCCTTTCGCGCGGCAAATAACCGACAAGGGTTAAGGAGCTCTCCGCATTGACAATCTCATCCAGCGACACTCCATTAACGCTCAACGTAGTGGCGAGCAACGGCACTTTACAACGTTGCTGAAGAGTGATTGCGCACTGATATGTTGATCATACTGATCTCGAAAGATCATCCTCGACTGTCCTCACCGTGCGACATGTGCCTGCCGTTTCCGACTTTATTAATGGATGCCGGAATACTTGAACAAACGACTACGCGTTTCATGCAGACAAAAGAACAACAGATGACCGACAACGAGGTAGAGGCTAATCCATCCTATCCTCTCGCCGAAGTCCCGAAGTTTTGGTCAACGCATAGAAAAACTGTGGCGTGAAAAGGAAGACGGTGTTGAGGAACGTACGTCTCAAATCAAATAAAGTTACACTTGTTTTCTTTGGGTGGATGGCGCGAAGGTTGGAAGCCGAGCAAGGGCCGGATCTTTTCGATTCATCCAACCGCACACGCCCCTGCGCTACATCGCTTGAACGGCTCTCTGGCGCGGCCTACCTTATGCAGCCCCTCTCCCTGGGCGCGTCTGACTCCAAAAGGTGAGCATCTCATGACCTTCTGGTAAACGAGCTTATCCCCAGCAGATGATTGCTACGAAGATTAAGTGCTCATGAAGAGCACGTTTCCGACGGTGTACGTTTGTCTTGCGTGGCGAAGACCTCACACATGTCTTCTCCTCATTGGAACAAATCCTCATTGGAGCAAATCCTCATTGGAACAGCGCGTACGGCATACTATAGCTCTCCAGTAAATAGAAACTCAGACAGGCAAGGAAAAGGCTCAAGGGGGCTTACTTCGGAGACCATTGCAACTCAGCAAGACTTCTTTCTCGCGACAGACGTACGTCCCTCTTACTCTCACTCCGATTCCGCTGTTTGATCCGTGCCTTCCAATTTTATATCGGATCTGACCATAAGTGATAGGTCTGAACTTCTCCTTCTTCATAAGGCAACAAGTGTCCCATTCAAAGGTTGTAAGTCGTATAGACACGACTATGTGTAATTTTTGATATTGACCTCCACTAAGAACACTCTCATAGCTTCTGGCGGATCTTTCAAGTACACGTGTACACCTTCGCCTGTCATCGTTACGTCTGTCAGGTATCTGTACAAACCCTATGGTAAAAGCTTGTCTCTAGATCTAGCTTCGTCTGATAATGAACTGCGCTAAGGACCGGTAACCCCGGATAATTACTTTTGAAATCAAGATCACGCGGTTTACTTGTTGGTGCTGGTCTGACTTGGGTCTGACTGTGGTCCGTCGGATTGCTCTTTCCTGTGTTACATGTAGTAGCGCCTAGGATCCTCGGAAGGCACGTCGGTAAACGTTGAAGTGCTGAGGCTCAATGCTTAGCCGGAAGGCGTTTCACTTCCTTCAAGATTTTGTGATCTACCAGATCCATCATTGAGGCCTGAAGGGCAAGGGACTATGTCGCTCCCATTGTAAACGCTCCATTTGATTACCAATGTTCGCTCATCTGTTGATCTCGTTGACCCCTGTGCTTTAAACCGTAGACATGGGATCTCCGTGATGGTGCAGAATATAGATCTTTACGTCTGCATAACAAACCGCGAAAGGCGAGTGTGGTTTCTTTCTCGACGCCGTGGTTAATGTTTAAAGCGATGAACTTCTCGATATTTGTTTACTCGCTGAGAACGTTTCGACTCGTAATGGTCGAGATAACCGTCTTCGGGTAGTTCGTGCGTACCACGTATATAGAGATGGCGACTTGAAAAAATACTAGAAGTAAGTTCGGTGTCATGACAGTTTAGCAACGCCTTTGTAATTGCTCTCTTAACTCAAGGATGTGTCTGAAGATCGTGCGCCCCCGACTTGCGTTTGTCGCCAATTTCCGTGTCGTGCCACGCTGGATCCCGGCCTTCCGCTATCTTTCGGGAACAACCTAAGTTTGATACGTTTCAACCTTGTAAATAGCTAAGTACCGAAGAAAACTGAATCCAAATCTCGGAGTTCTCCATGAGCAGAATGCGCAGTGTGCAGACACCTCCGGTGTACGCCCGCTTCCGCGCCATGGACGAATATATCTATAGCTCAGAACGTGTAGCAGCTTGCCGGGGCTCATCACGTTAAAGTCACGAGTCTCCGTTTACTGAAAAAGTTGCGAGAAATCATCATCAGATTCGATCCAGTGCGCAGAAGTCATAAGTCCCGGTCTTCGATCGAATTTGTAAAGAAAATATTACGCAGACTCAAGCGGGACTAATGGAACTGACAGCTTGGTCTCTTGACAAGATGAAGAGAAGTCAACGTCCAGCGCTAGTGTACATAAACAGTGCCAAAAAAAAACGAGAAGAAATGCAGTATCCAGTCGGACATTGCCTGCGATCCGAGGACAACCTGAGCCTTGACCTACGCTTCACCGTGTGCAACAAGGCTTGTCAAGTCACTCCTCGACGTCGACGATGTACCTGGACGCAGGGACGTGGACGACTGCCTATCCAGTGAGTTTCTGTGTCTCACTGTCGTCGTCAGTTTCCGTCCCATAGGGATCCCAGTTCCTAACCCACGCTTCCTGCGTGCGCGCAGCAACATCACCTGCTTTGCGAGAGCCTCCTCATCCGTCAGGCCGCGGGTTGTCTCGGATGCTTCAGAGCTGAACGACGTGGCTGACCCGCCCGTGATCCGCTTGAGGAATGCCGGCCGCGCGAGCGAGGACTGCGATAGCGCGCTGCGTCGCTTTGAGTATAACTTTGAAGAACTCATGCGCGATATCTTTGACGCACGTGTGCCCAGGCGGGCAGGTCGGTGCGCGAGCTTCTCGGAAACCCTCGGACATGGAATGTAGATGCTACTTGTGCGCGAATCGCCCGTCTTCTGGTTGCGCAGATTGCTTTCATTCCCCAGGCGCGACTTCGTGCCTCTCTTCGTGAGGACCAAAGGCGTAGTCGAATTAAGAGACATGACGCGGCTGCAGTCGTCAATCTTGCCATCTACGAGTCCAAGTGCGACAGGCATCCCTAAATTTGAACCTGGCTGCGTGAACGGCAGCCCGCTGTCGATCGTCTTGGGACTTGTCCACACATCGCACATGCTACTTACGTGCGAGTCCGAAGGTACCATCTCTCTGCCGCCATTGCTGTCATTATGCGACGATAGCGCTCCGCGCCACCTATTATTCGACCGCGAGCGGCTGGGCGGGAATGTCGTGAAGTTATCCTCAGGAGGCTTGACGCTGGCGGTGGTCCCACCTGTGAGGCCAGACAACGCACTGAAGAGACTCGAACGTAGCGTCGCGCTCCATCCATCGACCCCGCCGGAGCTCTCGTTCTCACCAGCCTGAACATGAGGAGGCGTGCTGCGGAAATGCGGCATAGGGAGCGGCATGATCTCGTCCTCATCCTCGCCCTCCGTCTGCGCCGTGACGCTCCTGCTTGAGTGCAACTGCGCAATGTCCACCTTGCTCGGCGCGCGGGCAGCCTTGACATTCACATTCAGCGGCGCCCAGGGCATGCTGAGACCCCGTCCCTCGACCCCTAGAAAGCGGGGTTTTAGGCCAGGGTACGCCTCACGCGGCGTGCCTAATTCCTCAAGGAAAGACTCAGAATCCACAAGGAGCCGGGATGGAGCCGGGGCGGGCCGCGTGGCCTCGTCGCTCGAGCTCGAGAAGTCTCCCTCCATGTAGTTGTTGACTTGAAGCCGTCCGAGAAGCTGGGTCGGGGACTCTGCGGTGTCTGTGGGCCGCAGCTGCGCGGCAGGCGGGCGTACCACGGCCGTTGGGTTACGCTGGGGAGAACTGGCGAAGCCGGTGAACGGGGGGAGAACAAATGGGTTGCTCTGTGGGACGGTGCGTGCCGAGCCCGCTTCGTCCACCGGCTTCTCCAGATAGAGACCGAGCCCAAAGCCGAGGTCTTGGTTCTCCATGTCCTCGTCCTCGTTTCCACCACCACCGCACCACGATGGCCTGTGTCGCCGTGAACGTAGAATCCAAGCTGCAAAGGATAGAATGCACGCCACCACGACAATGGAAATGAACACGATGCCAACGTAGAACTCCGCGGAGTGACCAACGGCGTCGTTTTGTGGAGTTGGAATGACGCTCGTTGAGGACTGGCTGGTGCTCCGCGAAGCAGCCGAAGCCGTGCTCGACTGCGGTGTACCCGTGCTTGAGTTTGAAGTGGCTGCCGACGTTGTTGCCGTCTGTGTAGGTGCAGGTGCGGTATCACTTGACTTCGTCGAAGGCTCACTTGAGGATAAAGACAGGGGAGACGGAGACACGCTCGTTGATTCAAACGCGATAGGTTGTAGCGACGATGGTGCGAACAAGATTTCCGAGATAGAGAAAGCAACATCTGTGCGAGTCGAAGCCTCAGTCGAAGAAGCCTGCGGCCAGGAGTTAGATGACGATAGAAGCTGCGTTTGCAGTCGTCCGCCGGACGTGGCAGTATTCAGAACCCCCGACGTAACGGAGGCAGGCAGGTTGATGATCGATTCCCCTGATTGCAACAGAATAGTACTCGTTGCAGAACCACCTTGACTCTGAGGTTCATCTTGAACGACGCTGTTCAGCAACAAGTCTGCCCCCGGCTGGAAGACTAAGCTATCGCCCTGACGCTTGAGATGCGCGCGGCGTCTCCGAGCACGCATCGGAAAGCAAAGCAAAGAAGATAAAAGCGCCCCAGGCGCTCAAAGCACGTAGAAAGCAAACAGTAATACGAGAACAAGTTGGCCAGCCAAACAGTGGGCGATAGATAGAAAAGGGATGTGATGCATTAGACTATATGAACATCCGAGGTCGGGGCTGACATGTTCAATTTCAGCCCAACTTGCAGTCTGAAACATAACTTTTGTCTTGGACTATATTTTCTATGTGTTTTAAGAGCCTTTGCAAGGGGGATTAAACATGGGTTCCGTCTGCATGAAAATATATGATAATGTGTAAGAAATACTCAACTTCATAATGCAAAAAGCATGCACTGAAAATTGGCAATAAAATGAATCTAAAATGATTAAAAGGGAGTTTTCTACTGGTCTGCTGATGTAACGAGGCAATTTCCCACGATGCGGGAAAAATCGGCTTTTAATTTCGACGGTCGCGCATCTTCACCGCGAACGACGTCAACGACGACTCGACGACTTGCTAACACCCATGCTGGCTGCTAGAGCGACTGCGCGTCGGGCTACGAAGCTCTCCAGGTCCTTTGCGACTGCTGTCGACTCGGCGGGCGTCAAAGTTGCTGCGGTTGACCACGGCCAGCCTACCTCGGCGGTCACCTTCCTCGTCAAGGCGGGTAGTCGCTACGAGCCTAAGCCTGGTGTCGCGAATGTCCTCAAAAACTTTGCTTTCAAGGTATCTGATAGTTTTTTCTCCATTCCAGTGCACCTTGAAATATTCTAATGTCTGATTTTTGCAGGGCACGTCGAGCAGGTCCGCGTTAGGCACGGTTCGGGAGACCGAGCTATACGGTGGTGTGCTGTCTTCGACCTTATCACGCGAACATCTAGCACTCACTGCTGAGTTCCTTCGTGGCGACGAGTAAGTCTGCTGTAGTCGCGCTTTCCACTGCAGATTTTGACTGTCCGACAGAGCATACTTCGTCGACGTCCTTTCCTCCATCATCTCGTCCACAAAGTTCACGCCATGGGAGCTCAAAGAATCTGTTCTCCCCGCAGTCACGGAGGATACTCGCGTAGGCTCGTCGAATCCCGCCACCCTCGCGCTTGAACTAGCCCACGCTATCGCCTTCCACACGGGCCTCGGCTCGTCCGTCTTTGCTCCTCCCCACGTCTCCGTTTCCGCTGAGGACGTCAAATCCTACGCCGCACAGGCCTTCTCTAAGAGTAATATTGCTGTTCTGGGCACGGGCATAGACCAGTTTACGCTCGCGAAGCTCGTCGAGAAGCACCTCGGCGCGTCGTCCAGCGCGTCTGCAACTACGTCTATCGCGTCTCAATACTTTGGCGGTGAAACCCGGCACGTACTTCACGGCGGTCCACAGACCGTCTTCATCGGCTTCGGTGCAACCGGCGCGCCGTCTGCTGAACTCGCCGTGCTCGCGACGCATCTCTCCACGGCACCTTCCGTGAAGTGGTCTGCGAGTCTCTCCCCTATCACCGCAGTAATCCCTGCTGGTGTAACTGTGCAGCCGGTTCTCCTACCTTACTCGGACGCGACGCTATTTGGGCTGCTCATACAGGGTGCATCGGCCGACGCCGTTAAGCAAGCAGCGGCTGTCTCCGTCAAGGTACTGAAGGATACGAGTATGGGCGGCTCCGTGACCCCCGAGGAGCTCAAGAAAGCAATCGCGAAGGCCAAGTTCGCAGCGGCTACTGCCGTCGAGGATCGCGAAGGCTTCATCTCTACCTTCGGTCCTAAGGTACGCTACTGTCTCCGGATTAAACTCCGTCTATCTAACGGATGATATCACAGGTACTCGCGGGATCTGAGGCTTCCTTCAATGGCCTTTACACTGCCCTGGACGGTGTATCTGCGACTAATTTCTTCAAGGTAAGATTACTATGTATTTTCTTCAGTGTCAGCTTCACTGACCTATACTTTCCTGCTTATCAGGCCGCCTCTTCTCTCGTGAAAACGGCGCCCACCTTCGTCACCGTGGGTGACGGGAGCGCTCTTCCCTACAAAGACGAAGTTGGGCTCTAAGTACGCCCGCTGCTAGATTCGTAGGCGATATAGTATCTATAGATGCGGGCGTAATCAACCATTTTCATTACACTAATCCAGATTGGACAACATATTTTATGAACGTCGAGGAACAATCCGAATCGCATCAACCGTGTGTGACATCCCGAGCTGTCAAAGTTATAAGAAGGCTTAATTATTTGAGTTCAAGTGTTGCACTTGTTCGATCGACGATTACCATCGAAGACGATTACATACTTGGATTACTGACAATCGAGAGGAAACAGTCTGAGTGCAGAATCGACGTGATTCTGCGTATTTGAATATGTGCGCTTCCGCTCATCTCAAACCACCGTCACCGCAATAACACATAACATAACAAATCGCGTGCGCAAAGTGACTGTCTAATGCCGCACTCGTTCATGTGGCTCTTGCCACGGTACCTCTGCACAACGCGGTGCAACGTCAGGGTTGAGTATCAAAGAGACAGCGAAGAATGCTCCAGTCAGGTGGAGTTGCAGATCTAGAAGATACGGTAAATTTAGAACGCACCTAAGATGCGAAAAATCTCTTCCTCGGTTTCGGACGCGATTTTGACGCCTAGGCTCGGAAAGCGGGAGAAGAGACGGGGTCGGAAATAAGGGATTCACGCAAGGGAGAAAAAAGAGAAGCGTGTATTGTGATTATGCACTGTCAGTTATGTCTCGGTCAGAAGGTGTATCCTCGAATGTGCGACGTACCAGCAGTCAGCTTGCGTCGTCTGTCATTGTTGTCGCGAATGACATTCTTGAATAAGCCCCGCTGGCTCAAGGAGTATCCCATTTTTCCAGCTTTATAGCGGATAGCACGGTTGAACTGAAGGGTGCCCGTTGATGTATTGTAAATATGGAAAAGGGGCACGAAGAGACATACAATGTCGTCGCCCTGGATGTCGCCATTTGGCTCAGTCTAGAACACTGCTCATGAAACAATCAATGAAAGGGGGCGCACCGTGTAATACATTAGAGCAGCGCCCCTGTTCTCATATTCGACGACGAGAATATCTTTAAAGCGTTGTCAAAACTCCTTATACAAAAGAACACAATCAGCTGAATTTACCAATGCGTCGTCGTATACTCGCCTCGTCTCTGCGACATAGTCCTCTATATGTCCCCTCAAGGGAGTTGAAGTCTGGCACGGCGAGGTCCTCAGTGAGTATGCCGTGTAGATGCAGTTCCTTAAGGAGGCGACGGAGAACTCCTAAAATACACAAAGTTCAGTGTCCTTTCCGCACGCGTGGCAGCGGAGAAGTGTAGAATATTCTTACCTTGATGAGTCTTCCCGTCGTCAATTGGACGCGTTATGAGAATGTCTATATCACCGCACGTGTCTTTTCCCCTGCATAATCGCGGGACATTAAACGGACACCCGTCGAATCAAGGGCGAAAAAGTGGTGGGAAAAGGTAGCCCACCTACGGTAACTACCCATAATTTGGATGAAAAGCCTCGGATCTATTTCAAGTGCTGGATGGTGCTGTTTAGCATGAAAGACGTCCTGACCTCTACGTACGGACTCACCTATAGGTCTGATCATATTCCATATTTCCGTAACTTCGCTGCGCGGAATACGCTGGTTTATGTCTGTGCAAAGGAAACGACTCGGCAGTGAGTACTTAATATCACACGGAAGGACTCACCGTCGTAATACTTAAGGCCAATCTAATGAAAGACGTCAGATGCAACTTTTTAAATCCGCCGGATTTGCAAACCTCCTGTACATAAGTGACTTGAATCCCTCCTTTTCTCTGTTTAATATCTTCCAGAGTCCTGCATCCCGCTGCATACCAATTATGCGCAGTGTTGAGCCCTAATCAAGTTTAGCGGCATCAGGTATTCAAACTCAGCAAGGAGCGTACCGACGCCATATATTTCTTTGAAAATGGCCATAGCTCGAACATCATCGGTGTTCTCATACTCAATTCTTTTAAGTGCTCCTGTTTCGATGATCTCCGTAATCTGATTTCATGGTAAGTCAAGTGAGAGGGGATTGCGTCGTATTCGTCAAAAGCACGTTCGCACCTTTCGTGCCGTTTTCTCTCCAACGTCCTTGATTGCTTTTGCTTCGCTGAACGATTGTATTCTAGTCGGGTAATTTTTAATTGCACGTATGGCTGGTGACAAACGTATTAGTCTTAGAGACAGACCACTCGCAATTTGGTCTTGCGCTTACATTTGGCATAACTGAATGCTCTCCAGCGGTCATCTTTGGAAAGCTTGGATTGGTGCAGCTCCATAAGCTCGGTCAGCTGGAAGGATGTTAGGCGGTAACAAATAAAAAATTGGGAAGGAATACGGACCTTGTCTACGATATCTTGATTGACACATTGTCCGACATTAACACCTTTTTGGTCACAGGTGAAAGCCTGAGATAAAATATGTCGGGAAAACAAAATACAACTTGAGATATTTACAATCCGATATACGTACGGGCTTCCGGATGCCCTTCTCCGGAGGCGGCGAACCTCCTTCAGATTCGCGCTCACTAGAGTTTATCCACTGGTATTGATCAGAACTTCCTGTCCACGTTGAGAGCCTTGCCACAGACCTCAGTGTCTATATCCTTCTTAGCCTGGGCATAAAATTCTGCAAGCGGATCGTTGGCGGCGTCGTGTCTAGTAAAGCCAGAAGGAAGCACGGCCTTTGAAGACGTCGTGTGCGCATCGCTGTTCAATTGAAATTCGGGGGCGTCTTCAAGTGCAACCTTGTGCTCAGTTGCGGTAAAGTCCCTGATACCACCTGTCAAACCGAAGCATAACTTAATATTTAATTGAATCAAATATACGTACTCGATGCGACTGAATTCATCACCCGCGAAACTAGCGGGCTGTGGAGCGGCAACGGCCTTCCCCTTCCCCCTACCGTTTCGATTAGCGGACGCCTTGCGAGAGTCGGAGTCCATCCGATCCGCGAAGGCTGAAAACATAAATTCATGCTCGACCGGAGCATGTCCGGGAGTGACCCAATCCCAAGTCACTGTCGGTATGTAGTCCGGGATCTCATCGAGCGAGTTTAGTTTGAGGGCTTTTAGCGTCGAACCTTTCGCCCTCTTGTCAATCACGATGTGCGTTACGACATCAGGGTCGTATGTGGGAAGAACGGTAGCTCCCTTTTTCCTAAGCTACGAGTTCAAGTTAGGGGAAAGGGGAAATGTATATAATGCGTCGATAAACGTACGAAGTCCATTTTTGCCCGCGTGCTGCTTGATGCTAATTCAAGGTCACCGCCTACATAAAAAATAACCTTGTCCCTCAAGAATAATTTCGACGGAGGTGTCTTCTCCAGCAAAGGTCCAAACTTTGTTTTTACCTTTTCAGCATACTCTCTAGGGGTCATTTTCTTTTCCGCAATGACTTCCTGCTCTTGGGCGAGAGTTTCAGCCGCCTTTTTTGCCTTCTCCGCTCTCTTCGCCTGTCGATCTGGCTGCAACGTCGGCCTCCCTGTTGTCGTTCTGCGTGAAGCAGAAGCCTGAGGAGTCGTCGAAGGTGATGTAACATTACTATCTACAGAGCGATTCGGCTTATCAGAGTCAGAAGGCTTCTGCTTGAGCACCTTTTTTCGCGGACTATTTTGTTGGTTCTTCGAAGATCGTGCGGACTCCGATAATCGAAGCTCTGAATGCGTGGGACGGGTCCGCTGATCTAGGAGGTGAAGATCTGTGTTTCCACTGACACCATCTGTCGGCTTATGAGAAGTCAGAGACGGCATGACGGCAGACAAAGGCGGCGTTTGCTTGTGACCAGAGAGAGCGGCATTTCTTGAGCGTTTATGAATATTCGACCCAGAAGTTTCAAATGCAGCCGGGCGAACCCTAAGTTGAATTCAGGGAGAAAAAAAAATCAGCAAGTTCAGGAACTCGACGAATTAGACAGGAAGAAGCACCGAACGGTCGGAGATGTATCTGCGCTATCTGGCACTGACGGCGATACGGCGTCCATCTCGAAGCCGTCAGATTTCACATCTGTGGAGTATTTGCCACAAGCGGTCTGTCCTTCTTTAAAATTAGTGTCTCTGCACAAATGAACAAACACGAGTAGATAATTTCACGCTATTGACTGGGAGTGTGAACACACACCGGCTCTTTCGTTCCGTAGGATATGAGTGCGCTTCCGTAGAAGAGGCACGAGGAAGAGGATTGCTTAGTGATTCAATTAAATGCGACCGCGAAGAACTGGCAGGCTCTTCGTCTGATTTCCATAGCTTCCTCCTAAATTAATCGTGAAAGTCAGCGATAAGTACTAATAGAGTATCAGACAGAATTGTTGGTTTATTTATGGCATACCTCTTTGTACTCATTCGTGCCCGTGCTTCATATTCATCAATATCTTCATCTGACATGTTTGCTAGTGTCTGGTGCTGCGCGACGAGTTGATTCAAGTCCGCCGCGTCGTCCATATCAGAATATATGTTTGCAGAGTTTGATGAATCGCGGGCCTTGTAACACAATCAACGATGCAGCGCTGCAAAGGATGAGTCCGATCGTTATGGTAGGAAGTCAACTTGTGTCTCCACCGTTGTGTCAGAGTGGCATCGGAACGCGATCTACCCCGTGAGAAAGACGCGTAACTACAAACTCCGTACTTTAGGCGAAACTCTCTTCCTGTCACTTTTATTTCGGGCTGCTTGACATCAAGGAAACTTTTGAAAAGAGTCAATATACATGCTACATGTCGGAATTTCACAATTTCTCGTTCTTCGGGCTCTGACTTGTCTTCCTGGCGCTGCTTCGGGACACTGTGGTCAAAAACAAAAACAAAGTTATCAGCAAGCTTCAATGAACTGTGGGATCGTCAAAACGTTCAGGAATCAAGCTTTCATGCCCGTCCGACGTTTCTAAGCCATGTGACTCGCTGATGTTATCTTCATTTGCTGTGCACTCGAAACTGTACACTGCAGAATGGAAGAAACTTCCAGTTGTCGTCAACATCTTCCCAGTCTTAGCACACAACGTCACCCATATCGATTATGACATGTAGCAGAGGTGCTCTCGTTTTGCCCTGAAAAGAAGCACGGACCTAATTCCTGTCGACCAGCACTTAACCGCGTCTTCGAATCGCCTTAACCTGCGCACCTTTGTCCGCTTTCTCCCCCTTTCACTGAATGATAGTCTATCTGCCCAGACACCCGTCAAGCATGTGGGTGTCAATTTAATCGTCGAAGAAGATCCGATAGATTCAGCTTCGCACTCCCGTAAAAACCTGATAAGCTGAATCTGCCAGCACTTCTGAGTCCGATTAAGTCCATCCCCTTCTACCTCGAGTCGTTTTGTATTTTTTTCTGTTGCGCCGCGGGGACCAACATCCGACAAATGAACAACGGGAATCAAGGCCTCTTACATAGGGTCAACGGAGCTATGCCTCCTGACGACAGCGATTCGGATAACGACTCGTCGGACTCGGTGTCTAGCATGAGCACTGACGAGATCGAAGAATATTTCGTTGAGATACACAATCGTCGTTTCCACTCCCATGGTAACGGCCCCCTACCGTATCCTCTCCCCGTAGACGAGCTAGAAGGGCAGGTAAGCTCACTTTGTGTTCAGATCTCACCCGTCATTTGATCGATTATAAGAGGTCAGACCGCGTTCACGAGCTCCTCAAGACATTATTGCATGGGCGCAACTACTGTGGACCCGTGCAAAACACATTGAATACCTCTGACGAAGGACGTAGAGTGCGTGCCTTGGATATCTGCACTGGAAACGGAACATGGTGACGTCCGCCTCGTTTACTTCCACGGGCCAAGGCTCAGTTCTCAACAGGGTGGATGAGATGGCCGCCGAGTTTCCTCATGTGAAGGTGTATGGCCTTGACATAGGTGCGTTCTCCGTCCACGATTTATGTCGTTTTACTGAAATTCACCAGTGCCACTAGCGACACGGTACCCTGCAGAAAATGTCCAATACGAAGTTCACGACATTAACGCCGAGCCGCTGCGATGGGCTGAGGGAAGGTTCGATCTCGTTCATATGAGGCACGTTAATCTAGCCGTATGTTTTATCCGTTCTATCCGCTTTAAACGTTGAAGTTTCATGGTATGTCGAATGCACAGCTCAGGAATTATCCCGCGGTCCTTCGCGAGGTCGCGCGCGTTTTGTGCCCTGGAGGCCTCTTCCTTTCCGGCGAGTGGGTGTGCGAAGTACGTATGGATGACGGCTCCGAAGCGCGCACAGCCGCACGTGGCATGTCTCGGTTCTTTCAATCGGTTGCGAACTTCGTCAATCGACGCAGGCTGTTTTCCGACACGGCGCGAATCCCGCAGTTGCTCACGACGAACGGCAACTTCGAGCAGGTCGTCACGCGACAGCATCATGTGGCGTTGGACGACTCTAATCTCGGAAACCGTGCAAAACGGATGACGTTGGACTTTGGTGACTCGCTTCGTGGATTGTTCATTGAGTCCGGGTTGACTGCCGTGCAAGTAGAAACGGTCCTACAGGGTTTGCGAAGCGACATTGAACATGTTGAGGGTATGGAACTAATATACCAAACAGTCCATGCTCGTCGAAACCATTCCAACTCTTACTAGATCATATTAGACCGTGATCTTGTTCCCTTAGTGAAGAGAAAAAAGTTTTAGTTCTTGTCTTCATATAAATGAAGAAGATAAAGATCTCCAGAACCGGGATCGAACCGGTGACCCTGAGATAGCTACAAATTAAGCTTCCGTTACAGTCTCATGCTCTTCCAACTGAGCTATCTAGAGGCTATGCTATATACTAAACTGGATGGTTATCTAGCCCATCTCGTGCTGCTTTGCAAATGTTAGGAACTAGTAAATAGATTTAGAGTCAATAAATTAAGAAAACCGAAGTATGGCTCTCGATAATTGAATTAGCTACTTATAATTATATCGTGCAATGGTTTCTGCTCATCATCACATAGGCTTTGGGAGCTTGCCCTAACTTTATCAATCCGAACACCGACAAGATTTGAGCACCTGAGAGTCGAGATTTTACCTCTATCTGACGCGATCTGCATTTTGGCTGCAAGACGAAGCCCAACTCAAAAGGCTGATAACTACTGCAACCGAGGGTAAGGCGATCAAGAAGTGCTTTAACCACACTCGGGGCAACTTCTCTGGACCCTCACATGAGTGCCAGAAGATGAGCTAGCCTCGCATGTGCGACGTGCGAGTGAAGTATGACGGTCTGCCGGCATAGGGCGCGAAAGAAAGGACGGTGAACACGATGGAAACCGTCCGGTTATCGATAAAGTGTGTTTCTATGTGTGTGATGCATTCATACGCATATCTTCAAACCATCAAGAAACGCACCCTGATGCTCGGCCTGATGCTTGGATCTTCTCCCGCACGTAATTTTGGCTTTTGTATGAATGCAATTCACCTCAAGGCTTGCAACGTATGTCCTGCATCGATACATTCCCGATTTTAGAGGAAGTTGAAAGACAAGAACGAGAAGCAATCTATCTGGATCAGTTACCCGAAGGGATGTCCTTTGAGTTTGGGCAATATTTGTCGCTGTCGTCTTAGATCTACTGTCATTTTTTGCCATTCACGACATGGCTTTAAGAAATTCAGCGAACTTGGGAGGGAAGAAAAAGTGACATGAAGTCATGTTGAACAATAAAATACGGAAAGCACACCAGTTAGGTCCCCTCGAGTCCCAGTTTTTGGTCTGCTACGTATGTCAAAACATCGAAATAAATGTATGAATTCCACCGACATAAACGATTTAGATGATTGTCTCAGAAACATAATCATGCTCTGAATCGGACCGGCTAGCGCTAATCATGTATAGCCGACGACGATAATCTTCAATCGTCATTGACGAGATACATGTAGGTTGTGCAAAACCTTCATTGTTCAACAGGAAGTGAGATTTTCTCTATGTTTTTTTTGGACAGAAATACTTACAGCATGTACAGGAGAGGCAGGGTAAGCCACCGATGACGTGTACAATGAATGTTCCCTGCCGGTCGTGGCGCGTGATGCGCGTGACCGTCTTCGCGTGTCATCACTCTCCGCAACTGCGCACTCGCCCCTCCTGCCTTCGCCTCGCACTCTCTTTCCACATTCACCATGAGCAAACCCTCACCCAAGTGGCCAACCGTCAACGGTGTTCGCGTCGCATCCGTCTCCGTCGAGGAACACCCGAAGCCCGGCGAAACCGCCACACGTCGTAATGCTGTCCATAAGGACAGCCTCATCACTCAGCCGCTCGACGGTATCGAGACCGTCTATGACGTTCTCAAGTACTGCGCACGCACGCACGGAACAAAAGACGCGTGTGGATGGAGAGACATTGTCGAAATTCATGAGGAGGAGAAGGACGTCAAGAAGATCGTCGGCGGGAAGGAAGTCGTTGAGAAAAAGAAGTGGAAGTACTTCCAGCTCAGCGAATACAAGTACCTCAGTTATGTCGAGGTAAAGGAGGCTGCCGATGAGATTGCCGCTGGCCTCGTAGAGCTCGGCGTCGCTAAGGACGAGGTGTTCAACATTTACTCGGCGACAACGTAAGTTTCTCTGAGTTTAACTCAACTGTGATTAATAGTTTTCGTAGTTTGAACTGGCAGCTCATGTCACATGCATGCATCTCGATCTCCACCATCATTGCTACTGCATATGACACACTCGGCGAGGCTGGTCTCACGCACTCCCTCAACGAACCAAACTGTGTCGGCATTTTCACCAATGCGGACCTTCTCCCGACCCTCGCCCGTGTGCTCGTGAACACGCCATCTGTCAAGATCATTGTCTATGACGGCGAGCCGAAAGGCAAAGTGCTCGATGAGCTCAAGTCAACGCGAGAGAACCTACGTATCCTGAGCGTCGATGAGCTTCGCCAGCTCGGCAAGGGAAAGCCCGGTGACCCGAGTCGTGTCCCCACGAGTGACGTCGTCGCGTGCATCATGTACACGAGTGGCACAACAGGCGCGCCAAAGGGCGTCGTGATCACACACTCGAACCTAATTGCGTCTGTTGGCGCTATATTCAATCTACTTGGGCACCATCTCGGACGCGAGGACTCATTTCTTGCATATCTGCCACTCGCACACATTCTTGAGTATATCGTCGAACTTGCACTTTACTTCGTCGGAATGACTATCGGCTACGGTCGCGTCAAGACCCTCACGGATGCCTCCGTGCGCAAATGTCTTGGAGACCTCCGAGAGTTCAAGCCGACCATCATGGTTGGTGTTCCCGCGGTCTGGGAAATGATCCGTAAAGGCATTATGGGCAAGGTCAACACGTCTGGTGCGGTCAAGAAGAACATTTTTTCAAGTGCTATAGCAGTAAAGAAGGCGAACATTCCGGGCCTCAAGCAGGTCATGGACGCAGTTGTACTGGGCGCGGTCAAGCAACAGACTGGTGGTCGCCTTCGCCTGGCGTTGAGCGGAGGTGCAGCTCTAAGTCGCGAAACACAAGAATTCCTTAGTGTCGCATTGGTAACAATACTTCAAGGTAAGCATATTTCTATCCTAGCGAATTCAATGTAATTCACGGTCATCGTATTAAAGGTTATGGTATGACCGAATCCTGTGGCATGTGCGCCATTATGCCACCCGAGTTCATGCAGTATGGCGCTGTCGGTGCGCCAGTCCCATCAACAGAGATCAAACTACTCGATGTACCCGAGATAGGGTACTATTCCACAAATGAACGGCCTCAAGGCGAGGTCTTGATTCGCGGACCCTCTGTCATCAAAGGTTACTATAAGCGGGATGACCTCAACAACGACGAGACGATTTTCACGAAGGATGGATGGATGCGTACCGGCGATGTGGGACAGTGGAATCGTGATGGTACTCTCAGTTTGATCGATAGGTTTGTCTTCATTTTTTTGCTACCATTTCTTCGATTAATTTGAGAATCTCAAAGGATAAAAAATCTGATCAAGCTGCAAGGTGGCGAGGTGTGTAATTATGCAAGCCCGTCATTCTTTCCTGAAGCTGATCTTATTAACAGTACATCGCACTCGAGCGGCTTGAGTCTATCTACAAGTCGTGTAACTTCGTATCGAACATCTGCGTGCATGCAACGACAGATGCGAAGCAGCCGATCGCGATCATCATTCCGAACGAGGGGCATCTTCGGCAAGCGCTCGACTCGTCGAAGGCGTCCAAGTCTCTGCCTGATTTGTGCCTCGACAGCAGCGTGCAGTCGCTCGTGCTGAAGATGTGCAATGACGCGGGGAAGAAGAACCAATTCAAGCCGATGGAGCTCTTGCAGGCTGTTGTGCTCACGCCGGAAGAGTGGACACCCGAAAGCGGGCTACTTACCGCCGCACAAAAGGTGCAGCGCAAGAATGTCGCGGGCAAATTCTCGAACGAGATTAAGGTGCGTTCCTGAGGTTCTTTTCCTTCTTCTGCCGTGTATTGATGGTCCTTTTATTTTATTTCTCCACAGGAGGCTTACAAGAACTCGTAGATCCCTTGTATACTCCTTTTTTTTCTTCCTTTCGGATTGTGTCTCCGGGTCTTGTGTCACCAACTGAGCAAGAGAAATCTGGCATAGATTAAAGTCTTTGGACTTTGAAACTTCTCTTTTCTGGCATACATATATCCGCTCCTGTGTATCATATCCTTTTGTCTCTGTCTGCGTTGTCTTTGCATATTGCTAGTACTTACACGATATCATCTCCAGCGTGTTATTCCCTGGACGCAACGTTAGCTTAATTATTTTGCAGGTCGATGTTCTCTCATCCTTTTATTATCATTGAGTCCTCTTGACGCCAATAGGCATGGTACGGCATGTAGCGCCTCAAAAGTGAACCCAGCTGTTCACGTCTTTCGCGCCCATTTCAATATATGATCCTGGAATAGTTACAGAGCCCCGCCCTTCCTTTTTCTTGCGTGTGTAATCTGGGAGTTGCTAGCTGGGTGTGGAGCGTTTCTGCTTCCCAAAGACGCGCCCACGGCAGATATGAGCTCACAGCGGTCAATAGGTTTGTTGGGAAGCTGTTGTTGTAAACAGGAATTCGATGAAAGTAAGTGATAGCATTGAGGAAGTGCGCAGCTAGTGAAACATCTGTGATCCCATCTTGTTTATCATGATCTTGTCCAGCAATAGGAACAGATTAAAAAGAAGAAGAAAAAATTGAGAACGAAAACTTACAGCTGCTGCTTCTACTACTGTTTTAGATATCGAGTTGAGCTTGCCTTTGTTGAGGGGAGAAAGAGCGGGCGAGGACTTTGCGGTTGTCCTGGTACTGCTAGACAGGACATATAGCCATCATTACAGGGTATATAGCATTCGGAGGGTTTCTGATGCGCCAAGCCTCCCCCCCCCCCCCCCCGTTATTTGTCTTACGCTCCTACCGCCGACTGCAGCAGCTGGTCATGAGTCCATGAGTCGGAGGCATGACGCTCCTGCACTGAATACTTGCGTCCGTGCTCGGCGCCCGAAAGTACAAAGTACATGCATGCGTGCTTACGATGGCATTTCCCTTCCTCTAAATGTCCAGCCACACACCGTGACCGGTTTCATGGTCTGTTACTCGGTACTAGGGGATCGGAGGCTATTATCGCGATCTATAGCTATGAGTTTGCTTTCGGCTTTATGTAAGTATTGTGCTTTGTGATCGCTTCCAGTTCTTGGGAGAAAATCAACGATCTGCATACTATCCAAATAGGGTAGGCGAAATGCCGTTTTTGATCAGGATGCGTCGAAAATCACCTCGGTGATAAGACTAGCATCAACGATGCATACCATCCTCTTAGCCTCAAACGATTCTGAATGCGGAATTGCTGCTTTAACTCTAACTGGAAATAAGGCGCTTATTCTCAGGATATTGAATGAATGCACATACTTAGCCCTGCCATCGCGCATTCCCATTCTTGATTCATTCAATTGCGTCGGCCCGCAGAGGAAGCGAAATCGTATTCGAAAGCGACTCTGAACGCGCCGCAAAAGCATTGCAAACACGTTCTTGACAAGGAATTGATGATGCGATGGTGTGGAGTCGGACACGCCGGCCAGTGCGTAACTTTCCGTGTCCATAAGCTCAAGGTTCTCGCCCGGTTACGAACACAGATCCTGATGATACGCGATCACGATAGGCGACAGCTGACTGCGCAGCAATGAACTCATCCCATCGTCCAAGCCGAACTTTCCCTCCGCAAGCGACGGATGCAAAAAGCTTGCGATCTTTTTCACTTTCTTTCCGACAGCTCTAGACCCTGCGCGTGAGCGGTGAACTGTGTGCATGTAGACAATAAGATGAGGAGATAGAGAGCCGCAGATGACGGACAAGTGAATGTGCTTGGTGAGCACGAGGACGAGGGCCAAAAGAATAGAACCAGGGTCGCAGTAAGATTAGGATGGGAAGTCGCGAGCCTGATGCCTGGGTATATGCTCTCGTGGGAACATTAACCTTAACGGGTAGTCCTATAGGACCGCGTTCACAACGCCTGCTTTCGGTCTTCTCGTTCTTGTCCTCGACGTCGCCAGCTTTTCCGCCATCATCTTGGAGTCGCATACTGCACGGGTCCAAAGCCAGATAATCAGTTACCCCTCGGGAATTGGTCGCATTTCTGACTTTGAATCCGCGTGTCGTGTCGCACCGGGCTAGATATAATCAAATCACGCTGCGCGTGCACCTCGCATGGACGACGATGGCCAGCATGCCCAGCTCGGGGCTATGCCCCCAGCATACAATCGCGACGATTTGTGAGCTTTCTATCTTCTCCTTCAACTTTCGTTTTCCCTTTTTTCGTCCGACCGGCCGCTTGGAACCGCACACCCAGAACATCGGTATGCGAATCTGCAAGGCGACGACGGGTACAAAATGTCATAAACGATCACCAGCACTTGCTTCCGTAGTCGGCTGTCTCCCAGTGTCGGTGCCATCGCTCAGCGGAACGCGTACCCCAGCAACGAAACGTGAAACTTATTCAGCAATTTATCTCGTTTTCTTCGGCTTTCTTCCATACACCTCCTTCACAGTCGACTCGCTAGATCTCTGACTGACTAACTGATTTTTATCTTCTATCTTTTCCTTCTGGCTGTTGTCGACTTCTTTTCTGCACCCTCGCACCTGGTCGCCGTATCGCCCGTCTCGTCATTCTGGCTTACATTCGCGTCCGCCTTAATTGCTCTGAAATGGCAATTGGGAGCAGGGAATACGAATTAATTGTCCGTCAAGAGCCCAAGCAGGCGAGAATGTGTGGAGTCGGCACAAAAGGTGAGCGTTCTTTTTCATTTGCAAAATTTCACGATCCTTCTGCACACGCTCTGGCCATTGATATTATCACATGTTCCTTGTCGAGCAAAGTTCTGACCCTTGCGTCCTGCGATGATCATAGCTGATCGACGACCGATCGACCCCCCTCCCGTTGTTCAGTTGCGCGTGATAGATAAAGCAGCCAGTCGGAGCAGTTCCCCAGATGAAAAGTACGTCCCCCTCACGCCCACTGCCTCGTTGCGAACAGAAGCCAATTATAGTATGCGTTCTTTTCAGCGCCGCGAGTCACTACAACCAATCGTTTTTACAGAACCCGTATTATTTTATGTATGCGTCGCTCGCTTCTCCCGAGCGAGATGAAGAACTGCACCTTCTGAAAGATGGAAAGACACGCTGCACGACGGGAAGCGTCGTCAGCAGTCTTTACCATCTCAGGGATCCTGAAGCCGATGGTGAGCCTCTTGCTACAACTTTATTATAAAACTTTCCCCCGCATTACTGTTCTGCGAACCCCGCCCATGGGCGCGAACAATCCCGCGCCGTGTTTTCGGCTCCACGTTATGCAGCCTAAATTTACGATGCGGAGATTGAGTTGCATCTTCCCCCCCCCCCCCCCCGTTATTATCAAACGGCCTTCCATACTGAAACGTCCTTCTTTGTGTAGGAGACCGTGGGCAGGGGCGCGATGCCGGGTTCTTTGTCTTCCCAGACCTCAGCGTGCGCACAGAGGGAACGTATCGGCTCAAACTCACGCTGTTCGAGGTGATCGGAGCGAATGTGCACCACTGCAAGTCAATCTTCTCCGCGTCATTTTATGTATACACGGCGAAAAAGTTCCCAGGCATGGAAGGTACGTGCGCATTGATCCCATGCCTTTGTTATGTTCCTATATCGCCGGGGAAACAAACCTTCGCATATTCACTCACACTTCGTTCTTCTTTTTGCATTTATTTGTGATCTGCGCATCTATTCAGAGTCAACGAACCTATCATGTGCGCTCGCTGACCAAGGCATCAAAATCCGGATTCGCAAGGACGTACGGGTGCGGAAGCGCACAGTGGACCCAACGTGGTTCCAGCCTGTGCAGGCTGATCAGGAGGCACAGTCCGAAGCGTCCGACGATGATGAAGCTGCGCGCGATCCGAAACGCGCGCGCACGAGCGATAACCAGGCGAGCGGCTCGGGTTCTGGGCCGCCCCCGCCACCCGCCCCGCCTGCGCCTGCTCCTGTAACAGGAACGTGGAACATCGACCCCACTCTCGCTGCCCCTCCGCCACCGCCCCCTCCTGCGGGGCCGGTCGCGCCGGAACCCGCTCAATACGACTCGCGAGCCTACAATCCCGGCCCGCCACCGCCGCCCTCGTCACACCCGCACTCAGACTATCACCCGCCACCACCTCCTGCGCACCCGCACCCGCACCCTCATCCACACTACATGCCACCGCCACCGAACGGGATGTACCCAGCGTCGTACGGCCCGCCCGCACCTGCGCCTGGCTGGGGCCCGGTGCAGGGATATGGCGCGTATCAC
This sequence comes from Phellopilus nigrolimitatus, assembly GCA_021029095.1. Taxonomy (NCBI): domain Eukaryota; kingdom Fungi; phylum Basidiomycota; class Agaricomycetes; order Hymenochaetales; family Hymenochaetaceae; genus Phellopilus; species Phellopilus nigrolimitatus. Next base: position 494,412 of record JAJOHG010000011.1, read on the forward strand.
CAGCCGCAGCCTGCGTACGACCACCATGCTGCTCCGCCTGCGTCGCATCAACAGCACCGCGGCCCTCCCCCGCCGTCTCAGCCCGGACCATACGGCGCCCCCGCTCCGATGCACTACAACGCGCCCCCGCCGTACGGGTACTACGATCAGCACGGACAGTACATCCCCCCACCGCAACACACCCCTCCGCAGGCATCCCCGAGGAGCGGTACACAGCAGCAGCAGAGCGTGCACCAGCATCAACAAAGCCAGCAGCCGCAGCAACACCATCAGGTGCATCCGCCTCCACCGCCTGCAAGTTATCCCGCGCAGGACTATGGGTACGCGCGCGCGCCTCCCGCTCCTGCTTCCGCTTCGGTGCCCCCACCCTCCTCGAGTGCGCCACCCCACCAGCAGGCACGTGCGTACCAGCCCGCGCCTACCGCGCAGTCCGCACCGGCGCCGTATCCGACTCCTCCTGCTCCCACCCCGACGCAGCAGCAGCAACAGCACATGGCGCATTACGTGCCACCGCACCAGTACGCGTACGCGCAGGGAGGCGACCCATACCAGGCGCAGTGGAGCGCGCAGCAGCAATATGCACAGCCGCCCTTTAGCGGCGGATACGGCCACGCACCCCGTGCACCGACGTGGTCCGCGCCACCTGCAAGCCACGCGGGGCCATCGCTGCAGCAGGCAGACCCGTACGCGCACTATCCGCAGCAGGGGACGGCCGCAGGAGGAGGGTACGTGCGTCCGGGCCCGGAGGATGGGACGGGGCGCCGCAGCCCGCCGGTGCCGAGCATCTCAAGCCAGAGCCGCGCGTACGCCGCTGCGAGCGGGAGCCCGGTGCGCGGAAGCGTCGTGTCTGGGGTGGGCGGGAGCCCTGTCGCGCCGACGAGCGCGGGCGCGGCCGGGATGAGCATGAGTGTGGGGATGGGCCCCGACCGGATCCAACTGGCGCCGCTGCGCGGGGGCGCGGGGACGCCGACGCCGACAGGATACGTGCCCGTGCCTGTGCCTGTACCCGCGCTGGGGCGGACGAACTCGCACTCGCACTACGGAAAGAAAAACCCGTTGAGCATCGGGAGCATTATTTCTGACGAGACAGGCTAATCTTTCGCTTGGCGTTTTGGTTTCGCCTGGTTCTGTCTTGCATACATGTCTGGACTCTCTGAATTGTCCTTTTATTTCTTGGTCTTGACTCCTTTCTTAATCGTCCGTCGTGCGCGCCTCATCTTTTCACCGTCGCTATCCTGTTACTGGTCAAAGCACTTCCTTTACTGTTTTGTTTGCTCTTCTGCTCGTGCTGTTATCGTTTTGATGCGCAGACCCTTCCACCCAAGCTGTACCTTTACACGGTTGTATGTCTTCCTCTTCTTCAAAAACCCTCTCAAGCCATGTCCCCCTCTTTCCTCGTCCTTTCTGATACACATCGCCTGAACGTTGCACATACATAATGGAGAGTAGATACAAATATAAATGAGGGTTGTATTCTCTTTCTTTTCTTTTCTTTCTTTTCCTCCTTCTCGCATGCCCGTCACGGTTCCGCGTAAATACAATGTACTAGTAAACATGCTTTTGACTTGCCGGGAAAAAAAGGAATGTGTTATGGTCCTGCTCGGTACTGCGTAGTCCTGCTAAATGCTAGACGTCGCGATGTTCTATCACTCGCGTTTCTGTCTATTGTGGTGTTACTGTGCTTGCTTGGGATTGAATTTCTTTCCTTCCATCGGATATTGAACGAGCCAAGTGTTATTACCGATTTTCATTTTTCTCGCTATTTTGTCTAGTAAAAATGAGGAAGCTAGCGGATGGGCAAAGTTTCACCGGAAGAGGGCATGGAGATGCCTCATAAGGTAAGTTTCACTTGGGTGGATTGACGACGACGCGCGTCGGCCACAATCGGAAAAGCCGGAGTCAGTGTCACTACGCGCATCACAAGCCACAACGAAGATCAACAGTTCAATGAGTGTCGCACGCGCGATGATGCCACCCTTTGATGATTTTGTCGAAAGGCGCATCGCGGATGTCGGTGATGCGTCCGAGCGATGAATCCCGCTGGCAGGATACAATGAACGAGGTCGATGGGATGTGCTTGAAGATACGTCGGTCGTATGGGAGGAGCGCGAGTAAGACTGAAGCGGCGCAACTCAAAGAACCTCATGTTGAAGTCAAACCTTCCGTATAAAGAACCGCGTAGAGGGACAACACCACCCGCATATCGGCTAAGATCCAACCTGAACAGGTCAGCGACGTGTCCCTGATGTATTCCAACAAGTTTGAAGGCATGAATACAGCGAAAAGTAGACTACTCGCACAAACCACCCGAAAAAGCGAATTTGCGCGCAAAAGGCGAGAAAAAAAGGGGGGCGTTGGCAAGTGCCGAGTTCTCCATTCTCTAGAGTGGCGGAATAGTCCCATACGCATTGGATAATCCGCGAATATTTTTTTGCGCTGTCAGATAATGCAGCATGCTCTTCGTCTCTTCGCCCCCAGCACTCCAATCCCCTCTGAACCTGCCTTTTTCGGCCCCTCCCCCGCTTCGCCCACCGCCTCAAGAGCGAGCGCAGCGTCCGCCGCTGTCTATGGCGCAGATATTCGAGCTCGTCGACGACGACATAGTCATCCTCGACCGGCCCCCGCCACCGCCGCCCTCCGCGCCGTCCCGCCCGCCGTCGAGCAGGCGCAAGGAGAAGCAAGCCGACCACCCCGCTGTCCACGTCAAGATGGAGGTCGACCCGACCCACGTGCCCATCGATGACGCAGGTGCAGACACAGCGGCAGCCACGCGCCCGTCGGCGAGTGCGAACGGCGTGAACGGCGGCGGCGACGTCGTCGACCTGCTGAACAGCGAGCCCGGGTCGCCGCAACAACAGATGCAGAAGGAGTCCCCCGGCAATAGCCTGCCGGCAGATCCCGCGCCTATGGGCCCGCCTGCCTCAGCCTCGCCACCCTCCTCCAAACCTCCCTCAGTGTCGCTGCCGCACTCCCCGCCGCCGCCGCTCACGAACGGCGATACCGCCAACGGTGATGAGAAGCCGCAAAGAGGTGGGTCACAGCCCCCTCAGAGCGCGCCGGCCCCCGGGCCGAGCCAGAAACCGAAGTCCACAAAGGCGCCCAAGCGCTCGCCCTCCCCCGAGCTCGTGCCACCGCCTCCGCCTCCACGACTGAGAACAATCCGACTTGACATTCGATTAGGCGGTCCCGACAATTATGCGGTTGACATCGCGCAGCTTGCGAGGGACACCGGGCAGCGTTCACTGACGCCGCCGCCCGCTTTGAAGCCCGAGTCGAGCGACAGCGAGGCCGAGGCCGATGACGACGCCAAGGGTGCAAAGCCGGGAAGGGGTAGAGGCAAGGGCAAGGCGGGGAAGAAGAAGAGTCTTGTCGCGGAGTATTATGACCTGAACGACCCGTTCATCGACGACTCGGAGCTCGCGGTCGACGAGCGCACATACTTCGCGCAGACAAAGCAGCAGGGCTTCTACGTGTCCTCGGGTGAGGTCGCGCTTCTCAAGGACCGTGCGCGCGACCGCGAGAGCGAGCGGGACGTTGAGAAGAGCCCCGTGAAGAAGCCGAAGAGCAAGAAGAATGTCGTGCCGACCATCATCCCGCTCGCAGGCTCGCATGCGGTGAGCGCGGCGGCCGCCTCAGCGTCAGCTGCTGCAGCGGGCGCGTCGCCGACAGATCCGTTTGGCCCGCCGCCTCCGCTGTCAAATGCGTCGTCGGGAGACCACTTGCTGCCGGGGACACGCGAAACGCCGATCGCGGTGTCGGACACCGAGGAGGCGAAGGCGAACGGGAGCGCGAACGGGCTGAAGCGCAAGGCAAGCGTCGATGCACCGAGCGCGAGCCAGGCTGGCGGGAAGAAGAAGCGCAAGACGGTTGACATCGTGCGTTTCATAATGGCCCTCTCTCGTCTTTCGTTTCACTAGCTAATAGGTCATATACAGGAGATGTTCCATCCGGACCTGCAAGTAGCTCTGCATGAGCTCAAAGTAGCGATCGCGGCGGAGTCCTTTGATCAGAAGGGCAAGTTCCCGCCCACACTCAAGCCCTTGCTCGCGCGCGTCGCGCTTAAGGCGATCGTCTGCGGCGAATACAACGACAACTTCTTCAGCCTCATGCCCAAGCTCTTCATCTATAACAAGTTCACCATGACCGTGCGTTTTGTGTCTTGCTTTCGGCTGCTCGTCATCTATTTTTCATTTGCCTGACATGCGATATGCTGTGTATAGAAATTGATTAAGCGGACTGTGTATGCCGATCATCAGAAGCTGCTCGTTGCACGTCAGGATGAGCTACTCGAGGAGCTTCGCAGTATCGCAGAAGAGAGCTTCGCGAAAGCGCAAGATGAGTATGAAAAGAATGTGCAGGCGTGGGGTACGTTACGTCTCTTTTCTTATTTCCCTTGCCGATAGCTATCCCTATCACTCGTCTCTCCTATATCTTTACTCCGACTAATTTCGCTCTTCCCCACTTACAGAAAAAAGAATGGAAAAAGCAAAGACGGAAACCACCGGTGGGCCAGGCGCCGCGTCTGCAGAGGGCACGCCCGTGCCCGGATCCGCGACGCCAAGCGTCAATGGCTCCGCACTGCTCCCGCCGGCGGCTTTCGACGGCGGCACAGAGAGCGGAATGGACGTGGACGCGCCACCGGCTACGGGGGACAAAGATGGGGACAAGGACGGTCCATCTGCGCACATGGGCATGGGCCATGCGCACTCGAGTCAACATATGCCAACGAAGCGCTACCGCCTCACCGAGCGCATGCGGAATATCATCTGGGAGCTCGTGGTGCTGAGCAACGAGAGCTGTCGGATCGAGAACGAGAAGAAGTGCGCTTTTGTTTTCCAATTGTTATAGCGGGAGCTGACGAATGGGCTTTTTTTCAGCACGTTGGAGAACTCGACGGTGCAGGTCAGCGAACAGGGGACGCGCAAGGTGCTGTACCAAAAGATCGTCGCTGCGTTCCCGGAGGGCTGGATGTCGTCGGGCCAGATCTCGCGAGAAGGCAAGTTTGCATCTCCCGCTTTTTCTGACTCCAACTTACAATTTTCCTTTCAGTGAGCGTAATGAAGAAGCGCTTCGAAGCTCAACAAGCCGAGGAATCATAGTCCCCCGTTGCCGTCGCAATTTGGGCGTCTTTTTCCTTTTCTCGTCACCTCTTGGGATACATTCTCGTTGTTGCCTTCTCCGGTCTCCTTCGTCACACCCCTCAACTCGGGACATATTTAAGCTGCATTTTCTTTCACAACCTCTGACAAACTGCCTTGGCCTTGTCGCCGCAGCGCCTAGAACCCGTCGTCTCACCTCTTCCGAGTCGAAAACTATTCTTGACATCTCGCCTATCATCGATCATTATTCGTTATTTCGCCCTCTTCTTGTCTCTCCTCCCTTCGTACTTATCCTCTTCTCTTATTCCCTCCTATAGTATACAGTTCCTCTTTCTCTTCCTTTCCGAGATACGCCGCGTCTACATATTAACCTCGTTCACCTCGTCTTTTCTTCTCACAGCAACTGCTGACCAGACATGGAAGCACTTTTAGTCTACTTGAAGTACCGTAACGTGTTGTACGTATTGTGTTTTCTACCGACGCCGCCTGCCTATGCGCTTGCGGACATCTGCCATCTGCCATGTATATGCGCTCGTTTTCTTTCGGGCGACGAAGCTCGTTAGGGGCGAATGTTTTCTTCCGTTCTACTTTCTGTGTTGTATTGAGCGAGGGGGCTGGATGTATACTCCAATGTTGTTGTCCACACGTCAGGAGGCGGGCTCTGCACGTCACCGCCGAGCTCAGAGCTCTGGCCATTGTCAGCCACAACCCCAGCACAACGACCGCCCTTCATGCCTCTTTCATAAGACCCTTTTCTCAGATTGAACATCATTATGAGATAGAAAACCCTACCAATACGGGGTGACAGTTATTTCAAAGAGTACTCTAAATTACCGCCTCAGTTATATCCCGACTAACCCTTCAAACGTGAAAGTCACAACACACAAACCAACCAGTCCCCGCAATTGTGTTCGCACCGCTCATGTCCTCCTAACCTTCTTGCTCTCGCGCGCCGCGCTCGTGGGCGGCATCCAGTTCACAGTCGCGCCGGCCGGCACGCCCGGATAGATCACCTCCGGCGCAGCCGGCGCCTTGCGCTTCGACCCTGATCCTGGGATCTGGGACAGAGGAAACCCGTTCGCCGACGCGAGTGCCTCGAACGCGCGAGCGTCTGCGAGGTCGACGTTGATATCTGCGGGTAGAGGGAACAGTGTCGACGCCCCAGCGGGTCCGGCTCCGCTACTGGCTCGCTTTGGGCGCATCGCCGAAGACGACTGGGGGCGCATTTGCCCGGAGCTCTTGCCCTTGGACCTGGGCGCGGTCGCCAATGAAGAGGTGGAGTTGGGTGCCACAGATGAAAGAGGACGCTTCGCAGTCGACGAACCGGAAGCAGATACTCTAGCGACAGAGTCGGGCTTCTTCCGCGCACTTTTCGTCGAGCTGCCGGACACAGAGTCAGATTCTGACGATCCCTCTGCATCCTCGTCCGAGTCTGAGCCCGAGCACGACTCCGTTCTTAAGTCAGACTCCTCCGACTCCGTGGCTGCCATATACGGCACCTTCGTAACGACAGCTGACGGCGGCACATTCAGAGACTGATTCACGCTGTCTTGTTTATTGTCCTGCTTAGGCTTCGCCTTTTTCGTAGACACGACTGTGGATGCGGAAGCCTGCTTCATTTGCTGCCCAGGAGCGAGGTTGAGCGGGACGAGACTGATCGTCTTTTTTATGAACATAGCCGCAAGCGCGAACGTGTAATGCGCTGGCCAGATGCTTATCGAGCCGCTAGGGAGTCCGCGCGGCCAGCCAGATATGTAGTATCCTTTGTCCATAAGCCAGACATTAGGTCCCTAGAGACAATAATGAGTTAGTACTGCTTTCGAGCGGGAGAGTATGACTAAATAACAGGCATTCACTTGTAGAAATCCTTTGGGTGATGATGCGACGTACGGACGTCCGTCCTTCTGCGTGATGTTGTGTTTCGTCAGAAGCTGGATAACGGCCTGAGACACGAAGTGCTGCAGGCGCCTGAGCCTAGCAAAAAGAAGAATGAAGTTACTTTTAAGACGAGATAGATAGTGACATAACGGCTCTTACTCTTGCGCTCCATCTGGGAGTCCATTTTCTCTGCATATCGCGCGATACTTGGCCGTATTTTCCGCCCGCTGGCACTGTCAACGGAAAACGGTGTAAGCTTCAAAAGAAATGAACAAAAGAAATGAACATTCAAAAAAGCGGAGGAGTTTAAGCAGTACAAAACATTATAGAACAGCTAAACGGCAGGTCAGTCTGCCGTTTTAGCACATGCCATGTTCTCAAAAAGCGACATAGTAGACTTTACGTAATGAAACAAAGCACTGCTCACAGTTTCAAGAAGAGTAGAGTTGGCCTCCGTCGCTTCATCCGACGGGGCATTCGAGGTGTGTTCGTTTGCCATTATGTTGCGGCTGATTTCGAGTATGGCAGCGGAGCGTTCGCTTTCGTGGTGGTAGTTGGAAGGAAAAAAAGAAAAAAGACGGACAGAAGAAATTCAGCCACAGGCTCGGTGAGCGCCTAATTCGGAAGCGGAGCTAAGCCTTATTTGGATAGCAAAAATTCGAATAAAAAACATCCAAACCTTGCAGAGGTCCAGTCTCAGCAAGCCTTCACGGTACTACTAGCTCATATCATCGTGTAAATATTATAAGGCGACATTTATTTTAGAAAATACAGCACATACGGTTACTCGAGGAAAAGCATCTCGAGTCATTATTATGCGTAATGAATCTTTAAGAGCACTGACGGCACTGACCAGTTTTCTTAAAAGCAAGAGATTCTTCATGTATTACTGTCTGACCTCTGAGCTCTGTGTCAGATTGAACCTTTCCGAAGACTGGATTCAGTATAAGTTTTATAAGCCGTATCAGAAACCGATCCCGACGTCACAATCCTCAGATTTCGAATCTTCTTTGCAAATGGTTGCGTGCAGCTCCCACATAATCCGCGAGTCTTGAGTAGATTTCGCTTGTATAACAGCCAAAAACACGAAGAGCGTCGCGGCTCGCAAGCGCCTCTACTCTTTCCTCTTGTACGATTTTGATCCTCTCTTCGTCTGTGCTATGAGTGCAGACCTTTCCTAGAAGGCGCGATGTGCGCTTTTCAGCTGGCGATGAAATGTACTTCGCTACCATTTCTTCCAGCAGTCCGAGCCGGTGGAAGTCTTGTATGCTAAGCAATTCCAGCGTGTGACCCTGCGTTCGGATTATACATAGGATTAGACTCCTTTCCCGGCCAATTCTCGCTGCACCATTATTGCGACAGGTCGTAGAACACGGCTCTCAGAGTAGCTTTCGCACCGAGAGACCTTGAGAATCTGAGAATAGTTCATCTAAAGTAAATGGTCAATCGCCCCTGATGAGCTTCATTCACTATATAAGCGCCAATGGTATCTGATTGGTACCCTTGAACCAGAGCCCAACGGTGTGACAGATGTGCAATTCGGAATCTTGTGTCTCTAGTTTGAGATACCTATCATAACCAGAGGAAAACAAACTAAAAAGGATATTTGCCCAACGCTCACAAAGGGCCGTATAGACGTGCGGCATAGCCTCAATCTGGTCTGCAATCTGACAGCGCAATGCGAGGCATTCCTTCATACGTTTCATCTGCATTTGTAACCACACCCGGAGCAAGTCCAGAGACCTCCGGCAAGGTGAACACTTTGACGAAACCTTGTGAGATTGCTTTTGCGTACCCAGAGAGAAAAAAACTTCAGATCTAGAGCTTTCGTACTTTGAGCTTGGATTCGTTTGGTAGATAGGACCAAGTTGCCGTCAGTTCCCCAGAGAGACGGACGAGTATTGACATTCTGCTGGCATTTTTTCGTCGAATTAGTAACGGTGATGTCTGGAGAACGCGTGGTGTCACCATTGTCGCGTCGTTACGGATTTTGTCCTCAAATCATCACCATGTCCCTGGCCTATGCTCTCGAAAAAGAGGTTGCTGTATCGGCCGTTCTGCGTGCCTGCCAGCTCACATCATCCATCTTCAATAAACTTGTCAGGGACGAGCGGCTCACCAAGGGCGACAAGTCGCCTGTGACCGGTTCGTCGTCTCGTCTCAACCCGTCGACGCATACATTCATACATGCATCCGCATACACTTTTCGAACGCAGTTGGCGACTTCGCTGCTCAAGCTGTCGTGAATACGATCCTCGCCAATGCATTCCCGGATGATGAAATTGTTGGTGAGGAGGACTCTGATGATCTGCGCGTCGAGGCGAACAGCGTGCTACGCGACCGCGTCGTCGAGCTTTCGAATCAGGCTCTGGCCTCCGATCTCGTGCACGGAGACAATACACAGTGGGGCATCGGACCTGGGAAACAGCGCACTGTAGAGGAACTGCTAGATGCCATTGACAAAGGGAAATACGAGGGCGGAAAAGCGGGTCGTGCGTAACATTTTAATCCAATGTTTTCTCCATTTTGAGATCCTGCCTGTCAGGTATGTGGACTCTGGATCCGATCGACGGTACGAAAGGCTTCCTTCGCGGCGAACAGTATGCGGTATGCCTCGCCTTCCTTGTCGACTCAAAAGTCCAAGTCGGTGTAATCGGCTGCCCAAATCTCCCAGTAAATGCCTCCAGATCCGACGGCCCCAAAGGTTGCCTGTTCGTCGCCGTACGTGGGCAGGGTGCCGAGCAGGTATGAAAAAAGTGTTATCATTCAGGAATTACTTATGTACATATTTTGTTTTGTCTTTTCTAATAGCGCACATTGTCTAACTCCAACCCTACTCCAATCATCATTCCTGCATTCAAAGATTCCGAGATCAACTTCCTCGAGTCCGTCGAGTCGGGTCACTCGTCGCACGGTTTCAATGCGAGTGTTTCTCGGATTTTGAACGTTACGCGAGAGCCCACGCGCATGGATAGCCAGGCGAAATATTGTGCACTCGCACGTGGTGACGGCGGTGCGTACCTCCGCATGCCCGTCGGAATCGGTTATAAAGAGAAGATATGGGTACGAACACAGATTGTCATTGTTGCGAAAGGTTCTTCTAATATAAGAATGACGACAGGACCATGCCTCGGGCTCGCTACTTGTAGAGGAGGCAGGAGGCTTGGTCACGGACTCGCGCGGCGAGCCATTGAACTTCGGGCTCGGGCGCACGCTCGGCGAAAACTTCGGTATCATCGCTGCTGGCAAGCAGGTGCATAGCAAAGTCATCGAAGCGATCAAGAAAGCAAAAGAGGAAGAAGAATCGCAAAAGACTGACAGTAAAATCTAAAGTATGATAATATGTATGTGTAAGTCCTACGAATCTACTGCTGCTTACTCTTCAGTGACAGAAAGAAGTCCGTGGTCTTATACATATATCGATGATAATCCCAGAATGTTCATTTCCTCGAGACATGTACACTGGCTTTTACAGGCAAGCGACCATGGAAGATTTGGCCCAGAATGAAGCGTCTATGACTTTATCACGAGTTCTGGCTTCTTGTTCAGAGCCTGCAAGAACATGACAGCATGGAAATCCCTTTCCAGGCGCGATTATAACACGCTTTGAGGAAAACATGTCCAATCATTTGGCAGCAGACATGCGAACCGGAAATTCTGTAGCCGTTCCGTGTGCCTCGTGTGCAGTCATGCTTCGAGGTTCACTGCTCAACGCTCATCACGAAATTGCATTACTAATGTCCCTGCGTCCACAAGTCACGAGTTCATTTTTTCCACCTTCATCGAATATACGGCTTAACCTCGGATGCTCAGCCGACTGCACTTCGTAGAGCATCCAGCCCTTTAAAGGGCCTTTGCAAGTTGACGAAGGACCCTCAATCGACCCTCAGTCGTTTGAAAACGGATTTTATTGTTTCCTCACCCGCTCCTATGGTTCTCGTCTTGAGGTCTTGCACCGCCCTTGTTTTGCTCGCGATGGCGCGGGCCATGTCAATGACATTGGCGGGTGAACGAGTTATTCGGAATGACGACCCATTGATTTATTATCATGGCCGATGGGACACGTCTCCCGGTACCTGGTGGCGAGTCAATAAACTTCTACTCGTTTGTGCCTAATTCAGAGGCGTTGCTTCTATAGGGCGGGGTCCGGTTTCAAACTCAATGTCCAGAATCTGACGTCCTTGACGCTCAACCTCGGAAATCACACCACATCGCCCCTCGTTTCTATTGGTGTATCGCTCGACTACGGATCTTTCTTCACTGTCAATGTTTCTGTTGGGGAAAATACCATCCCTCTTAATCCCCTGGAATCGGGACTCGTAACGATACAAAAGAAAAACACTGTAGTCCGTATAAACGCAGAGGAATGGCAGGACAATCGCGTCAACTTGGAGTCTATCGTTCTGAATTCTGTGCGTTTTGAGGATTCCACGAAATTAAGGGATCGTCTGAAAGACCGACTCACGTTTAATTGATATTTTGTTCGAAACAACATTAGGGTGCGGATCTTCTGCCCTATACTCCTTCAAAACTAGCCTTTCAATTCATCGGGGACTCTCTCTCGGCCGTCAGTTTTTCGATGTCTGTCCTCCAGACTGGACACTGAAATCTGTTTTCAGGGTCAATATCTCCCTCAAGGAGTCGACCAAGCCTGGCCATTCCTGACCAGCGAGAATTTCAAAGCGGAACACGTCGTCGTAGCTCAGCCCGGGGCTGCTCTCACGGTTTGTTTCCGAGTCTTGCTGCAACCTTCTTTCTGAAGAAAAAATGTGTGAAGGATATCGTGTCTTATGGAAACGAACATGGAATGTCTTACCAGTTCTTTAGGGTGAGCATTATTCTATGAGTTTTGCCCATAATGTCTCTGAAGGCTAATATGCTCGAAGACCGAGGACACTGGATACTTTTACACAACTGACCATAACTACACTACGCCATGGGACTTTAAGCGCGACGTTCCTGCGCCTGATGTTGTCGTCATCCACATCGGGTTCGTTTTCACTTCTTTAGCCTGAAGTATCAGTCTTAACCCTCGGTGCACGTAGCGCGAATGACAGTGGTCAGAACGTTCCCGCCGACGAGTTCGTTCAAGTAAGAATTTAGAGCTTGATTCGTCCCAACTAAACGATACCCATTGATACCTCTTTAACGTAGAACTACCTGAACTTCCTTGCCCATTTAAGGAAAATCTACGTTGTTCAACCGATCCTGCTCTTCACTCCGGTAAGTGCTGCTCACGTCCAAACTTTTGACGTGAATCATCTGAAAGTAAGCAATTTTCATACTTTCCAGTGGGGTTGGCCCCAGCCAGACGGCAGCATAAGCTATTACTATCAGGGGAAATACGAAGAAATTCTCTCTCTTTGGTAAGATTAACATTGTGGTCGCGTAAGCACGAACATTCTCACCTCAACCTCCAGGCGCTCGTTTGGAGACGACAATACATATCTGGTCAACACTACCGGCTGGGTCTCACTCGAAGATGTCTGCTATATTCTCTCTTCGAGATGAAGTTAGTCCGTGTACTGATAAGCCATGTATTTGTTGTCAGGTTTTCCCGGAGTACGCTCGCAATTTCTGATGACTTGAATGCAATGCTGACACACTACTCGACCACTGCTGTTCAGTAACTTGCACCCGACCGTCGCGGGGCACGAGAAGATTGCCGGCCTTTTCGAGACGTGGTTGAAGGACTTTGGTATCGAGCCCCAGGAATCATGGGCAACTACATAACATTGAGTATGTGATATCTTTTTTATCCGCTTCATAAGACATTTTACCTGACGCGATGCATTTAGGAAGCCTACTAAATTTGAGGAAGTCTCGGAGCCTCGTGATCAAGAAAAGGTACTCACTGTTGTAGAGAATGGTAGGGAACGATCCTATCATGATGAGCTACGTGCTCTTCAGGTCTCAATGCTCCTGCGAATACACGTGACATCGTTGTATATCTAGATGCTCTGAGAATTCACCACGAAAACTTAAGTTGCAATCGTGTCGCATCACCTGTTGGCTCAGATTCGGTAAGGAGCCTTAGTACATACCCGAGCCGATCAACAGGACGGTCCGCATACTGTCCTGGCGAAATTTTGTACGTACGACGGCGATGACGAGCCAGTCCAGCCTACCTTGGGCCGTCCTGCCCGTCGGGCAACTCGAGTCTGCAAGGTTCAAAATAACACAGATGGTAGAGTCCATAATGGTCTTGCAAAGGACCGGTGGTCAAAATGCTACGTCCGCTTGACCGAATATTCTTGCAAAGAACAACGTCCTGCTTTCTCAGAGGTACAATTTGTCTATGTCTCTTGTACCTACCCCAGCGTATACCCTGGTTTCTTCTGGAACCGAAACCTTTCCCGCATCTCAAAGCCTCAGAGCCCTTCGCAAAATTGGCCCTTCATCCTTCTTGTAGCCCCCCTAATGCACAACTCGACACTTCGTAACCAGCAGACGACCGAGTTAGAGAGCGATGCAATGCGGAGAAATTAGAATCGCGGAGCGCCTTGGAACATTTATCTTAAAGATTATATTTAGCGAAAGCTCGAGCGCTCGGGACTGTCCTTGACTGTAGTTCAGCAGCAAAATTTCTTCAAGTTTGTGACGCGCTTCCGTTTACAATATACACCTATTCTAAACTTGCCATTTCTTCGTCAACTCGATAAGTTTCCCCCATCGTCCTCCACTCCAGCTAGCCACTGCCTTCCATTCGTCGCCTTCTGGGCCCAGAACAATCTGCACCCACGCAAGATATCCAACAACGATCGCGTCCGCAAACGTGAACGTGTTACCGAGGAAAAACGTACTGTCCTTGCCGTTTTTGTCATAAAAGCCTGCGATCTTCTCAAGCCCCTCTTTCACTTTGGCCCAGATCTCGTCGCGAATAGGACCTGGCGGAGCGAGCTCCTCCAGCTTCTTTTTATACGACTCTTCTCTTGTTCTGCGGAAATATTCCTCGCTCGTAGGATTGAGGATGGCGTTGGAAGCAGGGAGCATAATGGGGAATATCGGCGCGAGGGCTTGTTCGAAGACGGAGCTGAACAGCTCGATGGCTCCGCGAGTGCCGGAGGGGATTAGGGCCGGTGTGCTGGGGTATGTCTCGTCGAGGTACGCAGCAATTTCGATCGAGTCAGTGATAGTCTTTCCTGTCTCCGAGTCGTGAATTGCGGGAAGGGTGTAGAGGTCGCGACCATCGGGCTTCTTCGACGTTGGGGCGCCTCCAAACCTCTTTATAACAGGCTCGACATCGGGATATTCGACCCACTCTGTCTTGAAGGGTATTGCCTTGTAGTTCAAGGAGACTCTGTACCGAATTTAACAGCGTAACTGGATCCACATACTGACAACAGACCTTGTTTTAAGAGTGTTTGGGGACCAGAGATTGCCATCCAATTTGGAAGGTAAATCGAAGAAGGTGATCATGGTATGAATGTGCAAGTATCGTCAATGAGGGCCTTTGTAAATGTCGGTTCTTATACGCCGCGACCACAGTTGCGGATGCTTTAAATTCAATACATATGAAGTAAGCCTTAATAAGCCTTCGTTCACATTCGCTCTCAAATCTCCACGACGCTGATTTTAGCCTGGAGACGGACGGAAAAGCTTTCCGGTACATGGTTGGAAGACTGGTATTCTTACTAAGACCTATCGGTTAATCTGCTCTGCAGCCATCCAATTGATCGAAGCGAGCGGATTGTCTGCAGGCTTACTCACGCCGTCATAGATGCCTTTACTGACAGGGTAGTCCGCGGTAATACCACTGTTGCGTTATTTCTTGATGAGGCCCTCAATGCAGGCTTACATGTATCTCTCAAAAAAAGATTATCTCGAGTTCGAAAAAAGACTGGATACCCTCTGGATGAAATTATGAGCCTCTCGGTTTTATCCTGATAAACCGGAATGTCAGAGTTTCATAGCGCAAGTCTCTTTTCAAAGGCCATTTCAGTACTGTGGTTTTTTGAATTTGACTGTATAGGGAAAGGACTACCGAAAGTCAGTGTTGCCTTGTGGCTCGGTATACGACCAAGATGTTGAAATACGAGGGGCGAGGTCGCCAGCAGTCGCGCACAGTGGGTTCCGTTTGTCCCGTTGGCGGTGGTGGGCCGTGGGCAAACGCGATAGATTGCAAAATACAGACCGTCAGTCTATATGCTATGTGCTTACTAATCTACCCGATATGTCCGTTACCCTGAAACAGTTTTTGAGGGTTCGCACAAATTCCAACACAAGACTGTGTTGAAATGCGAGGGGCGAGGGGCGAGGGCGCCAGCAGTCGCGCACAGAGGTGCCCATTTGACCTGTTGGCGGTGGGCAAACGCGATAGATCCCTATATGCTAGCTGCTTACTAATCTTCCCGATTTGTCTGTAACCCCGAAACAGTTTTTGCACGTTCGCAGAAGTTCCAACCGGCCAATGGACCTTGGGCACACAAGGATCTTTAGAGAGCGTATTGGGAGGCCAAAGCTCTATTGCGGGTTTGCTCTGTGCCGGGCGTAGGCATTCATTTGTGAAAGCCCCTTCCTTAGTCTTTATGAGCAATTCTGAGTTTGTCGATGGCTCGCGGCTGCTATTGAACTGATATGGCTTTTTGACAGCATTCGGATGAATCCACCATCTCAAACTGACATGCCATGTACATGTATGCCAGACAACGATATGTGCGTCTGCTCCCTCGGCAGCTTTTCACTGCTATACATTAATGATACTCAGCTGCTGCGATAGGTGTACACCGTTATAGGGTCTCCTTCAGAATTAGTGACACCTCCTCGAGTAAATTAAAACGGCTTCTTTATGCGCTGGCAGGCACACGAGTCGTCTCCCGGAGCGTCCATATGATATCACCGGAAGTCATGGTTTCTTTGAATGGTCGATTACTCCCCGAATCTCAAAGCTTTCATTTTAGCGAAGTACTAATGGTAGCAAGGTCAAGTCTCAGTTTGAACGTTTTGATGCAGAGATCTTGAGTCGTTTATGCCCTCCTCGTATGAGGTTTGAACATCAGCTGATTACAACTCATCATGCTTGGAATTCTCGGTCATTCTGGGCATTCCCCCTGTGGAGGTCTGGTTTGACGTCTGTACATCTTCGCTCATATCGCGCCTCGCAATGGCATGTGCCGCGT
The DNA here is from genome assembly GCA_021029095.1 of Phellopilus nigrolimitatus. Taxonomy (NCBI): domain Eukaryota; kingdom Fungi; phylum Basidiomycota; class Agaricomycetes; order Hymenochaetales; family Hymenochaetaceae; genus Phellopilus; species Phellopilus nigrolimitatus. The sequence goes on from JAJOHG010000011.1 coordinate 510,508, forward strand.
TGTCTTCGTCAAACAGCGGCGTTGAAAGGCATACGCAAATTTACTGACGAGTAGCTCCTCGGATGCAGCAGGCACGATCACCGGACTGCGCGCGTGTCATTACTATAGCTTGTTTTCGGTTACTCTTCTTCATAGAAACTAATTATATTCTTAGAGTCTATGCTCCTTCCAGTTTATCGACTGTGGGTTCTTTGTCTTGACCGTCCTCGATTTATTTCTCTCTCGTCTCCCGTCTCTCTTGATTCACTTCATCTCAAAGTAAACTGCAAGCTGACAGGGATGGCATATCGAGTGGTCTGCCCTGATATTTATATATAAACTAACGTATCGGCAACAGTCACAAATAAGGTTGCGAAGGTGAGAAGCTTTGGCTCTCTTCTTTCTGCGGCATTTTCCTGACAACAATCCCCATGTGCACGTCTTCGGATAACAGAAACGGGAATCTAGTCCGTGCGGGAAAAAATGATTGATGCAAATTCTTATGAGCATTTTGTTGTTTTTGGACCAATACTTAGAGTTACAGCACTAGATACCCATGGAGCTACAATCGCTGCACGTACATCTTTCACATCTCATATCTGAAATTGGGAAATCGACCAGCCTTGTCTCATTTGTGCTTTCAGCAGCTGTGGCGACCTGATATGACCGGGTGAAACTGAAATGCGCCCGGGCTCCTCTTCTCAGGTTCCGTGCCACTTGAATACAACTGGAACAGCTTCTGTGACGCAGAGGGGTCAATTGTTCTGGACCGTTGCTCGCTGGCAGTGTGCCACTGAATAATTGAAAATATCACCTGAACAAATCAACCGGTGCGCAGTCTGCTTCGATTTTCGCACATCGGTTACCCCTGTCGTCGACAAGAGCTCGTGTTATAGTCGTGCCCTAACTATTCTGCTCAGGTAGTGGGGCATCAATAAATCCTTTATATATATATCCCATCTTTAACCTGACGAACATAAAATGGTACAGGTCAACGACAATCTTCGTCTTTCGAAGCCACCTCTGTAGACGAAGGCGACGCTTCTGCAATGCGTCCGCAATTCTTGTTTCTACTCGGCATTTTGCATGCCGCCGTTTCCCAGCAAATCTATGACATTGTTCGTCGTCTATTCTACATCTGCTCCTTCTATTTCTTGATGTTTCTGACTTTTTATATTATTTCTACTACAAACAGTGGGCAACAACATGGGACCGAGGGAGTCTTTTTACGTACACAAACTTGTCACCGAATCCTATCAACTTTGTATCTCCTGGAGCCATCGGGAGCGCGGACATTGTAGTGAACGACCAATCGACGTATCAAACCGTCTGGGGATTTGGGGCGTCACTTAGTACGTCGCGATCAGACTCACAGGCATCAATCCGTAATCGCGTCCAACAGCGGATTCGTCTGCTCAAATTCTCAATAATTTGAAGGTGAGAAAGAGCGTGGATCTGAATGATGGGCACGATTAACTTACGTCTTCTCGTGTTTTAGAGTAAAAACTGGTCGAATTACTGGAGTCTAATTGGCTATACGTTCTCACGTGAGTTATAATTGAGAAATATATTCGCACTCGCAAGCTGAGCAAGCTTAAACTCTACCGAAGCCACGGACGGGGCAAATGCTGCCGGATTGTCCTATCTTCGTGTTCCCCTTGGGGCGAGCGACTTCTCTGCCAACCGTGGGTGGCAAACCTTCGTTTTATTACTCTTCGGTTCTGACGCGACCAATACTGATCAGTTTACAGCTATGACGATACGAGTGGTGACACATCTTTCAACGACTTCAGTATCAATGCTGCCCCGTCCTATGTATTCTCCGTGATTAGTGATATCCAATCCGTCAACAGCCTTTTGAAGGTCCACATTCTGCCATGGTCTCCAGTGAGTCTTCTAATATATGTTTCGGCGCCCTCTTGAGCTCAACACTCCCGTGCTATGATAGCCAGGATGGATGAAGACTACAGGTACTATGGATGGCGGATCCCTCAGCTCTCAATATGTCAGCATCTGTACGTCTCTTTTTATGCTGCTATTAAATCCTTGGTACTTACTTTGCCGATCGACCACCTTTAGACGCGAATTATTTATACAAATGTGTGCAAGGATTTGCTAGTAAAGGCATTACTCCATACGCCATCTCGATCCAGGTACTTTTCTCGGATTCGTGCTCTATCTAATATACTGACATCTTTGACAAATCATAGAATGAACCTCAAAACAGTGACACAACGTACCCAACTGCCCTTGTCTCCGTGGCGCAAGAAGCGCAGATCGGGACTGCTCTTCGAAGTCTGCTTAATAATAACGGCTTCTCAGGAGTCAATATCATTGGCTACGAACACAACTGGGACGATGCGTCTGCTTATCCTGTGCAGCTTGTAGGGAAACTGCAAAATCTTCGTCCTTTCTTATATTGCTAAAGCTTTCTCATTCCAGATGCAGCAAGCTGCTGACGCTTTCGCTGGTGTTGCGTTTCACTGCTATGCTGGTAGTGTAGACGAGCAGAATGATTTCCACACTCAATACCCGCAGAAAGAAATATACTTCACGGAGTGTTCTGGTGTAATCGGATCTGACTGGTGGAGTGACATCAAAGTGCGTCAATCGCCCTCTGCAAAAAAATAATAACTGATAACTAATAATCTTCCAGTGGTATATGGACAACCTGTAAGTTTGCTGGGCCAATGTTCCTGATTGCTTTACAAATCCAAGCGCGGTTCCTAGGATGATCGGGTCGATAACATATAATTCGCAGACTGCGCTGATGTGGAATCTGGCGCTCGATGGGAACGGACAGCCCGTCTTACCTTCCAGCTCAAGCTGCGGAGGCGGCTGCCGTGGTGTCTTGCAGGTCAACAGCAACGGCACATGGAGCCCCAATCAAGAGTGTAAGCATGTGGTGGACGTTTAAAGACTCGCCAAAGTGATTAATCAATGCTTTCATACTAAAGTTTACTCGATGGCGCAAGCGTCGAAGGCAATCCTACCGAAGGACTCCGGGGGACCCTTTGGGCAGCGGATAGGCGTAACGGTCGGCGGTTCGATGAGCTGGGCGCTGATCGTCGGTGCATATGTGACGGGCCGTGTGAGCTCCTCCGACTGGAACAGATACTCGCTCGTTGTTCTGAATTGGTAGGATTTCGGAAACTTGAAGCTATTACCCATAGGTCGTGCTTATCGAAATTATTTTTACTAGGGCGGACAATACAAACGGGTCGTGGAATCCTCAGCCCGTGCAGACGACGATCGAGTTCCGCAGTATGCAGGCGACGTACACTTTCCCCGTAGGTGTGACCACACTCTGGTGGTACGCCACCGCTCCGTCTGTCCGTGCGGCGAACACGACAAGTGAATACGAAGACGACCAATTCGTTGCGCAGGCGTTCTACCGGACCAACGGTGGTCCGACTAAAGAGGGCGGCTATCTTAGGTTCCAGAAGGAGCGCACTTAGGGTCTGAAGTTTGAAGTGTTCCTACATATACCCTTCATGATCATTTTTTTTTCAAGGTCATATGTTGGTTTTTATTGTTCTATTCTACCTTGCCGAAGATAAATCAGGTTCCTTTTCTTTTCGTAATTTTCTCAAGAATTTGCATGTATAAATAAATTCAATATCCGGGTCCCTTGTGTAGTATCTTCGTTTCGTCATATAGTCTACCACAGCAATGCAGAAGTTACAAACCTTCAACCAGCAGGCGAATGCATCAATTATTTCAAGATTATCCATTAATCAAATGGCGGTCAAAAGGCGGAAACAAGGATTTGGCAAGAATGATGCATATAAGGGACGTCACGAGAAAGAAATAGTAGGTAGGATATGGGAATGAATCGCAAGGACAGGGTTTCCAAAATCATGTAGGATTGACGCGCATCGAACGAAGGGCGTATGGTAGGTTCTCCGCCAGGTCTTCTCGGTTTCTCCTCGATGACCTCGCTAGTATACGATCAGATTTTGCAATCGGGCGCAGCAGTTATAAAAACCTTACTCCGAATAGGATTCTTATTCAGCATCTTCACAATCTCCTTTTCCACGCAAACGAGCTCCTGCTCTTTCTCTTTGAGCTCCTCTTCGAGGGCGACCGCCTCCAGCTGCAGCTCCGCGAGCGTACACTCCTGGACCGCGGCGAAGCCGGCCTGCTGCTCGCGCATCTTCGAGACGCGCGAGAAGCCCGCCTCGGCCTTTGAGAGCGCGGTGTGAAGGTTGCTGAGCGCGCGTGCCGCCTGCGCGGGCGGGATCTCTTCGCACGGCGGACGCGTGGGGGACGCGTGGGGTGGCGAGGTGAGCGGCGAGGTCGGGACGACGATCTCGAAGGACTCGTGTGTATACATGGGCGAGTGGTATCGCATCTGTGTGCGCAGCCGCATGCGGTGCGGGCTGGAGGAGAGCGGAGACGGGGGTGGATGGTGGTATGGCGCGTAGCGGTGCATGGTCGATATTGGAGGTGGTGGTGGGTTGAGAAGGCCTTCCCTCAGGAGAACTAGTTCATAAGAGCTGGTATACTTGATAACCCCTTGGTTTAGTGGCTGACATGCTGTTGCACATATACGTCACCAGTGTCAGCCTCCATAGCTGGAATCCTCTTAAGAGCCAGTATGTTCAGGCTTCGACTCTCATTTTTCCAGAAACATCCGCTATGTCGAACGATGAGATTCGCACAAATCTGACATTCCGCCTCGCCGCCAATGAGATCAAAGAGGTCGGCACGCAGCTGTCAGGCCTCATCAACCGCGCGAAGGAAACAAGGAACACGATCAGCAGCACACAGGTCTTGGTAGATAGGAAGCGCAAGGAGCTGCGCACGCTTTCCAAGAGAATAGCGAGTAGGAGGAAGACGCTGGAGAAGTTGCAGAAGAGGGCAAAGATAGGTACGAGATCATTGTCCATTATTTCTGGCGACCACTGGTCTGAGGTGTATCTCTTTCCTCGAGTAGAAGCAGCGAAGTCATGCAAGCCAGTCGACAGTACTGCCTGTTCCGTTGACGATGTCAGCACCACATTCGTGAGCATTGCCAGCAAGACGCCTTGAATCTGCAGTCTCGGTGAACTAGTCTTTCTTCCTCCAGACAACCGAAGATATGTCATTTGTGTCAATCAACAGTCTTCCGCTGCGAAAACGGAAGCGCTTCGCTGGTGTTTGGGATGATGTCGACATTCCTGTTCCGCCGCGCGCAGACAAGCGAGCCCGCGTCGACGATGACGGGGCCAAGGAGAACATCGTTCCGGAGGCTGGACCCAGTCGTATCCAGTCAATCTCTGCCTGAATTACACGATCGTTGTTGACTTCCACCCTTAACCGTCCTCCATCGCGACGTCCGTTTGGATATTTCCCATTCTCCGACCTTATATCGCCTCAGTCCAATCCAGCCGACGGTTTTCGCTGGCTAACGCTCTTGTGATACCGCTTCGGCATACGTATCCAATGTATCGTTCCGCGCTGTCTTCTCCACAATTCCATTGAGATGCCCAGGCATCAGAGAAATTACACAGCCAGTGCTTCTGTTTCAAAGAATGACAGGTAGGTGAATTTAAGCACTGTAAAGCGAGACGCAGAGAAAACATATCGAGTTGGTCGTGGCCACGAAGCTGGAGGTTGATGCCGAGAAAGGCAACCATGTCGATCGTTCAGTCGATCGCTGAACGCGCGTTGAATCCTGACGAGGACCATGATGACCTCGTGGGTCAGAAACTCTGCAGCCGTAAGATCAGACGAAAAATTGCTCAAGCGGATTATCAGCCTCATCTCTGAAGACAAAGATTCCCTCTGCAAGCTATGCTTCGTCAGCAAGTTATTCAATGCGCTTGCCTCACAAGCCCTGTATGCAAAGGTCTCTGTTTCGTCAACGTCTGACATCGGGCTCGACGGCCGTGAGGACGACAATGTGGGTGAGATTAAACGAGGTCGGGAGGGAAAATAAAGCTCTGCTCTGACTTTTGATTTTGCAAAGAAATCTTACAGCGCTTTCATCTCGTCCTGTCTTTCCCGGAACTCCGCATTAGTACAGGAATTTGAAGTTGTAGGTTGGTTCTGTGTGTAATAAGAGGAGGAATGTGTCGCAGTAAGTGCTAATTCTGTATCTAAATTGTATAGGCCAAATAATCTCTACATCATCCGAATCATCGTCAACCATACAACTCGCCTTGGAAAGCGCCTTCTTCAAGTACACTAATCTCATTTCTCTCGTCTGGCAGCCGTCGTTCTGCGATACTGACCTTGCGCTTGCCATCTTTCGGATCCTTCCGTCTCTTCCGACTTTGAAACGTCTGTCTGTGAAGGTTCCCTTCCTACTTCCGCCTCCCCCACCACCGGCGTCACAGGTCAGCCATGCTCTAAAGCCAGCAGCGGACTCGGACTTGGACGCTATTCCGGAAGAAGAAGAGGATGCACAATCGGAAAGTGACGTGGACAGCTATCAGTACAAGCCTCTTTCTGTGCACTCGGAGGTATGGTGCGTTCCTCAGAGACGGTATCGTAAAGAAAACACAAATCCTGTTCATTGACGCACTCTTAGGATGATTTTGGCGTTGGCTCACTCACGTTGAACACGCCCCCTTTTCCCCCTCGCGAGCTAGTACAGCTTCAGCATTTAACATTAACGAACCCATCTCCAAATTTTCTGGTATCCCTACCTGAGTCGTTGATGTCGCTGAATAGCCCGCTATTGTCACTCATTTTTGAGGTATGGCTTATTTCCTATCACTGATACTAAATTTTTATATGCTACGAAAACAAGTAACACGCTCTCGCCCTGGTTCGATTTAGGACGACTGCGGCTCGGTGACGCCGGGGGTACTGACATCACTGCTTCCCGTGACACAGGCGCTCGAGAACTTTGGTCTCGGAGTAGCATACTCGGTGAAATACGATGAACTCTTCCCGTTCCTTTCGGAGCTCAAGAACCTGAAGTACCTTGAGTTGTTCCATTATCCCGTATGTGTTCTTCGACATTGCTTTAACCGCTGTATCATTGTTCACATCTACAATGGATTTATATATGAAGCAACTTGACGATGTGCCATCTTTCCTACACCTCCATTCTCTTCTTTCTCTCAAGATCACACATGCATATACTTGTTCACGGAAACATATCCTCAACATGTGCAAATGGGTGCACCGCCTAATTCACCATTCCCCCTTAGAGCGCCTCGAAATTATATGCGACGATGCAGAGGACTTCCTGCCTGGCCCGAATATCAGCTACGATGGGCTCGTAACGCACCTGGTCTGTCGACACACGACAACATTGAGGATCTTAAAGATGGGATACGCATTTATCGGGGCGGGGATGGTGCGAATGCTAATGGAGAGCTGTAACGCGCTGGAAGAGATGGAGGGGTGTGTGAGGGTGGAGAGTTTTGTAAGTCGCTTTCGTTTCGGAAAATTTGTATTCTATCCACAATCCTGAGAGATTTCTTCGTGATGTAGAACTCGCTGGATAAGTTACTGCCTGCTGCGCCGAATCTTCGTTCAGTCGCACTTACTGTGGTGAACGCGAAAAAGAAGCTGTTTCCCGATCAGGGATTGCTTCAAGACGGAAAGACGCCTTTAAGGCGCGTCGTAGTGAATAAACGCGGCTTCGAGGTGAGTATCCAAATAATGGTTTCCGACCACCATTTCATGATCTGACTTTTGATTTTTATGGTTTTAGGGAGAGTGGATAACCGAATGGAAGGAAGGACAGCGTCTGCAGACGGTATTTCGTGTGTCACAGATCGAAGCGACCTGACTGTACTACTACAGGCCAACTTTCTATGCGGTTTGGAATTGAAACAGCGTTGTATTGTGCAATGCGGTACCTGCAGTGCAATAACTCAGAAAAACATGATTTCTTTTGCTCGTATTCGAGGCAAGGTCTTCAAGCACTTTTACGTGCATCCAACACAGCACGCGCACTGTCTCGACCATGTTCGGCAAGTTCGTAATCCGCTATAGGTCTATGCGTTGTAGCACTAAAGCTAATGGGTCAAAAAGCGAAAGTTAGACCACCATAATTGTAAGTAAAGCAAGAATACTCGTTTCCTCGTTCTTCATGTCCATCTGCCTGAGGACATCGAACGTCAACACCAGCGTCTGCCCCGAATATGCGCCGATGTACACGTATATACATTATGTACGCTTCTACAGTCATGGACCGGTCCTTGAGACAGCCTCGGTCCTTGAGACACCCTTTATATTTTCGTTCCACAACATCTCGGGATCATCTTGGGTATTTTAATGGGTCAATACATGATTGAACTGAGCGTTCCTGGAGTTGTAGAAAAATTGCTTATGTACTTCGTCAGATATAGGTAAAATGCACTTTTTTGACCAAAACAGCCAAACTTATTCGCTTTCCGGAGCCCTTATTTGGACCAATTAAAATCTTTAAAAAGTCTCAGGAGCACTCCTTTCTGCATTTTAAACTAAAGTGCGCAAAAGGATTGAGGAAAAACGAGCAAGAACTGACTGCATAAAATATTTTGTCGCGGAACCTTTGTTGAGTGACTAAACTCAGTCACGTGACGCTTGTGCGCTTACGGTCCGTTCGAACTTGATTTCGAGCTCTCCAATTCATTTCTCGGCCGAAATGGTTCATTTTTTCAGTTGATCGAAAACGTCAGTAGTCCTCTTGGATATAGCAAAAAACATATTCCGGTTGTGATGTGTAATACTAGGAAAACTGTTGAAATTGACCGTGAGAAAAAAGGTGTCTCAAAGAGTGGTGAACACCAAATTCCTGCCTCAGAATCAATTATTTATTATCTCGCTCATTTCTCAACGGATCATCTTGAAAATTTGCATGAATGTCGCTGAGTAAACAAAAACAATTATCATAATTTTTCTCTTGACGAAATTGAACCAGGGATGGTCAGGGTACACGATCAAGATGTGGTGTCTCAAGGACCGGTCCATGACTGTAGTTAAAATCGGAGAGGATGGCGAGAGGGCCGCCTCTGAGTTTTCTGTGCACAATATTTATTTTTCAAAATTTCAATATATGTACAGTCATTCACCGGTCAATGGGACACCAAATCGCCATCGCGAACTCAACCACATGTTTCCCCTTTTTCACGAAACAAAAAATACTGGAAGGTAAACAAACTACTTTAGAATGTCCTTACAGAATTTTGTGTAAAATAAAGGAGATATGAAAGAGATATAGTGAAAACAAAAAGTTGTGACGTTTTTGCTCCTCACCGCTCAATGGGACAGTAGCTTTCCCACGACCCTTACCACAATAGTAGAGTAACTACGGGTGGTACTGGCCACCAAATAATATGGTAAGTGCATGTACTGGTAGCTACAGATGTCCTCTTCGTGAATATGCCTCTAACCATGGATTTATATAATGTTGAATAATTAAATTGTCTTCGAAGCCATCTAGGACACATATGGGACTTCTGTAACACCTGTGACCTCATGATAGGATAGAGCATATATACTGTCATTCTCAAGATCTGTTCAGATTCTCCTTCATATAATGTCATGTTTATGTTACAGACATATTCTCCTCTCATTATATGAAAAATCAGTGTAGATCCAAAGGGAGAAAATTTGTGCAGAAGGCAGAATGTATTGTGTCACACCAAGTTGCAGTTACCATTTTAGTACGATTTGACTGTATTTTGAGCATTTCTCAAGCAATACTGAGCCTGGCTGGCTCACACTTGGTATACAGTACTTTGACATGCATTCAAGCTCGAAATCGCAAAATTAATTGGAAAAAACGGTTGAGAAATGGGTGTTTTAGGCGGGTGTCCCATTGAGTGGTGATGTCCCATTGACCGGTGAATGACTGTATCCAATGCTGTCTTTACTTGCCTCCACAGAAAGACTCTGGAAAGCGTTGATCATTTTGGACAGGTGCCTGCATGTATGTCCATTTCGAGTATATTAGGGTTGAAACGGCGATTACCCTTTGACTGAGCGCGCCTATGTTACCGACGTCGTCGACGATGAGCTCGAGCGCACTCTCCTTTGAAAGCTTCTGCAACTGCCAGTGATGGCCGAGAACGTGCACTTTACTCCTGCTGAAGGTGACCTAACTGACAAGTGGACTCTTGCTCGACTTTCCGCTCTCAAAATCCGCCATTAACCCATTCAACACCTGGGCTGCAAACCATTATCCTTCCCCTTGACATGCCGATTCCATACATACACCTATTCTCTAAGGTTAAGCCTGTAAGTCATCACATTCTATTCTATTCTGGTCTCTGACTCTGGAATAAGGAGCTAAAAGCATCCAAGGACTAAATGCTTCAACTTTCGGCTGTTATTGACGGTTATTGATTGTGCTGTTTGTGTTTGGACCCTGAGCCGCGCGGAGTTCCCACGTACGGTGACTTAGCCTCAAACTGCGCGCCGGTGCATTTTCATCGACGCCTTGCTCACTGTCTCGTCCGTACGTCCGGAAATTCAGTAAAAATATAGTCAACATGCAGTGCCTGACTCGACGCGTATAGGCATTTTCAGATTGGGATTTCATCGACACGACGTGCGGAACGACTTAGGTGCGTAAATCTAAGACAATTGGACCGCCGTCTTCCGCACCACCACCACCATCTCGGCTTTGTTTTGTCTTCCGATAAAGTTGACAAGTGCTATAGTACATATAAACGGATTATTCCTTGCGGAAACTCGTCTACCAACTCAAGCGCTGATTAACAGCCATCATCCGAGACATCCGCTTCGCCGACAAATAACGCGCCAACGCAACATCAATCTCAACAATGCCACCCAAAGGTGCATCTGGCGGGAAGTCGAAGTCATCTGAGTCGCAGGCTGGGGGAGCTGCGCCGGGCGCGACAAAGGCGCAGGCGCAGACGCGCAGCGCGAAGGCGGGGCTGCAGGTGCGTTTATTTTCTGCCCTTGAATAATCATTTTCCCCGCTTTTTCCGTGCTTCTGCTTTGTGGACCTAGGGCTTGCTCTATTATCTAAATAAAATGAAGCTAACATCCTTATAATAATTAGTTCCCTGTTGGACGTATCCACCGTTACCTGAAGCAGCGGACGCAGCACAACGTGCGCATCGGTGCAAAAGCTGCAGTGTACACATCCGCTATCCTCGAGTATCTCACAGCCGAAGTCCTCGAACTTGCTGGTGCGTTATTCGATTCTTATATCGTTATCTACGTCTAATTAAATATCCACATTTTTTCACATCAATTTTCATCTTGCATTGGATATCGCTAGGCAACGCCTCAAAGGACATGCGCGTGAAGCGTATCACACCGCGGCATCTGCAGCTCGCGATTCGTGGGGACGAGGAGCTCGATACCCTCGTGCGCGCGACGATTGCGGGCGGAGGTGTTTTACCGTTCATCCACAAGGCGCTCACGTTTAGCGGGAAGGCGAAAAATAAGGTTGAGGGTGGTGCTTGAGCATGACTTATCGTTGGATGTTGCACACGGCGTCAGGGCGGCACTTGGTGAATAAGACGCATACGTGGCTGTCGCTATGCATCTCGTTCTCCTGCTTTCGGCCGATGTACTGCGGTTCTCGCTTCCTGTTTATCTTCTCTGTTAGCTGTTTTTTCGTCGAGACTATCGTGAATCCATTTACGAGTCGTTGTCAAAACATGTACTTATATGTTTTATATCTCTTGCTTTTACGTTCATCGTTTCCAACGCCAACTTCGAGGAGGCATTAGTCGCCATTTCCCTTCCCGTTTTTCTCTTTTCGGCCATTGCTGAGAAACGCTTTGCTGTTTTTTTTCTGATCTTTCTCAACACGAGCTCTTCGACTGTAGATGTCTTATCCTCCTGCCGCGCCCTCTTGCTCAGATAATTTGTCATGTGTAGTCGAGAAAAAGGTCCTCCACATAAGCACCGTTAAGAGAACTTTTGTGTTGATCAAATAATGGTATCTCCCATTCCACCTAAGACCAAAATGTCTGATATTCGAATGAGTGAACAAAACACTGCTCTTCACAACATGAGTTAAGCCAAAAAAAAATCGAAAAAAATCATCGGAACTGTACTTGACTGTTTGTCAGAATCTCTACAGCTTCTCTGCCATTTACACAAATACTGGGTCTACAATACCACCTGGGTCAAGTTCCCGGCTTTTCCAAAATTTGAGACATGAAATCGAGGAGGACCTGCAAGATCTCGGCTGGGTCTGTTCTCTGCAATTGCCTCCCTTAAGAGATTGCCCTCTTGTAGACCTCCAATGCCTCTTCATGCCTGCCTAGCTTTGATAAGACAAATTTCATACTATGAAGAGAGTCTGCAAAATCTGTTTTGAATTGGCCTGGGTCCTTCTGTGCAAGTCCCTCCCTGATAAGAACTGCCCGCTTGTAGGCATTCAATGCCTCTCCAAATCTGCCTAATTGTTCCAAGTCAAGGCCTGTATTGTAAAGAAATTTGGCAAGATCTGGATTGAATCTGTCTGGGTCCTTATCTGCAAGTGCTTCCCAGATAGAAACTGCCCTCTGATAGGCTTCCAATGCCTTGTCATGCTTGCCCAGCTTTGACAAGTTAACACCCATATTGTGAAGAGAGTTGGCAAGATCTGGATTTAGTTTGTCTGGGTTTTTCTCTGCGAGTGCCTCCCTGATAGAAACTGCCCTCTGATAGGCCTCCGATGCCTCTTCATGCCTGCCCAGCTTTAATAAGTCAAACCCCATATTGTGAACAGAGTTGGCAAGGCCAGGATTGAACCTATCTGGGTCCTTCTCTGAGAGTGCCTGCCTGATTGAAACTGCCCTCTGGATAACCTCCAATGCCTCTTCAAATCTGCCTAGCCTTTCCAAGTCAAGACCTGTATTGTGAAGAGATTTGGCAAGAGCTGGATTGAATTTGTCTGGGTCATGCTCTGCAAGTGCCTCCGTCCTAGCTAGCGATCTCTGTTTGATCTGCGATGCCCGTCCTTGTCTTCCTAACTCTAATGAAGTATCTGGTATATTATGAAGAGAATGTGTCATAGATGTGTGTCTCGCCACCATGGGCAAGTACTGCTCACCTCTGTCAGCTGCATCACGAAGTCTTAACTTGTGCTTGGTGTTCTCTGTCAGACCTGTCCTTGCTGAGCCTACTCCACCGGATTCAGTAAATCGCGAAGAACCAACAGACTGTGACCCCAAGTGCATTGCACTCATATTTTCATTGCCACGGGAGGCATTAAGGGTCTTATCGAGGGGCTGATCGACACTGAGGTGCATAATACGGAGACGGTCGACTACGGCTGTTTGTGAAGATGCGTCGTTGGCATTCGAGTGCGGTATGGCAAGGATGTACTGATCTGGAAGAACGGGATGACCAGGAAGCCCTTCTCCTTGTAGAACAATCAAAGTGGAGACGATATAATCGATTCCAGACCGTCTTCCAGGGATATCCCAGCACGTCTGACACAAGTCCCATAGCTTCTGGTAACGAACAGGCCACGTTTCTATCGAAGCGGGACGCAAAGGCTGGTTACCCTGGGAAATGTGAAGCATCACCTGAGTGTCGCTCTTCAGATGAAAGAAAGGCGATTCCGCCGTAAGCAATTCCTGCGAGCGTATAAGGAGGAATTAAATATACCCAACATAAGACCAGCTGAGCAGGTAATCGTACTTACATATACAGTCATACCAAAAGCCCAAATGTCCGACTCCATCGAATGCGTATTCGGAGGCTCACAGATCTCAAGCAGCTCTTTAGCCATCCATCTCAATGATCCCCTTATTCCGTCCTGTGAGCTAGTTTCACTGAATGTCTGCGATGAAGCAAGCATTCGAGATATTCCAAAACCACATATTTGGGGTTTCCCATCGATCGAGATCAGAACATTGTCCTGATCCAACGTTGGTAACCCATACATTAGTTGAAAGAAGCGAAATTGAGACTCACGGCCCTTAAATCAGAATGTATGACACCTTCGTCATGAAGGTACTTGAGACCTTCTGCTATCCCGATCACCTAATGATTGCAGATGAATCTGACCGCAGGAGGACGACTGACAAAAAAACAGCAACATACCAAAGGCAAGAGGTCGAGGTCTGGACGTCTTTCCAAATATCTCCTGACTGTTCCATTCTCCATCCATTCTGAGATGAGGGAAGGTATATCTCCTTCTAGCAAGTATCCGCGAAACGGCAGGATATTGGGATGGTTAAGGCCTGACCACACGTAAATATTTTGTGCAAGATGCTGGTTTTACAGGTACAATAAGTCCGCGTGCTTAAGACAAGCACTGAAAAGCCCAGATTTACCCTTGTGCATTTCGCTTCACCAAGAAATATACGGTAACGTTTGATTGCGACTTTACGCGGTTCAGAAGAGCCATCTTTGAGCCATAGACCCTCGAAAACGTCGCTAAATCCGCCGCACGCCACAATCCCAGGATTAACCTGCACGGTATCCGTAAGATCTAGATGCGCCCGTTTCCCGACGACTGAGTCCAGTGTTTCTCTGGGGCTGGGACGAGGAGTCGCTCTTTCTTCGCTCGTGGGTTGCATGCTTCGTAAGCGACCTGCTACAGCTGCTTGTGAGGATGTTCTGTCATCATGTAAGTGCGAAATAAAGAGAGGGTACTGACACGAGAGGCCATGATGTCTGAATCGTAATGCATTCAAAGTCGAGACAAGATCATTGATTCCAGGCCTTTTCACAGGAGTATCCCAGCAAGTCTGACACAAGTCCCATAGTTTCTGGTAACGATCAGGCCGCGTCTCTATCAACGCGGGTCGCAAAGGCTGGTTACCCTGGAAGATGTGAAGCATCACCTGTCCGTCGTATTTCAGATGAAAGAAAGGTAATTCCTTCGTAAGCAGTTCCTGTGAGCGTATAAGGTGTTAGATATGCCCAACACAAGACCAGCTGCGCAGGAAATTAGTACGTACGTAAACCGTCATGCCAAAAGCCCAAATGTCTGACTCCATCGAATGCGTATTCGGAGGCTCACAAATATCAAGCAGCTCTTTGGACATCCACCTCAATGTCCCCTTTCTTCCATCGTTCTGTGAGCTAATCCCACCGAATGTCTGTGACGAAACAAGAATTCGAGATATTCCAAAATCACAGATTCGAGGTAGCCCATCTTCCGAAATTAAAACGTTTTCCTAATTTTATGTATGTGTACAATCCATCAAAGGAAGTAAAGGAGCTTCAACTCACGGCTTTCAAATCAGAATGTATGACGCCTTTGCTATGAAGGTATTTGAGACCTTCCGCTATCCCGATCACCTAATGATTGAGGATGGGTCTAACTGCAGAGGGACGACTGATAAAGAATTGGAACACACTAAAGGCAAGAGGTCGAAGTCTGGATTTCTCTCTAAGTATTTCTTGACTGTTCCATTCTCCATCCATTCTGGGACGAGGGAAGGAAAATTGCCTTCTAACATATATCCGCAAAACGGCAGGATATTCCCGTGCAAGATACTGGTTTACAGCTATAGTGAGTCCGAGTGCTCAAGACAAATTTTGAAAGGCT
Organism: Phellopilus nigrolimitatus; assembly: GCA_021029095.1. Lineage (NCBI taxonomy): Eukaryota > Fungi > Basidiomycota > Agaricomycetes > Hymenochaetales > Hymenochaetaceae > Phellopilus > Phellopilus nigrolimitatus. The sequence continues at coordinate 525,890 of JAJOHG010000011.1, forward strand.
CAGACTTACCCTTGTGAATTTCGCTTCGCCGAGATGTAAACGGGTACGCTTGACTGCGACTTTATGCGGTTCGGAATAGCCATCTTTGCTCCATAGACCTCCGAAGACATCGCCATATCCGCCGCACGCCGCCACCACAGGATTAATCTGCACGGCGTCCGTAGGATCCAGATACGCCGGCTTCCCGAGAACCTCGTCGAGAATTTCTCTGGGATTGCGACGAGGAGCTGCTTTTGCATCCATTGACCAAAAAGCTGAATACAGAGTCAAAGACTAATGCGACGTGCTGCTAGAATATATTCTGGGGAGAGTGAGTCCAAGTGTCGTCGTAGCCGTTCAGGATCGAGTCGTCTCGAGCAAGGTGGTGAACACGCTGGGTACACGTTGTAATAGGCTGTTAACTGAAATTAGATTCCTGGGGTTGATCAATCGAAGACGAAGCAATTAACTGTGAATCACGAGTCATTCGAGCTCCCACAATCTGTTGCTGCTAATGTTCATCGTTGCCCATTCCGTTGAGAGGGGTAGCCAGGACGCGCAAAGACATGTAAGACAGCCAGGTACCATTCCTTGCTGTGGGCGTCCTAACTTACAAAAAACAACCGAATTACCTAGCTATTTCCCCTATATTTGGGTTCTGAGTAGCACGGAAGACTCGCGATATCGATCATAGGTTTTAGTGGTGTCGCGGACTTTTGAGAAACAACTGGAGGTAATGTCGTTTGGGGTTTGCATAACGTTTGCGCGACACTGCGCCGGACTCCGACCCTCCGCGACCTCCGTCGCCTGTGCCAAACACCTACGCAGTGCCTCAGCAACAGCAACAGCATACGCTGAGTGCACTCGCTCTCCCGCCTAGGGCTCCGCAACGTACCGTATACTGGTACGTACGTATTTTCGAAACCTGAATACTGGTACGTTCAGTATTAATACGGTCCGTATTTTGAGTTTTCGTGAGCACATACGGTACGGTACTGGTACGGTACTGACCGTATACGGTGATACGTCGTATACGGGTTATGTAAACATAGAAGAAAGTTTCGTTTTGGAAATTTTACAAGAGTTTGTCGCATTTTGCCTTTTTCCGGCATCAAAATCATATTTATTTGTTGAGAAGAGCAAACGGCAGGCAGTGGCAAGCCAAAAAAAAGAGAGGAGGGGGGAGGGGATGGCGGCACCAAAGTCCCACTTTTATTTTTCCAATTTCATTTGAATCTGCTCTATGACACACGTATGATGCAAAAAAAAAAGACTGGAAAAGGTAGAAAATTGAGGGAGATAGTCGTGCTCGTCGTTCGACACGACGAGCACAACTATCTCGGTGTCGCGCGCGGCGCGGGAAGCCAGCGGCGTGCGTTGATGGCGATGAAAAGTCACGTGGATTGCCAACACGGGCAGTGCCGACGATCCACGCTGTGGTGGCACGGCCGCGGTGATGTCAAATAGCCGGCAATCAGCATTTATTTGAAGTATTATTTGCAGTTGGGAGGCTAATAACTAATTAGAGGTATGTACCTCACGATCACATGCTTCTAGTTAGATAGTATGGGTGTAGGGTCACGTATCACGTATTACGAACGTATACAGACATATTATACGGGTTCAATACGTGTACGGTCACGTAAATACGTGACCGTATTTTAGACCCTCGGAGAGCATTACGATACTGGTACGTGACCGTACCGTACCGTACCGTATTTCGTATATACGGGTACGTTGTGGAGCCCTACTCCCGCCTACACCAAACCCGCTCCAGCAGCAACAGCAGCAGCAACAGCAGCAGCAACTGCAGCAGGCTGCGCTGTACGCACCCACACCTACAGTCTACCCAATACAACAACCGCTCCCGCCTTCTGCCAGCGGACTCGTGCTGCAACACGGGGCTGACGTGCCCCCCAGTCAGTACGCGCTCGGGGCACCCAGCGCACCGGGCCTTGCTCCAGCCCCGCCGCCTACGCAGACCGCACCGCAGCAGCCGTCTGCTGCCGGAGCGTACATCCCGCCCTTCGGGACGGGCGCACCCCCGACCACTGCTACCGTAGGTGCCCCCCTCCATCAACCCGGGGTGGGGGCACATGCATTGTACGCAGCAACGGGAGTGCCCCCGAATGCTGCTGCACCCGGGCCGGGAGGGGTGCCACCATCTAATGAACAAGACGCGCGCCGCACCCTCCGCCTCGGGCCGCATAACTGGGGTCCGCAACCGCGGCTCGCAGTGAACGCGCTCGGGACTCAGATGGACTTTACATTTGGAAAGTATACTGTCTCGCGTTGCCATGACCCTCGTTTTATCTCTATTAGACTTAGTACGGCTGAACGGGCACAGGCCTTTGCTTACACCTGGATGCACCGCCGTCCTGCTACGTTCCATGAATGCCAACTAGTCTATCCCTACCATGAGGGGGGTTTTTAGATTGGACTAGTTATGTACCCGAGGCTGAGCAAAGTAGACAATTGCCTGTACTGCGCGACCTAAATGTTATGTCGTGGAATTTGCATGGCCATCTTGTGCTCAAACTAACTAGTCCGAGTGCCCCCCTATACTCGGAAATACCAAACTATGATATACTACTCTTCCAAGAGACCCATCTCAGACCCGAGCAAGAGCAATCCTTGCCTCTACCCCTTGGCCACTCTATATTTGCATTGTCCAGGCCTCTGCATCCTACTATGCTACAATTGGGTGGAGGAGTCGCTGCCATTGTCAAAGATGATCTACCTGTCACAATCAGGGAAGACCTCTGTGGCTCTGACATTCTTGTACTCCAACTTACTCACATGCTCATCATATGTGCATATATCCCCCCCACAACTTCCCACTGGGAAGACTGGACTTCTACTGAGCCTCTCACCCAACTGGAACAGTGTCTCACACTCTGTGCTGCAACAGACATGGACATCCTGCTGGTTGGAGACCTCAATGCTAGAACTGGCTCTCTACAGTCCAACTCCTCTCACTGGCATCGCCTGTCCCAAGACTCAATTGCTAACACCAGGGGGCGCCAGATTATCTCTACATTAGAGCAAAACCACATGCTCATTCTCAATGGATGCAGTAAATTTCACCCCTCTGCAGCCAATCTCACCTCATTCCAAGCTTCAGGTGCAACTGTCATTGACTATGCAGTTGTATCTGAATCTCTCTCCACTTTTATCTCAGACATCACTATCCTTCCCCACATGCCAGACCAATCAGATCATGCTGCTCTTACTGTAACAGTGTCTGGATATTTTGAATGCAATCCACCCCCCCTTGCCCCTCTACCTGAAGCCCCCTCTCTTCTCCTGTCTCATCCACCCTCCAGTCTGGACTTAATGGTTGAGGCTGCCCTTGCTGCTGCACAGACTCCAAATGAAGCTCTAGAAGCCCTCTATGGGCCTGTCTTCACAAACAGTCCTCCTGTACCCCTTTACACAGATGGGTCATGCCATAATAATGGCCTGCCACACCCTGCTGCAGGGTGTCATGAACGATCATTTTCATTTTCTTATTTCCTTACAAATCACGGCCACTTTAGATAATAACGGACAATAGCGGACATTAGATAAGCTTATGTCATAGGGCTAGACCATGACATCATAGTGACATCACTGACGATGACATCACCTATGACATCATTAACCCCCGCCCGCTCCACTAGAGTAGCCATATTAGGTAGTGTACTGCTTGGTCTGTGCGCACTAAGTTTGGGTATATAAGTAGACTAGATATCTGTACTTAGACCCCAGTTTCGACCTAGTCAATACTCCTGGCTAGTGTGCGTTGCAATACATCTCCCTTACCTCTCTGATTGTTGTGTGACGTGGCGTGAACAGTTGGTTCTAGTCAGTCGCTGACATCAGGTCGAAACTTCCGTACCACCTCACACATCTTCCTCTTACATCTTAAATTGTCTCATCCCTCTACTCTTTTCAACATTCCGTCCACTCGCCGTACACGCCGTGTTCGACGACCCGGACTCCGACCGCGAGGTATCTCCTTGCGACCCGTTCTATCACTCAGGGCTGCGCGTAGGTCTCTTTGATCTTCAGTAGCTACATCCCATATTCCCACCAGCCGTCTGCCAGGGTCTTTGTTTCCTCTACGACCCAGGCGGCTGCCGCTTTGCCCTGCTGAATCTTTACTGCGTTTACTTTGGCGCGGCTAAGCTCTTCGGTAGCGCTAGAACTACGTACAGATACACGGCTGTAGGCTAGATCACCGGACCGTTGGGCACGTGCAGTTCTACTGTCGTGTTTTAAGGCAGCGAGAGAGCGTGTACTAGTCAGAAGACGCAATCGCTGGCTGATACAACGAAGGGTGTCTAGTACGGCAGTCCCCCAGATCCCTAGAGTAATCAACTCAGTAGTATACAGTAGAGTATACAGTAGGCCGGCGTGCCTAGCAGAGACCACCTGGTAGTTAGTAAATAGACTTTCTACCGCGCACAAGAAAAGCCCACACTGGATCCCATTTGGGAAAGGAGGTCGACGACACCCCTGATTGACGAATCATCGTCAGAAACAGAAACGATGTCGGGGAACCCAGCTACTGGATCGAGTTCTGGACTAGCGGGCAGTATGCACGCCCTAGGTACCGATCCAACCGGCAATCAGCCCCAACCACGACCACGTTCGCCGTCACCCGAAAGAGACCCCTTCATTGAAGGGCTTCTCAACGCCAAAAAGAAAAAGACCCATGTAGCGAAACCTGACCCCTTTTCGGGAAAGGACTACAAGAAGTTCATACGGCAGGTCAAACTGTTCCTTTGGGCGAATAAGAAGGACTTCACCTCCGACGATGAAAAAATTGAGTTCACACTCTCATTCATGACGGAGGGACGTGCCAGTAAATGGGCGGAGAACTTTATCGATAAAGCCATCGCCGACGGAACAGATGACTATCCCGATTTTGGCGACTGGGACAGTTTCCTCGGACAGCTCAAGGATTCATTCCATGATGCCAACGAGGCACAGACGGCTCAGCGTAACCTATCGTCTCTACGTCAGGGCTCGACATCGGCTGAGGAATACTTCCAGAACTTCGACATCCTCCGCCGAATAGCTGGGTACAGCAAGGACCACGACCAGTACCTCATCGAGCTCTTAGAACGACAGCTCAGCGAGTCGATTGTCACAAAGATTTATGGCTCGGAAACTCTGCCCACCACTTATGACGGGTGGAAGCGGAAGGCGATTCGCTTTGATAACCTTGAGCGTCGACTAAAAGAAGTACGCCGCCAACAGACGCCACAGAATCCCCCTGTCGCCAGAAAACCCGAACAGTCAACGACCCCTCGTACCACGCCTAATACCGCTCCCACCTACAAACGCGATAGTACAGGGACCGTCTTCACGGGCACAGGGCAGCCGATGAATCTTGATGAAGCAAGGCAAAAGGGGGTTTGCTACAAATGCGGATTGCCAGGCCATATCGGCAAGTTTTGTCCAAATCGTCAAAAGACGGAGGTGCGCGCTACAACTTCTGACACGCCACCCAGTGGAGGCACGGGAACGAGCGTGTCCACTGGGGTAGAGGTGCGTGAATTGAAGAGTTCCGCGGACATAAAGCAATTTGTGTACGCGATGACGCCAGAGCAGAAGAAGGCGTGGGCAGCGGAGTTTAATCTCCTTAAAGAGTCGGATTTTGCGGGACCCCAGAAGTGATTACGGCACTTCCTGGGGGAGGTTCGGTTTCGGTTTCGGACATGGTCACTGTAGATAGTTGTAAAAATAGTTTTCCTACTTCTCCAAAAAACGAAAAAAGCACACAAAAAATAAAAAACAACGAGAACGCAAAAACAGAAACTGTAGATAGCTCGCCGTCTGTTGATACAGCGGATGTTTTCCTTTCTTCTTCAAATAATAGTATTTATGAAACCGAACCCAAAACCGTAAAAAACGAGTCTCCAAAGGCACGAGCCATCCCCTTTACTGCACCATGGGTGGTAAGGCGCCTAAAGGATGACAAACTCGAAAATGCCCTAACAACGTTGCGAGTGTGGATGCATGAGAAGAGGCAAGAGGAAGCGAATGAAGAGACTGTACGTCAGATCATTGCGCTAGAAGACGAGGAGGCGGTGAAAGCGGTTAGAGGGCTGAGGGGCCCTAAAAGGTTTATCAGGGGATCCCGCGGACAGCAGTTGAATGTCGCGGTTTCCCTGCAGGCAACGGACACTGGTTCATGGTTTAATGTCGAAGCCCTACTTGACAGTGGCTGCACCGGCTCATGTATCGATCGATCCTTCGTACAAAAAAATGGAATTCGGACCCAAAACACACCAATTCCAATCCCAGTCTATAACGCCGATGGTACCCTGAACAAGGGAGGATCGATCACAGAGACGGTGGAGATGCGAATGATAATCCGAGATCATGCGGAACGCATCACCTTCGCAGTCACAGATTTGGGGAAGACAGAATTGTTCATAGGGCACGAGTGGCTAAAACTCCACAACCCGAGCATCGATTGGCAGAAATCAACGATCACATTTGATAGGTGCCCAGATGCATGTGGATATGTAGCCGACCTCTCGGACATTGATGCCGACCCTGATGATGACCAGGAACCTGAACTAGTTATGGAGGAAGGAGAAAGGCTCTTCGCATTCGACTGGGACCAATACGTCTCCTCACATGCTCAAAAAATGAGGCGATGGTCAGATTCGACCGAGACACTTGTGGACTCAACCCCAGATTATGTGACCGAGTTCAAAGATGTCTTCGATCAATCTGATTTTGATCAGCTACCAGAACGACGCCCGTGGGATCACGCTATAGAACTCACCCCGGGCTTCGCTCCAGTCGATTGCAAGGTCTACCCCCTAAATCAGGGTGAACAGAAGGCCTTAGATGAATTCCTTGAGGAGAACCTCCGTACAGGCCGGATACGTCCATCAAAGTCACCGATGGCGTCCCCATTCTTCTTCATTAAAAAGAAAGACGGAAAGCTTCGCCCTGTACAAGATTATCGCAAACTCAATGAGATGACGGTGAAGAATCGATATCCGTTACCCTTAATACAGGAGCTAGTCGATAAACTGAAACAGGCACGACACTTCACAAAGCTTGATGTCCGTTGGGGGTTTAATAACATCCGGATTAAGGAAGGCGATGAGTGGAAGGCAGCGTTTAGGACGAATCGTGGTCTCTTTGAGCCGACAGTAATGTTCTTCGGATTAACAAATTCACCGGCTACCTTTCAAGGGTTTATGAACGAAATCCTGAAAGATCTGATCGATGACGGACATGTCATAGTGTATCTTGATGATATCTTGATCTTCACAGACAACCTTGATCATCATCGGAAACTGGTCCGTCGCGTCTTAGAGATACTCCGAGCGAACAAACTGTACCTCAAACCCGAGAAGTGTAGTTTTGAAAAGACCACAATCGACTATCTAGGGCTCATTGTCGGTGAAGGGAAGCTGAGGATGGACCCAGCGAAAGTAGCTGCTGTGCGAGATTGGCCGAAGCCCACAAAGAAAAAAGAACTTCAGTCGTTCTTGGGCTTCTGCAATTTCTACCGGGGCTTCATTCTAGGGTTTAGCGCCCACGCGAAACCACTCACATCATTGACGGGCAACACAGAATGGAAATGGGAAGCAGCACAGGATCTTGCCTTTGAACGTCTCAAAGAAAGTATCTGCCAAGAACCAGTGCTCGCGCTCCCTGTTGATGATGGACAATTCCGCGTGGAAGCAGACTCTTCGGATTTTGCTAATGGTGCCATACTGTCACAGTACATTGACGGAAAATGGCGACCGATCGCTTCCCGGTCACAATCACTCAGTGAAACCGAACGAAACTACGAGATCTATGACAAAGAGATGCTCGCGATTATGTCTTCACTTGATGATTGGCGACAATACCTTCTCGGGGCTAAAGAACCATTTGAAATCTGGTCAGATCACCAAAACCTCCAGTATTTCAGAAAGCCCCAGAAGCTTAACCGGCGACAAGCGCGATGGGTAACAGAATTAGCGGAATATGACTTCGTGCTGCACCACAAGCCTGGCGCCTTGATGACAAAAGCTGACCTCCTCTCGAGACGAGCAGGACATAAGACGGGGGAGGATGATAACAGCAACGTCACTTTATTAAAACCCGAATTATTTTTGAAAGAAATCTCGTTCGAGTCACTAGACGAGGACTTCATTCAGAGAATAAAACGGGTGCGCAATAATAAAGACAAGGCGGTAGTAAAAGCACTAGCGGCGGGAGCTAAACTTTGGGAAGAGTACGGCGATGGTCTAATCACGTGGCAGGAAAGAATCTACGTCCCTAAAGATTCTAAACTGCGTGAGGACATTATCAGGGCGCATCATGACAGTGCGATAGCAGGACACCCAGGGCGGTACAAAACACATGAATTGATAACCCGCAATTACTGGTGGCCTGGTGTTCAGCGCGATGTTAGGTGCTATGTAGAAGGATGTGACACATGCCAAAGGACGAAGCCACGACGAACGCGCCCCCATGCTCCACTCCAACCTAATGAAATCCCAAAAGAACCATGGGAAATTGTTACAGTGGATCTGATTGGCGAGGTTCCTGAGTCAAACGGTCACAATGCCATCTGCGTATTTGTAGATCGGTTCAGCAAACAGATACACGCTGTCCCGACTTCTATCACATTAACAGCAGAAGGCATGGCCAAACTCTATCGCGATAATGTCTTTCGGCTACATGGCATTCCTCGGAAATTCATTCATGACCGCGGCACTCAGTTCGAAGCGCGCTTTATGAAAGAGTTATACCGGCTACTTGGGATTGAAGGGAATCTGTCGACGGCTTATCACCCCCAGACTGATGGACAAACAGAACGTATAAATCAGGAGATCGAACAATATCTCCGGATCTTTATCAACTACCATCAGACAGACTGGGCGGAATGGCTTGCTATGGCAGAATTCGCGTACAATGACAAAGAACAAAGTTCTACAGGCTCGTCGCCATTCTTTGTCAATTATGGGAGGCACCCTTTCAAAGGGACTAACCCCAGACGCGAACCCCTGAATGAGTCGGCTGGACAATTTGTTGATCGGATGAAGCGGATTAGGGAGGAGACGGCATCGGCACTACAGAAAGCGGCAGAAACCATGAAGCGGTTTTACGATCGAACTAAGGGTGAATCTATTGAATATGCCCCAGGAAGCAAAGTCCTACTGGAAGCATCCAATATCAAAACAGATCGCCCTATGAAAAAGTTCGACGACAAACGCTACGGCCCTTTCGAGGTAGAAAAGAAGATTGGGAAATCGGCGTACAAACTTAAGCTTCCAAGGACATGGAAGAAAATACATCCAGTCTTCAACGAAGTATTATTGTCGCCCTACAAAGACCCGAGATACCCATCACAGCAACAGCCGCCGCCACCCCCCCCTGTTCTCAGTGACGAAGGAGAAGAGTACGAGGTTGAAAAGATTGTAGATGCGAAGAAAGTCCGAGGGAAACTCAAATTCCTAGTTCATTGGAAAGGTTACCCGGTGTCTGAGCGTACGTGGCAAGCCACGGAAGACCTGGAAAACTCCCAAGAACTGATCGAAGAGTTCTACAAGGAAAACCCCGGTGCGCCAAGAGGTATTAGTGCACTTGACTTCGCTTCCATACGCTTTACCACAATCATCGACGACAACATCCCCGTCTATATCCCACGTCACCTCCGGCAAAAACCACATCGCCTCACGTCTATCCCTTAGAAAATCCATGTCGAACGAGGACGTTCGCCCTAAGGGGGTAATGTCATGAACGATCATTTTCATTTTCTTATTTCCTTACAAATCACGGCCACTTTAGATAATAACGGACAATAGCGGACATTAGATAAGCTTATGTCATAGGGCTAGACCATGACATCATAGTGACATCACTGACGATGACATCACCTATGACATCATTAACCCCCGCCCGCTCCACTAGAGTAGCCATATTAGGTAGTGTACTGCTTGGTCTGTGCGCACTAAGTTTGGGTATATAAGTAGACTAGATATCTGTACTTAGACCCCAGTTTCGACCTAGTCAATACTCCTGGCTAGTGTGCGTTGCAATACATCTCCCTTACCTCTCTGATTGTTGTGTGACGTGGCATGAACAGTTGGTTCTAGTCAGTCGCTGACACAGGGGCTGCTGTCTACTGGGGTCCTGGAAGCCCTAAAAACTGGCTTGGCAGGGTTCCTGGGACACAGACAAATAACAGAGCAGAGCTTTATGCCATTCTGAATGCCCTGAGCTGTGCCCCAGCCCACAAGACACTCCAGATTCACTCTGACTCCCAGTTGGCAATTAACTCTTTACACCACTGGGCACCCAAGCATGCCTCTATGGGATGGGCCTGTGCAAATGGTGACATTCTGGACAATGCAGCACAACTCATTAAACAGAGGACTGCCCCTTTGCACCTCAGATGGGTCAAAGGGCATGCACAGAACAAGCACAACATTGCAGTGGATAGAATGGCAAATGAGGGGGCCCACCTCCCTCCACTCACTGCCCCTTTCTACCCTCTAGTGCTGAGCTCCCCTCCCCCTCCTGCTCTAGGACCCCCTCTCTCCATTCCAAAAGTTCAAAGCAACTTGGAATACACCTCAGAGCCCAAGAGGAAGGAGAGACCCCTAGATGTTCCCTTCAGTGACCTTCCCCAAGAGAGCCACAGGGGAAGGGCACTAGCAAGAACACTCCAGCAATCCAACCTATTGCAACTGCTGGAATGTGACTCTGATAGGCAATTCTGGGCACTCATTAGACAATGGCTGGATGCCAAACCCCCTTCATCCAGAGTCAGTCTGCAGCAACTGGCTGACACCTTTGAGAAGCGCATGAACCCACCTTCCTGTCTCCCTGAGTCATTTAGCCAGAGCCACTACAATGTAATCACCCAACTTGCACTTCATATCCCAGAAACCACAGTTGACCACTCCCCAGAGGGGTTCTTCTCTGGTCCTTGGACCATTACTGAAGTCCAGGGTGCTATTAAGCACATAATAAAGCACAACCTGCACTCAGCTAAAGGCAGTGACAAAGTGGATTACAGTATCATCACTACCATCCCTGGAGATGTTCTTGCTGAGCTCTTCCAAGCTTGCATTGACACACAGGATATTCCTGCTGACTGGTCCCAAGCCATCCTGGCAGCCATACTAAAGCGAGGCAAACCAGCCCATGATCCAAACAGCTATAGGATCATTGGACTGCAGTCTTGCTTTCTTAAAGTCCTCACCTTGCTCATTGACAGAAGGCTGAGAGACTGGGCAGAAGCTAGAGGTATTATTCCTGACTCTCAGAATGGGTTCAGACCCAGATACAGGACAAATAACAATGCCTTCATATTGCGGTGCATCATAGATTCAGCCAAGGCTGCTCATGTCCCTGCATATGTTGCCTTTGTTGACCTCACTAATGCTTTTCCATCCACAAATCACTCTGCTCTATGGCATAAGCTCTACCAGAAAGGGGCTACTGGCCCCATCCTAGACTGGCTAAGGAAACTCTACAGAATCATTTCCTACTCAGTCAGACTAGATGGACAATACTCAGGATCCTTCAAGTCCCTCATTGGCATTCTTGCTGGAGATCCTGCCTCCCCTCACCTCTGGAATCTGTTTCTGGCAGACTTTGAGCTACTACCCCATGCAGATGACTTTGTACTGGATGGCCGGCCCATCTCTCACCTAGAGCAGGCTGATGACATGGTGTTTATATCCAAGTCAGCTGCAGGACTTCAGTACAAGCTCAACTCCCTCTACCAGTGGTGCTCTGTTAATTTCCTTGTGATCAACCTAGTCAAAACAGTAGGGATGACATTCGCTCTGTCTACCAATGTTTTCCCAACTGTCACTCTAGGAAACAGCACCCTGAACTGGGTCTCTGAGCATGTCTATGTTGGTGTCACTTTTGTCTCAAATAAGAAAAATGTCTTCTCTCAACATTACACACATAAATCACAAGTGGCAAAAAAGATAGCCAATGTGATTCTAGGGCTGGAAGCGTATGTTGGCTCTGTGCCCCCATATCAGGGTAAATCTCTCTATATGGCCAGAGTGGATCCACATCTCACTTTTGCATGTGAAGTGACTGTGGATGTGGATCTTCCTCTGCTGCAGATGCTAGAAACTGTACAGAAGACCTTCATACGCCGCCTGCTAGGCATCAGCCCCAGATCCACTGTGGCCATCTTGTACACAGAAACTGCAATCATGCCCATCCGCTATCGTCGCCTCATACTGGCTCTGAGATATCTCAAATACCTCCTGACTCTGCCTTCCCACCACTATGCTCACCATGCTCTCTTGTCATCCATAGAACTGAGAGAGCATGTCCATGCCTCCTGGTTTGGTGACTTGCTTATAGGGCTCAGCAGACTGCCAAATTCACATCTGCTGCCTGTCCCATCTAGCCTATCCACCCCCAAGGAGCTTGACGCCCTCATCCAGGCAGTCTCAAACATTTGTGGAGAGTCCCTCTCAGCCAGTCTCAATGCAAACCCTAAGCTTTACCTTCTACACAACAGAATGGAAGAAGTTGAAGGTAAAATGGTTCACCAAGCTCTTGCCTTTAGACACTATCTGTCTGTCAAAATCCATGACCATAGAGTTGCTCTCACTCAGCTACTTCTGTCAGAGCACAGATTTGCAGTGGAACAACTCAGGAGGACTGGTAGGAACAGGCCACACATACCTAGAGCTAACAGGTTGTGTCGCTTCTGTCAGAACGACATAGAAGACCCTCTTCATGCTCTACTAGTGTGCACTGGCCATCCCCACCTCCCCCAACTCAGGTCAGATTTCCTGGACAAAGTTAAGGCTGCATGCCCCTCTCTGCACAATATGTTTGGGTCCCCTGCAGACATCTTTCATAAATTGTACCATGAGAAGAAGATTGTCCAGCTTCTGGCTAAGGTCTCATTTGACATACAAAAAGTCTTTGCAGAGCAACCCCTTTTTCATCCCACAGACCAATTGGCTGAATCAGACATTGAAACTGAACCAGACGATACAGACATATGATCAGAAGTTACTTACCCTGTGTTTCTTTCCTCAGCATCCAGGAGCAAATTATGTGAGATGGTCAACCGCCGGCTTTCGGAAGCATAATTTACCTGGGTGTGTTAGTTATATACTACATTTGCCTGTATTATATAATTGACAAGCCGGTGTTCCTTAATGGGACCGTTCCGGTAATAAACTACCTACCTACCTACCTGCCTATGGCCGCGAGCCGAGAGTCATGGACTCAGTGATCAGCGTCGCGTGAGCATATATCAGGGCAGGGCCAGAGTGCGAAGCTCTGCCTCCCTCGTTCATTTTTGTCGCACTCAGTATTCGCGGCGGGCATCTTGGGAGGGCACGTGATCGATTTGTCAGGGAGAGAGCATCGGGGATAGAAGATGACAGGGCGAACTCGATCTGTACCTCGTAGGCGTGGCTTGCTCACATTGCAGAGATTGTGATGGACAAACGTCTACAGTCGACAAGATGCATGTGCCTCACGCGACGCGTACAGGCTTTTGCAGATTGGAATTTCATCGCTCGACGTGTGGAACGATTTAGGTGCGCAAACTCAAGATAATCAGACCGTGGCCCACGCATCATCTCCATATTTGCTTTTTGTCTTGTGTCGCAATAAAGCTGACAACTGTTGCAGTACATTTAAACGAGCTACTTTCAAAGCTCGCTTACGGAAACCCGCCTGCGAACTCGAGCATTTATTAGTAGCCATCAATCGAGACATTTGCTTCGCCGACAAATAGCGCGCTAACGCAACATCAATTTCAGCAATACCGCCCAAATGTGCATCTGGTGGGCAGTCGAATTCGTTTGAGTTGCAGGGTGGGGGAGCTGCGCCGGACGCGACGAAGGTGTAGGCATAGACACGCAGCGTGAAGGCGGCTGCAGGTGCGTTTATTCTCTTTCCTTGATAATAGTTTTTCCGCTTTTCTCTTGCTTCCGCTTTATTGGTTTTATTTCTCTCCATTATCGAATTCTTTTTGAAGCTGACAATAACAATCAGACATCTGTCGGACGTTCCACCATTACCTGAAGCAGCAGACGTAATACAACGTGCGCATTGGTGCAAACGCTGCAGGATATACATCCGCTATCCTCGAATATTCCACTGTCGACGTCCTCGAACTCGCTGGTACGTTATTCAATTCTTGTATCTCGATATACGTCTTATTTAAACATCTTTATTTTTCACATCAATTTCTATCTTGCATCGGATATCGCTAGGCAACGCCTCAAAGGACATGCGCGTGGAGCGTATCACATCGCGGCATCTGCAGCTCGCGGTTCGTGGGGTTGAGGAGCTCGGCACCCTCGTGTGCGCGACGACTGCGGGCGGGGGTGTTTTACCGTTCATCCTACAAGGCGCTCATGTTTAGCGGAAAGGCGAAAAATAAGGTCGAGGGCGGCGCCTGAGCATGTTGCATCGTTGGACATCGCATAAAGCTTTGGGGGCACTTGGAAAATAAGATTGCATCTATGGCTGCCGTTTGCACCTCGTTCTCCTGCTTCCGACCGATGTCCTGCGGATCTTCATTACTTGCTTATCTTCTCTATTCTGTTAGCTGTTTCTTCAACGAGAATTCACTTGCGGGTCCCACTCTCAGATTATAATGTCATATGTAAACGAGAAAAAGGAACTGTTGAAACCTCCATGAAAAAAGAGTATGGACAACTGCGGAGGACATTGATCAAATAACGGAATTTCCCATACCACCAAAAACCGAAATGTCTGAAACATTGCATGAACAACCTAGTAGAGATATACACAACATGAGCCAAGTCACAAAATCATTGGGACCCGTACACTAGACTGTTTTTCAGAACAATTACAACCCCTTGGTCATTTACAACTAGTACTGTCCAAACCTACAGTCAAGTTTTCAGCCTTGCCAGGATTCGAGACATTTCTCGACGAGAGCTTCCAAGCGGTGGATTGGATCTATCTGGGTCCTTCTCTGCAAGTACCTCCCTGATAGAAATTGCTTTCTGACAGGCCTCCAATGCCTCTACCTGTCTGCCTAGTTTTGACAAGTCAATACCCATATTGTAAAAAGAGTCAGCAAGTTCTGGATTGAATGAATCTGGGTCCTTCTCTGCCAGTGCCTCCCTGATAAGAGCTGCCCTCTTGTATGCCTCCAATGCCTCTCCAGATATGCCTAGCTTTGACAAGGCAACACCCATAGCGTGAAGAGATTTGGCAAGAAGTGGATTGAACTTGTCGGGGTCCTTCTCTGCAAGTGTCTCTCGGATAGAGACTGCCCTTTGGTTGGCCTCTAATGCATCTTTCTTTAGCTTTGATAAGTCAATACCCAGACTCTGAAGAGAGCTGGAAAGAGCTGGATTGAACCGGTCCGGGTCCCTCTCTGCAAGTGCCTCCCTGATTGAAACTGCCCTCTGGTCAGCCTCCAATGCTTCTTCGTATCTGCCGAGATTTGCCAAATCAGCAGCCAAAAAGTGAAGAGCGTTGGCAAGACGTGGATTGAATCTGTCAGGGTCCTTCTTTGCAAGGGCCTCCGTTCTAGCCAGTGATCTCTGCTTGATCTGCAATTCCCGTTCTTGTCTTCCTAGCTCTGACAAAGTAACTAGCATATCACGAAGAAAATGTGTCATAGATATGTCTCGTCACCGTGGGCAAGTGCTGCTCACCTGTGTCGACTGCATCACGGTGTTTCAATTTGTGCCTAGTGTTCTCTGTCGGACCTGCCCATGCTGGATCTGCTCCATCGGATTCGGTGGACTGCGAAGAATCAACAGACTGTGACCCCGAGTGCATCGCACCCAGATTTTCATTGCCACGGGAGGCGTTAAGTGTCTTATCGAGGGGCTGATCGACACTGAGATGCATATGATGGAGACGGTCGACTACGGCTGCATGTGGAGATGTGTCGTTGGCATTCGAGTACGGTATGGCAAGGATGTGCTGATCAGAAAGAACGGAATAACCAGAATACTCGGAATGCTCTTCTCTTTGTAAACCATTCAAAGTGGAGACGATATAATCGATTCTACACCGTCTTCCAGGTATATCCCAGCAAGTCTGACACAAGGCCCATAATTTCTGGTAACGATCAGGCCATGTCTCTATTGACGCGGGACGCAATGGCTGGTTACCCAGGGAAATGTGAAGGATCACCTGTGCGTCGATCTTCAGATGAAAGAAAGGGAATTCCTTCGTAAGCAGTTCCTGTGAGCGTATAAGGAGGAATCAAATATACTCAACACAAGGCCAGCTGAGCAGGTAATCGTACTTACGTATACAGTCATACCAAAAGCCCAAATGTCTGACTCCATCGAATGCGTATTCGGAGGTTCACATGTCTCAAAGAGCTCTTTGGCCATCCACCTTAGCGAGCCCTTTGTACCGCTTTGCCCTGCGCTGATCCCACCAAATTTCTGCGACGATGCAAGGATTCCCGATATTCCGAAATCACATATCTGGGGTTTTCCATCGATCGAGATCAAAACGTTGTCCTGATCCAACGTTAATATACAATTCATCAGTTGAAGAAAGCGGACTTGAAGCTCACGGCTTTCAGGTCAGAGTGTATAATGTGTTGGCCGTGAAGGTATTCGAGACCCTCGGCTATTCCGGTTACCTAGCGATCGAACATGATTCTGGGCACAGGCAGACGACTGATAACTCTTTGGGACTCACCAAAGGCAAGAGATCATGATCTGGATGTCTTTCTAAGTATTTTTTGACTGTTCCATTCTCCGTCCATTCTGAGATGAGGGAAGGAAATTTGCCTTCCAGCATATATCCGCAAAACGGCAGGATATTGGGATGGTCCAGACCTGACCACACGTAAACCTCACGTGCAAGATGCTGGGTTTACAGATATATTGAGTCCGCGTGCTTAAGACAAATCCGAAAAGTCAAGATTTACCCTTGTGAATTTCGCCTCGCCGAGATGTATACGGATACGCTTGACTGCGACTTTACAGGGCTCGGAAGAGCCATCTTTAAGCCATAGACCTTCGAAGACATCGCCATATCCGCCGCACGCCGCCACCACAGGATTAATATACACAGCGTCCGTAAGATCCAGATACGCCCGTTTCCCGAGGACCTCGTCGAGAATTTCTCTGGGATTACGACGAGGAGCTGCTTTTGCATACATTGACCAAGAAGCTAAATACAGGTCAAAGACCAATGCGACGTGCTGCTAGAATATATTCTGGGGAGAGTGAGTCCAAGTGTCGTCGTAGCCGTTCAGGTTCGAGTTGCCTTGGGCAAGGCGACGAGTACGCGGGGGTACACGTTGTATCCTGAAATCAAATTCCAGTAGTTGATCAATCAAAGACGAAGCAACGAAATATGAAATACGAATTACCCGAGAGCCCACAATCTGCTGCTGCTAACGCTCATCGTCGCTCATTCCTTTGACAGGTTAGCCAAGACGCTGCTGGAAGAGGACATGTAATTTGCTCAGACATGTCAGAGAGTCAGATGCCATTTCTTGCTGTGAACGTCCTAACTTACATGCAAGGCACAACGCCGCTAATCTGCTCCTTATCACTTAACTATTGTTTCCGCAATATTTAGGTTCTGAATAGCATGGAAAATTCACGATATTGATCGTGGTATCACGGAGATTTTAGAACAACGGAAAGTTACGTCGGTCCGGGAGAGGCGATATAATAAATACAACGCAGTCAGTCGAAAAGCAGGTAATCAAGATGGGCATGGAGGTTAGAGGCGGTAGAAGACAAAATCAGGACTGGTGAGTTGTAGTAAATCAAGAAGGGGACGTCGAGATGGGTCGTAAAATATGAGAAAGGGAACGAAATTAAGTGGCGTGAGCCGAGTCATGGACTCAATGATCAGCGTCGCGTAAGCAATATGTCAGACTCTCAGAGTGCGAAGCTCCGTCTCCTCTCGCTCATCCTTAGTATTCGCGACAGAAGCCTCCATGCGGATGGACGCGAACGATTTGTCAGAAAGAAAGAGCATCGGGGCTACATAGAACCTGCCTACGGGGTGATCACAACTCGAACCGATGATGACTGGGCGATTCGGTCCGTACCTCGTAGGCGTGGCTGATTCACATCGCAGAGATTATGTACGGATAAGCGCCTACAGTCGGATAAGATGGCTGCGCCTGACTCGACGCGTATAGGCTTTTGTAGATTGGAATTCATCGTCTCGACGTGCGGAACTATTTAGGTGCGCAAATTCAAAAGAATCAGACCGCGGCCTCACCCATCATCTCCATACTAGCTTTTGCCTTGTCTCACATTCAAGCTGCCAACTGTTACAGTACATTTAAACGAGCTACTTTCACCGCTCGCTTACGGGAACCCGTCTGCGAACTTGAGCGTTGATTAGCATCATCATTCGAGACATCTGCTTCGCCGACAATAACGCGCCAACGCAACGTCAATTCTAATAATGCCGCCCAAAGGTGCATCTGGCGGGAAGTCGAAGTCGTCTGAGTCTTAGGGCGGGGGAGCTGCTCCAGACGCGACGAAGGCGCAGGCGCAGACGCGCAGCGCGAAGGCAGGTTGCAGGTGCGTTTGAATAATCAATTTTCCGCGTTCTTCTTGCTTCCGCTTCATTAGCCTTGCTTTCTCTCCATTATCGAATCAATTTGAAGCTGACAATAACGATTAGTTTCCTGTCGGGCGTATTCAGCGTTACCTGAAAGCAGCAGACACATCGAAGCACTACAGCGTGACATCCGCTATCCTCGAGTTTCTCTCAGCCGGAGTCCTCGAGTTCGCCGATATGTTTTTCGATCTTTACATCTCAATATCCTTCCAAACTATATATCCTCATTTTTTCGCATCAATTTCTATCTCACTCTGGGTGTCGCTAGGCGACGCCTCGAAGGACACACGTGTGAAGCGTATCACCCCACGGCATCTGCAGCTCGCAATCCGTGTGGACAGAGAGCTCGATACTCTATTGCGCGCCACGATTGCGGGCAGAGGCGTTTCACCGTTCATCCCACAAGGCACTCACGCTTAGCGGGAAGACGAAAAATGCAGTCGAGGGCGCGCCTGACCATGATGCATCGTTGGACGCTTCGAGAAACATCAGGGACCCTTAGAAAATAAGATCGCATACTTGGCTGTCGCAGTGCGTCTCGTTCTCTTGCTTTTGACAGACGTGCTGCGGGCCTTCATTGCCTGTTTATTTCCTCTATTCCGCCAGCTGTTTCTTCATCGAGATCGGCGAGAATTTATTTATGAGTCGGATAAAACATGTTCTTATATATCTTATATCTTTTGCTTTCTTTACTTACCTCGTTTCCAACGACAAATTCGAGGCATTTGTTATCGTTTCCCTTTCATTTTTCAACCACTGCTGATAACTTTTTACTGGTTTTTCCGATTTAGACTGTTTATCATTATCATAACAACCCCTCTGTCATTTACAACTAGTACATACTGTCCAAACCTACAATGTCTCCCAGGTTACGTTTTCAGCTTTTCCAAGACTCGAGACATAACTCGACAAGGGCTTGCAAGCTGTTGATTGAATATGTCTCAATCCTTCTCCACAAGTGCCTCTGATAGAAACTGCCCTCTGGTTGGCCTCCAATGCCTCTTCATGCCTGCCTAGATCTGACAAATTTAACCCCATATGGTTAAGAGAGCGGGAAAGAAGTGGATTGAATTTGTTGGGGTCCTTCTCTGCAAGTGCCTCCCTGATAAAAACTGCCCTCTGATTGGCCTCCAATGCCTCTTCATACCTGCCTAGATTTAACAAATTAATCCCCTTTTTGTGAAGAGAGTCGGCAAGATCTGGATTGAATCTGTCTGGGTCCTTCTGCACAAGTGCCTCCCAGATAGAAACTGCCCTCTGATTGGCTTCCAATGCCTCTTCATGCCTGCCTAGGTTTGACAAATAAAGACCCATATTGTAAAGAGAATTGGCAAGATCTGCGTTGAATCCGCCCGAGTCCTTCTCTGCAGGTGCCTCCATTTTAGCTAGTGATCTCTGCATGATCTGCAATGTCGGTTGTTGTCTTCCTAGCTCTGATGAAGTACCTGACATATCATGAAGAAATTGTGTCATAGTTGTGCATCTCGCCAACATGGGCAAGTACGGCTCACCTGTGCCAACTGCGTCACGGTGTTTCAACTTGTGCTTGGTGTTTTCTGTCAGACCTGCCCTTGCTGGATCTATGCCACCGGATTCGGGAAACCATGAAGAAGCACCAGACTTTGACGCGGAGTGCATCACACTCAGATTTTCATTGCCGTGGGAGACATTAAGGGTCTTATCGAGGGGCTGACTGACACTGAGGTGCATAAGACGCAGACGGTCGACTACGGCTGTTTGTGAAGATGCGTCGTTGGCATTCGAGTGCGGTATGGCAAGGATGTACTGATCTGAAAGAACGGGCTGACCAGGAAGCCTTTCTCCTTGTAGATCAATCAAAGTGGAGACGATATAATCGATCCCAGACCGTCTTCCAGGGATATCCCAGCAAGTCTGACACAAGTCCCATAGCTTCTGGTGACGAAAAGGCCACGTCTCTAACGACGTAGGACGAGAAGGCAGGTTACCATCCAGTATGTGACGCATCACGAATACATCGGACTTGAGATAGAAGAAAGGTAACTCCTTCGTGAGCATTTCCTGTGAGCGTACGAAATAAAAGTAAAATACACCCAATACAAAAGATTACTCGCACAGGTGATATTACTCACGTATACTGTCATACCAAAAGCCCAAATGTCTGACTCCATCGAGTGCGCATTCGGAGGTTCACATGTCTCAAAGAGCTCTTTAGCCATCCACCTTAACGAGCCTTTTATACCGCTTTGGCCTGAGCTGATCCCACCAAATGTCTGCGACGATGCAAGGATTCCCGATATTCCGAAATCACATATCTGGGGTTTTCCATCGATCGAGATCAAAACGTTGTCCTGATCCAACGTTAACATACAATCCATCAGTTGAAGAAAGCGGACTTGAAGCTCACGGCTTTCAGGTCAGAGTGTATAATGTGTTGGCCGTGAAGGTATTCGAGACCCTCGGCTATTCCGGTTACCTAGCGATCGAACATGATTCTGGGCACAGGCAGACGACTGATAACTCTTTGGGACTCACCAAAGGCAAGAGATCATGATCTGGATGTCTTTCTAAGTATTTTTTGACTGTTCCATTCTCCGTCCATTCTGAGATGAGGGAAGGAAATTTGCCTTCCAGCATATATCCGCAAAACGGCAGGATATTGGGATGGTCCAGACCTGACCACACGTAAACCTCACGTGCAAGATGCTGGTTTCACATGTACAGTGAGTCCGCGCGCTCAAGGCAAAAAACTGAAAGGCCCATATTTACCCTTGTGAAATTGGCTTCACCAAGATGTATACGGATACGCTTGACTGCGACCTTACGCGGCTCGGAAGAGCCATCTTTGAGCCATCGACCTTCGAAGATGTCGCAGTATCCGCCGCACGCCACCATCACAGGGCTAATCAGCTGCACGGCGTTCATAAGATCCAGATATGCCCGCTTCCCGAGGACCTCGTCGAGAATTTCTCTGGGATTGCGACGAAATGCTGTTTCTTCACTCATTGGCCTAGAAGTTGAATACAGATCGAAGACGAATACGACGTGCTGCTAGTTTAGACTGAGGTATGTTCGGGGGAGAGTGAGTCCAAGTCGTCGTCGTGGCCGTTCAGGTTCGAGTCGTCTCGAGCAAGGCGGTGAACACGCGTTGTATCAGGATGTTGCCTGGAAGCTCTGCGGTTGATAGATTGCAAACTGTCATTTTAGTCGCCCAGAGCCGGTCTTGTCAATGCCACTTCAGGCACCCCCCTACAGAAGACCTATTAGGTAGGACTGGCCCATAGGGAGTAGCCATCTAGGAGGTCCTGTTTGGTTATATGAATCCCATGGCTGATGGGCATGCCCAAGCATATGGGCATGCCCAACTGAGGGAATTCCCAGGCGCATTTCAGGGCCTTTGGGCATGCCCATCCATGGGGAATCCCATAACTTGTCACTGGCTGTCAGGGGGCCCTGGTATGGGATTTCCCAGATAGTTGGACCTAATTGTATAAGTATTTCCCCTGTTGCATGCATTGTATCTAGCATTATATTAGTGTGCTGTAGTACCCGATTAATGCCTGAGCCACTGTTTGAGCTGGTCTGGGCTATACAGGGTTTGGTGCAGGTTAGCTCAGGTCAGCCAGTACATTGATACCTCTGGTCCTTTCAGATCAAAATGTGTATTTATACATCAGTACATATACCCAATGGATTGAAGTATACCCAAGCACAGGCATCTCCAAGGATGCTGTTGTTGGCTCCCCAAAGCTGACCAGGATGCCTCACTAAGCCATTCAATCGGTAGTAGGGATGGGGGTTGTGTGTACAAAGGGCAGGGACATAATCAATGCGAGCTCAGATTCCACTAAGCTAAGGTAGAGTCGGTTCAAAACCCACTACTGTTGTCACATTGTGACAATCATGTGTTGATACTCTGTATTCGACTCAGCAGCTTATATGACATTAATCATTGTCATACAATTTGCTCTCCCAAGTTTCCTAGCCTAGCTAGAACATCTGCCTTTCGTTTTGGCATAGATAAATAAGTGGGAGCAGTGTGCTTAAATTTCAGGATACAACGTGGTTTGCGTCAACGCATCGACACGGCTGGCTCCTTCCTTATCTAATTTTAAGAATTCATGTCTGTTTGAACACTGTTCATTATTACGCTACATCACCAGCTCAAAAATATAAAAACTAAATGGGTCATCTTATTCTCACAGTTGCAGTACAACATTTGTTCCAAATGGATTTTTTTTTAAATGACCTGGTGCCCGAGCCTATCGCCATTGTGACACTTTTCTCGACATATCAGACCAAAAAGTGACTTTTCCCATCACGTGATAGTGGTGGGTTTTGAACCTACTCTACCTTATTTAATTCGTAGTAGGGTGTCCCCCAGGGATGGGCATGCCCAAATGTGCGCATGTCCAAATGTGGACATGCCCAAGGATGGGCGTGCCCAAGCGTGGGCGTCCCCAAGGATGGGCGTGCCCAATCTTTTGGGCATGCCCAAATGTGCGCATGTCCAAATGTGGACATGCCCAAAAGATTGGGCACGCCCAAGCGTGGGCGTCCCCAAGGATGGGCGTGCCCAATCTTTTGGGCATGCCCAAATGTGCGCATGTCCAAATGTGGGCATGCCCAAAAGATTGGGCACGCCCAAGCGTGGGCGTTCCCAAGGATGGGCATGCCCACGCTTGGGCACGCCCAAGCGTGGGCATCCTAGCCAGTCAAATGATACTGAAGAGGAGCTGGCCGAATGCAAATTTTCACAACTTACAAAGTATTATAATAAAGCAATATTATATTGAATGATATCAATTAAGTGTGATTACTTAAAGAATAGATTACATGACCGATGCGAGCCCTTTTCGTCGGAGAAGGAGAGTCACGAGAAGGTCTATCTATATCGTCATCAGGTGGGAGAGGCGTCTCATCTACATAATTTTGGAAGTCCAGCTCGTCAAAGGGAACAGCGTGCACATTATTATCAGATTCAATAGCCTCTGCCAGCTCCAAAAACTCGCCATCTTCTTCAATATCTTGGCTGGAATCATTATCAGAATCCGAGTCTGTCTGAAATCCTGTTAAAGACCTAAGAGGAAAACATCGAGCAGCTGATTCAAGCCGATGAAAGCTTGCGAGGTCTTCAATGGTCGGCCCCCATGTTTCAGGGAGGGTACTTGCGGATGGAATGGTTTGTACCCTACGACACCATTCTTCATGGAGAGAAAGGAGCTCTCGTCTTCGCCTGTCAATGGCATAACGCAAACCAGACATCGAGACTGTGAATTGAGAGAGGAATGGTTAGTAAAGTCCTGACGTATTAAAATCAGATTAACTCACGAGACGACTCAAATGCTTTCGAGGTTTGCAACCAAGTCTCTGCGAACCAGTCCTGCATCGCAAGTCTCTCTTTAGCTAGTCGCTGCAGCTCCTCGCGACAGCGCCTAACTTCGAGAAGAGCCTTGATGCCTTTCCTAACGTTCTCGTCACCTAACCACCGAGGAATGTCACCATCATCATCATCGTAAAGCCCAATATCTTGCCAAATTGCATCATCAATATCCATGTCGAAGAGACCTTTGATGGTAAGAGGTTCCGGACATCTTGCGCCTCGCGGTGCTTTTCCTTCCCTAGCCGATCTACGCAGTGAATCACAGAGCGAATTGTACTTCTTTGCCAGTTGGACAATGCCTGGGTCGCGGCGCTTCACTTGCGTCTCGATTAGTTCTGATTTCTTACGATCTAGCGGAAAGTAGACAGTTTAGCGTAAACACGCAGATAGGGAAAATAAAGGAAACTGACCACTGGAAGACGACTTTTGAGTGCTGTAGGGCCGCTCATTGCACTGAAGCTCGAATTTGCGGTTTTGAAGCTTCGATCGTAGACGAGACTTGACCGCACGAGCATTCATGCGGTCATTGACAAAAGTACTATTTTTGAGCGACTCGAGCTTGGATCTGTCTCCGGCGCCGAGAGCACGCTCCTTTGAAGTCAACTCCTTGATGAGGCACGTGTACGCAGACTCCAGCTCTCTGATTGCTTTCTGAGTTTCATTGGCGTTAAAATCTTCAATCACTATATTCCGTTGAAGGACGCGGATGCGCTGAAGGACAGCGTTGCTCCGAGAACGCAGACTACAAATTGCTTCTACCGCATTACATGCTGCCGACTTCGACTGACCTGTTCATAAAGATTACTTAATTTCGCAGCTGATTACAAAAAACCTACTTACGTGGTAAAGCTTTGCATTGCTCGTCCACTTGGTTCTCCCATTCCAGCGCGAGCTCGCCTTCTGGAATAGAGCACTTCACCATTTCCTTCTCAGCGGCGTGAAGTCGTTCGTAGCATTGGCGAGTGCGGTTGAATAACCATGCTCCAAGTTTAAAAAGATTGCTGTTACCGAGGAATTGCACTTGCGCGTCGATCAGGTTAAGTCGCTGGTAAAACTGTCGTGGATGAATGTCAGACTGCTTGAAGATGCTCGAGAGGTACTACGCACGCCACTTATCCGCAAGGTAGAAATCAGATGTTTAATGGAGCTCCAAAAGCGCTCGCATCCTTCGCCATCTGTGAGACCAAAGCCCGCGCATTTTCGAGGGTGGTATACGAGTTGACAAGCCCATTGATGACCAAATGCATGAAAAACTGCGAGCGCGAAAACCATTCTTTCTGCAAATTCTGGAAGGAAATCCCACTTCACAATGCTTCGGTGCAGCTGACATCCTACATCGTAAAGCACTCCGACTACCGTGTCGTTGGGTAAGTTATCAAAAAGAGCGCGCAGCAAGGCAAGCGCGTAATATTGCTTTTCACCCGCGGACTGCATGTTGGCTAGCCAAAGCACACGATCGTGGCGGCAAAGAAGAGCCATGAGACCTGTATCAGAAAAGAACTGTGTACTCACTTTTTGTCGGCGTTCATCTGCCGCTTTATACGAGGCCTCACATTCGTCCAAAGTCTCGTTTGAGACTTTCAACGGATGCGACTTTGCGCGAGCGGTATTCACCGAGCCGGCATTACGAGCGCTCCTATTACGCATGGGCCTGAGCGTCTCGACCTCCTCCTCCATCGCTTTAACTACCCTCTCATCCAAGAAAACAGAATTCGGATGCCGATAAGGAGGTCCGCTATCAGTTTGTCCTCGCTTTTGCTGGAAGCAGGCGTCGAGGCAGACTGCAAGATCAATTCTGCGGAATCAAAAGCGCTACGTTAGATGACCAGATAGTATGACGGAAGTAAATATTAGCTTACGTTGAATTAGGATCGTGTGCCCACGATCTTCCTCCGAAACAAAGGGGACATCGTCTTTGCAGGTATGGAGAAGGCCGACGGTGGCTTTCTGGAGTCGATTCGGATTCGGTACCAGGTTCCTCACTCTCCATCTGACTAGAACTAGCCTCAGAAGGAGAGTTATCCCGCTCAACGGAATGAAGCGGCCCGTCACCCATGTTTATGACGTGCCCCCTGCGTTTGCGGTTGTCTGCGGTATGACAGGTCGACGATGATACTATAAAATCATCAACATGGTTCCACGCCGCATCTCGCAGAGCGCAAAACCACTGTAAAGACTTGCTGAATCGTTTTCGAAGAGAATCCTGCAGGAGAATAAGGCTTAGCAAAAGCAGTAAAAGTTCTGTGCAGAACTCACAGTTGATTCCATTGCGTAACCACGAGCTTTCAAAAAATGTTCTAAAGTATTGCAAAACGCAGTTTGATTCGGCGGAGTACGCAGGAAGAGCTCCGCACAGAAATCTAGCAGATTCAAGTCGACCGCGAGCGTAGGTAGGCATGGCGCGCACCCAAAAAGACCACGTTCGAGTAGTTGAAGAGGAGCACTACGACACGAACATATTTCGATAGAGACGATACTGAGAGCTGAATGTATACAAGACTGAAAATTAAATATATAAAAAATAAAACAGAGCGAGGACTCACTTAGGAAATAAACACAGACAACATGTATGGTTTTCCGTTCACTGGCACAACTGCAGCTTGACAGCTCGGGCGGTGGGACAGGATTGCGCAATGACTCGGATCGACGAAGAACGTCTAGGAAAGGGTCAATGAGAGAAGGAAGCACCTCTTTCCACCTCTCGCATTGTCTGATCCTTTTCCGCCTATGTCTCGAGATCGCGGGGTCAAGAGGAACTTGCCGCGATGATATGAACAACGGCACGCCGCCTATAGAGGTCTCGTATTCAGTGTCATTCGGTACAATAAAAGGATTGTCGTCGGTGGCTGAGGCTGCAGCTGCAACCGCAGACTCGGCTGGATTCTGAGGAGGTCGTGCTAATCGAGCCCCCGGAATTTCAACAAGTGTCCTATTTCCGTGAAGAAAAACTAAAGGAGGTGGAAATATTTTTTTTGGAGAGCTAGCGATAAATTGTGATGTTGACGGCCCTTCGACGAGACCGTTGGGCTTGTCCTTTGCAGCCTCGGCATGCAGCCTTTTGAGTTTCTTACGATCAACTTTCATGCTTGAAGAAGGGATGTAAGAAGAGGGAGCGCACAATCAAGAAGAAAAAAAATTCTGCGCACCTAAAACTCGAGCAGAAACCGGCTATTCCGAGCGCGGCTGGGAAACTGTGCTAGCGATGCCTAACCGACGCACCGAACTTCCCTTACTCAATTGATGATACACGTTTCTTAGTTACGGCAGGCCACGCGCTCCCGCGAGCAAACCTTAAAGCCCTTTGACTCTTACTGTTTTTTTTTTCCTTGCATTTTTTCACCCTCATTTAGTTAGAATGTATTTAAACTATTCTACGGTAAAAGACCTCATGAACAAACACAACGGAAAAAAAGAGTGCCCGTGCTGGCCAAGTCAGTCCCAACTTGCAAGATATTCAGGACTAATAAACAATATATATGAACAAAGAGCCACATACCTCATGTACATTCCAGATAGGCCCGACCGTGAAAGCCCCCAGAGATGGAGGCAGCGAGACCTGGTAGAAGGGCACATGAATACAATTGCAAGAAAGAGAAAAAAAAAGACCGCGACTCACATGAAAGGATGCGTCGTACGCGCAGATAAGTCAACGACGGCGAGCGTGGTAGAGGGCGTTGAGGCAGACGGAGAGGGCGCTGAGGCAGATGACGAGGGCGCTAAGGGAGACGGCGAGCACGCAGACGAAAAGGGGACGGGCGTTGAGGGAGATGGAATGCGCGCTGAAGGAGGAGGCGAGAGCACTGAGCAAGGCGGCAAGGGCGCCGAAAAAAAAAGCGGGGACGTCGAGGACGCTGAGGGAGACGGCGAGGGCGCTGAGTAAGACGGCGAGGGCGTTGAGAAAGGCGGCGGGGACGCTGAGGGAGACGGCGAAGGTGCTGAGGGAGACGGCGAGGGCACTGAAGGAGATGGCGAGGGCGCTGAGGGAGAGGGGGGGCTCGCTGAGGGAAGCCGTGTGTGTGCTGGAGAAGAAGACGCGCGCGCTGAAGAAGGCGGCGAGGGCGTTGAGGAAGACGGCGAGGGCGTTGAGGAAGACGGCGGGGGCGCTGAGGGAGACGGCGAGCGCGCTGAGGGAGCCGGCGAGCGCACTGAGGGAAACGGCAAGCGCGTTGAGGAAGACGGCGATGGCGATGGGGAAGACGGCGAACACGATGAGGAAGACGGTGAGCTCGCTGTGGAAGACGGTGAGCTCGCTGTGGAAGACGGTGAGCTCGCTCGAGCAGACGATCCCGCAGCCACTGCGGAGATGGTGGTGGTTCGAAGAAGAGATGGAAAGGTTGTCCGAAAGCGGAATCGGACCTTGATGACTAGCAATCCTGATTCGGAAGGATCAGCTGACTTCCCGAGCGCAGGATCTGTTTGATCCTGATTCGGAAGGATCAGCTGACTTCCCGAGCGCAGGATCAAACAGATCCTGCGCTCGGGAAGTCAGCTGATCCTTCCGAATCAGGATTGCTAGTCATCCAGTCCTACCAGGAAGATAATTCAATACCAACCAGCGAATGCTTAGCATGGCAAAAGTGTATGAGGCCCTGCATTCATTGAATAATTCAAGCCAGCGTTGCTGCCGGGATTGAATTCACTGTGTAGCAGGCTTGGTCAGCTATCTGGCAGGCCGAAAAAAGCGATTTTGGGTTTTTTAATGATATCCGAGCAGCCTAGGGGCCACTTTTTTAAATAGTACTTAATTTAATTCTCTTTATTATCAAAAAACTAAAAATATCAGGGGTGTCATGATTATAGTTTACAGGGAGCTTCTATGATTGTGCCCTGAAGTTTGATTGATGTGATATCATTGCCATCGGGGCAGGGGACTAATTACAAATACATTTGGATGCTTCTATTTATTTATCCATCGCGCGCCGATTCGTCGGGATCACATAAGCAGACATCCCGCCTCCCGCTCACTGTTTGCCGCCGCCTTCGCGTAGCTCAACCAAAAACTCATCAAATAAATTAGTATATTTTGCATACTGTAGTTATTACTGTCTATTCTATTGTTCTTGCACTCTTCTTTTTTCTCTATTTAAAACCATATGGGGGAGGGAGGGGGGGGTAATTATATGTGAGATTAAATTAAACAAGAGTTGCCACTTGCAAGGAGCAAGCGGCGCGCATTAATTACGAAAGGGGGAGAAGGGATTCGGAAGGCCAGAGTATCCGAGCACGCCGCACCCGCGCAAGAGAAGAATTGCGCACCCGTAAGTAATGTAAGGCTCGACGAGACGGAGCATCTGCTGCGTCGCCTTCGTGACCTTTACGAAAACACCGTTGTTGATCTGGAGCAGGCAGAGGAGCTGCAGAAACTTACGTGGCTTCGGTGCGATTTCGTTGATACCGCGGATACGGTCAACGAAGTACACTTTCGGCTCTGCCGGGACGTAGAAGTCGCCCGCAGCGCGGGCCGCGCGCTTCAGGCGCACCTCCTCCTTCCCCTTCGAAACATAGCTCTTCACGTACGACTCTGCGCGTTTGAAGATGACCTTGCGCTTCGCTTTGGACGCCGAGCGTGCCGCATCCGCAAGAGAGATTGGCGGAGTCGGTGCTATCGGTATGCAACGGGGAGACAGACGAGGGCGATGTGCGCGTTGGAGGTGACCTCACGCGCTCGTTTAAGGAGCCGCAGCTGCTCGTCGTGACAGATTTGTGTGTCGACGCGCAAGCGCGCACGCGATTGTGGCAGAGAGCGCCTCGGCAGCGGACGCGTGGTAGGCGAATTGAGCCCGACGAGTTTGTTCAGGTTCTTCAGGGGTTCAGGCTGCAATAAGGGCATATTCAGTCCGGCATCGAGCGCGAGGACGTACCATCGATTAAATCGAGCTTGGAAGCGCGTTCTCAGGTGGTCGCAACCTCCGTCTTCTGCACGAGGTCGTCCTCGGCGTTCTCGACTTCGAGCCGCGATTGTTCCTGCCTCGCGGGACCACGGTTTTGAACGTCTGCTTCGCCGTGTCGTGTTCGGGCCGCGATGCGGAGGCCGCCTGCAACACCTTGAGCGTGCCCGCCATTACGTTGATGAGTGTCGCCTTCCAGAGACGCAGGAAGTGCGTGCGGATCGTCCTGTCTTGCGTGAGACGCGCGTCTTTCAAGCAGACTAAGATAAGAAAGAAAAGAGAGGAGAGAAAGATGTAAAGAACACGCACCCTGTCCCAGAGGCCCGCTTGGTATGTCGTCGTCTTCTCATCGGGCCCGGTGCTCGTGCTTTGCAGTGCCTGCGCCGTGGTCGTCGCTGCACCCCCGAGCGCTTGCGGGAGTGTCTTGTGCTGCACGGGCTCCGGCGCGGCGGGCGCGTAGTACCTTTGAGGTTCGTCGCGGCGAAGTCGGTGCACCCGTGCCTTATCGTCGTCGACAGCTGTGTTAGCGACTCCTGAATACATAGAATAGATATAAAAGCAAGAAAGTTAGTTATGTATGGGCCCCCTGAGTGTTTGAACGCTTACCTTGAGCTATTTACGGTCCTGGATGTCGTGAACGACGTTGTTGAGCAAGTCGATCCCAGCGAGCACGCAAGTTCAACCGTGCGAAAGTTGTGTCGAACCGCGCAAGCGCTCGTAAGCGCTCGCGTTAGCGCACAACTGTTTCGTTTTTTGCAATTCATACACGCAACGGATTGGCTTAAAACCGTGTAGTTATATTTTAACACCTGCTCTTTATCTCCTCAAAAATTTATACATTCCAGGACGGGTACGATGCTGACAGATAACGCATTTAGTTAACGTACAAACGGAATCTGTGCTACTTTTCACTAAAACAATTTTCGACCTCGATCGGCTGGGCCAAACGGGCCCAAACTTGATGACACATGTCTTTAACATGTTTATAAACTTTTAATGTACCTTGATTACTGGATGAGGGTCTAGAATATGTAGATCTAGGAAACAGGTACGTTCAAAGCTGAAGATCGGTTTGCTTTTCTTGAAACCAGTTCTGTCTTACCAGTTCGAAGCCTTGACACCTTGTAATTTCATAGACAACTCCCAAACAAAAAATATAGGGGTCATTGTGTGTATTAAAAGTGCTTCAAGATAACAACAAAATAATTTTTATGTGCCCATAAAATATTCAGAATTTGCCACAGCTTGGAAAACAGCTTTTTGCAGCATCTTTGCCTTCCAGTGCAACTGTCCAGCTCTTAAACAGCTCAGGGATTTTTTCAATGATATAAATATACTATATAGTCTTGTATGAATAGCATCTATGTGATTAAATGCCCTTTCAGATGTAGGAGAAATCTAACAGACCCGAAACTGCTGCATACAGTGTATCCCATACTAAAAGCTATTATACACAAGATGTAGGCTTTCTCAGGTACTTAAACTTTCCAATTTCGAAGAAGTATGTACTAGAAACCTATACTAAATACTTACAGTGCTTCGGGAACCCTGTATATAGCACTACAAAGCCAACACGAAGGAAAACTCGATATTTGCATTATCGGGTTAATAACTTGATATATAGCATTTACAAAGATCTAATTTTTTCTAAAAAGAA
This sequence comes from Phellopilus nigrolimitatus, assembly GCA_021029095.1. Taxonomy (NCBI): domain Eukaryota; kingdom Fungi; phylum Basidiomycota; class Agaricomycetes; order Hymenochaetales; family Hymenochaetaceae; genus Phellopilus; species Phellopilus nigrolimitatus. The sequence goes on from JAJOHG010000011.1 coordinate 557,331, forward strand.
AGATTATATGATGTATAATTATAAAGTAAATTAATTGCGATTTATAATTGAGAGGTTGGAGCGCTACAGCTACAGGTGGGTCCAGAAAGTGTCCGCCATGCCTATATATGGCAATTTGTTCCCATCTGCGCTGCAGCCAGCTCAGCAAGTCAAATTCTGATGCACATGTTTGTATCTCTATCTCATGTATCTAATAAACCATCTTTATATAAACTCAACCTGGATTTTGCGTGATTTGAAGCCAATGTTTGGTAGAGGGTGGAGACGATGCCGGCGGTAAATCGGGTGTGAGCTGGCTGCAGCGCGGATGGGAACAGACTTCCATATATAGGCATGGCGGACACTTTCTGGACCCACCTGTATGTTTTGTAGCTGTGGCGAGCCCATCAATATCATTTGATCCAAAACATACTTTATTTGGACGAAAGTGATGACCTATTCCGGTAAGTCACTCGTGACATGTTGAGTTTCGTGCTCGTCGTCAACGTCGTCGTGCTCGTCGTGCTCATCGTCTCTGCTTATAACTCTGTCTCTTTATCTTGCCCCCACCGGCTTCCACGCCAGGTTCATGCGCTACTCGAACTGCTCGCGCTGTGTACCCAAGAACAAGGCCATCAAGCGCTTTACTGTGCGCGACATGGTCGAACCTGCAATCATCCGCGACGTCTTCGCCTTGTGTCCCTCGATGGCCCCTGCAACAGGCTCATGCGCGGCTCGAACTGCTCGCGCTGTGTTCCCAAGGATAAGGCCATCAGGTGCTTCACTGTGCGCGACATGGTCGAGTCCGCCGCTGTCTGTGACATCTCAGAGATGTCGGTCTATTAGGGTAAGCCGAAACTTCACTTTCGAGGATTCCTCGCCTGATTTTTGAGTAGAATACGTGATCCCTGAAACTCTACCTCAAGGTCGCCTTCTGCGTCTCGTGCACCATTCCCTCGAACGGTGCGTCTCGTGTCTCATTCATTCTCCTTTCTATGGTGACTTCTTGGTACACAGTTGTCCGTGTCCATTTGCGCGAAGGCCGCCGCATATGTACCCTCCCCCTCTTGTGCGTTACAAGGACAGCAAAATGGTCAGTCCTGCCGTCGCAGCTGCTACCGATGCTGCCGCTACGAAAGTCACTTCCTGATTGCTTCGACTTTCAGCTGTTTATTCGTACCTTGCTTTCGCTTTGACCGATCCTCACTCGAAACACCTCCTTACGGGTGGACTAAGGGCCGAGGGGTGCAGCAGGAAATAAAGTAGGATGTATGGCTTTCTGCTGTGACGTACCGCAGCGAGTGCCTGCTCGCATCGACCAAGCGCTGGTGACGCTTGCACGTCAAGGTCAGCCAGGACCAGCGCCGCTTATCCGTCTCCGCGTTCGCCTCAACTGAGCTCCCCGCGCTCGTCCTCGCGCGTGATCTCCGCAAGAGAGTGAGCCTCGCGCTGCCGCTGCCTCACCGTGGCGGCGCGGCCGAATTTTGGTGAGTGCTTTTATGTGGATGTGTGAGTTGGCGTTGCCAATCTCTGACTACTCAGCGGGGTCGAGCAAACCTCCGCGCTAGCGAGATACAGCGGGCTGGCTAAGGAACGTGGGGGTGGCAGTTGGATAGGAAGCACGGAAATGCGGAACGGTGCGCCGCATACCGCGAACGGGCGAGCAAGCCCTCCGGGGTACGCACACAGGCAGCTAGGGAACGAGCGGACCGGAAACGATGCACAGGACGGGAAAGCAGGCGGGCGATCGGCAAAAGGAGCCGCTCCGCCTTTTTTTTCTTTTCTTTTTGTTTGCCGCTCCTCGACTGCTCCCCCAGTCATTTTTCAAAGTAAATAAGTATATCCTTTCATTTTAGTTATGTCCGGTAGCTAGATTATAATGTACAAAAAAAATTGAAGTAAAAAAAAGAAGAAAAAAAAAGAGCACAACATTGAGAACAGTGAGCGCGAGGGCGGGCGACGATGAGCGGCCTGTCAGCAGTCCTATAAGTAAGTGCGGCGGTAACGGCGGGCGGCGGCACTGATTAGAGTTTGAATTATATAATGGGAAAAGGGCGGCAGTGCATCACCCTCCATAGGCCAAGGCCGAGGCCACCTGTCAGATGTTTGATGGGCTGCAGTCTAATACTAAAGAAGCAAAGATTAGTGATTAGATCAATATTTAAAAGCAAAAAATTCTCTGCGAGGCATATACATTTAATAATACCCAGTGTCGTATTATAAAGTAGTTTAATTAGCTAACACTGCCTAATAAAGCACAAGCAGCTGGTATACCTATTATTCAATGCCTGTAGCGTAGCTGGCCCAAAGTTAACCAGCTATACCTGGGCTTCATACACTTTGCGCAAGCAAGCATTTGCTGGCCTTGAATGAATCAGTTGGCTGGCAGCAGTGAGTCATCAAGGTCCGATTCCGCTTTCGGACAACCTTTCCATCTCTTCTTCGAACCACCACCATCTCCGCAGTGGCTGCGGGATCGTCTGCTCGAGCGAGCTCACCGTCTTCCACAGCGAGCTCACCGTCTTCCATAGTGAGTTCGCCATCTCCTCCCTCAGCGCGCTCGCCTTCTCCTCCTCACGGCTCAGCTCACCATCCTCCACCATGTCCTCACCGTCTTCCTCCACGCGCTCACCGTCTTCCTCCACGCGCTCGCCGTCTTCCTCCACGCGCTCGCCGTCTTCCTCCACGCCTCCGCCGTCTTCATCCACGCGCTCGCCGTCTTCCTCCACGCCTCCGCCGTCTTCATCCATGCGCTCGCCGTCTTCATCCACGCGCTCGCCGTCTTCCTCCACGCCTCCGCCGTCCCCCCTCCACGCCATCCTCCTCCGCGCGCTCGCTGACCCCTCAACGTCCCCGCCTCGCCATCTCCTCCGCGCGCACGCAAACTCCTCGACGCCGCCGCCTCGCCTTCTCCTCCGCGCGCTCGCCGACGCCTCAACGCACCCGCCCAGCCGTCTCCTCTGCGCGCTCGCCAACTCCTTCACACCCCCGCCTCGTCATCTCCTCCGCGCGCTCGCCAACTCCCCAACGCCGACAGTCCACGCCATCTCGTCTCTGCGCGCTCGCCGTCCCTCCTCCACGCGCTCGCCGTCTCCTCCACGCGCTCGCCGTCCCTCCTCCACGCGCTCGCCGTCTCCTCCACGCGCTCGCCGTCCCCCCTCTACGCCGGAGTGACACGTACTACACGCTGTAGAGGACTCGCTTCCCCTTCCTCCCATTTATTTCTTTTTTACTTCGTGTACCTGTTCCTCGTGGTCTGGTTTTTTTTTGTTGTTGTTGTCAAGGATCCCATTTGTCGTATCGCTTTCGTATTGCTTTCGTATTCGCTTTCGTATTTGCTTTGCTGTTTTCGTCTTGCTTTGCTGTTTTCGTCTTGCTTTGCTGTTTTCGTCTTGCTCTCATACTGCTATCCTTTCCTCGCTATCGTGTACTATTGTCCGCATACTGCTAGGCCATTAGATAATTTGAACCAAGTCTCAAAAAGAAAACATTGTGTTCGGAAAGTGATTTAAAAAAAGTAAAGTGTCCTTTCTGTAGATTAGCAGAAAGAAACAAAAGACCGAGGTAAGCGCTTTCAAGACGAGGGAGGCCTGGGTAATACGAGATAGTCTTGCTAACAAGAAATATAGATGTCGAAACGAACGCGAGTCAGTGGCGTCGAGGCGCTGTTAGACGTCGAAGCCACTGTAGCGGACAACGACGAAGAAACTTCGGAAGACGAAGAGGAAGGTGACACTGCTTTGTAAAGCTAAAATGCAGAAAGCTAATATTGAAATATTTAGCAAATGACTTCATCGACGACGACGATGTCAGAGATGAGACGCCTTTGCGCGTCTACGCTTCGTCTACACGGGGCACGGGCGCTCGTTCGGTCGAAGACTTTGACAATGAGACAACGGCAAGGAGAATCAAAGAGCGCAGCAGAAGAGAGAGGGAAGTGGAAAGGAGTCAGCTTTCAACTCAATTGCATATGTGGATGATCCACGTTCCGGTACGTTGTGGCTCGGGAATTTGCTCAGAGTATTTACACAAGTTTCATAGGAAAAACTGGAGCCGTCGAATGCGGACCGTCTCAATGAGCGTCTGTTGGAACCGTCTCGTGCATTTTCCGTCTCATCTTTGCACTCGCGGGTTTATGTCTTAGCGCCGAACTCAGCAATCATTCGCGATGCGTGTCAGAATCTCGCTGGACTGGAGCGAGCGCCATTCCTCTCAGTTCCATACGAGGAGCACCATCAAGTGCTCAAACTTCGAGATAAAAACGACCCGCTACCTCATTACGAGGTCGGCGACTGGGTTACTCTTCGACGAGGCACGTATAAAGGTGACCTCGCGAGAGTTCGCACCGTCTCCGATACGAGCGACTCAGTTACTGTGGCTGTTGTGCCTCGCATTGGAACGAGAGATAAGAAACAAACGTCTCGCCCCCCGCCTTTACTTTTTAATTTAGAAAAAATTTCTGAGCTATGTGAGGGCGAAAAGATTAAAACGCTCTCCGATACCGAGTTCCGTTTCAGACGTCGGTTGTTTAGAAACGGACTATGCGAGTTCAAAGTCCCGGCGCTTCACTTCGTGAAAAAAGCAAATCCTACGTTGTGCGATATAGGTGCATTTGCATTGCAAGAAAGTAATCTCGCCTCGCTAGAAATAGGTGAACCGTTCTTGCGTTGCGGAGATAAAGTCCGCATGATTTCTGGATCTCTGGCCCTTCTGAGCGGCGTCGTCAGTACTATCGAGGACGAACGAGTTCTCGTTTGCGACGTCCTCGACTGGGCTGGAACAGTGAAATTCAACACGTTATGGGTTCCTCACGATGAAGTGCGACGCATTCTGAACCTCGGAGACCACGTCAGAATGAAATTCGTCGAGCCACCGGTCGAAGGAATGATAACGATGGTCAACGACGACGAACTTAGCTTCCTCGAGGTTGAAACTCGTCGTACGGTTAGTTCGAATTACAAAACTACTGTTTCTAATCTAACTGCTATGATTCAGGTGACTTGTCGTACCAAATGGGTCGAGACGTATGACCCCGACTTTAGGATGGAAAACATTCAACCATCCGCGTCAATAAAGGGTCCTCCTCGACACCACGACAACCTCCGCGGCCTGCGAATCTATGTCAAACAAGACAAATATTCAAAGGGCTCTTACGGCTACGTTCTGGATACCCACCCGACGAAGAGAATCGCGCGCATTTCGCGCGACGGCGTACTCGGATCCTCCGAGTTCGTCGTCGATTGGAAAAACTTGATCGCGGTGTAAGTTCTATTTACTTCTGCTTATTGAACCCTTTTTTACTTAAATTACAGGAAGGCGATCGCGTGTCTGGACGGAAAGTTTCCTCTCACAGAAACTGAGCGAGAGCGGTACGCCGAGAAATTTCGCGTGCTACCCGAACCCTCGCTACCCGGACCCTCGCTACCCGGACCGTCCAGCGCTACGCGTTCATCGACTCCGCCGCCTGAGAGCAGCGAGCTCCCTATTGACGGGGAAGCGGCAGCGTGGGTGGTCGGCGAGTTGGACGTGACAGAAGCTCGTGATTCGGCGGCCGACGGCGCGATAACGGTTCTCCCAACTCCTTCAGGTACGCGTCATTCGGTAACAGCGAATGCGTTCCATTTTATTCATGGATTTTCTCCTTTTCTCCAAGATTTTTCTGGCCGTGGCATGTGGCTCTTCACGCCCGCTATCCAGGCGCGCTTTCCCGGGCACAAGGTGCATTTTACTCGCCTATCGTCGCCCTCGCGCCCTACTTTTTTGGAAGAGGGGACTAAGGACAGTTTTGATCATACGCGATGCGTCGTTGAGCACAACCGATGTCGTGTACGCGTCGTCTTGCAGACACCCGCGTCGACGGTCCGATCTGAAGATGTAGATGTTCACGATTTAGGCCCGAAGCTCCCCAAAAAGGGGGGCACGGCATTGGTGATCAACGGGAATGCGGAAAATGTCGGGAAAATCGTCAATGTGACTGGCTTCGTGAAAGCCAACGGTGCCCTTAAGTCTGCTTGGCTTGCAGAACTGGACGGCACGCGCTGGAAGGTGCCGGAGCCGGTAGGGAACATAACGCGCATTGAAGCAACAGCAGAGGAGTCATAGTCGTGTACATAATGTAATATGATTTGAATACATGCTGCCTTCTGCGTCTGGGAATCGGTGAGTCTATTTACCGACGTTAAGATCCATCAAGCGAACTTGTTTCATTACGGAAAAAAAGGTGCGTACGCAATTCATCGCGAACTTAATATTTTACTGACTATCTCTCATTTAGGTTGCAACTCGCTTAATACGTTCTTTGAGGAAGGTCTCGCTTATTTCGGCTGATTTTGGGCCGTCGTACTGGATCCCGCCTGAATTCGGACCGGAAGTAAGTTTCCCAGCCACATTTTGTATTGAAATTGTCAGAGTCTGACTTTGGCGTTTCTTCCCTTCACTGTTTTGTCTGCTTTGAGAACATCGTCGTTTGCGAGAATAAACATGAGTGACTCGAATGCAATGCCCGGTATGTTTGTAAAGCCTCTTTGCGTTTTGATTATGCATTGACTTGAGAATGAATCCCTTGCAGCTGTGCCGCCTGATGAGCAAGTTAGTACGAGAAAGAAGGGCAAACTGGCTGCTCAAGTAAGTTTCTTCACAAATTGTATACGAAGCTATGCTCACGGAGCTCGACAAGAAATCCAACGAGACGAGCGATACTAGAGCCGGGCCCGCGGATTACCAAGGCCTCCTCACAAGATCCAAGAGCGGATCTGTTACGGAGAGAAAGATATATGCCGTGCGTGATGTTCTTATGTCTGCGTCAATACGATACTAATTGTTCGTTTCTTTAGGAGCCGAAGCGCAGGGTTGCAGCGACTACTGCCAATAAAGCTGAGCAGGGCGCACTTGAGAAGGCCCCGCGCGCTGCGAAGAATAAAGCCCCGCGCGCAGCGCAGACCAAGGCCGCGCGCGCTGAGAAGGCTAAGGTCGCGCGCGCCGAGAAGGCCACGTGTGAAAGGACGGCGCGCGCTGAGCAGGCCGTGCGTGAAGAGGCTGCGCGCGCTGAGCAGGCCGCGCGTGAAAGGACGGCGCGTGCTGAGCAGGCCGCGCGTGAAGAGGCTGCGCGCGCTGAGCAGGCCGCGCGTGAGCAGGCCGCGCGTGAGCAGGCCGCGCGTGAGCAGGCCGCGCGTGAGCAGGCCGCGCGTGAGCAGGCCGCGCGTGAGCAGGCCGCGCGTGAAGAGGCTGCGCGCGCTGAGCAGGCCGCGCGTGAAGAGACCGCGCGCGCTGAGCAGGCCGCGCGTGAAGAGACTGCGCGCGCTGAGCAGGCCGCGCGTGAAAGGACCGCGCGCGCTGAGCAGGCCGCGCGTGAAAGGACCGCGCGCGCTGAGCAGGCCGTGCGTGAAGAGGCTGCGCGCGTTGAGCAGGCCATGCGTGAAGAGGCTGCGCGCGCTGAGCAGGCCGTGTGTGACGAGGCCGAACTTATCGAGCGGATCGCGCGTGAAGATGCTGCTGCCGAACTCCTGGCTCAAGAGATTGCCGCCGCCGGTGACTTGGCTGCGCGCAAGAAGGCCCTCGACGATGATCTGGCATTGCGCAAAGAGGCCTCCGCTCGTGAACAGGCTGCTCACGATGCGGCCGTGGAACCGCGTGATAGACTGAATGTGAGTCAATTCTTAATGTCCGCCAACTAAGCTTATTCACATTTATTGCTAGATTCGACAGAGCGCATTCGATCTTGAGCAGGACCCATTCAATTTACGATACCGCAGCCACTACCATCGACGTTCTAACGGCAAAACGCCGAAGACACCCCCTCTGCCCGCTCGCATGCAGACGGTCGTCAATAAAGGCGTCGTGACAAGGACAATCTTTCCACGTGCACCACCTCGTGTACCCACAGGCGACGAGTCCGTTTTCCATTACACCGCAAACATTTTCTGCTAGTCAGACGACTTCGCCTACGCTTCATGCAAATCTTTGCTCCCCAACCCCAGCTCCGTCTCCAGTGAATAACGAGGGAGAAACGAGTCGCATTGCATCGGACAAGCTTCTAGCTGATCTGAGAGAGGTGTACAGAGATGATCGACAGCAAATGGCTTGGTTTCTTCGTCTGCACGGATACGAACTTGAAGACCCCGACTCACAACTCGGTGGTGAGTGAATTCAGTAGTCTATTATACAAAAACTAACAAATTACTTTAGTCACGGATCGCGATGCCGTACCTGCTCGTATTAGATCACCTTCTCTCGAAATCATACCTTCCAACGGTGATCTTGACGAATCTGAAGGTCGTGACTCTCGCAGGCACGATGGCGCTGAGGACGACGACGACGACGACGGAGCCGGCGCCGGCGCCAGGGACAGGGACGGGGACGGGGACGGGGACAGAGACGGGGACAGAGACGGGGACAGAGACGGGGACAGAGACGGGGACAGAGACGGGGACAGAGACGGGAACGGGACAGAGACGATGACGGAGACGATGACGACGGAAATTGTTCGTCTGATGACTACGCGACTACTGCCGACCGTGCGGAGAAGAGGAGGCTGAGTCTTCCTGAGAAGAGGCGAGTGATGTCTCAAGAGGAAATGGATGAATATGATGATTTCGAGACTCGAAGCGATGTCGTCCTTAGCAGTGACGACGATACGTCTCGAGCGAAGAAAGCGAAGAAGAAGCCTTCTCGCGGGGCTTCACGCAGGACCATGAAAGCTTCAAAAGCCAAGGCTGCTAGTATGGCTGAGGTGGATGATGAGGATGATATCGACTCGAGACCAGGGCCATTGTCGGCTGCTGCTAAGGCTGAATGCGATGCGGCCTATAGTGAATTCCATAAAATTCTCCGCGAGATCGGCGTGAAGCACAACAAGAGGGTTGATGTGCTTTTGAATCACTTTGGCTTCTTTTCGAGGGAGACGCGCGACTCAAACCCGTTCAATGTCTGGCAAAGCTGGTACTCAGTGCACAATCCGATCCCAGAGGATAGTCAGTCGGCTTTTCTTTCTTATTCATGTTTGTGAGGCTGACTAGTGAACAAGTGGATCCTGCGGTTTACAAAGCAGAAATGTTAGCAGCCTACCGAAAGAAACACCCAGAAGATGATGGACGCACCACGGAAGAAGTCAAAGAGCTCTTCCGTGAGCAGTACGAGTGGCGCAAGTCTATAGAGAAGACTCATCTTACGACGTCCAGTAATCTGCATTCCGTGCTTCGTCCTGGGCAGGCGGAATTTGAACGTTTTGTACGTTAATCATATTTCAACTTTCGCGCTGTTCTAACTTTGCTCGTAGGCTCAGCGTCAGTATGCTGAGACAGAAACCGTCTATATCGCCCTTGCGGTCAACATTTCGAACAATCCTAGTGCGAAACTCGCTTCTGGCTTCATCGCTGGGTGCGAGATCGCTGAGCAGGCATTCGAGTCAGATGAGGTGTTCTGGTCCAAGATGGGCGACGATTTGGAGACTCTAATCAGGTGCGTAGTGTCCGGCTCAGTCGCATGCAAAGCTCTAACTTTCTTTCTAGGTGCGCAGATTTACGTGCGCGCGGAATCGTGATACACGAAGGTATACCCCTGCTGAAGAAGATATATTGGAAGAGAGGGGCAAGAAATGAGTGTGACGTCCGACGTAGCCTGTTCTCCGAGAATCTGAATGCTTCGGCTGGTGCGTACCCCGTCGTTTACTTTTGCTGTCTTCTGTACTCAATGCCTCCGAATAGCATGTATCTTTGATGCCAGGGAAAAAGCTAACCCTTCGGGGACAAAACTCTCAAAGTCCCAGTATGCCGTCAGCTTCACAAAGTTCTACGATTGGCTTGTCGAAAACCAGCTCGGTCTTGTCGGTGTACCTGACTGCGGGGAGTTTGCATGGGGTACCGCCAATCCAATTCCCAAGAACCTTTCCGCCGGACTATTGAAAGCAGCTACCGACGCGATCGCGAAGGAGCAGTGGGCGTTGCGAAATAAGGAGGACCTTTCGGAGTTTAAAGGACAAGTCATGAGATTTGTCGACATGAGTTCATGTACGTGCCTATATTGATTTCGAGTGCGCCGCTGACTTTTGTTTTAGCATACGCTACTGGGGTTCTCAAGGCGAATGCGGACAAGGCCGTCGTTACATCTGTCAGCGGCCGCCCTCTGCTCACTTTGAGTCGCTGCGCCGCATACCAAAAGTTGGTGGCTAATCTCAACTGATGACGCGGCGCCTTCTGGTGCTGGTGTACCTTCTCCGCCGCACTCATTCCCTGCCCATCCACCTGCACGCCCAGCCGTTATGCCTCCTGACCGGGAGACAGTGCCACTCCCTGGCCACGCATCGTCACAGTATGCATCACGTGCAAAATCAGTCGTGCCATCCTCTAATTATGTGCCTATACCCGACAGACGTGCCGTTTCAGTTGCGCCGCCCTCACAGACCCGGCCGCCACCGCCTCCGCTTCCACTTTTGACTAAACCAGCCTTTGTACCTCACTGTCGCAGACCAGCGCGCTGATCATCGCACCCGTCACTCCGAGGATGACGGAGAAGGGCCACCTGCCAAGCGGCCGCGCGTTGGGGATTCTTCTGAACCCCAGTTTGATGCGCACGACGGTTTGGTTAGCTATGAGTGGCAATATCCGGACGGGAACGGAGGCCTATCGTGTCCCGGGACCTGCCGCCGTGTCGTGGCGAGCGTAGACGTACTGATGAATTCTGGAGATTCGTTGACCCAGCGACAGGTGAGATGGTCGGTATCCCTCCTGGCTACACAGCAGCAAATGGTGTTCACATGTGGGGAGGGGGCTCGCTCTCAAATGATCCAGATATTGAAGATGGGCAGGTCTACAATCCTGCTATTGAAGACAGATATGTGTATGGACATGATTAAGTAGTTTAGTGTCAAGGTCTTCGTAGTGTTCGGGTTTTGGTGAATGTGGCAGGGTATGGAGTAAATTAGTAAGCAGCCTTGCTTATAGTCTGATTATTTTCTATCTTGCTATCGATATTGTTCGTGGGCATGCACAAGGATGAAGCCGAAGATGAGTTGTGGGCCCGCCCAAAGATGAGTTGTGGGTGCGCCCAAAAATGAAGTGTGGGCACGCCCAGAGATGAATTGTGGGCACGCCCAAAGAGTGGGCACGCCCAGAGAGTGGGTGCGCCCAAAAATGAAGTGTGGGCACGCCCAGATGAATTGTGGGCACGCCCAAAGAGTGGGTGCGCCCAAAAATGAAGTGTGGGCACGCCCAGAGAGTGGGCGCGCCCAGATGAATTGTGGGCACGCCCAGAGAGTGGGCGCGCCCAAAGATGAATTGTGGGCGCGCCCAGAGAGTGGGTGTGCCCAAAGATGGGATGTGGGTGCACCCAAAGATGGGATGTGGGTGCACCTAAAGATGGGATGTGGGCGCACCCAAAGATGGGATGTGGGCATGCCCAAAGATGGCCTGCAGCATAATGTACACCTTGACATTGTAATGATAAAATATAGCCTTAAGGAAGGAATGAGCTTTATACATTTATAAAGTTATTTCTTTCCTTAAGGCTCCTTTTATCAGTATGATGTTCAGGAGTACACCTTTTTGCAGGATGCCCAAGGATGGGTGTCCTTGTACACGCTGCCAGTCACTACTACTGATATTAGATAATTAGTATTACTCATGGCCACTTATGGTCTCTCATGGTCAAATAGTAATGTTTCCTCTGTCTTACTCAGCACTGTAGTTCATCATGATTGTGACATCTTTTTTGCTTACTCATCTGAAGCCTCTGATTTGTGCGATCACTCTGTGCTGCTGCTTTGCTATAAGAATTACCTTTGTGGATTCCTAATAACCAATTGAATGGCTTAGTGAACCCTCAGCCCACATTGATTACGTCCCTGCCCTTTGTTAAATAACAAAGGGCAGGGACGTAATCAACGCAGGCTGAAGCCTTGCTAACCCATTCAATCGGCAGTAGTGATGGGCAGTGTACGCACTGCTTAGCAAGGCTTCAGCCCACGAAGATTATGTCTTTGCCCTTTGTATGCACCACTTAGCAATGTTTCAGCCTGCGTTGATTACGTCCCTACCCTTTGTACGCACCATACCCTTTGTACGCACCACTTAGCAAGGTTTCAGCCTGTGTTGATTACGTCCCTACCCTTTGTACGCACCATACCCTTTGTACGCACCACTTAGCAAGGTTTCAGCCTGTGTTGATTACGTCCCTACCCTTTGTACGCACCGCTTAGCAAGGTTTCAGCCTGCGTTGATTACATCCCTGCCCTTTGTATGCACCACCCGTCACTACTGCCAATTGAGCAGCTTAGCAAGCCCTCCTGAATGGCTTTGGAGAGCCAGCAACAGCATCCTTGTGGATGTCTGCACTCGAGAATACCCTAATCCAGTGGGGTATATGTACACAAAACAATGTATAAGTACATGCCATGGTCCGAAAGGATCAGGGTATTAATGCCCTGGCTGATCTAAACCAACCTGCATCCAACCCTGTTTACAGCTGTTTTCATAACTATGCAGAATCACAAAAAAGTCTCACTCCGCCTCGCCACCGACTGCGTGACAAATATATTTGCACGATCCTATCATCTAAGTTTTCGCCGGATTGCCGAGTGCCCGGATCAGACTGTAACTGGTTGCCGAACGTTCAGATCAGATTGCATCGAGCTTTCTGCCTTCTTCGAAGAAAACAAACGCATGCCGAAGCTCGGATCATCTCACTTCATCTTTGTAACAAAGTCGTGGGACCGAGTGTGTCATCTTTTAGATGGCGCGGGTGGCGCACGGATTTTCGCGATTCCGCGTAGTTATGAAAAGCGCTGTAAACCAACCCCCATGTAGCCCAAACCAATTCAAACAGTGGCTCAGGCATTAATCAGGTACTACAGCACACTAATATAATGCTAGATACAATGCATGCAACAGGGGAAATATTTATACAATTAGGTCCAACTATCTGGGAAATCCCACACCAGGGCCCCCTGACAGCCAGTGACAAGTTATGGGATTCCCCATGGATGGGCATGCCCAAAGGCCCTGAAATGCGCCTGGGAATTCCCTCAGTTGGGCATGCCCAAGCATATGGGCATGCCCATCAGCCATGGGATTCATATAACCAAACAGGACCTCCTAGATGGCTACTCCCTATGGGCCAGTCCTACCTAATAGGTCCTTGGTAAGGGGGTGCCTGAAGTGTCAATGCACATCCCAATGATGGGCTGAGAAGTCACCACCGGAACTGGAGGCTGCCGCCGAAGGAATAGATTGCGTCTGACTTGGTGAGCCGACTTCCAATCCTTGCTAACAGCTCCGGTAAATAGGCGGCAGTGTTGCGGTGTCCTGTAAACAGCAAGAGTAAACGTTCGTATCGGACATGAGGCTGCACCACGCGTGAAATTGTCCACTCGGAGCGCCATACTGTGGATTACGAGTGGGCAGTGTACGGCGCAACTAAATACGAATCACGAGTCATTCGAGCGCCGACAATCTGCTGCTACTGCCGCTCATCGTCGCTCATTCCTTTGAGAGGGTTACCAGGACATACATGTAATTTGTTCAGACATGTCAGACGAGGTAAATGCCATTTCTTGCTGTGGGCGTCGTAACTTACAGCGACAACGCCGCGGACTGCGCCGAATTTCCTGGATATTCTTTCAGCGGTATTTGGGTTCTCGCGATACTGATTATCAGTTTTGCTGATGTTGCACAGCGGAAGGTACTTAACGTCATATTGGGCTTGCATAACGCCGCTGAGGCTGACACTGCCTATAGTTGCTCATTGCCTCGCTCATTCAAGTCAGAAAACCTAAAGCTCGTAGGACAACGGACAACGCACGTTTTCACCTCCAAGCGCTCAGGTCATCTCCGCAAAAAGGATGCATTTTATCAGTCAACATTGTGGTAGCTATGTGGAAGGGGGAAACAGAGGCCGTAGAAATAACAGCTGCACATGTCAAAGCCCACGTAGTTTATCCGGGCTCTAGGGTCTGGTAGAGGCGATATAATAAATACAAAACGCAGTCGAAAACAGGCAATCAAGACAGGCATGGAGGGTTAGAGACGGTAACAAACAAAATCGGGACTGGTGAGCTGTAGTAAATCAAGAAGGGGACGGACAGGTCGAGTCGGGACGGATCGTAAAAGGAGAAAGGGAACGAAAGTGAGTAGCCGTGAGCCGAGTCATGAACTCAGTGATCAGCGTCATGTGAGCAATATAGAGACGCAAAGTTCCACCGGGTTCCCGATTTTTGTAGGGCAGTCTCAGCGCGCAAAGCTCCGCTTCCTCTCGCTCATCCCCGTCGCAATCAATAGTTACGACGGAAGCGCCTCCAGAAGGGCGTCTTGGTCGACGTCATCGGGTACGAGCTGCTCGCGCGGTCCATGCGTGTACGGCGGCGTCCGAAGCAGACCGTGCAGCCAGCAAGGAGCAGCAGGATGAACGAGACGAACGTCAGCCAGAAACCTGTTAGAGGCAATCACGAATTAGCAATTAGTCCCCAAGACTCTGCAAAGTAAATGTGCACTCACCCGGCCCGGTGATGGTCTGTGCGCTAGTGTTCTGCAGGTGGTCGGACAGCTCATGGCGCACGAAGGCGAGCAGCGCAATGTCGCACGCAAACGCGATGAGCGTGATGATCGCGGCGAGGAAGGAGAGCAGCGAGGCGATGAGCGTGAGCGTGACGTGCTGCGAGAAGGAGAAGATGAACGCGAGGAAGGTCACCGCGGCGGCTGTAGGCGCATGGCAAAGCGGTGTCGCGTAACGCAGAGGTGCCCGGATACATCAATTGGTTAGGAGGGCGCATCATTCGGAGGATCGGAGGAAAGGTAAATCAATCCAAACGTGCGAGATCGAATTGTTTGAGTTTGATTAAGAAAGACAGAACGTGTGAGAAGTGGTCTCATGTCAATGACGAACAGAGACTATTGGGGTTAAAACTTGCCTACGGGGTGGATCGCGAGACCGCGCGTCCAGCTCGAACCGATGGTGACGGTGTTTCCGTTGTTGGGCGAGTCGATCTGTACCTCGTAGGCGTGGCCTGTTTATACAGTTGCAATTCCCATCGTAGAGATTACAGTGTGAATTCGGTTGCAAGGTTGTATAGGGAAGTAAAAAAATCAATCAGCACTCATATTTGATATTTGCACGACAGTTGATCGAAGGAGCGAGATGCGCCCGGAATGCCAGCTCCACCCACGGCCAAATTGCATTGACAGGTAGGGAATATGAGATGCTCGATCCCTCTGTAATTGCGGACGCAGAGCGACATTGCACAGAAGAGGCGAGAAGAAATTCGAGTGGAGCGGGAAAGAAGAGCCAAGCAAAGCGAACAACATACCTCTAGTACTGCAATCACGGGAGCCAGAATCTGCGTTATCCGAGCAATACGCCCTAGTGAACATTGCGAGTAGTCAGCTTTGCTTGCACACAGGCAAAGGGCAAATAAGACGAGGACTCACCAAATGCCGAACTTGTGGCGAGAAGCGTCAGTACTGAGTCTTCAGCACAGAAAGATATTGACGAAGGTGCTCACCCTAATCTGATTTATCGCCGATGCGTCCGAGGTGCTGCTGGCAGTGTCGAAGTGGACGCGGGTGATGTCGAAAGCGGTCAGAGTAGGAAGGGAGATAGAAGTCAGAACGAGGAGAACGAGGGCACAAGTGAGGAAGAAGACGCCGGGGATGCAAAAGTGGCGGGCCATGGTCGTCGTTAAAGTTGCGGAGGTCGCTGTTGTCGACGGTGATAAGCAACGATAAACTGGGAGGGACGATGGAGCGAGCAAAGTGGAGGGTTGGACTTCGTAGACGCTGGTAGACGCGATTCTTTTAAGCGACGCGTGTCTAATATTAAATTGCACATGCCCTATGACGGCGTTCGAACGTGGTCCAGGGCTGTGCTGTTAGGCTGTGCTCCTTCCAAAATAGGTATATGTGACTCGTCGTACCTCTTTCTTCTCTTGTTCATCAGACATTTGAGTCAGTTATTATATTTAAGATGGCGAAGAGTGGGAAAGTGCTCACAGCGGCGGCATGATCTCCTACAGCACCACCATATGCTACAATGTTTTACGGTCCTGCATTGATTTGGATGACATGAGTCCTGCTATCACGTGTCTTTTTATAATTACAAATACAAAGTGTGGGGTTAGCGAGGATCCCGAACAAGCAAGAGGACTAGACATGCTTACATCATGCATGTAAACGAAACGCTGCTGTAAGTTTCATTTCAGTGGACTTTACAGTAACCCGTCTGAGTCGTCTACTACTGCCTAGGAAGTGCTATTTCATCTCTGAAGTGTGTCCTCCCAGAGCTTGTCTGCTCGTAGCTCCGTACGCGGTCTACTAGCCCCTGATACCCTAGACTCTAGGAGTGAACGCAGTGCAGCTCAAGACAAGACCACATAAACCATACGGTAGGATCTACAAGCACACACAGCCAGACGCAGGCGATCGCACCGGAAATCCAAAACCATGTTCAACGGTAAGCCCGTAGCTTTCAGGACAATCCCCAAGCTCGCTCAGTCTAAACGCCGCCCACTCGCAGTCGCAAGCCTCAAAGACAAGGCCGCATCGGCCAAGAACTCGACAGTAAACAAGTTCCACGACACGCGCGACAGGTATTCGAGCACGCCGATGGCGCAGACGCGCTTCGCGGAGGGCGGGCACGCGCCGGACGCACGCAAAGCGCCTCCACCCCCACCGCCCATGCGTGCCGGTTCACACGCGAGCCGCGCGAGCACTAGCTCCCGTGCCTCAGAGGAAGGTGTGCGGGCGCCCCCGCCTGTTTTGCGCAGCTCGAAGCCCGCGTTGTCGGCGTCTCCGTCTCCGGTTCCTTCAAATCCAGGCACCCCTCCAGCTATCTCGAACCGTCCGCCGTCGTTCTCACGGCGCGCACCCGGGACGCACCCGCCTACGATCAACGTTGATACAATTGATTGGGCGAACCTCTCTTCCGAGGATAAACAGGAGTTCTTCAGCTGGCTTGACGAATTCTTCGCGCGGTTCCTCCACTCGGATGCGAAGCCTGTTGGAAATGTCGCTCAGGCTCCGCATCCACGTACATCCGTCAAGGAAGATATCGAAAAGGCCGAGTCGCCGCAGCCAGTCGTCAAACCGGCTGTGGGCACGAGGCCTGGACCCCCTGTAAGGAAATCTTGCTTTGCTGTTACTCCGTTACTCATGCTTCGGTTTCTCTTAACTAGCCAGCGATAAAATCGTGGTCCAAGCCAGTGATAAGCCCCAGCGTAACTGGAGCAGAAGATGGTAAAATTTCCATGCATTCAAACACCTCATCTATGTCATCTCTCTCATTGTCATTCTCAGACAACTTTGAGACGTCTTACCCACCGCGCAGCACGTATGGCTGCCAGGCACTCGATCTCGCATACTACTTCCACCCAGATACACACTGGGACACTGCCTGGTACGCCGAGCAGGGCGCCGTCCCGCCGCCCCTGCGCGATAACCCGCACCGGCTGTACAAGGGCCAGTACACGACGCACGGCGACACGCGCGGCGTGCACATGGGCGTGCTCTTCGCGGACCTCAGCGTCTGCTGGTTCAGCGTGTCCTTCAGCGCGTCGAACCCGGCGCACCCGGCGCGCATCGTGGAGCGCACGGCGCGCTACCTGCCCCCGCCGCCCGCGCTCGACGGGGACGCGCTCGTGCAGGCGCACGAGACGTACGGCGAGACGGCCGCGGGCTTCGCGGAGGGCTTCCTCGGAGGCGGCTCTTTCTGCGCGCGCGGCGAGTGCTGGGACCTCGCGAACGAGGCGCTCAAGTATTTTGAGCAGTTTGACTACGTCGATGCGCCGCTGCCGAGCCTCAACCGCACGCACGGGCACCTTATCTTCTCTGGCCGCGCGCTGGGCCCGGGGCGGCAGGCTGGGCGCTGGCGCGGAGGCGACGACCGTGTGCGCCGCGGGGACATCGTCGAGTGGCGGTCCGTGCGGATTAACTTCGTCGGCGCGCCGCCCGGGAGCTACGCGTTCCTTGGCGACCCGGAACACACGGCGATCATCACTGCTGATGCGGTGCCCACACGCACCCCAAGAGATGGGGAGAGCGTGCTGCCGGGCGAGCTTAGGCAGCTGGAGGTCGTCGAGCAGAGTCGGAACCAGCCGCCCGAGCCGAAGAAGCAGGTGTATGATATGGCGGCGTTCGAAGAGGGCGAGGTGTGGATATACCGCCCTGTATCGATGCAGGTTTACTTGGGGATTGGAGAGTTGGTTTGCGAACCCGCGCCGCAGGCGCTGTCGATTTGAATTTGAATTTGAACTTGGAAACCTGTACTATTCTCACTGTTGGTCGATATATGTATGTAACTACCGTTCTTGCAAGTAACCTATTCGCAACACTCTGGATCTGATCGTAGACTGAGCATTCAAGTAGACACGCCATATGCTCGCAACGCAAAAAAATCTATTCAGCTTCGCGTTTACAACACCCTACAGCTTTTAATCCTTCTACGACACCAAGCGACATCTAGTGGTGCGCCTCGTGCTTCGGCAGGTCCGCCTCAAGGAACGCGAGGAACTCCTTCGCGCCTGCACCAGTGTCGTCCGCGAGGTCCGACGAGGCCGGGGTGGGGGCTGCGTCGGGCGTCGGCTCGGCAGAGTCGTACTCGGAGAGCGCGGAGGCGAGGTCGGCCGGCACGCTCGGGACTTTGGGGACGGCGGGTGCATGGAAGGACTTGACGACGCCAACGTGCGCGTCTTTCGCCTGGAAGGGAAGGAAAGTTGGGTGAGCGGGGTTAGCGCGAGATGGACGAGGGAGGATACGCACCTGCACGGGGGGCTTGTACGTCCTGAGCTGGGAGAGGTAGAGATCCTGTACGATATCTGGGACGGTTTTTAAAACAAACATTTTTAGTTTTGTTTGGTACGAAGTTGAGTTTGCTGCGGTGCGCACCTTTACGGGAGACTGGGGAGCTGGAGATGCAGCGGCGCTGGCTCAGGCGCGCCTGTCAAAAGCCCAGTCAATCAAAAATCCAGATAAATTATCGGCGATATCGAATACGCACCAGGCGAGATGAGCTCTTCAGAATGGCCGACATAGTCCAAGGCAGTCAGCAGTCGTCGTCGTCGTCGGGTGGGATGAGCTCGAGCTCGGCAAGTGCCAACGAGAACTTCGTTGTGACGGTGACATATTCGTAACACATCACCCGGCCGCGTCCGGGGCCTCTCGTCCGCCTCAGCGCCCCGACACGCTCCTCTCACCATAATCACTGACCACCAAATTCCACCATGCTTGCCATCCGCGCTGCCTCGTTCCGCCGCACCCCTGCGCTCACCGCACGCGCTGTCCGCGCCTACACCGACGGCGCCGTCGCGCGCTCCAAGGAGTTCTCGTACGTAGTTCGCCCTGCGTTTCTCGAGCGAAGTTGTAGCTGACTGACTTGCTTGTCTGGGTGAAAATATGCAGGAAGAAGGAGAAGGCGCACGAAGGTTGGTACTGTCCCTTTTGACTCTTTCGAGGAACGAGCTCCTGCGTCAGACTGGACTAACTCTTCGTCTTATTTACGCTAGACCAATTCATCAAGGAGCACGAGAGAGCTCAGATAAAGAAGCTCCGTGACCAGGTGCGCGATGTATCATCCTCTGCTGGCTTGCATACCTCAGCTAACCCCGCGCGCTCGTTTCACAGATCGAGGCCAAGAAGGCTGAGCTTGTGCGTGCACGCTTGCGTTACCCCGCGTTTCTGAGCTGAACATTGACCGTGCAGGAAGCCTTGGAGAAGGAGCACGCCGAGACTCTTCAGAAGGACAAGTAAGCGAATTCGCCTCCCCGAAGTTGGTGCTCATCTGTAAGCGCACATACATTATAAAATATGTCGATGTTGACGCGCGTCTACATCCGGGCTAGTTGTCCAAGCCCAAATAACACTCGCATCTCTTGCAATAACTTGCACGTATTCAAACATCTCTGTTGTCCTTGTAACCCTAGGGCCGAGGAAAAAACACTTACATTTGTCCTCATTTGATGTGTGATTACAGTCTGAACCTATACCATCCGTTTGATATGAACCCAAGCTGCAATTCAGTCGGAGTTGGTTCCTCCACGACGCAGATCCGACGACGCGTCCTACTTGTGCCGGTCAACTACGTCATGCACCCGACTATCTCCCAATTTTCGTGAGATCCAATTATATATCGACATCCGAGCCTTGTCTACGTTACATTATGTGTGCATGCATGCAATTTTGAGCGTGTAAGACGAGAGGAGAGGGAAGAGATGCAAGGTGAGTTGATGGGTGAGGAGAGGAATTGAGCGAGTTATGGTGTCTGGTCTATTCTAACTGTTTTGAGCTGGCGAAGATTGGGTTGGAAAGGCATGGATGATGAAAGCAAGCAAGTATACGGGAGGCAATAAACATAGGCACATAAGCAAGTGAGGTAAGCAAGAATTAGTGATGCGAGACGAGAGAACGTAAAGAAAGCAAAGCCAGAAAGCAAAAAGCGAAGCGAAACAGAAAAGGACCTACGAAGAGGCGCTCACGAGAAGAAGTACTTCGAGTCCCGAATTCTCTTCACGTCGAACTCGCCCTTCTTCGGCAGCGGCGGCAGCAGGTCGACGAGGTTCACGAACCTGCTCATCACACCACCTCCTTCGCCCCTTAGCACCACCTCTCTCTCCTTGGGCTTGGACTTAGGTTTGGGATTGCGCTGCTCCCCCTTTTTTGGCCGCCCGAGCTTCTGGGGTGTCTCTGGTTCGTCTGCTGTCTCGACCTCATCGACCTCCGCGTCCTCCGCGTCTAGCGCGAGCTCTAGATCTTCGCCTTCGAGCCCTATCTGCTCGCTCGGTATGTTCGCGTCACCGAGGACCGCCAGCGCTGACAGCGCGTTGAGCTGAATCTTCAGCCTGTCGAGCATGGTCTTGCTCCGCAGCGCCATGACCGGGACTTGGTAGTCCTTATAGCGATCAATGAACTAGAAAATTATCGAAAATTAGTTTTCTGAGCGCTTTCACATAGAAAGAACAAGGCACGTACCTCCTGGTGCAGGCGCGTAAGCACGTCAGACTCGTGCAGCGCGATAAACGTGTCGCGGATGATTGTATTCATTTCGTCGATCGACCCCGCGTGCGTCCAGTACGAGTCGTGCACGCTCGCGAATGTGATCCCACGCCGGCTACACTCGAGCGCGGTCAGCATCATGTGCGTTGCGTCCAGGCTGTGGATGAAGTTGGGCGGGAACGCGCTCGACTGCTTCGTCGGGTTCACCTCCGAGGGCGAGTTCGGGTCGCTAATGAACACCGTCTGGATGCTCGTCATGATCTGCCTGCGCTTCGTCTTCCGGTACGGTTGCACGATCGGCAGCCCCAGAGGCGTCGTCCACACTACGCTCGTCATCATCTCCTTCGGCAGGCGCGACACGGGGAGCACCCTCCTTGAAGGAGCACTTCCGGGCGCATCCGTCGGCTTCTTCTTCGTGAACGCCTCGATCGCCTCCTCGACGCGCTCGCGCGGCATGGACTTCGAGATGAGGCGCGCAGATAGCGTGAGCCAGCTCTGAATCTTTTTCGCGCCCGAGAAGAGGTCGCCGATGCAGAAAATGACGTTCTTCGTGAGATACGCTGCTGCGCTCCACGCCTCGCTCGGAGCGATATCGCCACGCTCGCGCAGCTGCTTCTCGATCTGCGAACGCGCACCGACATACGTGACACCATACACGGTCGTCATCACCGTCTGCTTCACGACCTTGCGGGAGACCTTGCCCTGCAGCATTTGTGCGTATTTATCGCCCTTCTCGACATCCGCCTTGATCAAGCTCTCGACCATATCCGCGACGTGCGTGTACACGTCGGCAGGACGGTCTGTGACATCGAGATTCACCTGCTTCGCACCCTTCATATCACCACCCAGCGCCGCGTAGTGCTGTAAGCCGTTGCACGTGCCGTCTTGGTGAACAGGTAGGTTAGATACGAAGGCCTCAGGATCGCCGGATTCAAGAGCTGCGCGAAGCTCCTTGCAAGCCGCCAAACACTGCCACGCGTCGTCGGCATTCTTCCACCACCCTTGTCCGTCAGTCGGTTTCTCTGCGCTGTCGTAGATATCGCTTATGTGGTCATGCACAAATTGCACGCGCTCATCGAAGCTTCCCTTGTCATACCCGTACAGATTAGCAAGATGAATTTTCAACCAGCGCAGCCCAGATGCGCCCAAGGGCTTCGCCTCGGCGAATTTCATAAGACCGCGACTCAAGTCGTCTCCGATGTGATTCAAGTGCGGGGGAATGGGGTAGGCACGTCCACGGAAGTCAATGTTGTGTGGAAGGTACATCGTATCTGCCAGAAACTAGATGAGGGACAAGTCAATGAGCAACGAGATTACTAAATAACCACAAAATCATATCTTACCGCGCGAGCAATCTCGACTTTGTAGTTCACACTACAGCGGTTCGAGTGGTTATTCGCCTTCTCGAGCTGCCACTCTCGCATCTCGCGCAAATATGTCGACTTCGCTAGCACATCAGTCTCATAGTTTGCAGGCTTGACAGGCTCCTGTTTATCGAAAGTCGAGGGTGGGATCTTGCCGAAGCGTTCACCAGAGTTCCAGACCTGAAGGACAACGTCAAAGATCTCGCGGTTGATCTTCCAAGGCGTGCTGCCTAAGACATCGAGTCCAGCAAAGACGTGTTCCATATGCCCAGCTGCGGAGGCATGGCGCAGATAAGTAAGCTGCTCTTGGGTGTCTTTTAAACGCATGACGGAAGCTATAAAGCAAACAATAAGAGCCGATTTTCATTATTAAAAGATGTTAAAACATACTCTTATTGAAGACATAGCCTCCCTCGTCGTGGCTGACCCAAGGCTTCGGCTTGATTAGCATAGGTAGATGCCGGGGATGCAGAGTTGCTTTGATATCGTCTTTCGCAAGACGGTCAGCGACAACAGGATTGAGTCGAATTACTCCGAGCTTATGGCCGCGAAGATACTCATATGAGTGATAGAACGCCGGCTGGTCCTCCGAGCTGTGAGACAGCATTAGATTTTCGAAGAAATTGACTGATCAACAATAAAACTTACACTTGCTCGCCGGTGCGCTTGTCCACCGCATTGCGTGTCACAATCGCAACGTCCATCAGACTGTCGACCAAGAAGCTGCCCACGCGCGCACGAACCGCATGCGTCCAATCGCTCGTCCAATCTTGAGTCTCCTCCATGTAGTTTGCCGCATTCTGGCGCCATTCCTGGAGCTCCTTGAATGCGCG
The DNA here is from genome assembly GCA_021029095.1 of Phellopilus nigrolimitatus. Classification (NCBI taxonomy): domain Eukaryota; kingdom Fungi; phylum Basidiomycota; class Agaricomycetes; order Hymenochaetales; family Hymenochaetaceae; genus Phellopilus; species Phellopilus nigrolimitatus. The sequence continues at coordinate 580,473 of JAJOHG010000011.1, forward strand.
CTTCGTGAAATATCCTGAGTCATTCGGGCGCGCAGGCGTCTGCGGGACGTGAATGTTGTTCTTTTTGAGGATCTCCGCTTTGTACTCCATCTCAACGGCCTTGCCGACGGTGAGCAACGCACGAGCGGTCTTCATCCCTTCGTTCACACCACCGGTGCCTTGAAGACGCATGAGCTCGAGGATAGAGATGAGCGAGAGCTTTTCGGGTTTTAAGAGTGAGAGGAACGGCCCGAGTCGCATGCGAGTATGATTGTCTAAATTATTAAGAGCTAAATCAAAGAATTAGCTAGATAACATAAATGATACATTGAGAATGGCACTCACGCAACGACGCCTCCTCCTCAATGATCAGTGCGATTTCGGCAGCCAACCTTTTTTGCAACTTTCCATGCCATTCGAACATCCACTTCTGCAAGTGAGGCTGCAACAAACTCTGCGTGTTCAAGCCCAGCTCATCGAGCTTCTCCGCCTCGTGACGCAGACGGTGAACAGCGAGATCGTAAACGGAGGCCTCTAGTAGCTTTTGACGAGCCGCAGCATCGTCTGGAAGTACGCGCTGAGCATACGCGACCTCGGCGAGGTGCTTCCTTAAATTCGAGATATTGAAAGGCATCTCCTGCTCCAGTTCTGATGCCTCGGCTGCCAGCTCCTCCATCGAGAGATCGGGTAAGTCCGTCGCAAATGGTATAGATCCAAGCTATGACAGTACAGTCAACATAATGTCGCGATATACAGATACTAAAATGTGTACCTTTGCTCGTCTAACTGGCACAATGTCCGGCACATCTTTGAGAGGATCCGCCGCGATACTCTCGGCCTGGCCTAGCTCGGTGATGACGTGGATCAGTCCAAGTTCAGCTGCCGCACGGGAAAGATGTTGGACAATCTCTCCAGCGTCGCCTGAAGTCAGCACTCGGTCTGCGACGACTGTAGTGACCGGTATATGGCGATTGATCATGCAACGTAGCAGATCAGAGGGCGACCGCTCGGAAGAGACAGTCACGGGGAGCTCCATAGAATTGGACCTGAAAAATGATAAGCATATAGTAGACGGGAGAGTAAACAGTCACCTCACTTGAGCCAAATTTTAAGCATAATTGCATAAGTGCTAGCAGCAGGCGCAACCTTATCCTCCCCGTTTTCCATAGCCTCGTACAACGCCCAAGCATCTTCCAGCCAGGTGCTTCCATTTTGCGCGTCCTTCTCTAGTGCCATCTCAAGATAGCTCTCAAGAAAGAGGTTGTAGAGACGAGGCTGAACGATCGCTTCTCCCTGTCGTTTCTCTCGCAGCTGGGAAAACACGAATTTGGCACGCGGGACGTCGTAGCAGCCGTGCAGACAGGCGTCGATGACAGCAAGCGAGTCCTGTATCGGCGAGTCCGGGAAGTAAAAGTCGTTCAGAGCGGACGATGTGTCGTCAGGCAGCGGGGGAGGTAGGAGCGTATAAGGCATTCTGCGCCGTAGGAAAGAATGGATCCCGTCCATGTGCACGCTGCTGGCAGCAGAACCAGTCCTCTGAGCACTAGTCATGTACGATGGAATATCATTCACGGGGGGCGCTGTCGCTGTTGCCAGCGCCGGCGCCTGGTTTCGCTTCGAGGGCGACGAGTAAAGACGAGCAGGCCGAGGAAGATTTTGGCGAGAGCAGGACAGTAAAGTCGTCTCGAGCTTCCTCGACGACGAGCGCCGCGTCAGAGGGATCATGCTTTCTGCGTGTCGTCTGCGTGTCGGACGTCGAGCAGAGCGAGTTCGTCGTCGTGCGACAACTGCAAAATATATGTCGGAAGAAAAAATCGGTAAATGCCCTGCCCCTTTTTGGTTATACCGGACCGCTTACATCCGACAGATCCTACTTACATAACCTGTGCATACCCCCCTTCTTGTGCTTTCGGCGTCCATGTCGAGTTCGCCGACGTCGACATCGACGACGGCGTTAACGGCGACAAAGACAGCAACGGCAGCGCCGACAAAATTCACCGTCGTCGTGCGCGATGAGGAGTTCACGCTGCGCAGAAGCCAGCTCAACTTTGATGCGCCGAACTACTTCACGGCGTATTTCTTTGGCGACTTCGCGGAGTCGGGCACGACGGTCGTCCACGTCGACCGCAGCCCGGAGCTCTTCGCCATCATCGTCGAATATTTGAGCGGCTACACCATCCTTCCGCTCGCCGCCAAGGCGCTGCCGCGCACGATGGACGGGCGCACCGCGCTGCTCAACCTCGTCGAGGACGCTGCATTCTACGGCCTGTCGGGACTGTATGCACACCTTACCGCACCGCGCCAGCCCACCATCGACTTTGCATGGACAGGATTCTCGAGCCACGTCGTGTCCTTCGAGGACGTGCTTAAAGGAAAACTTCCGGAGAGCGTCAGCTACACGACGTCTGGGCTGTGTTCGTTCGACTACGGTGCCGTCAAGCCCGTCATCATCTGGGCACGCAACATCGCACTGAAGTAAGCCTGGCACACCATGTCTTTTCTCAATCACCTAATCACACCCCCATCAGACTCGTCGGGAACACCGACCTCGACAAAACCGGGCGGCCAGATCCAAACGACACGACCGCGACGTACCGGCTCTGCCTGCCCGCCGAGACGAAGGCGCAGCTCGAGCGGCAGCCCTACTCCGCCTTCGAGTTCTGCGACGCAGACCCGCACGCGCTCGTCGTCTCCGTCTTCCCGGAGTCGCGCCTGCGCGTCGACGGTGCGCCCTGCCGCTTCGAGCACTTCGCGCACTGGTGGCGCGCGCGCCGCGCGCCCGGCGGCGTGCACTTCGGGTTTGGGTACGGCGGCCCGCCGCGCGCAGACGTGCGCGAGGCGGAGCGCGTCTTCGACGAGGCGTTCCCGCCGCCGTTCGAGGACACGCCTGCGCGCGGCGAGTGGTGCGACCGCTCCGAGTTCGCGCTGTGGGGCGACGAGCTGATGTTCGTCATCACCGCGCGCGGCTTCATTGCGGGTACGCTGCAGCTGCATGTGAAGCTGCTGGACGTCCGGGCGCGCACGCGTGCAGCAGTATTGGAGACGTTGAGGCCGCCTTTCTTGGTGGAAGGATGATACCCATAGATTGTGTATTTATTTATGTATTGTGAAACATGCATGTAGTAAATAGGACATTGTAAATATTACTCCAACTGGTCTTCCTCGTCGTCTTCCTCGTCTTCTGAGCTTACCATATCTCCCAAGACCATCGCAACAGTAGCGTCTATGGCTGCCTTGCTCATTCGCGGCATCGCACCCGGCTTCATGAGCGGGTGACGAGCCGGGTCGAGGTTTTCGTCATTTTCATCCTCGCTTCCCTCTTCGTCGTCGTCGTCAGAGTCTTTTGCGTCCGCTTCTTCCTCTGCATCATTCTGACCGCCCGCGTCTCCGTCGGAGCCCTCGCTGTCACTCGATGGCTCGCCTCCATCCGACTCGCTCGGCGCTTCAAAGTCCTCGTCGCTCGAGTCGCTGTCATCCTCTTGCACGACCTCCTGCGGCTCCGCCCTCGCCTTGCCTTTCCCCTTCGCGTCCGAGCGCACTGATGTCGGCGCAGCCACGCTGCGCGGCTTCCCGAAGAAGCGGCGGTACTTTTGTACCCACACTTTGACGTTCACCGCCTCGCGCCCGTCGATCATCGCGAACTCCGTCTCCTCGCCCTCCTCCACCTCTTTGTCTCCACCGCCACCTTTCCCGCGCCGCTTCAAGAAGACAGAAAACGTGCGGCCCGTCGCGCTCAGTGTCTTCACGCCGCCCATGCCCGGCACGTCGGAGTCTGGCGCGAGGTCCTCGAGCGCGAAGAACTCGCACGGGCGCGCGTTCGCCCACAAGATCCCTCGCGCGAGGAAGCATAGTGAACCCTCTTTCGCGCCGCGATACGCATCGACGTACGGTTGGTTAGCGCTAGACGAAAATGCTTGCGTCGCCTCCTCGGGGTCCGGCGCAGCCTGCAGCTCGACGTGTTCCGGGAGATGTGCAAGAAAGGCCTGTAGAATGGGGAGCGTCTCTTCGCCCTTCGTGCGCGTCTCCGGCGCTGCGCCGCGGCCCGCCGTCGTCTTGAGCATTTCCTTCCCCGCAGCCACGCTCTGGTCTATGTTGAACGCGAACTGCATTTGGCTCTCGCCGTCGTTCTTGTCGACGCAGTCCGCGGAGATGAGCGTGACGGCCCACTGTGGCTTTTTCTTGTTTTGGCCGAGGCTCGAGACGAGGAAGGCACGCGTGATCGAGGCGAGCCGGACGCGCGCTTCGAGCGCCTTCGTGATCGGGCGCGTAAGCCAAATCGCGTCTTCAGTAATCGAGATATCCACTTTTTTGCGCACGGGAGCGGTGACCGAGAGCGCGTGCAGCACGTATAGCGGTTCGCCCATGTCGTCCACAGACTCTAACGCTATCTTTTGTTTCTTGCTCGAGCCAGCTCCGTTCGCAGGCGCGTTTCCATCGGCTTCGGCCTCGGGCTCCCGTGCGCGCTTCGTACCCGCCACCGCCGGTTCGATATTCGCAAGTCGGGCATGGAGGCGGGACTGGCCGCTCGACCATGCGTCCGAGTGGCCTGCGATGCGCGTGGGACATGCGCCGTCCGCGCAGAACCGCACGAGCGTGTCCAGTTTCTCCCGCGAGTGGACATCGAATGTGAGCAAGAGGTCGCTCAGGACCGAGGGCAGCGACGCGGAGACTGCATCAAGAAACGGCGTCTTAGACGATGACATTCCGAGTGTTCAGAACTCCAGATGAACGCCGTTAAATTTAAAGAGGTGGAAGCAAGGCGGCCAGCACTGCGAGCGCCTGTATTAAAAAGCCACCCCTGCGAGTCGCGGTCGAGAATGTAAGCAGACTCAACATGTATGCTGAAATAATAGAAACCAATAGATCTCTGGGTATCTTCAGGACTCGAGCAAGAGCAGATGTGGTTGAGTTCGTGGCTTCAGCAAGTTCGAGTGCAACAGAACACGAACGCGTCCAAAACGCGTCTCACGGATCAGCTGGTCCGTGCGCACCTCCGCCGCACTATAAAATCAGTTCTTTGTCCACTTGAAAACCTTACCACTCTGGCCTTTTGGCTTAGATCAAGTGTAGTATCTGTTCTTAATAGTTTAACCACTATTATGAGGGCACCGCCCTCATTCTTGGTTATCTAATTTTTGCCGCCCTTGACCTGCCGAGCTCTGCTTGCAACTCGGCAGGCGCGATGACCTTGCTACTGCACTGCCGGCTTGTGTCGTCGGGGGATCTCTCTTCTCTTCGCTGTTCCGCCTGCTTTTCTGCTTTCTTCAGCAGAAGATGGCTTGCAGCGAAAAGATTGGAATCTTTTTTCGGGTAGTTATATGCATTAGTAGTTTTACAAGCTTAGATGGAATGAAGAATATATACAGTATACAAAGTCATTGAAATCGCCCGATTCTCTCGCCTGCATTTACCAAAACCTCCACTCCGTCCTCGGAGCTCTTCAGAAGGTCTGTATCCCACTGCAGTCCGGCAGGGAAGACACAGATCACAGTGGAGCCTCCGTATTGGAAGTATCCCAACCCGTCTCCTTTCCTTACTCTTTCTCCTTCTTTCTTGTCCCATCCAATGCTCCCGACCAGCAGTGCTCCAACAGCAATAACTAATACCAGGAATTCTTTCTTCTTCATCTCTCCGTTCCTCTTGTTGACTGTATAAGCATGCAATACAGCAACAGAGCGGGTGTTTGCCGTCAATATGTCCAGCCGCTCGTTGATTGCCTGTGGGTTTACCGTGTAATACTGGCCAGGGATGTGGGTAATCGAAGCAAGCGTGCCAGAGACAGGTGTGTGAAAGCGATGGTAGTCCTGCGGAGCGAGGCGGAAAATTGCAAGCGCTGGATGTGGTCCCAGTGCGCGCGCAAGGGAGCGTGAACCCACGAGATTCTGCAGCGTGAATTGCTGACCTTTGACCCTGATCATTCAAAGAAAACTCGGATTTCATCGCAAAGCTACAACCGACTGTCCACAAACTGCATACCATAATCTGCGCGCGACATCCCAAGTTGGCCAAACCGTCAGCCTGCAATCAGCCGCAGAGACGATCACGGAAGGGTCATTTGAGGATGCAGAAGGGCGCGCGCCGGGGCGAAGCCTCCGACTGAAGAACTCGTTGAAAGTCTGCAAAATATCGTTTTTCTAGGCACTGCCGAGTCTTCATCGTTTCGCGAACCTTATACGCCCTCAAATCTGGCTGTGCGAGCTCAGAGAGGTTGATGTGGTACGTTTCGACGAAGGACGCGATCTGCGTGCGCACGACATCTGGTTCGGTCGAATCGTAAATTTTCCCCTCTGAGTGACGGGCGCCGGTTTTATGCAATAGTGAGTTTTCTAAGATAGTCATTTGCACGACTACGACGACTCACGTCGGATGGACTCTGACTTGAGGATGCGGCGAATCGCTCTCCAACGCAGAATACGGATCTAAATGATCCGGTCGCGTCAGAAAGAAGCAACGAAGCAGAGAAGCTCTGGTAAAAAAAACCTGGAAAGACCCGTAGAAGAGGAGATGCATTCCAATGCGGGCGTAGATCGGCATGGACTCGAATACTATTTCGCCAGTCGCGCGGACGAGGACATAATTTCCTTCCAAGGCGAGTTTTATTTTTCAGGATCGTAGTTACTCACTTAACGCGACAAAGACATTACCGAGATGTTCTGTGGCGAAGAGCTGGTTCAAAAAATAAAATAAAAAAGCGGTGAGAATCCATTCGAGGAGGCCACGAAGAAAAGAATATAAATCACTTTATCCAGTGTGTCTGCAGAGAAAAGATGCCGCAGCCACGAGTGGTTCGTAGCTAACGCCAGGCTCGTCTCTCCCACCAGCACTAAATAGCATGAAACGACGACTCAAATAATTAGTTACACTACCTTAAATTAGGCCCGAGCCGCTCACCGGAGGATGGCATGCCCGAGTTCGTCACCGCGAGTCGGAGAGAATCCGCTAGGCCCAAATGCTCGCGGTACGCCGACGGACGGAGGATTTTGGCCCACTTTCCAGAAGTCGAGGGCTCCGGGTCTTTCCTGGCGCCGTCAGCAGCAACTGCAGGGCTTGTCGTCTCCACATTCACGTTCCTCTTCTTGCGATTCTTTACAGCAGATTTATTCGAGACATTATTGTCGCCGGCCAGAATATTCGGTCCAGCGGTATTGAGAGCTTTAGCTAGAGCCAGAGCAGCCATCGTTGAAGTCAAGAGGGTCTCAGAGAGCGGGTATGTGGATGTCGGCTAGGAAGAGCCCATGCAGTAAGGGCGTGGTGCCGCAACCATGAGAAATCACAATCTCCTAGCATCTGTTGACAGTTTGAATTCGGTGCGGACAGCGTGAGTCTGATGAGCGTTCAATATAAGATACCAGCTTCGTGTTATATAAGAAACGCGAATCCTTTTGGAAATTTCAAATTCCGCGCACTCCGCTACTTACGTGCCGCTGTGAGCCCGATTAGCCTCGTTCAAATGGACTTCAGTTTCATTTACTTACCGCTGAACTCCTTGATCAAATAGAACTCTACTTCTCTGGCTAGGATAAGAGCGCGTCACTGCGGGCGTTTATCTTTTGCTGACCATGGTCACGTTCTAATAAAGCTGTGAAGGCGTCTAACAACGGTTGATACTGATGATGGTCTCGAGCAGTATCGATGCCGCTAGATTCTTGTCACATAGCACTTGGATCAAGAAAAACGAAACAAAACCTGGTGTCCAGCATGTCGTTCTCAAGGCAGCACTCTGGCACGTCGATTCCGACTTTCAACTCCCGTCGCGGCAGCAGTACATCCTTCTCGATATCTACCAACCAGACTGCATCGAACTTACCTGGTGCAGGACGGACTATGGGGCTTCTCTTTGACGTCGCCGGCCGCCCGATAGAGCAATATGCCAACGACATCGCTGCAAGAATCATCGGAACACAAGACCATCTGACACTGTCTGCTGTGACTCACGCGGCGAGTAGCTCGCGCACATCACTGTCAACGAATGCGACGGCATCAAATCTACCAGGAGCCGGGCGGACGCTTGGACTGGCATACGATCGCGGAGGAGGCGTGCTTGAGGTGCTTCTCAACCGGCTTGCGAAACAGTTAGGTCGTGGTCCAGATGCGTCTATGGAACGAATACAGGAGCGCCTGTTCTCCATGATCTCTGCTGAAGACGGTGCAGTGCCGTATGTCCTGGAGCTTCTGCGGCAGAAGAGCTTTTTCATTAAGGAATGTAAGCGAATACTGAGATACGCCCAGTAAGCCATTCCCTTTGCGAGTATGCATGTACCTCAGATTCTAATCCAGCGACAAGGAACGATATATCCTCTAACCAATGTGCGGCTTTTCGGAGCATCATTTCTCTCTGTGTCGATGATTCGTTCCTTCGGATCCTATTCAACTCGCTCGGCGCAGCTGATGTAATACAGGGGATGGAACCTCGGATCGCTTGTGCACACGCCGACGAAAGAGATCCCTTACTTTCATGCTCCCAAAAGGCCCTGATATCACTTGCTGAAGTTGAAGTCAACACGATTGCACAGAAGCTGCATTTCCTCGATGCATTCATGAAGACAGATGTCGCCAGAGAAGCGTCATTTGTACTTCTTCGTCAGTTCTCGTGAGTCACCGTTTGCCTTGGCGAAAAGACCAAGATTTCTGTATCCTTATGCATTGTGTAGCTCCTCGCAGATCTCTTTCCTTGCATTGCGCCATGTGCGCCATTTTCTCCAACTCAATCATCCAGTTGCATATTTTCTCCTCAATGACGAGTATGCCGCGTTCACAACCAGTCTGACGGCTCTCTGCAATCTACCGCCGCCAGCCTTAGAGTGGAACTGCCTCGACGACGTGTTTTCTGAGATACTTGACTCTCACATTTGGATCGTAGGAAAATGCAAAACACCCGATGTCGTTTTGTCTTCTTGGGAAAAGCTGTTGCGTTCGGTTTTTCTGTGAGTTTCGTTCAGATTTGCGAGAGAAACATATAGCACTGACATTTGCATTAGCCAAGCGCATTCCTTCCCGAAGACCGTGAGCCTCCTGACTCGCCTCACTAACTTCGAAGAGTCGCTTTTCAGTCAGCGGTACATAAATGGACTTGCGGTGTATCCGCGGCTCGTCATAGGCGCAAGCATTACAACATCCATTGAATCTTCGCTCCAATCGTACAAGTCGAGAATCGCAAATATGAAGCGGCAGACCGGTCACCAACAATCATTATCAGATTTATGGACCAACTTGTCCAGCGACGCCGACCTCGTCGCTGCAGAAATCTTGTGGGAGAGCCACCAGGAGGAGAGGTCTAACTTAGTGAACAGGGTCGCAACGGGTCCTAGATTCCAAGCCTTGTGTGTAGCTCTATCCAATATGTTGGCAAGGTAAGCCTGTTTATATTTGAATGCTTTAAGTCCGTTAGTTGACCGGTAAGTTCGTAGCTCGGATAACCATCTTCAGCGCGACGCTTTTCGAAACGTCAAAGCAGTACTTATGCACGACAGGTACTGTTGGGATGCCATGAGCAGCGCGCTCGTGACCGCATTTGAGCATACACGCAGTACGCACATAGCGAAAGTGCAGCGGGAGATCTGGGATCTCAGCCTCAAACGTCAGAATGAACTGTCCTCAAGAAGTTGGCCGTTGCTGACTCTCTACCGCCATCGCTCCTTGGACCATGGCCGATATCATTTGAGTCATGTATGTGTAGCATTTTGCACGTACATGCTGCAGCTGATTTCATCTCCTGAAAAATAAAGAACATACCCTTCTCTCGTCACCCGCTGGACAAATGCGCGGCCTGTCAAAAAATGGGAATATGGGAGGCGTGGCGGAACAGTGACGAGGCTTGCCGCGATGACCTATATGCCGGGTTGGATGACATTCTGTGGTTAGAAATCAAGCCTGAAGCACAGTTCAACGCGGTCGGCCATCATCCGGTTCTCGCAGGGATCAACGGGCGCGGGCAGCAAGAGTACATCGCCCACGTTCGTGTAGAGGCTGAGCTTAACCCGTACCCTTGGTGTACTGCAACGGATGGTGCATCGGCAGTTACTTTTTGGGACGAACAAGGAGAGGAGCGGCGAACAAATCATTTCTGGGTGCTTGTGCTGAGATATGACTTAATCGAAGCTGTCAAGCAGAGCGTGGACACAAAGGGAGGGATTGACGCGACAGGGCCATGCTACTGGCTAGCCGGAGACATGGAAGATGAGACATACGACGCGAACGAGATCGAGGATGATCTAGATAGAGAAGTCGATTTCAATGGCGATGATGACGAATCGATCTATTCGGACGAAATGTCGGTAGATGATTAATATGCAGTCAATGTATGGGTTACAGCTAGTACACAGGGAATAAGTTAGCGCAAGACTCCACAAAAAGGGATACAGATGAATCGTTAAATGGGAATAAAACCCCAGATGTACATCAGCTAAGCGAAGTGCACGCCGATATCATGGAAGGCAGCCAACAGTCTAAACGTTTCATGGCGTCAGAAGAAAGCGATGGCGGCGCGTCACCATAAACGCACTTTAATAAGTCGTCCACATCCATCTTCGCGGCACGATTTTCGGTATTCCCAGTTTCCTCGAGCACCTTGTCTATCCGCGTTTTCATGTCGATGTCGTCTGTTGCGATCTTTGAAATTTAGAAGCTTAGAAACCGAGCATTTACAATCAGGTCAAATGCATTCTTACCGTGTTTTGTTCTGCACACCACGTCCGCCAATTTTTTTCCAGCATTTCTACTACACCCTTCGCCATAAAGTTCGCATGAATCATTTTGTTCCTTCGCCCGAAAATGATACGATTTAGGCCGTCGAACTCCTCAAAACGCACAGGCGGCGGAGGATCGAGCGGTACGATGCGAACGACAGACGATTCGACCTGGGGAGCAGGCCGGAAGTTGTTCTTTCCGACTTTCATGATATGGTCCACCTTCGAGTACAGCTGCACGTTCGCGGATAAACGGGACCAAAGTGCTGAACCAGGACGTGCGACAAGGCGCAGCGCAAACTCGCGCTGGAACATGAGAATCGCAACGCGGAAGAGCGGGCGATGAGAGAGGAGGCGGAAGACGAGCGGGGAGGAGATCTGGTAGGGCGTATTGGAGATGCAGACGTCGAAGTACGGGAGTTCGGCCTTGACGAAATCGCCAATCATAATTTCTAGCTTGCGCTGTTCAGGTCTAAATATAAAGGTTGAGAGTTATTTGAAACTAATGCTTATCTGACTCACTTTCCCTGCACACGTTTCGTCAACTCAGCAGCCATCCGTGGGTCCATCTCCACCGCCGTGACATGCTTTGCTTTTTCCAATATTCGCATCGTTAAGTTCCCTGTACCAGGACCAACTTCGAGCACTTTGTCTGTAGGTCTCAAGTTCGCTTTATCCACGATGCTGTACGAAATCTTCAGAAAACAATTATCGTATGAACAAGCACGCTCACCCTTGAGCTACTAAAGGGTTTTTGAGAATATGTTGTCCGAATCGCTCGGTGTTGAAGATCGGATTACGCACTCCATTCGAGTCATCTGTGTTCTTTGACGAGCTCTGCTTGGCCGACGGTTGATGTGCTCGCGAAAATCTGTCTGTCGTTGCTCGCGGCATGGTAGATTGCAAGACTTAGCAAAACTTGCAGCGCCGATCCCAGCTGCGCCTTCCGCTCGATTAGGTAACGCGTAATCTCGGTAAGTTCCATCAAAATAGGAGCCAACGATATAATTTCTACTCCCCCTCACATTAGATGTAATTGCTTAAGCCTAGCTCTCTCTTGAAGAAATATCGTGCGACCCATGGCATCAGTAGGGCTATTATCAATGAGGAAAACTCCGCTCATAAAAAAGGAATATTTATTTTATGATTGCATCCCGCTGGCCATGAACCCCAGCACGGATTCATACAACCTGAATCTCTCCGCTTGTATGTACGCCGCTCAGTTAGACCAACATTCAAGATAGCGATGGTTAAATATTGCCTTCTTCGTGGAATTTCCAAGTCATTACTCGTGAAATTTTCTGCTCCCCCATCAGGTATTGGAGACATAGATGAGCATTTGCTAATATTTATTCTCTAGGATTTGATTTTGCGTCTGAGTAGTCTCAGGAACTGAAAATGCACATTTATGACTGACGAAGTACATCATCGTCCTAAAAGGCCGTTTCCCTGCGAATGAGTACACATCGAGACTGGTTACCTGTGAATGACAGTAAAAGTAGATTGTACGAGCATGAGTGAGCGACAGGACCATTGCAGCAACTATTCAGCCTATGAACACATCCTTTCAGGTCTCTAAATGACACAGAGGGATCGTAATTCGCACCTCACCTTTTTTATACTTTGCACAAGTGCGGTGGTTGTGGGCTTGCAGTTGTACCAAGGCGCTGCTATATCGTGAATTATTTAATTTATTAAGCGAAAAAAGGAATCCAAAACATATTCGCTGTCTTTCTCCTTCAGAGCACTACATCTACCACTAATCACGAATGTGCCTTTCCTGCCAACTCAAGAAGCCAGCGCACACCACTCTCAAGGTCTGCTCTCCACTTGGCACTCGCTGATAACTGTGGAAAATTTGTATCGAACCCATGTGGCATGCCCGGGTAGCTGCAAATAATACCGTATCAATATAAACAGCAAATGTTGCAAGAAAAAACCCAGAGAACAGAATATACTAACATGTCGATCTTTGTCGGTACCCCGTCCTCCTCCAAGCGTTGCGCATATAAGAGGCCCTCGTCACGCAACGGATCCCCACCCGCGACCTGCATGTACGCTGGTGGAAGACCTGCGAGTGTTTCTGCTAAAAGGGGCGACATTTCGGGGTCCGTCGACGGCCCTGGGTATGCATCTAAATAGATAAATGAGCACTGAGCGTTTGAACAAACACTGATATGCGCACCCATGAATAACTTAAAGAGCGCCGGATGGAGTATTGGGTCGTCCTTGTTCTGGTCAAAAGAGAGGAGCTGGTCTTTATACCTAAGCGACAAGATGGAGTACCGCTATATTATTAGAAACCAAGCGTACTTCTCTGGATATCCCTGGTCGACGTTGCGCCAGCATGTTTGCGGGACCTGGAGGAGTTGGCCCGTGATTTTCCCCTTCAGTTCCGGGTCCCCGCGAGCACGTTGCGCGACCGTGCATGCAAAATTTGCACCCGCGGATGCCCCACTCACTATCAGGCCTTTTTTTGGGTCAATGCACAGGGAAGGTGCATTTGATGCGAGCTGCATAGTGAGGTCCTTCAGTGGGTGACTGATATAACAATATAATAAATGAGGCGGGAATAGATACAACACGCACCCACTTCAGAGCGGTATAAGTATCATTTAGGCCCACAGGCCATTTATACTCCGGGGCAAGACGATATTCGACGCTGACAATCACGGCGCGATACGTCGAACAGAACTCACGGCATTTGATTTCATTCACGTCGAGCGTGAAGAAACAGTACCCGCCACCTGTCCGATATTCATGAGTTAGAAATAAAATAGTGTGACCATGACTCGTGAATGAAGAAAAGACATTACCATGTATGTTTAAGAATGCGGGGAACGTTTCGCCGGAATCCTGTGACTCGGGCGTGTACACCCTAACGGCTATCTCACCCGACGGGTTGCTTACAGGCACGAGTGGTTCCTTGACTGTTATACCCACAGCTGAGAATCCATCAACCCTAGTAAATCGGGTTTAATCGTGAAAGAGCATTGTACTCACGCGCGCCTGCCGCCTCCACACTCTGGCGCGGCAACTCCACGCAAATGCGCTTTCGCCATGTTAATTCCGACTCCGTGCCATCCGTAACGGAGGGAGGGAGCTTTGCCATCAGACTGACTTCAGGGTGTTGCGCAAGAATCTGCAACCATTCCTCGCTCTTGGCGGAGTAGTGCGCCCATTGTGCCATGGTTTATAAGTATGTTGGATTTTACATCGACCAGATGACAAAAATCGAAGAGTTAACCGTGCAGAGCCGAGCGCGTTGAAGGAGTCTCCCTTGGTTTTGAGAGCCTGTAGTATGTAAGTTTCGGCGTCGCAGGGCAGTTGAGCGAGAGGGGCTAAAAGAACTCTTATTTATGTGATTCATCTGGGTGCTGTGAGTGCAATGCACCAGTATCAATCCTTACGACTTTGATTTGCATAATTCTAGATCAGCGAGAATGAATTCCCGTTGAACGCGGTGTTTCAGTCTTCGTCAGCAATTGTTATGTAAGCACTCTTATTTGGCCTTGTATTTGGCTAACGTTCTCACGGTATCTCGACTTCGCTGACCACCGCACCAGAAATCTGCACTTCGAAACATATTTGGATATGACATCTTCTTTCAAATGCTAAAGTAAGAAATGGCGCGGACCAGAGGGTGCGTGTCTCACTTTTCAATTTGAAATCAAGCTTTCAGAGTACGGTGAGGAGGCTGTACACGTAAGGAAAGCGATTGGCTGCTTATCCGCGTCAATCGTTAGTCGCTGACGTTGCCGTGCTCCTTTTCTCTGGCTATGTTTTTCACTTGAGGATGCAAGAAGACTAGGATCTTGTTTCTCTCTCGTTCCTAGTTGGTTTATATGCTGACAAAACGAGTCGCCATTTACTCGTCCCTGCTTTACCGCAAAACATGCCTCGGTCATACCGCTGATAGTCTCATCGGAATGCAATCCACATATTTCAAACTAAAATGTCCTACTGTATTCATTGAGCGCCACCGCAAAGACTCAGAGAATTATCCATCCGATATCGTCTGGGCACTTTGTTCGCGACTCGCCTCTCCTTGTTGCTCCGCTTGCGAATCTCTCTAGACGCTTTATCTATTTGATCATGGAAGGCAGTGTCGTCTAGGCTCGCCCTCGTCGCCGCGTCATCCGAGACATGCGTCGCTGCTCCCGCCCTTCTAGTTCAGCAAAGTATTTGCTCTATGGAAGTCCGCCCGACGAGCGCCTATGATCGAGTCGCCTCCGCACTTTGATATTCTGAAGAATTCGAATACAAACTATGTCTTCTGGCGGATCCGGATCCAACGGGCTGAATAATGACTCTGGCTCGGATGCTGGCGCAAGCCCAAGGCTCCAACGATCACTCCGCTTCTTCCCAATTTGAAAAGGACTCGTACCCCCGTCGCTCGTCAAATTTCCAAATACCGACGCGGATGTGCAGGGTCGAGCTCATTGTTTGCTCGTCTCTCCGACGGCGAGGGAAATGGAACGTAGGAGCAATGTTATCGAGAGGTGCGTCGTAATTCATTCGGTGGTGAATCGGCGTCTGCAGGGGGGAGAGAAAACGTATAAATACAGCCCGCCCGACACAAGTCGGCGTTATCTCCAACGCCTCTCACTCGACACCCCCACAACCCGCTAATTGCACATCCTACGTCTCTCAATCAACCTTACAACTCTGCCATGGACGCCTTCACCCCCATCATCATCCCCTCCTCCACGCAGCAGCGCGATGCCGAGGCGAGCGCACACGTCCCCGTCTCGCAAGAGGACTCTGGCAGCAACGGGACGACGTATTGCGTAGTCGCGCAGGCTCCTTTCGATGCTGGCGCTGGCGCCGAATCTGAAGACCTGGGTGCGCCAGTCCTCGGCGAGAATGGCGAAGGGGACGGTACGACATACTGCGTTGTCGCTTAGGCGCACCTTTTTGATTCCGAGACCTGATCTGTGAGCGTCTTCCGATTTTGTGTCCGCGGTGATCCGTGCTCGTGCTAACGAGTCCGTCATAGGTTTCTTTTCCTTGTTTACTTTTAGAGCCGTATGTGGACCTGATTTGTTTACTGGGTTTGGTGTGTCGTACTGTCTGTGATGTATTTTTTTTCTCTCTATCTTCCGGCCATTTTCGCGTTGCTTGTCTGTTGTCAGAGTGCGCATCGCGCTATTCTATACGTGTTTGTGAACTCGGATTAGGTTGTATATACCATGTGTTGTTCGTTTGCTGTATTTTTGGACTTGAATTATAGGACTGTCCCATTACAGTGAGAAATACGGATTATGAGAGAAGCCCTGTCGGTGATCGACGTGCCACACAAGTTCATTCCCCGAGATCTGCGCGGAAATGACGTCGACGCGGGGTATATGACATCCACGCGCGCTCCCATTGGCCAAACCCCGCTCAGAAATTAGGGTTAGGGTTAATTAGTTTAGAAAGCCTTTTCCTTTTGGGTAATAAAAACTGGAATTCCGTCGTCAGTGCTCGCCCTCTGCTCGTCATACACTACGTCTCTCATGCGTCTCTCCAAGCCCTCGAAGCGTATATATAATGCGCATAAGGCATACACGTAATCTCGATGCTTGCTCTTCGCCCCCGGCTTGTCTCATCCTCCTGCACTCGCGCGCTCGCTCTTCGTCCCCAACTCGTCCTTTCTCCTTGTTCGCGCACGTTTACACTCGCCCGACGACGTGAACAAGCTACTACCGTTACCCCAATCTACCACCAACGAACGCTTTTCGAAACCCACCGACGCGCAATGTCTACACCCGTCGGCACCGGCACGAGCTCGGGCCCGCTCACGGACAAGATCAAGGAGGACCACCAGGAGGTGCGACTTCCCGTCTACTTGGCACTGCCACTCATGCTCATGCCAATGCTTTGTTAGATGTACGAGTACTACGACTTGTACAAGAAGGCAGGCAAGCAGGGCGACCGCGACGCGCAGGAGCGCTGGGCGCGCCAGCTCATCTGGGAGGTCGCCCGGCACGCCGTCGGCGAGGAGATCGTCGTGTACCCGCTCATGGAGAAGCACCTCGGTGCGGAGGGCAGGAAGCTCGCGGACCAGGACCGCGCGGACCACCAGGTGCGTTATCCTCTGCTTTATCTCCGCACGATGATGCTAAGCTGTTTGGGGTGTCATCCAGTTTGTGAAAGAGAAGCTCTACAAGCTCGAGTCCCTCACGCCGGGCGCTGCGGACTACGACAGCCTACTGGACAAGGTCATGGCGCACCTTCACGAGCATAACGACAGCGAGGAGATCAAGGACCTCCCACTGCTCGAGCCCGCCATCGGCGCGGATGCCAGCAAGACCGCCGCCACCAGCTTCAGCAGGACTAAGAAATTCGTCCCGACACGGTGCGTCTCTATAATGTTTATTTTGAATGATTGTTTATCTTGTCTTTGTTGCGGATATGCTTTGCAGCACACACCCGTCCGCACCGAACAGGCCTCCGCTCGAGACACTCGCTGGCTTCCTCGCCGCGCCGATTGACAAACTCCAGGATGCATTCTCCAAGTTCCCGACGGAAGAGATGAAGGAGCAAGCGGAGAACTAGGACTTGGACAATCTTAATCTTGGCTCTGAAGTTCCTAAACGATCGTGAAGATGTAAATTTATGTTGTAGGATATGACGCGGGTTTTTAGTATTTGCAATAGCTCTTTCAACGCTTTGCGGTTGTCGTTATTGCAGGGTCTGGTCACCGCAGGCATGAATCCTGGGAACTTCCGTTTGGTATTTCAACACCCGAATACTCGTCGGCTGGGTAGGCCTAAGGCGTTGGCGGTATCTGGTCTGCGTTACGCACAGACTACTCTCACATTGATGGGTTGGAGGGTTTCTTCGTAGCATGCACAGCGTGCGCAGTAAGACTTCGCAAGAAAAAGATTTTAAGGGGAAATTTGACCTATGTATACGAATAGGGATACTGTTCCCTGCGAGAAACAAATCAAGAAGACTTAGTCTTTAAAAAGCCTTTGCCCTTTGACTGGAATTCGTCAGTCATTGTGGAATCCAGATGAAATATTCGCGACTGATTACAGGATCGTGATCGACGTCTTACACAAGTTCATTCTCCGCGATCTGCATGACACATCCACATCTACACGGCCTCCGATTGGCCCTTTCATGGCTTCAGCGTGTACCATTCGCGCTTCAGCTCGTCATGCACTACGTCTCTCATACGTTTCTGCAGTCTCTAAGCGCTTATATAAGATGCATATAATAAACCTACATTCGGATAAATAGCAAACTGCCCAATGCTCGCTCTTCGCCCCAGGCTTGCCTTTCCCTTCTGCACCCACCCTTTCTTCGTCGCCGCTGTCTCCTCTCCGCTCCCGCACCGTAGAACGCTATTCGCAACATACAGACTCGCAATGGACGTTCCAGACAGTAACAGCACGGCATCTGGCCCGCTCGCGGACAAGATCAAGAAGGACCACCGGGAGGTGCGCGTCTGCCACTCTCCGTCGAACGCGTTTATTCTTCCATATTGACGTGTGCACGCGTGTCAGATGTATCAGTTCTATAATATGTACAAGGAGGAGGGTGGCAAGGGCGATCGCGATGCGCAGGAGCGCTGAGCGCGCCAGCTCACCTGGGAGATCGCGCGCCACGCAATTGGCGAGGAACTCGTCGTGTACCCACTCATGGAAAAGCACCTCGGCGTGGAGGGCAAGAAGCTCGCCGACCAGGACCGCGCGGACCACCAGGCACGTGTTCCCTTTTTCCATCCCGACACGATTTTCTTTGGTCATTCTGACACATTATGCGCTGGCCCGCAGTTCGTGAAAGAGCGGCTGAACAAGCTCGAGTCACTCACGCCGGGCGAGGCGGACTACGACAGCCTCCTGGGCACTGTCATGGAGCACCTGAACGAGCACAACAACAGCGAGGAGCAGCACGACCTCATGCTCCTCGAGCCGGCGCTCGGCGCGGGCGCCAGCGAGAGCGCCGCCGCGAGCTTCCAAAGGACGAAGCAATTCGTCCCGACGCGGTATGTGTTTCAATGTGTTTCATTGCTTAACGTCGTCCGAGTTAAGTTGACTTTGTATGTATGCAGCGCGCACCCGTCTGTCCCGGACCAGCCGCCGATGGAGACGCTCGCGGGA
Source organism: Phellopilus nigrolimitatus (assembly GCA_021029095.1). NCBI lineage: Eukaryota > Fungi > Basidiomycota > Agaricomycetes > Hymenochaetales > Hymenochaetaceae > Phellopilus > Phellopilus nigrolimitatus. Next base: position 599,230 of record JAJOHG010000011.1, read on the forward strand.
CTCCTTGCCGCACCGATGGACAAACTCAAGGATGCGTTCTCAAAGTTCCCGACGGACGACATGATGAAAAAGGTGAAGAATTAGACTGGGCCATGCCGATAGAACCGACAGGCCCGTGCAGTTTGTGGACGATGCTATGAAAAGGAACGCTGTAAGGTAGAATAGTCTGTATGAAAAAAGCTGCCTCTCGAGAAGATCCGTAAAGAGCAAAAGAAGTGAACGTATGCAATTTTATTTGTTTGTGTGCAGGAAGTGAATGAATACATGCGGAAACGATAAGTTCCTGCCTTTTCTCTTTTTGTAAACCTTAGCACTGTCGAGAAGTTTTATCGCATCTCCTTCAGCTCGACATTAAAGTATCCATGAATAATCAATATATACAGTCAGACTGAACTTGAGCGCAGAAATAATGTCTTAAGAGCAGCAGGAGAACATGATGAAAATGTGGCTGGCACGGGCCGCAGGTGTACTCGGCATGATCGGCTTGCAGAAACTTTGCCGAGACGCGTCCGACTTGGGGCTGCCAACCGTGTCCACTACTTCGATCTCAACATACGCGACTGCGCCCGACCTTGCAGGCCCAGGGCGGACACTGAGCTTGGCCTACGATACTATTGGTCAACTGATCTAGGACAGTTTCATCGGTCTGGCGAACAGTCTCAAAAAGTCGCTCTTTCGATGCCAGTGCGAGGATTTGGCTGATGGTGGCGAGGCCTGCAGCGAGGTTGCAGGAGATGCCGACAATATCACTGTCTCTAAGTCTTCCATAAA